>CM051001.1:27073236-27115736 GCA_027704905.1 Muraenolepis orangiensis
TGACCACGCAGTCTTCACAGGACTCCTTCTGCAGCACAAGGCATTATTTAAGTTCTTGGGGTCTCCGAGATGGTTTGTAACTCAGCCGACCGTTTAGTTGATTCTCTGGTTTCAGATAAACGCTCCGTCAGACTCTCCCTCCACCAGCAGCGTGGCTTCTTCTGCCAGGAAAGACGCCAGCTTTGCGGTTGTGTTTCCCGCGTTCGATACAGACAAACCGGGGCGAAAACACAACCTCCGCCATATGTTTTTCGCCCCTGTCTGTCTGTCTGTCTGTCTGTCTTCCTGTTCGCAAGATAACTCGAAAAGCAATGTACTGAATTGGACAAAGCTTGTGAGAGGTTGGATGACTTTGCCCCTTCTCTCTCCACCCTCTTGGCCCTCCACAGCCGCATGGTTCCCCAAACCCCTTTTATTATAATAATGTTGTAGTTATTATCATCATTATATTAAAATGCTGCGTGTTGCGTCCAAGTAGCTGTGGATAGAGAGGAGGATAAACAACAAGGCTTGTTTGTAACAAACGGCAGAAAGAAATTGTACCACAAATCCTCCTCCTCCTCCTCCTCCTCCTCCTCCTCCGCCTCCCCCTACTCCTCTTCCTCAGCTGGTTGTGGCCGACCATGAGTCAGCGTTTGTCGGCGGTCGTGTGGAGCTCTGAAACATCCCTCACGGCCTCCTCAACCCTCTCCTCCTGGCCTAAACACCTCCTCCTCCTTCTCCTCCTCCGCTTAAACCGTTTCTCCTCCTCCTCACTGCTCTACTCCTGGCTTAAACACCCACCCCTCCTCACCCTTCTCCTCCCAGCCTAAACACCCCCTCCCCTTTCCCACTTCTGGCTTAAAAACCTCCTCCTCCTCAACCCTCTCCTCCTGGCTTAAACACCTCCTCCTCCCCCTCATCAACCCTCTCCTCCTGGCTTAAACACCTCCTCCCTTTCCCCCTGGCGTAAACTCTCTCTCTCTCTCTCTCTCTCTCTCTCTCTCTCTCTCTCTCTCTCTCTCTCTCTCTCTCTCTCTCTCTCTCTCTCTCTCTCTCTCTCTCTCTCTCTCTCTCTCTTTCCTCCTCCTCCTCCTCACCCCTCTCCCCCTGGCGTAAACACTTCCTCTTCCTTCCTCCCCCATGGAGCAGGAGGAGCAGGGCTGGGAGGGGGAGAGTACTACTGTCTAGGGGTTGATTTGTGATGGCAGCGGGTTGTTCCTCCTCTGACCGGAGGTTCTGGGTTCTGAGTCACAGAACCCCCCCCCCCACTGGGTGGAACCCAGTGGTGCCCTCAGAGTTAGTACTTATATAGGAGACCTACTGGGGAGGGGAGAGAGAGAGAGAGAGAGAGAGAGAGAGAGAGAGAGAGAGAGAGAGAGAGAGAGAGAGAGAGAGAGAGAGAGAGAGAGAGAGAGAGAGAGAGAGAGAGAGAGAGAGAGAGAGAGAGAGAGAGAGAGAGAGAGAGAGAGAGAGAGAGAGAGAGAGAGAGAGAGAGAGAGAGAGAGAGAGACCTCCCTCTATAAATCCCCCCACTGTGTGAATTTGTCTGGCGTTGGCACGACGCCCGGTGCTGCCCAAACATCTTCCCCTCCAAAATGCCACGCCAGGACGGTCGTCGTTGACGACAGGTTTAGTGGTGGGGGGCGTGGCCAATAGCGATGACAGATGGCGGTCTACTTTTACACAAACCCCGCCCCCCCCCCCCTTCTCTGGTCTTAAATGTCTCATCTTGGCAGATGCCCTCAGTCCTGGACCGCTGTGTGTGTGTGTGTGTGTGGCCCTCATGCCGCCCTGTGACTGGCTCAGGTGTACAGAAGGTCACCACAGGCGACCAATCAGGCGGCTCCTTTCTCCTCTCCCCCTTGTTTGTGTGGCGGTGCATCGTCCGTGACTCCTGATTCCTCTGTGGCTCTGAAAGGACACCAGTAGAATGAGAGCATTGTCCTGCTCTACACTTAGTCACACACACACACACACACACACACACACACACACACACACACACACACACACACACACACACACACTGCAGCAGCATGCTCTGGCGGGCTAGCCAGGAGGAATGTCCATGCACTGATTGCTCGTGTGTTTGTGTGTGTGTGTGTTTGTGTGTGTGTGTGTCACTGCAGTTTGTGTTTGTGTGTGTGTGTGTTTGTGTGTGTGTGTGTCACTGCAGTGTGTGTGGGCTGCTCTGACCTTAAGGAAGTGTGATTTACTGTGTTTCCCAGCGACCGTTAACCATCGCACGCTCTGATTGGTTCTGAGACCACCACCAGCGTAAAACGTGTGATTGGCCGCCGGTCTGGCCGGGGGGGGGGCGGGGGCGGCCTCTCTCCTCCGGGTCGTTCTCCCGGACCTTGCCGCGACCTTTCTGCTGTTCTCTGGTCCTCTGCTTCCCTTCCGTTATCCTCGGTTCTCCTGGTGTTCTTCCGTTACCCTCTGTGTTCTCCTGGTGTTCTTCCGTTACCCTCTGTGTTCTCCTGGTGTTTCGGTGTCTCCCGGTGGGTCACTAATTCTCCTCCATGCTGTAGCAGAGGACTAATCCCACATCGTGATTCCAAAACAAAGCGGACCAAATCCTCTTCATCAACCCCCCAGGGCCCCGCAATGAGATTACAACCAGGATTAGAACCTGAAGAAGCCCCTGTTCTGTCTCTCTGTTCTGTCTCTCTGTTCTCTCTCTGTTCTGTCTCTCTGTTCTGTCTCTCTGTTCTCTCTCCCGCTCTGTTCCTGTCCAGTGTTCCATGCCAGGCTTGTGGTCCACGTGCCACACAAGTGCATGCGGTAAAGTGTGTGTGTGTGTGTGTGTGTGTGTGTGTGTGTGTGTGTGTGTGTGTGTGTGTGTGTGTGTGTGTGTGTGTGTGTGTGTGTGTGTGTGTGTGTGTGTGTGTGTGTGTGTGTGTGTGTGTGTGTGTGTGTGTGTGTGTGTGTGTGTTTTATACTTGGTGGGGGGCGGACAGTGTTTTGAAAATAGGGATCCTGACATTTTAAAAAGGTTTTCAAGGCTCATAAAATTTGTCTGACATGTGGGCGTGGTCTGATGCTCCATGTGGGCGTGGTCTTCACACCAGTTTATTCAAACCAGTTTCACACCAGTTGTAACCCACCTTTAAGCGGCTGTAGTGGTAGTTCATGGCCTGGCCGGCCGTGCTGTTTTAGAGGTTAGCACGGCGGTTGAACCCCCGATCACGATATTGATCTGATGATAAACAGCGTACATATCCATAATAATAATATGAACGCTGAAATGAAACAGGCCGTGTATTTCTCGGTTCCCAGAAGAGCCGCAGGTGTAACAACTGTGTCATCGATTTCATCTTAAGACCAGCGATGAGTCTGGTCTTAAGATGAGTGTAGTCTTCCTACCAACCCCCGGCCACAGCTCCAATCACAGGCAGCCGATCGCCGAGCTCCCTTTGACCAATCAGAGAATGAATAACCGGTGACAGCAGGATCCTTCTTCTACCTCAAATTGTCCTCCGTCTTTAAGAAGAACTTACGACTCTCGGGTCTCTGGGTGGTCAAAGCAGAATAATAATCATGTTCTTATTTTGTCTCTCTCCTTTCTTTCCTTCCTCTCCTCCCCTATCTCTCTTTCCTCTCCCCCTCTCTTTCCTCTCCCTCTCTCGCTCCTCCCCTCTCTCTCCTCCCCCTCCTCTCTCTGTCCTCTCCTCTCTCTCTCCTCCCCCCTCCTCTCTCTCTCCTACCTTCTCCCCTCTCTATCCTACCCCTCCTCTCTCTCTCTCTCTCCTCCTCTCTTTCTCCTCCCCCTCCTCTCTCTCTCCTCCCCCTCCTCTCTCTCTCCTCCCCTGTCCCTCCTCCCCCTCCTCTCTCTCCTCCCCCTCCTCTCTTTTCTCCTCCCCTCTCTCTCCTCTCTCTCCTCCCCCCTCCTCTCTCTCTCTCTCCTCCCCCCCCCCCCCCCCCAGGTGTGTGCTTCTCCCCCTGCTGAGTGTGAGGCCCCCCCAGCAGGCCGTGTTCCTCCTGGTGGACTCTGTGGACGAGGGCTGCCGTCCGGGGGACAAGGAGTCCAAGTCGTCCCCCGGCTCCCCCAGGACCATCGCCGAGCTCCTGGCCAGCCACCACGAGTTCTTCCCTCCCTGGCTGCTCCTCATCTGCTCGGCCCGCAGGCAGAACAAGGCCATCACCAAACTGTTCACAGGTCAGAGAGCTGTTCTCCAGGGTTTTGAGATGTTGACGGCCGTCGGACACGAAGAGGAAGAAGACGTTTACACCTAAACGTAGTTTAGGTAGACACCTGACACCATGGTTAGGATAGGAGGGTAGGCTAGTGGTTAGCATAGGAGGCTAGGCTAGGAGGGTAGGCTAGTGGTTAGGATAGGAGGGTAGGCTAGTGGTTAGGATAGGAGGGTAGGCTAGTGGTTAGGATTGGAGGGTAGGCTAGTGGTTAGGATAGGAGGGTAGGCTAGTGGTTAGGATAGGGGGGTAGGCTAGTGGTTAGGATAGGAGGGTAGTCCAGTGGTTAGGATAGTAGTCTAGTTGTTAGGATAGGAGGGTAGGATAGTGGTTAGGTTAGGAGGGTAGGCTAGTGGTTAAGATAGTAGTCTAGTGGTTAGGATAGTAGGGTAGGCTAGTGGTTAGGATAGTAGTCTAGTGGTTAGGATAGGAGGGTAGGATAGTGGTTAGGTTAGGAGGGTAGGCTAGTGGTTAAGATAGTAGTCTAGTGGTTAGGATAGTAGGGTAGGCTAGTGGTTAGGATAGTAGTCTAGTGGTTAGGATTGTAGTCTAGTGGTTAGGATAGTAGTCTAGTGGTTAGGATAGTAGGCTAGTCGTTAGGATAGTAGGGTACTCTAGTGGTAAGGGTAGTCTTGTGGTTAGGATAGTAGGGTAGCCTAGTGGTTAGGATAGTAGGGAAGTCTAGTGGTCAGGATAGTAGTCTAGTGGTTAGGATAGTAGCCTAGTGGTTAGGATAGTAGTCTAGTCTAGTGGTTAGTATAGTAGTCTAGTGGTTAGGATAGTAGTGTAGTCTAGTGGTTAGGATAGTTGTCTAGTGGTTAAGATAGTAGCGTAGTCATTCTAACTCTAGGCAGCTAAGATGCTCCTTAATGACATTCTAATGGCGTCTTAACTTGGCACCGTGAGTGTCTTTGGAAAGTAAAAGTGTCTGCCTGAGGTAGAAGGCCCCTTCCTCTTCATCTCACTATTTACACACGGCCATCTGGGTTTGCTCATCTCAGCTGACGGATGAAGTGAGAAGAACACGTTTTGTACCGTCTGGTGGATTGGTGATTAATGATTAGTTTGACTTTAATCTGTCTTTGGTGTCGCCTCGCAGAAATTGAGAAAGAGAGTTCATTACAACTATCCACCTTTTGAGGGTGTTGTGGAAGCCTCCAGAGTGCTGCGGTTAGTCACGGAGATTCTCTCGGTCCGTGCCAAGATCCGCCGAAACGCTTCCAGGCGTTAAACACATGCATCACTCCGCCTCCGCAATCACCTCACTGTGTGGACAGCCTCACACTGAGGCTTTCCTCGCTGTGAGGCTGTCCTCGCTGTGAGGCTGTTCTCGCTTTGAGGCTGTCCCCGCTGTGAGGCTGTCCTCGCTGTGAGGCTGTCCCCGCTGAGAAGCTGTCCTCGCTGTCAGGCTGTCCTCACTGTGAGGCTGTTAGGCTGTCCTTCGCTGAGAGGCTGTCCTCGCTGTGAGGCTGTCCTCGGCTGTGAGGCTGTCCTCGGCTGTGAGGCTGTCCCCGCTGTGAGGCTGTCCTTGCTTGGCCTCAATGGAGGAGAGGTGCACGTGGGAGGCCGGTCTACAGGTTCACGGCTGTTTTTTTTCTCTCCTCCCACTCAGAAACCTCCAGAATGTGGGAGATTCTTCTGTTCTGTGGACTGTGTCGTGTATCGTCGGGTTTGGGCCGGTTCCTCCCAGTGTTAACCGTTTCAGTAGAGGAGTCTTAATTAGTTTATACAGAGTGGCTTGGAAAGAGAGAGAGCGGGGGAGAGGGAGGGAGCTGCAGTATAGGAGGCTCCTACAGGCTGAGGCATGAGTATTTTATTAGTATATCTGTAATGGCTCATAACGTTGGGTCTTAAAGTTGCTTTATTGGGCAACCTGGTTTGTAGACGGGGATAAATGAGTTGTGTTATGCCCCCGACTAGTTTCTGTGCTGTAACGCCACAGTGTTATACAAGCTGTTGTACGACGATTGGATCTGACAATATCTACCTCTCTCTCTCTCTCACTCTAAGTCTCTCTTCCTTGCTCTCTTCATAAATCCAGTTGTTTTCTGCTGGAGTATCAGAGAGGAGGTCAGGTAGTCTGTGGTGGGTCTGTGAGCTGCGATGGGTTTCACATCAAAGATGATCTCATATCCACTCAGGCGGTGTGAGGGTGACACCTGTGATCAGACACTGTCTGTGATCAGATGCCGTCTGGGGTCAGATACAGTCTGTGATCTGACACCTTCTGTGATCAGATACAGTCTGTGATCAGATACAGTCTGTTATCAGATGCCGTCTGTGATCGGACACGTCTGTGATCAGATACCATCTGTGACGCTGAGGTCGGTATTTTAACACTATCAATACGTAATCATACTTCTGTACTGTAGTCAGACACTCAGGAGTCCAGCACACATTCAGCGTGTTTGTGTGCCTCCGTGTGTTTTCCAGTCTTTGTTCTGGTCCGGTCTATGTTGTCTTCTGGTCCAGTCTATGTTCTGGTCCAGTATATGTTGTCCTCTGGTCCAGTCTATGTTCTGGTCCAGTCTATGTTGTCCTCTGGTCCAGTCTATGTTCTGGTCCAGTCTATGTTGTCCTCTGGTCCAGTCTATGTTCTGATCCAGTATATGTTGTCTTCTGGTCCAGTCTATGTTCTGGTCCAGTATATTTTGTCTTCTGGTCCAGTATATGTGGTGTTGTGTTTCACACATCATCTCCAGAATGAGGACAGGGAATCCACATCAGGAGACCATCTTTCCTCTTTCTGTGATGGAACCGTTTTCCTCTCTTCCTATTGGCCGGCTGTTGGTCTTTGGCCACGCAAGGGGGTCTGCGTTTGTCCTGCTGGTCCTCTGGTCCCTCTCCGATGGAGCTACCGTTCGTTCCGCTCGGGAACCAAATCAGATCCATCTTTTCATATTGCCGTCAAGAGGAACGTTGGAGACGAGGAGATGATCACATCTGGAGTGATCTCTAAACGCTCCAGATGTGTTCTCGGTGTTCCGGGCGTTCTCGGTGTTCCGGGTGTTCTCGGTGTTCCGGGTGTTCCGGGTGTTCCGGGTGTTCCGGGTGTTCTGAGTTCCCGTTTGTAAGACGTTCCTTCTCATTAAAATTGTTTGTTGTTTTTAAAGCGGAGCGAGGGACTCTATTGTTGTTCTGCGGGTTCTAAAGCGTTCTAAGTCTGTTGGGTCGTGTTGTACTGAGGTTTTTTTTATGGCCGTTAAACTCTCTGTCATTATGTTGTTAACTACGTCACGTCTGGAACTGGTGGTGTTGGTCAGAGAGAGAGTGAGAGAGAGCTATACCCAAACACATGAAGAACACAATGAACTAGAACCGTTCTGTTAGTGCTAACTCCCCTCTGTTAGCTTATCCACGCTAGCTCCTCTCTGCAAGCTCCCCTCTGCTAGCTCTTCTCCGCTAGCTTATACCTGTAGGCCTCTCTCTGCTATCTTCTCCATATGTTCTGTTAGCGTCCTCCTGCCAGCTTGCCCATGCTAGCTTTCTCCATGATAGCTTAGCCGTTAGCCCTATCTGATAGCTCCTCTCTGCTAGCTGCTATCTGCTGGCTCCTCTCTGCTAGCTGCTATCTGCTAGCTCCTCTCTGCAAGCTTCTATCTGCTAGCGTCTATCTGCTAGCCCCTCTCTGCTAGCGTCTCTGTGCTAACCTCTTCTCAAGCTGCTGGCGCCACTGTTGTTTTGTCTCCAGTAATCCGTCCCTCTGTCTTCATGTCCGTATCTCCTTCTGTCCATCTCTTCACCTCTATCCTCTCTTGGTTCACACACACACACACACACACACACACACACACACACACACACACACACACACACACACACACACACACACACACACACACACACACACACACACACACACACACACACACACACACACACACACACACACACACACACACACACACACACACACACACACACACACACACACACACACACACACAAAGTCTCTGTCTCTGAAACCTTCTCTCTCTCTGATTCAGTCTCTTTCCGACTCATTTGGGGAACAAATTCTCTGCTGCTTGTTGTTCTTGTCAATTTATTCACCGACGGCCGGAACTTGAGAGCGTCCCAGCATCACAGAGGTGGCCATCTTTAGTCTCTTACTCCAGTGTCTTACTACAGTGTGTTAGAGCGCAGTGTCTTACTCCAGTGTGTTACTGCAGTGTGTTACTACAGTGTGATAGAGAGCAGTGTGTTACTGCAGTGTGTTAGAGCGCAGTGTCTTACTCCAGTGTGTTACTGCAGTGTGATAGAGAGCAGTGTGTTACTGCAGTGTGTTACTGCAGTGTGATAGAGAGCAGTGTGTTACTGCAGTGTGTTAGAGCGCAGTGTCTTACTCCAGTGTGTTACTGCAGTGTGATAGAGAGCAGTGTGTTACTGCAGTGTGTTACTGCGGTGTGATAGAGAGCAGTTTGTTACTGCAGTGTGTTAATACAGTGTGTTACTGCAGTGTCTCCTTCTGTCCGCTGGCTGCCTTCTGCAGTGTGTTAGTAGTGTGATAGAGAGCAGTGTGTTACTGCAGTGTGATAGAGAGCAGTGTGTTACTGCAGTGTGTTACTACAGTGTGTTACTGCAGTGTGTTACTACAGTGTTTTACTGCAGTGTGTTACTGCAGTGTGATAGAGAGCGGTGTGTTACTGCAGTGTGTTACTACAGTGTGTTACTGCAGTGTGTTACTACAGTGTGTTACTACAGTGTGTTACTGCAGTGTGATAGAGAGCAGTGTGTGACTGCGGTGTGTGTGACTACAGTGCGTTTCCTTCATGGAGTGTGAAGTGAGGTCCCAGTGAGGGACTATAAATCCCCTCCACTGTATTGTTTACATGTGGTCCATGATGCCAGTGACCTGCAGTAGGACTCTCAGTGTTCCTATGTAACGGCCCGTGAAGGCGGCTGGGTCCCGCTGCTGTTGTGAGCGGCAAAGCTCTGGAATGTTCTCCGGGAAGCTCTCAGCACCTCGGAGACCCGGCAGGAAGTCCACCACGATCCGGACCCTTCCAGGGGAATGCCTGTCTCACATCCGCCCGGGTCCGCTCACACACAAAGAATGTGCTGTTTCTGAGCGAGAGGGACCCCGTCTGTCTGACGTTATGAGGGCCCGTCTGACATTATGAGGGCCGGGTCTGTCTGTCTCTGACATTATGAGGACCTGTCTGTCGGTCTGACTTTTTGAGGAGCTGTCTCTCTGACATAATAAAGACCTGTCTGTCAGGGCTCTCACACATTAGATATTCCAATATTCTTCGAAAAGGAAAAATAAATGAACACTCTTCCAAATTGCTAAGTCAACAAAAATGAACGTTCAAATATGTAATAATATGAGAGCACTCAGACCGGCACCACCCAAAACCTCTCTCTCTCTCTCTCTCTCTCTCTCTCTCTCTCTCTCTCTCTCTCTCTCTCTCTCTCCTCTCTCTCTCTCTCTCTCTCTCTCTCTCTCTCTCTCTCTCTCTCTCTCTCTCTGACTCCTTGTCTCTGTCTCCCCCCTCCCAGGGGGGATCAGGGGTGAGTCGGGGGACCCATAAGGTCACGTCCGTTCCCACCATGCGTACACACATGCATATAATAATATATATATACACACACACACACACACAGATCCATAACCCCCAACCCCTTCTCCATATGTTCTATGCTACTGTAAGACCTCCTGTTGGGGGGGGAGGTAGAGAGAGAGAGAGAGAGAGAGAGAGAGAGGTCTGTGCCCAGTGGCCGAGCCAAGAGGAGGAGGGGGAGGAGAGAGTTTCCATATTTACATGCTAACAGGCAAACAGTTCCACCACCTGCACACTCAGACCTCCTAGCCTACATTAGATTGTCTATATTAGATTATGTATTGATGACATTCCATGATGTAGTGGATTATATTGGATTCGCTGTGCAGAACATTGAAGATATCACTGACTCACTGAATGTGAGGGTGCTTTTATGAAGTGAATCAGGGAGCCAGCGGACACTGCAATCGTTATGGGGACTCCGCTCACAAGGAGGAGGAGGAGGAGGAGCTCTCCTCTGGGCTCCTGGTCCTCCTTCTCCTCTTGCTCTTGGCTCGGTCATTGGGCATAGACTCTCTCTCTCTCTCTCTCTCTCTCTCTCTCTCTCTCTCTCTCTCTCTCTCTCTCTCTCTCTCTCTCTCTCTCTCTCTCTCTCCACTCAGAGGGTTGTATGGGTTGTATCGTGTGAGGTGAAGTACAGCTATAATAGTGATAATATAATAGATGCCACCAGGCCGTAGCAGCATGTGGGATAAAAGTGTTGCACAACAAAGGGCCCTGTTGTGTGTTAAAAGACTCCTAGGGGCCCCCGGGGGCCACAGCTGTGTTTGTGATTGTGTGTGGTTGCTGTGGTGGGCCGCAAGACGACCGCACTGCGTTTACGACCACGTCAGCGGCGAGGGTTTCACCCCTGGACCGAGCGGCGTGAGCTGGAGCTAGAGTTGATCTGGAAAAGGGAGAGAAGACAGAATCTCTCCGTTAGCTTCCATTTCTTTCAGACACAGGATACCCGGGAAATATGGCCGTGTGGGCTGGGCCACAGTCCAAGGCCATCTGCTGACGGAAGGTTCTGGAAAGCTGGTTCAGCTGCTCTCTCTCTCTCTCTCTCTCTCTCTCTCTCTCTCTCTCTCTCTCTCTCTCTCTCTCTCTCTCTCTCTCTCTCTCTCTCTCTCTCTCTCTCTCTCTCTCTGGAGTGTTGACATGACTGCTACATTAGATTCATTATCAGTTCCCTGGCGGAGGAGATGAGCGGAGACACACTGACCAGAAGGCCGGGACCACCTTCTTATTCATAATTATAATTATATATGTATTATTATTATTACTACTACTGGGGGGTAAGGAGAGAGCTTGAGGAGGAACACAGCAGGGTCTAACCCTCCCTCCTGGACCAACCAAGAGAATCGAATGGTCTTAGGTACAGAATGATGAGTTCAGTCCAGGAAACGCGTGACTCTGGAGCCCAAGGATGTAACAGAGCTTCTTCAAACTGCTGAGTCACCCAGAAGCCATGGCGGCCGTTCTATTACTGAGGGCTGTTATTATTGTTATTACTCATTCCCTCCAAATGGGTCCCCTCCCCCCCACTAACCCTAACCCCCCCCCCACTAACCCTAACCCCCCACCCCCACTAACCCTAACCCCCCCCCCCCCCCCCCCCCACTGTAAGCGGCCACAGTAGGAACTTAGTTGAGTTCACCCCGATGGAACGTAGGAGAGACCAGACTATAGGGTCCACACACACAACCCTGAGGCTGGAAGAGAGGCCAGGGGCAGGAGGAAGAGAGGCCGAGGGCAGGGGGAAGAGCGGCCAGGGGCAGGAGGAAGAGAGGCCAGGGGCAGGAGGAAGGGAGGCCAGGGGGCAGGAGGAAGAGAGGCCGAGGGCAGGGGGAAGAGAGGCCGGGGGCAGGAGGAAGAGAGGCCGAGGGCAGGGGGAAGAGAGGCCAGGGGCAGGAGGAAGGGAGGCCAGGGGGCAGGAGGAAGAGAGGCCAGGGGCAGGAGGAAGGGAGGCTAGGGGGCAGGAGGAAGAGAGGCTAGGGGCAGGAGGAAGAGAGGCCGAGGGCAGGGGGAAGAGAGGCCGGGGGCAGGAGGAAGAGAGGCCGAGGGCAGGGAAGAGAGGCCGGGGGCAGGAGGAAGAGAGGCCAGGGGGCAGGAGGAAGAGAGGCCAGGGGGCAGGAGGAAGAGAGGCCAGGGGGCAGGAGGAAGAGAGGCCAGGGGGCAGGAGGAAGAGAGGCAGGAGGAAGAGAGGCCAGGGGGCAGGAGGAAGAGAGGCCGGGGGCAGGAGGAAGAGAGGCCTTATCAGCGGATCTAGCCCTGATGCTTTCTACTGGGGTTACTCCCTTCCCCACCAAGGTGACACACACATGTGTCTGTAGTTTGTCACGGTTCCACATGTCCAGGAGATAAGTCACTCAAATCAGTCTGCACGTTTTAGTTTTTTGTAATTAACAGCTGATGTTTCCAGGGGACGGTTGACCCACCCAGACAGATGTGTGAAGGAGTGTTGGTCCAGGTTTTGTTCAGCCTGGGTAAAGACGTCTGGTGGGACCGCGAAGAGGTCTTTCTGTGGCCGCTGACCGAGCGACAGGTCCTGATTTACTCTAAGCCGCCTCCAGTGAAAACATGAGGTCTGTTTGAAGTGGCGGGTTAGCTCCCCTCTCCTCCCTCACCCCCACCCTCACCCCGGTCTCTCCTCCTGGACCAGAATGTGGGGAGGCCTCGATGGGGCTGGTTAGCGATCTCTATGGAGACAGAGGAGTAGGGAGGAGGGAGTCAGATAGTTTTTTGCCACGTGAGAGAATCTCTCTGGAGGTTCTGGTGGGTCACAAGGCACCGCGTGTCTCTTCTGGAGAACCAGGTGTGGCACGCTCGGCCCGAAGGAGACCCCGCCTCCCCCACCTCGGTGAGCTCATGACTTTGTATTGAGCCAGGAGTTGTTCCTCTGTGTTCACCGTTCACAGAACGACCTAAACCGGTTCCTCCTCCGGTTACAGAACCAATTCTGGGCCAAATCTTCGTCGTCCCGTCCCGCTCCAGTTTGTTGTTAGAAAGGAGAGCACCTTCCTCCACCTCCTCCTCCTCCTCCTCCTCCCGGCGGTGGGTTTAGCGAGACAAGAGGACGGGTGTGTGTTCTCTGTGTTCGGCGTGTCACCGTCGGTGTGTCACCGTGTGGATGAGCCTCAGACCCTAATCCCCTCCTGAACACTGTAATTCAGTGTCGATGCCGGCGGTCTGACTAAATGACAGGTTCGGGGCGGTCTGAAGGTGCCGTCGGTAACCCGACCCCTCGGAGGGGTGATGCCCGTCTGCTCTGGTATGCGGCCCGGCCCTCTGAGTCTGCACCTTTTATAGACTTCAAATTGGTGTTATTTTGTACCCTCCGGCGGCATGCCAGACCCTGCCAGCTCCTGCTGTAATTAAAGGGTGTTTTAATTGGGTCTTGATTGGACTGTTTCTCTCATTAAAAGTGAGTACAGTAAGAGGTGTCGCCAGGGCGTGATCGGGGCCCCTCCTCCAGAGACCCACCCCGGGGGTCCTCCAGAGACCCACCCCGGGGGTGTGAGACATTCAGGGGCTGACGTTTCTGCTGGTGGTGAAGGTGGTGGTGGGAGAAGGAGGTAGTGGTGGTGCTGGAGGAGGAGGAGGAGGAGGAAGAGGAGGAGGAGGAGAGGAAGAAGAAGAAGTGGTGCTGTAGGAGGAGGAGGAGGTGGTTGTGGTGGTGGTGCTGGAGGAGGAGGAGGAGGAGGAGGAGGAGGAGGAGGAGGAGGAGGAGGAGGAGGAGGAGGAGGAGGAGGAGGAGGAGGAGGAGGTGCAGAGTTGGAGGCCAAGTCTAAGCGGTCGCAGGCCTTGGCAGCCCAGAGGCAGAACTGATAACGGTGGATGCCTGATGAAAGGTGGACGATCGGACACATTTACAGCCGAGAGAGAGAGAGAGAGAGAGAGAGAGAGAGAGAGAGAGAGAGAGAGAGAGAGAGAGAGAGAGAGAGAGAGAGAGAGAGAGAGAGAGAGAGAGAGAGAGAGAGAGAGAGAGAGAGAGAGAGAGAGAGAGAGAGAGAGAGAGAGAGAGAGAGAGAGAGAGAGAGAGAGAGAGAGAGAGAGAGAGAGAGAGCCGGGGTTGTCTGGAGGTCAGGGTGCCGAGATAGGGAGAAGGTTCTGAGGGAACGTGATCCCACATGGGCCTGGAATTCCCAGAGAGATAAGAGTTTATCTCCAGAACACAACCACCCGGACATGCTAGCCAGCGCTACACTACCGCCATACTTTCATTGATATACAGCCTTTTTTACCCAAAGCGCTTTAATATTATTGCCTCACATTCACACACACGTTCATTCCAACACATTCATCCACTGACGGTGGAGTCAGCCGTGCACGGAGACCGCCAGCTGGCCAGGAGCAGTTAGGGTGTCTCTCTCTCAGGGACACCTCCACAGCTCGCTAGGAGCCGGGGGGATCGAACCAGCGACCTTCCGGTGGTCAGACGACCCGCTCTACCTCCTGAGATACTACTGCCCCGTTAACCGATCCGACAATTGTTTTTACTGATTGCTAGTGAGCTCATCGTTCTCCGTGGGTTCTGATATGTTCTCTGACAATAGGGGTTCTGTTCAGGGGACACCAGATCTGTTTGAGGCTCAGCAGGAGCGTCCGCTAAACCGCTGGGCTGCAGCTGTGCTCCTCTCTCATCACCGGCCTCTTAGCGGTGACGAGACCTCACTGACGTGTACACACAGGTGCGCACACACACACACACACACACACGGCGCCAGGTGTGTTTCTCTCTATTGGGGGAGCCCCCTTTAGTACGAAGCTCCGTTTTTTGGTTGGCTGGTCGTGAGCCGATGGGATGAACACACAAACAGCTTTGGCTGGTGGGTCTGCGTGACGTGTCGGGTTCTGACCCCAGATCAGACCCAGTGGTGTTGTTCATTAAAAGTTAAGACTTTAAGATGTCTCCCCCCTCCCTCCTCCTCCCCCTCTCTTCCCCCTGTTCTCCCTCCTCTCTCGGAGGTTCCCATACGTCTACAACAGGTTCCGCTGGGATAGTAATACGGGTGGAGAGAGAGAGAGAGAGAGAGAGAGAGAGAGAGAGAGAGAGAGAGAGAGAGAGAGAGAGAGAGAGAGAGAGAGAGAGAGAGAGAGAGAGAGAGAGAGAGAGAGAGAGGAGAGAGAGAGAGAGAGAGAGAGAGAGAGAGAGAGAGAGAGAGAGAGAGAGAGAGAGAGAGAGAGACGGTTATAAACAGTTAATCTCCCCCGTCTCCCCTCTCCTCCCCCATGTGTCCTCAACAGGTTCCTCCAGAAAGGTCAGTATGATTTGTGTGTTTTTATGACTGATGGACGTGTCTCAGCATGTTAGCAGGTTACCTTCAACCGTCAGGTGGATCGGATCCGCTGCTAGCTGCTAGCTGCTAGCTTTCTCCCTTCATCCTGGTGCTCATATTTTGGAGAGCAGAGAGCTGCAGCTGTCCAACAGACTTTAGAGAGAGACAGACAGACAGACAGACAGACAGACAGACAGACAGAGTAACAGAGATGGGGGGAGAGAGAGAGATTGGATTTTTGTTTTCTTTATAGAATCCTAAGGGGGGGGGGGGGTGTGTGTGTGTGTGTGTGTGTGTGACAGGGCCTCCTAGCATGCTAACTAGCAACAGCTGGCCCAGAGGGCCGCTAACCCTCTCCCTGATCATTGTGTCATTCCAGGTTTGTTTAGCAACCGCTTTGTTCACACACACACATACACACACACACATACTATACACACACTATACGCACACCACACACACACTGACTTTTCAAAAGGTTTGTGTTTGTAATCCTCTCCATTTATCCACTAAACAGTATATAAGGATGCTAGTAACGACTATTGACTGCTATTGGCGTAATGCTAGCAGTGGTAGCAGTAGTAGTAGAGAGTAAGGTAGGGGGGGGGTGAGGTAGAGGTGAGAGGGTGAGGAGGGGGGAGAGGGTGAAGTAGGGGGGGGAGAGGGTGACGAGGAGTGAGAGGGTGAGGTGAGAGGGTGACGAGGAGTGAGAGGGTGAGGCTGGAGGTAGAGGGGGTGAGGCTAGAGGTAGAGGGTGAGGAGGGGGGAGAGGGTGAAGTAGGGGGGGGAGGGGAGGGGAGAGGTGACGAGGGTGAGGCTGGAGGTAGAGGGGGAGGCTAGAGGTAGAGGGTGAGCTGGAGGTAGAGGGTAAGGTGGGGGGAGAGGGTGAGGCTGGAGGTAGAGGGTGAGGTGGGGGAGAGGGTAAGGCTGGAGGTAGAGGATGAGGTGGGGGAAGAGGGTGAGATGGGGGGAAGAGGGTGAGGCTGGAGGTAGAGGGTGAGGCTGGAGGTAGAGGGTGAGGTGGGGAGAGGGTGAGGCTAGAGGTAGAGGGTGAGGCTAGAGGTAGAGGGTGAGGTGGGGGTGAGGCTAGAGGTAGAGGGTGAGTAGAAGGCTAGAGAGAGAGAGAGAGAGAGAGAGAGAGAGAGAGAGAGAGAGAGAGAGAGAGAGAGAGAGAGAGAGAGAGAGAGAGAGAGAGAGAGAGAGAGAGAGAGAGAGAGAGAGAGAGAGAGAGAGAGAGAGAGAGAGAGAGAGAGAGAGAGAGAGAGAGAGAGAGAGAGAGAGAGAGAGAGAGAGAGAGAGAGAGGAGGTCGGGGGTGACTAGGGGGGAGTCGGTGTAAAAAGTGCACAGTAGCTGAAACAATAGAGTGGAGCTGGGGTCACTGGGTCCACCAGTGCACACACACACACACACGCACACGCACACACACACAGTGAGTAGAGTGTTTTGAAGCTGAGCTATTCGGGTAACTAGACTACAGTAACGTTCACTAGACTAATGTTCACTCGAGCAACGTTCACCAGACCATAATTATGTTATTAAAACTTTTGTCCGGTCACAGAATCTTCTTTTCTGTGGAAAATAGCAGGAAATAGGAAGGTTTCACAGTAAAAGCACTTCAGTGAGACAGATGTTTCACAGTAAAAGCCTCTTGTTATTTCTTGATTTCTCACAATAAACGTTTGTCATTGGTAGATGTTTCACATTAAAAGCGTGTCAGTTAGATGCTTCACAGTAAAAGCGTGTCAGTTCGATTCTTCACAGTAAAAGCGTGTCAGTTACATTCTTCACAGTAAAAGCTTGTCAGTTAGATGTTTCACAGTAAAAGCGTGTCAGTTTGATTCTTCACAGTAAAAGCTTGTCAGTTAGATGTTTCACAGAAAAGCGTGTCAGTTAGACATTGGCAGATGTTTCACAGTAAGAGCGTGTCAGTTAGACATTGGCAGATATTTCACAGTAAGAGTGTGTCAGTTAGACATTGGCAGATGTTTCACAGTAAGAGCGTGTCAGTTAGATGTTGGCAGATGTTTCACAGTAAGAGCATGTCGGCCAGATATTGTCTTCTTTAGCCAGCTAGTTAGCGAAAGAGCAGCGTGTGTGTGAGTGTCTCATGCTAATCCCTTAATGTGATGTTTTCCACTGGTCTGGGACCAGTCTGCCCACCACTGCTTATTAGACTTGTTGTAAACAGAAGTTTCACTCTCAGTAGTCGTGTAGTACCTAACTAACAACAAAATGGATGTTCTCATGAAGCACAACATCTGATTTGAGTCCTGAAATACTAATAATTACATCTAGTGGTCATTTGTTGTGTACGGTCATTCAACCAAACTGACAATTTAAACTTTACCCGCCTGCTTAAGACGGGCTTAAAGTTGAACCAGCTTTAAGCAAGCAAGCAAAGCTTCAGTTCTGACAGATCCAGGTGTGCATGTAGCAGTAGATCGTCTAATGGTTAAACACCATGTAAATATGGAAAATATGATTTATTTGAGTTTATATTTTAAGTTGCTTCTTGCCCTTTTATTTCGTCTTTGAAGTGTATTTCCTCCTTTATGTATTACTTATTTATTTTGTATTACTTGTTTATTACTTAGTATTTTTTATTATTTATTCACTAGTATTTATTACTTATTATTCTGACTTATAACTTATAAGTTAGTATTACTTATTGTCTACTGCATACTGTGTAACTTATTATTTCTAAGTTTTTCCCGCTCCTCCTGAGGTGTGGTTAGCGTTAGCGAGGTATCGGGTTCTCTACCCACAGTACCACCGCTAGCCCCGAGGCTAGGTGCTGGTGTGTTTATATTCCGCCGGGTAAGAGAAACACAGCTTTATATAACACATTGTTATATAATCTATCAACCCATTAAGTCTGTCGTGTTGTTCCTCCTCTCACAGTTCGGTCGGTAGCGATGCAAAATATGCAAATGTTACGCAACGCGCTTCAACTCGGAGGGAGTGCTGCGCTAATTAGCCTAGCCACTCTCCCGGCGAGCCTTGGTTCACTCTGGCATTTAATAAAAAGTATTTTTAATTCTCTTAATATTTTTTTTCTGGCGCTGATGTTGCAGACTTGTTTTCTTTCGTTATGTTTCCTGCTACTACCTCTACTTCAGAGGTTTCAACCTCCACCTTCAGAGGTGTCAACCTCCACCTTCAGAGGTGTCAACCTCCACCTTCAGAGGTGTCAACCTCCACGTTCAGGGGTGTCAACCTCCACCTTCAGAGGTGTCAACCTCCACCTTCAGAGGTGTCAACCTCCACGTTCAGGGGTGTCAACCTCCACCTTCAGAGGTGTCAACCTCCACCTTCAGAGGTTTCAACCCCCACGGTCCCACAGTAGCACGCCTGTTGGCCGCTAAGTAACATATCTATCTAACTGTAACTGGAAGGGAAGAAGTCGAGGCCCCCGCCGCTGACAGACACGCCCCTTCCTGCCTGGGGGGCCTCAGGGGGCCCCGCCCCTTCCTGCCTCGGGGCTGCAGTGGTTTGAACACAGAGAGAGAGAGAGAGAGAGAGAAGCCGCTTCCAGCCCGTCACTATTAGACAGAGGGTCTCTCTGCTCCTCTCTGCTGGGAGAGGAGTTCCCATTAAAAGCTGTTAATAATTAAGATCCGCTGTGATCTGTCAGTGCGGTGATCAACTGCCCTCTGGAGGGACGGCTCACACTTGAATTCCTTTAAATATAAAACAACATAATTTAACCCTTAATTCACAGCTTTAGACGCACTCCCTGTGTGTGTTAATATAAAAAGAATATATATATATATATATAAACACTCATCGCAGACAGCTGTCACAGCAGAAAGGACAGTAGCTGCATCTACATTTCTTCTACTTCCACTACTACTATACTACTACTAGGACTACTACAATACCACTACTAGTACTTCTAGTAGTACTACTACTACTACCACTACCACTACTACAACTAGTACTACTAGTAGTACTACTAATACTACTACTACTACTACTACTATTCAACTTCTACAACAGTGGAGTAATGATCTCCATTCAGGTGGAGGATCAGTGGAGTAATGGTGGCTGTGATCTCTCTGCCCGACTTGGGCTCTCTCCAGGGGAATTCTGGGAAAGTTACGACCACCCTACAGAGTGTGTGTGTGTGTGTGTGTGTTCATTCATACGCTTGTATGCTTCTTGTGGTGCCAGCTTTTTTTCATTTTTGAAGTGGTGTGCGGAGGCCTTTATTTCCTCATCGCTCTAAAGCTCTCCCAGTGGGTCGGGATGTGAACCAACAAGCAGCGTTAGTCACGTGTCAGGCTGATGAAGCCGTAGTGCAACATGAGGACCGAGGAGGAAGAGAGGGCTGTGTTCACTCCTGAAGGGAGGAAGGGCCTGAGATGATGTCCAAGTGCAATGTCAGAAACCTTCGTATTTAGCTGCTACTTATTATTCATCGAGAATAACATTTTCCAAACATCTGAACATAATTTTCCTCGTCTTTCTTCATCTTAAGTCCACCCTAATTATTCATTAAAACAGTAGAGGGAGTAAAGGTATTACCAGCAGTGAGGCGCACCTTGCTAGTCATCTTGATTCCCAAGATGCTCTCATACAGGACTCCACATTCTTTAGTATAGGTTTCATTGGTCATGGTCTATGCATCTGTGTCTTCACCCTCAGATGTGAGAGCAGTCCTAACACTCTTCTCCTCTCATCTTTCCTACAGGTTTCCGTAAGATCAGCCTGGACGACCTGCGCAAGGCCTACATCGTGAAGGATGTGCAGCAGTACATCCTCCACCGGCTGGACCAGGAGGAGGCGCTGCGGCAGCACCTCACCAAGGAGACTGCCGAGATGCTCAACCAGCTGCACATCAAGAGCAGCGGGTGCTTCCTGTACCTGGAGCGCGTGCTGGACGGCGTGGTCGAGAGCTTCATCATGCTCCGCGAGATCCGCGACATCCCCGGCACGCTCAACGGCCTCTATCTGTGGCTGTGCCAGCGGCTGTTCGTCAGGAAGCAGTTTGCCAAGGTCCAGCCCATTCTCAACGTGATCCTGGCCACCTGCAGGCCGCTGACCGTCAAGGAGCTGTACCATGCCGTGTGGACTAAAAACATGGCTCTCACAATGGAAGAGTTCCAGAAGAAGATGGACATTCTCTCCAAGCTGTTGGTCAACGGCCTCGAAAATTCTAAGATCCTCTTCCACTACAGCTTCGCCGAGTGGCTGCTGGACGTGAAGCACTGCACCCAGAAGTACCTCTGCAACGCGGCCGAGGGACACCGGATGCTGGCCATGAGCTACACCTGCCGGGCCAAGCAGCTCAAACCGCTGGAGGTGCAGGAGTTCGCCCTGCACCTCGTCAACTCCAACCTACAGATGGAGTCCTTTCACCTGGCCCTCTGGATGTTGTGGAACGGAACTCCGGCTAAGGACTCCCTAATGACCTCCCTACCGAGAGAACAGGAGGTGCTTCAGCTCCTGGTGAAAGCCGGAGCCCACGTCAACAACGAGGACGACCACGCCTCGTGTATCGTTCAGCAGGCCCTAGAGAGAGAGGACTCTATTCGGACGTTGCTTGACAATGGGGCGTCGGTCAACCAGTGCGACTCCAGCAGCAGGACTCTGCTGGCCAACGCTGCGTACAGCGGGAACCTGGAGGTGGTTAACCTCCTGGTGTCCCGGAGGGCCGACAAGGAGCTCCAAGACAACCTCGGACAAACGCCACTGACCCTGGCTGCCAGGCAGGGCCACACCAAGGTGGTTAACTGTCTCATCGACTGTGAAGCCAACATCAACCACACAGATCAAGACGGCTGGACAGCCCTGAGATCGGCGGCGTGGGGCGGGCACTCTGAGGTTGTGTCGGCACTGCTCTACGCCGGCGCAAAGGTCGACTGCGCCGACGCCGACAGCAGGACAGCGCTGAGGGCCGCGGCGTGGGGAGGTCACGAGGACATTGTGCTGAACCTCCTCCTGCACGGGGCGGAGGTTAACAAGGACGACAATGAAGGAAGGACGGCGCTCATCGCCGCCGCGTACATGGGCCATCGGGAGATCGTAGAGCACCTCCTGGATCACGGAGCCGAGGTAAACCACGAGGACGTCGACGGGAGGACGGCGCTGTCAGTGGCCGCTCTGTGTGTCCCTGCTAGTAAAGGCCACGCCTCGGTGGTGAGCCTCCTCATCGACCGCGGAGCGGAGGTCGACCACTGTGACAAGGACTGCATGACGCCGCTGCTCGTGGCTGGCTATGAAGGACACGTGGACGTGGTGGACCTGCTCTTGGAAGGAGGAGCCGACGTGGATCACACGGACAACAACGGGCGCACGCCTCTCCTCGCCGCCGCCTCGATGGGCCACGCCTCGGTCGTCAATACGCTGCTGTTCTGGGGAGCGGCCGTCGACAGCATCGACAGCGAAGGAAGGACCGTCCTGAGCATTGCCTCGGCTCAGGGGAACGTGGAGGTGGTGCGTACTCTGCTGGACAGAGGGCTGGACGAGAACCACAGGGACGACGCTGGCTGGACACCCCTGCACATGGCCTCCTTTGAGGGTCACCGTCAGGTCTGCGACGCCCTCATCGAGCAGGGCGCCCGCGGCACGGAGGTGGACAACGACGGCAGAATACCTCTCATACTAGCGTCCCAGGAGGGGCATTATGACTGCGTGCAGATCCTCCTGGAGAACAAGTCGTGCGTGGACCAGCGAGGCTACGACGGGAGGAACTCTGTCAGGGTGGCAGGGCTGGAGGGCCACCGGGACATCGTCGAACTGCTGCTGAGCCACGGCGGAGACATCGACCACAAAGACGCAGACGGCCGCCCGACACTCTACATCCTGGCGCTGGAGAACCAGCTCGCCATGACGGAGTACTTCCTGGAGAACGGGGCCAACGTGGAAGCAAGCGACACAGAGGGTCGCACGGCGCTCCACGTGTCCTGCTGGCAGGGGCATCTGGAGATGGTCCGTCTGCTCATTAACCACCAGGCCGACGTCAACTCCTGTGACAACGAGAAGCGCTCGGCCCTGCAGTCTGCAGCCTGGCAAGGCCACACCAAAGTGGTGCAGTTTTTGATCGACAGTGGCACGCGCGTGGATCACACCTGCAACCAGGGCGCCACGGCGCTAGGTATCTCGGCCCAGGAGGGGCACATCGACGTGGTCCAGATCCTCCTGGAGCATGGCGCCGACCCCAACCACGCGGACCAGTTTGGACGCACCGCCATGCGAGTCGCGGCCAAGGGGGGCCACTCCACGATCATTAAACTGTTAGAAAAGTACGGCGCCAACGCATTGAACGGGTCCAACCCCTCGCCGGTGCACACCATGGAAGACAGAACACCGCTGTCCGTAACCAGCAAGATGCAGTCGCTCACCATAAAGTCCAACAGCTCTAGCAGCACCGGCGTCGGGGATATGCAGTCGTGTGTGCGCGGCGCGCCCAACGGACCCGTGCACGCTTTCAGTTCTCCGTCGGAGTCTCCGGACTCCACCGCGGACAGACAGAAGTCGTCGCTCTCCAACAACTCCCTCAAGAACTCCTCCAAGAACTCCTCCCTGAGGACCACCTCGTCGACGGCCACAGCACAGACCGTCCCGATAGACAGTTTCCACGGACTCACCTTCACCGAGCAGATCCAACAGCACTCTTTGCCCCGCACTCGCAGCCGCCAGTCTATCGTTTCTCCTTCCTCCACCACCAAGTCCACCAATCAGCTGCCGGCGTCGCCGTCCGGCGACTTCGACTGGACTCAGCTGAAACCGGGACTCAAGTCGGGCAAAGGAAGCAAAAGCGGGAACGGAACGTCGAACAGCAAAGGGGTACCGGGGGACCGGAAAAAACTGAAGAACAGCGGATCGGCCCCGGGACAGGTTCTAGAGTACGAGATGACCCAGTTCGACAAGAGGCTCGCCCTGAACAAGACGGTCGCCAACATTTCATTGAAGGATCCTCATTGCAAGATCATGATCGGTGGTCCGGTCCCGGAGGGGGGGAAGGGCCAGGACCAGCTCTTCATCCAGCAGCAGAGCTGTGCAGAGAAGAAGAGGAACTGTATCATGACCAACCCCAACTACCACCTCCAGGGGACGCAGGTGTTCCTGGGCCGGGTGTCTGTACCGCGCACCGCCCAAAACGGAGGACACCAGGATGTCCTGGACAACTACCCCATAGGGGAGACGGATCTGAGCCTGAAGCAAGCCCTCAAACTCCAGCTGGACGGATCAGAGGCCGGGTTTAACTACAAGAAAGAGACTCCATTATAGCTGGTAAGAAACAATTTTCCATTGCATGTGTTCTCTTTTAAACTGATCTCTCTCAGCTTCAGTGTGTAGTTTGGTGTGAAGCTCACACTTAAGCGTGTCAGTTCCTTTCAGTGTCAAACACCAAATGTAACTTGTGTAGCCGCTGTGTAGAAGTCAACAGATCTGTTATTCTGTGGGACTGCACAGGGCTGGAATGACGGCTCGGGAGGAATGCATCTGGCTCAGAGGACCAGCGGAACATTAACCCAACTTTCCCCTCTCCCATTCCAGATGTCCTGTACGCCATCCGCCAAACAGACATGGGAGGGAAAGTGCCAAAGCAACTGTTATCTAAAATGCAGAGAGTTTTGTTTTCGCCACCAGTGGAAGACCTCATGAAAAACAGGAACTATCAAAAGGAATGAGGACTAAGGGAGGATTGTGTGGCTTTGGTACCCGATACTCTGATGTGCCTCCATCTGTTACAGCCTTCTTCTTCTTCTTCTTCTTCTTCTTCTTCTTCTTCTTCATGTAACCATGCACAATATCATTTTAATTTAATAATGTACTGATATTTAATAAGCGGTGTATGCACTTTTTCAAGACGGTTAAAGGACAGCCGAGCATCTGTTGTTGTTGTTTTTGTTTTTTTGTGTTTGAGCGAAACATCCCGATGCTTTGTTTGTTCTTATTCTAGTTTTATACTCCATGTTGTGAATGTGTGCAGCTCATGTGTCTTACCTAGGGGGACCTTAAGGGGGCGCTCAGACGCTCCGATCAGTCTGCTCTCGGGCTCCAGGCGGTTCCTGTAAACCTCGATGGTCACGCGCCGTCTACGGTCACCCACAAGTGTCTGCAGGACTATTTATTTTTGGAATTGAAAGCCACTCTTATCCCCGCTGTGTTGTTCTGCCTGGTGGACCGGCCGCCATCGCTGACCTGCGTTTTGGCCGTATTACAAATCTTGTTGACATGTTAAAAAAAAACCTGCGAGTTAATTTTGTCCCTATGGGATTTTTCTTCTTTTCAGCGTGTGAGTGCGTAATATGTTTTCTGTGTGAATTTAAGATATTTAAATAACCCACAGTTCACCCGCCAGCCGCTTCAACCACTCAAAGTGAAACCGGCGATTAGAATGGAGACGTGAACTCCTTGGGCCCCGCTGGACGCCCTGGTCCCCCGGGCCGCCACGTGTGACATTAAGGACGTCCAGAGGGTTTGGAACGCGGTGGACGGGTCAGGCTCCTGAAGCATCCTATCCTCCTATCCTCATCCAGATGAAGCAGCTGTACATCAGCTGACCCCGAGACCCTGACCCGGCGCTGTGGACCAATAGAAAGACAGCGGCGGGAGGGAACTAGAACGTCTGACCCGTTAGTGTTCACCGGCCGGACGTGTTTTGGTTGCCTCTTCGTTCGCAACCCCTGGCGACTCTTAACCATTCAAAGTGCATGCTGGGATACACCGCAAAAGCCTCTGCTCCAAACTCGCCGTCTGAACGATGTTCAGGGGTCACCCCAGGGGGGGAGGGGGTCACCGCAGGGGGGGGAGGGGGCGATGGGTGGGAGATCGTCTAGCGGTCTCGGTGTCTCGTATCTGATTGGACGGCTGACGGTTGGGATTGTAAATAGTTTACCGTGTACATTAGACTTTCGTTCAACAAAGAATTCCTGTATAATATGAAGTGGAATTTTCTGATGTATATTAAAGTGCTTAATAAACATATTTGCTTTACTGCTGGAAAACATCTATATTTTGCTTATTCAGTGGGATTTTCTTCTCCTTATGTTTTCTGAGTGGATAAAGCATCCCCCTCCAATAGCGTACATTTTACATTAAGTGGATTTGTTTTTAAAAGACGGATGTGAAAAGAGATTTCCTGGAAACGCAGGGGGATTAAAATATAATACACAGTTCAGTCCTGGAGTAAACTGTGCTTCCTTATAAAATAAACCTATACATTGATCGTTTATCAGTTTGAACATTGATCCTTTATCAGTTTGAACATTGATCGTTTATCAGTTTGAACATTGATCCTTTATCAGTTCAAACATTGATTCTTTATCAGTTTGAACATTGATCCTTTATCCGTTTAAACATTGATCTTTATCGTTTAACATTGATCCTTATCGTTTAAACATTGATCCTTTATCAGTTCAAACATTGATCCTTTATCAGTTCAAACATTGATCCTTTATCAGTTCAAACATTGATCCATTATCCGTTCAAACCACAGCTAGACCTAAACGTACCAGACGTCTCAGCTGCCGTTACTTCTGATGTCCTCCGTCGACCAGAACAAGGAGGACCTCTCTGGAGGAGATGTGAGGTCCCAACCACATGACCTCACCACCGGAGCGCCACCAGACGGGCCAATCACAGCTTCTACTTAGACCAATCATCCTAAAGGAGAAACACCCAAACCATTCTGTCTCTCCTGCTCCGAGACGTTCTCTCCCTCCCTCACAAGAATCCAGTTCTCTGTTTCTTCCAGGTCTCCATATTTAGGTCATTCTAACCACACATTGTGCCTTCAGGGATTTTGGATTACGGAGGGCCGGGACAGGGGGAGGAACCGTAGAGAACCAGGCTCTATCGGAACCAAAAACCTGTCACTTTCCCCTGGGTGGAACCGGTTCATCCCAGAAGAGGGAGTGGAAACACACTGATTCACACAGCTGCTCACATGTCAAGAGTTGTTAAAAATGTGTTTGGGGTGAAGTTTTGAGTATATTATTAAATACTTTTTAACAGGAATATTATGGGATGTCTCTGCTGACAGAAGACAGAATAACTATTCAGAAAGTTTATAAAGAGCCATCATTGTAAAATTTCCTCATGGTTCAGTTCCTCCAGACGATAGCAGAATTAATTTGGTGTTTTCACTATCAAGCACTAATCACCCAGACTTATAGATCACCTCATCTCCCTCTTCCGAGGGACTGGTTTCTGTTTTCCTGGACCACCTCTTGTCCGTCTCCACCCAAGTCTCCTTTTGGTTTGGAAAAGTCGCCAACTCCACCCGACCTGAACACATGGCTGCCCGCCAGTTAGCATGTGCTGTTAGTTAGCATGTGCTGCTGCAATGCGGTAGATGGGGCCTCCATCACTCAACACATAGATGTGATAAAGATAGCATCACGGCAACTAGCTACAGAGTCAACGGTGACTATTGGCCAATAAGGAAGCGGTCAAGTCATGACATCACAAACACCATCTTGTTATGGATGTGAGTGTCGTAGTTAGAGTGTCCTCTGAGGATGTGTGTGTTCCTCAGTGGAATGATTCTACACCCACCAGCTGACGTTCTGGACGGGACCACTGAGGGTTCTGGACGGGACCATAGAGGGTTCTGGACGGGACCACTGAGGGTTCTGGACGGGTTTGTTCAATGACCTTTCTCCTCACAAGGATTAATCAGCCAAAAGTAAACCTAGCATGGTCCTGATCCACCTAGCATGGTCCTGACACACCTAGCATGGTCCTGACTCACCTAGCATGGTCATGACTCACCTAGCATGGTCCTTATCCACCTAGCATGGTCCTGACTCACCTAGCATGGTCCTGACTCACCTAGCATGGCCCTGACTCACCTAGCATGGTCCTGACTCACCTAGCATGGCCCTGACTCACCTAGCATGGCCCTGACTCACCTAGCATGATCCTAATCCACCTAGCATGGTCCTGATCCACCTAGCATGGTCCTGACCCACCGAGCATGGTCCTGATCCACCTAGCATGGTCCTGACTCACCTAGCATGGTCATGACTCACCTAGCATGGTCCTTATCCACCTAGCATGGTCCTGACTCACCTAGCATGGCCCTGACTCACCTAGCATGGTCCTGACTCACCTAGCATGGCCCTGACTCACCTAGCATGGCCCTGACTCACCTAGCATGATCCTAATCCACCTAGCATGGTCCTGATCCACCTAGCATGGTCCTGACCCACCGAGCATGGTCCTGATCCACCTAGCATGGTCCTGACCCACCTAGCATGGTCCTGACTCACCTCGCATGGTCCTGACTCACCTAGCATGGTCCTGATCCACCTAGCATGGTCCTGACTCACCTAGCATGGTCCTGATCCACCTAGCATGGTCCTGACACACCTAGCATGGTCCTGATCCACTTAATAACTTAATAACTAATAAAGTTATGAAGGTTAATTGAACTTATTGTTGTGAAGTGTCCTTAATAACTAATAAAGTTATGAAGGTTAATTTAACTTGTTATGACGTGTCCTTAATAACTAATAAAGTTATGAAGGTTCATTTAACTTATTGTTATGACGTGTCCTTAATAAGTAATAAGGTTATGAAGGTTAATTTACCTTATTGTTATGACATGTCCTTAATAAGTAATAAGGTTATGAAGGTTAATTTACCTTATTGTTATGACATGTCCTTAATAAGTAATAAGGTTATGAAGGTTAATTTACCTTATTGTTATGACATGTCCTTAATAAGTAATAAAGTTATGAAGGTTAATTTACCTTATTGTTATGACATGTCCTTAATAAGTAATAAGGTTATGAAGGTTAATTTACCTTATTGTTATGACATGTCCTTAATTAGTAATAAGGTTATGAAGGTTAAGTTCCTACAGTTTAAAAACAATGGGTGCAAAAAGGACAGTTGAGTTTCCATGAACTTTTGTATTGCTTTGACTCCTCCTCTCTTTATCCTCCTCCCCCTCTCTCTGTATAGTCCTGTTACTACTGTGTTGTAGAAGAACTTCTGATCAGTCCTACTGTGTTCTAGAAGAACTTCTGATCAGTCCTACTGTGTTCTAGTAGAACTTCTGATCAGTCCTGTGTTCTAGTAGAACTTCTGATCAGTCCTACTGTGTTCTAGTATAACTTCTGATCAGTCCTACTGTGTTCTAGTAGAACTTCTGATCAGTCCTACTGTGTTCTAGTAGAACTTCTGATCAGTCCTACTGTGTTCTAGTATAACTTCTGATCAGTCCTACTGTATTATAGTAGAACTTCTGATCAGTCCTACTGTGTTCTAGTAGAACCTCTGATCAGTCCTACTGTGTTCTAGTAGAACTTCTGATCAGTTCTACTGTGTTCTAGTAGAACTTCTGATCAGTCCTACTGTGTTCTAGTAGAACTTCTGATCAGTCCTACTGTGTTCTAGTAGAACTTCTGATCAGTCCTACTGTGTTATAGTAGAACTTCTGATCAGTCCTACTGTGTTCTAGTAGAACCTCTGATCAGTCCTTACTAGAACTTCTGATCAGTTATACTATGGTATTATCACATTTTTTGCTACCCAAAAAGACCAAGTTAACAAGCCTCAATGATAATCGTCCAGTGGCTTTAACACCCATAGCCATGAAGTGCCTGGAGAAACTTCTAGATTATGGGCAGGCCTCAACTGGTGAAGATTGGGAACAACATCTCATCCACTCTGGTCCTCAACACCGGAGCACCCCAAGGCTGCTGCCTCAGTCCCCGGCTGTACTCTGTGTACACACATGACTGTACTGCCACGCACGCACAGCAATAATCTGATTATCTAGTTTGCAGATGACAACACGGTTGGCACTGCTGGTAAGCGCGGACCGCAAAATGGTACAGAGATGAGGTAGTCCAGCTGACACGATGGTGTGAGGACAACAGCCTTGCACTGAATGTGGACTTCAGGAGCCACCGGGGCACCCACTCCACCATCAGCCTGGACAGGACACCGGTGGAAATTGTCTGCTGCTTCCGTTTACTCAGACTACAGATCTTAGACCAGGGGTTCCCAACCTTTTTTGTGCCACGGACCGGCAGATACATGAAACAAATCTCGCGGAACGGTTGTCAATTTTCGCGGATCGGTTGTCAAAGTGTGTTGTCAACACACACCCCTAACAAAACGGCAGGGCTCGATTTCAGTATAAACGCGCATGTACGCGGAGTACCGTAACAAAAACCCCGGCTCGTTCGCGGCCGACACGTCACTAGCGCTAGCACTGTTTTAGTAGCGTGTGCAACTGAAAGTCTCTCGTTATGCCGCTGATATATATTTAATCTCTATATATAGATTATACCGCCCATATATACCGCTATATAATCTATGTATATAGATTATACTATATATATAATCTCTATATATAGATTATACCGCCCGCCGTTCACCTATACTCAAATTATTTGAGTCAAATATGATGATAAACACACAGCTGTTTCGCGGCCCGGCAGTAACACCTCCACGGCCCGGTACCGGTCCGCGGCCCGGCGGTTGGGAACCCCTGTCTTAGACAACCTGGTCCTGATCCGCAACACGGAGGTCATGCTGAAGTAGGCACACCAGCGCCTCTATGCCCTGCAGTGCCTCAGGAAAAGTGGTAGAGAGCGTCCTGACGAGTGGCGTCATTGTGTGGTACGGCAACACCACTGCACGGGACAAGAAAGCCATCCAGAGGGTCGTGAGGACGGCATAAAAGATCATCAGGTGTGCACCATACATTGAGAAGATCTTTAGGACCAGATGTTGGAAGAAGGCCATGTCCATCACTAAGGACCGCAACCACCCTGGGCTCCATCTCTTCTCGCTCCTACCTTCCGGTCGCCGGTTACGCAGCATCCGTAAAAGTACTACCAGGTTCAAGGATAGTTTTTATCCACGGGCAGTGCACCTACTGAACTGCTAGGAGTGCTGCCACTATCATAACATCGTCATTACACTGTCATACTTTGCTGGACTTTGCACTACTTTGAACTTTGGACTTTGCTGCTGCACTACTGGCACTTTAACTTTGCTTTTAAATGCGTTTTGCATAATTCCACACATCAAGTACATATCATCCATCACTCACTTTATTGTTCTTTATATGTTCATTTTTATTGTGTACAGTATTGTAATAGTATATTGTTTTAGAAATGCATACTGCAGGAGGAAATGGGGAGTAAGCATTCCATTGTTACATGTGGCAAATAAAAATGTTGAATCTTAAGTCTTGAATCTTGAATCTTGGTAGAAACCTCGTCCTGTTTGTTGAGTTAGGTCGTCCTCTAGAGTTTCCTGAAAAGTTTGGACGAAGTAAGCAGTTGATGACAGTACTTGTGTACGTGTGTGTGTGTGTGTGTGTGTGTGTGTGTGTGTGTGTGTGTGTGTGTGTGTGTGTGTGTGTGTGTGTGTGTGTGTGTGTGTGTGTGTGTGTGTGTGTGTGTGTGTGTGTGTGTGTGCGCAGTGTTTATGTGTAGTGTGTACTGTTCTGTTTTAAGAGCTCCCAGCTTTATATGTGGGATACTGGGGTGCAAGAATGTGTAAAACAGATGGAATGGATTAACCGCATACACACACACACACACACCACTCACACAGTTGCAGAGAGCTGACTGGGGCTGCCGCTCGGCATTGTGGGTAAGCGCTATAGAGACGTGGCATTGATCACAGGGAGACGGAACCAGCACCTGTGGACCTGATGAGTGCTGAGTGGGGTTATTATGGGATGCTTAGCTTCACACATTTAGGAGAAGGTGATCTCTCTCTCTCTCTCTCTCTCTCTCTCTCTCTCTCTCTCTCTCTCTCTCTCTCTCTCTCTTTCTCTCTCTCTCTCTCTCTCTTTCTCTTGCTTGCTCTCTCTCTCTCTCTCTTCCCCTCTACATTTCACTCTCCCACTCCTCTCTATCCTCCCTCTTTTCCTGCCAACTATTTTAGTATTTTCTCTCTCTCACTCGCTCTCTCTCTCTCTCTCTCTCTCTCTCTCTCTCTCTCCTCTCTCTCTCTCTCTCTCTCTCTCTCTCTCTCTCTCTTCTATCCTTCCGTCATTTCTCTTCTGCTCATTCCTTTTCCCTCTTTTTGAAGTTTTTAATGTTGTTATGTCTCTTCCCCCCCCCCCCCTCTCTCTTCTCTCTCTCCCTGTAGCAGTAGTGCTCTCTCTGTGCTCCTCTCTCTCTCTCTCTCTCTCTCTCTCTCTCCCTCCCTCTCTCTCTCTCCCTCTCTCCCTCTCTCTCTCTCTCTCTCTGTGTCTCCTCTCTCTCTCTCTCTCTCTCTCTCTCTCTGTCTCTCTCTCTCTCTCTGTAGGTCACTCCAGGACAGTGTGTAGTGTGTCGCTCAGTACGACCGGTGGAGTGGCGTTGTTGGGTGAACAGGGACAGACGGAGAACACACCCGACGACACACACACACACAGCGTAGTGTTGTCTCATGTGTTTACTGTTACTGCTTCATTGTTCCAGCAGCTGTTCTCCAAGCTATGGTACCGTTTAACTTTAGAGAAACTCCACAGGGAAAAACATATTGGGTCTGTTATACATTAGTATATCACGTTATGTTATATTATATTATAGTAGTATAGTATATTAAAAATGTACCCATCCTAGTATTAGGAGCAGTGGGCAGCTATTGTATAGACATCTGATACAGGTCTGGTGCCCTTAAGCAAGGCACCTCGGCAGTGCCCAGGAGGGGACTCGAACCTGCGACATTCCGGTTCCGAGCCAAGTCTCACCAACAGACTGAGCTACTGCCACTCTGTATTGTATTATATTATATTATATTATATTATATTATATTACAATATATTATATTATATTATGATATTATATTGTATTTTATTATAGTATATTATATTACTATATATTATATTATGTTATGTTATGTTTAAATTGAAGTATAGTATATTATATTATATTATATTATATTATATTATATTATATATATTATATTATATTATATTATATTATATGTGCATGACAATAGAATAATTAAATATTCTCTGGCAGTTAAGTATCTCTGCACAAAGGGACACACACATACACACACACACACACACACACACACACACACACACACACATACACACACACACACCATACTGCAGATCAGGGTCAGTAGAGCAGGCAGACGTCTGGTCTCATTAGGAACTATGGGGGAGGAGGGGGGAGGGAGGGGGAGATATTTCCAGTTGTTCTTCCTCCTGATCTAGAAAGGTAGATGTGTGAGGGACAGACAGAAAAATGTGTGAGGGACAGACCAACAGACAAATGTGTGAGGGACAGGTAGACAGACAGACAGACAGATGTTTGAGGGACAGGTAAACAGACAAATGTGTGAGGGACAGACAGACAGATGTGTCAGGGACAGATAGACAGGCAGACAGATGTGTGAGGGACAGACAGACAGACAGACAGATGTGTGAGGGACAGATAGACATACAAATGTGTGAGGGACAGACAGACAGATGTGTGAGGGACAGATAGACAGGCAAACAGATGTGTGAGGGACAGACAGACAGACAGACAGATGTGTGAGGGACAGATAGACATACAAATGTGTGAGGGACAGACAGACAGATGTGTGAGGGACAGATAGACAGGCAGACAGATGTGTGAGGGACAGACAGACAGATGTGAGAGGGACAGATAGACATACAAATGTGTGAGGGACAGACAGACAGATGTGTGAGGGACAGACAGACAGATGTGTGAGGGACAGATAGACAGGCAGACAGATGTGTGAGGGACAGACAGACCGGCAGACAGATGTGTGAGGGACAGATAGACAGGCAGACAAATGTGTGAGGGACACACAGACAGACAGATGGATGTGTGAGAGATGGATAGACAGGTGATTGTGTGAGAGACAGACAGACAGGTAGATGTGTGAGTACCAGACAGCATTATGGGTGAAGTGTCTTTAACACTCAAATGTGTTTTTCCCATCATTCTATTTTATTCATTACTTTCTGGTTATCAAGGCAGGCAGGTAGTGTGTGTGTGTGTGTGTGTGTGTGTGTGTGTGTGTGGTGTGTGTGTGTGTGTGTGTGTGTGTGTGTGTGTGTGTGTGTGTGTGTGTGTGTGTGTGTGTGTTGAAAGGCTGTCTCCTGTCTCTCTCACTCTCATGTGAAGCTTCTCCCTCGGGTAGCGATCACCCGCCGGTAACCACGGCGACTGCAACATCCAGCCGCAAGCTTCCCACCTAAACCCCCTGATGAGCGGAGGAGACGGAGGAGGAGGAGGAGGAGGAGGAGGAGGAGGAGACAACCTCACTTCTCACGCTGTCCTCCAGTAGTCCTACTGTGTTCGAGTAGAACTTCTGATCAGTCCTACTGTGTTCTAGTAGAACCTCTGATCTGTTCTACTGTGTTCTAGTAGAACTTCTGATCAGTCCTACTGTGTTCTAGTAGAACCTCTGATCAGTCCTACTGTGTTCTAGTATAACTTCTGATCAGTCCTACTGTGTTCTAGTAGAACCTCTGATCAGTCCTACTGTGTTATAGTAGAACCTCTGATGCAGTAGTCCTAGCAGCAGGTGAATTCATAGCCCAGACCTCGACTCTAAGCGATGATTAACATGTCCTCTGATGAACATGTCAATGGAACCTTAAAGGGAAGACGCCTGGTTTCCTCCGATCTTGTTTACTCAGCTGATGGACGGACACCGAGAGAGAGAGAGGGTTATACATCCATACGGTGTCAGAGAGGAAGGGTGCTCTGAACACACACGCACACACACACACACACACACACACACGCAAGCACACACGCCACACACACACACACGCACGCACGTATGCACCCACACGCGCCACACACACGTGCATACGCCCGTGCACACACACACACACACACACACACGCAAGCACACACGCACGCACGCACCCACACACGCCCACACACACACACACACACACACGCACGCACGTATGCACCCACACGCGCCACACACACGTGCATACGCCCGTGCACACACAAACATACACACACGCAAGCACACACGCCCACACCCACACACACACACGCACACACCCACACGCACACACGCACGCATGCACCCACACACACACACCCACACACGCACACGCACAGACACACACACATCTTTTGATCATGGTTCATTGTGTCTCCGTCATAGCAGGTGGTGATCTGTTCTGTTCTGTCTGTATCTTTTATCTCCTTCTTATTAACTCTCCTTCTTATAACCTTATTTATCTCACTATATGCCTCCTTTATAAACTGACACAGTAGTGTAGTAGTAGTAGACAACACTACTATAGTATAGTATAGTGGATATAATAATAGTATAGTGTATATAATAATAGTATAGTGCGTATAATAATAGTATAGCAGAGTGTATATAATTCAAGTAAAGTGTATATAATTCAAGTATAGTGTATATAATAAAAGTATAGTGTATATAATAATAGTATAGTATAGTGTATGTAATAATATAGTAGTATAGTGTATATAATAATAGTACAGTAAAGTGTATATAATAATAGTATAGTATAGTGTATAAAATAATAGTAGTGTATATAATAATAGTATAGTATAGTGTATAAAATAATAGTAGTGTATATAATAATAGTATAGTATAGTGTATATTATAATAGTATAGTATAGTGTATATTATAATAGTATAGTATAGTGTATAAAGTAATAGTATAGTAGAGCTTTATTTATTAGTACTAGAAGTAGACTCATATTCATAGAAAATTGAGGAATGAATCCAAATCATTTCCTTTTACAAATTAAATAAATATCTCAAATGACTTGGGTTTGGTGTGTGTGTGTGTGTGTGTGTGTGTGTGTGTGTGTGTGTGTGTGTGTGTGTGTGTGTGTGTGTGTGTGTGTGTGTGTGTGCGTGCGTGCGTGTGTGTGTGTGTGTGTGTGTGTGTGTGTGTGTGTGTGTGTGTGTGCGTGCGTGTGTGCTTGTGTGTGTGTGTGTGTGTGCGTGTGTGAGTGAGTGAGTGACACACATGTCTAATGAGGGGATGGGTCAAGGGGTTTGTCATGCACTGAAGGACGTTCAAAGAAAGAGAGAAAGAGAGAGAGAGAGAGAGAGAGAGAGAGAGAGAGAGAGAGAGAGAGAGAGAGAGAGAGAGAGAGAGAGAGAGAGAGAGAGAGAGAGAGAGAGAGAGAGAGAGAGACAGACAGACAGACAGACAGACAGACAGACAGACAGACAGACAGACAGAGTGAGAGAGACAATGCACATCCGTTCAGTTGTCCTGGTTTCCCTGAAGGTTCTAGAAGGCTCCCCCACCCTTACTAACACGATGGGCCGGTATCAGGGGTCCTGTAATAATATGTGTCTTAAATCATCCCAGATGACGGTATTGTGTAGTGAGGAGGCCTGAATTAACATTAAAAATACATCTCTATGCTAATACTCAGGTAGCCACTGAATATTAGCACTGAGGCTGAATGTAGCGCTGGGTGTGTCCCATTCAACGCTCTCTCTCTCTCTCTCTCTCTCTCTCTCTCTCTCTCTCTCTCTCTCTCTCTCTCTCTCTCTCTCTCTCTCTCTCTCTCTCTCTCTCTCTCTCTCTCTCTCTCTCTCTCTCTCTCGCTCTCTCTCTCTCTCTCTCTCTCTCTTCTCATTTTATCTCCCCCCATTCTTACCCCTTCCCCCTTTCTCTTCCCTCCCCAATCCTCACCCCCCGCTCTCTTTCTCAATCTCCCCCTCCCTCTCCCCTCTCTCCTCTTTCTCTCCCTCCCTCCCTCCCTCCCTCCCTCCCTCCCTCCCTCCTCCCTCCCTCCCTCTAAGTGAGGGGGAGGGAGTACAGGTGCGGCCCCCCCAGTCCCCACTAACGACGCTGACCTCAGATCAATGATCCCCCTGGCGGTGTCTCCACCACCATACATATTTCATGGCTGTCTATAGATGAAGGCCTGTCCTGTCCTCCCCCTCCTCTTACCCCTCCCCCTCGAACTCCTCTTCCTCCTCCCCCTCCTCTACCTCTCCTCCACCCCCCCCCCCCCCCTCCTCCGCCCCCTCCCCTCCTGAGACCAGCCTCCCCCCTCAAGACCTGCCTCCCCCTCAACAGATGAAAGGCAGCGTTAATTCCACTCAATTCCAGCCGCGGCTAGGCAGGGAGGCTAGCGCGGTGCGAGTGTGATTTGTGACTATTCAAAGGTCTAAAGGAGAATACTGTAGTCATTTAAAAGTGTTATATTGACATCGATTCACACACACACACACACACACACACACACACACACACACACACACACACACACACACACACACACACACACACACACACACACACACACTGACTGGAAAGGTTTAAAGTTTATAATGTGGCCTCGTGAAGAACCAGAATCCCATTCAGAATACTACAGGCTTTCTACTGAGCACGGTGGCTAGTTCCTCTCTTCCAGGGAAGGTCAGAGTGTGGTTATGGAGGGTATCTGGTGTCTCTCCAGCTGAGGAGACACTTCTGCCTCCCGCCTCCTGAACCAAGCACACACAGACCGGTGTCTCCGTCTGGGAGACAGGCCTGTCTCACAGACCGGTGTCTCCGTCTGGGAGACAGGCCTGTCTCACAGACCGGTGTCTCCGTCTGGGAGACAGGCCTGTCTCACAGACCGGTGCTTTTTCGTCCAAAAGCAAACCTGCAGCGCTTTCGAAGATGAAAGAACATTTTAAAGCAGGTTAAGCTGTGTGGTGGAATGCATAATGAATGCATAATGAATGTGTGATGAATGTCTTTTTGTATAATTCAACAGAAATAATTTTTTAATATTCAGCGGAGAGAGACAGAGCGTTCATAAGATGAACTACACAAACCCGACCCCCTCACGCTGGACGCTTTGTGTCCAACCGGGAGTTTGAGTAGTTTTCACCGCGTTGGGGACTGAAGGTTGGTGATTTTCCCCTCATCACCAAGAGAGATCGGTTATCACACACTCAGACTTGACCTTAAAGTCTGTGCTGTGATTAGCCGCTCCCGCCGAGCAGAGCAGAAGATTGTGAAGAAATCGACGCATTTTGGATAAACTGGCAGCTTGAAATGAAGCTTCTCAATGTGAGGAGCCGTGATATCGTGACAGCCTCTGTCGTCGTGTGTTTGGGCCTGAGCTCCGTAAACCGCTGCTAACCGGTTCCAAACCGCCCATCACTATCTTCCCACCTCGTCCCGCTGACAACTTGCGACTTGAACGGAACGTACATCCTGTTAGAGGTTTAGACTCAATATGAAATGGTACCATTCAACACAGAAGACAATTCTGGAAGATAGTCTCTGTACTGTCTAACCCCTACCTACTCCTTAATGACTCGTCTCTGTACTGTCTAACCCCTACCTGCTTCTTAATGACCCGTCTCTGTACCGTCTAACCCCTACCTGCTCCTTAATGACCCGTCTCTGTACCGTCTAACCCCTACCTGCTCCTTAATGACCCGTCTCTGTACCGTCTAACCCCTACCTGCTCCTTAATGACCCGTCTCTGTACCGTCTAACCCCTACCTGCTCCTTAATGACCCGTCTCTGTACCGTCTAACCCCTACCTGCTCCTTAATGACCCGTCTCTGTATCGTCTAACCCCTACCTGCTCCTTAATGACCCGTCTCTGTACCGTCTAACCCCTACCTGCTCCTTAATGACCCGTCTCTGTACTGTCTAACCCCTACCTGCTCCTTAATGACCCGTCTCTGTATCGTCTAACCCCTACCTGCTCCTTAATGACCCGTCTCTGTACCGTCTAACCCCTACCAGCTCCTTAATGACCCGTCTCTGTACCGTCTAACCCCTACCTGCTCCTTAATGACCCGTCTCTGTACCGTCTAACTCCTACCTGCTCCTTAATGACCTGTCTCTGTACTGTCTAACCCCTACCTGCTCCTTATTGACCCGTCTCTGTACCGTCTATCCCCTACCTGCTCCTTAATGACCCGTCTCTGTATTGTCTAACCCCTACCTGCTCCTTAATGACCCGTCTCTGTACCGTCTAACCCCTACCTGCTCCTTAATGACCCGTCTCTGTACTGTCTAACCCCTACCTGCTCCTTAATGACCCGTCTCTATACTGTCTAACCCCTACCTGCTCCTTAATGACCCGTCTCTGTACTGTCTAACCCCTACCTGCTCCTTAATGACCCGTCTCTGTACTGTCTAACCCCTACCTGCTCCTTAATGACCCGTCTCTGTACTGTCTAACCCCTACCTGCTCCTTAATGACCCGTCTCTATACTGTCTAACCCCTACCTGCTCCTTAATGACCCGTCTCTGTACCGTCTAACCCCTACCTGCTCCTTAATGACCCATCTCTCCCCCCCCCCCCCCTTCATCCTGTATATTCTTCCCCATGGTCAAATTCTCTGCTTCCATTGCTATGCAGACGACACACAACTTTACGTCTCCACCAAGACCCTCACCCCAACCACCCACTCCACCCTCAGCACACGCCTTTCTGATATAAAAACATGGATGCAACAGAACTTTCTCCACCTTAACTGCAATAAATCGGGAAATACTCATAATCAGTAACCCAAACTCCCTCACCCGGTCCCCCACCCAGACCTTCTCTATCAGCATTGATGGTTCCATCGTCACCCCCTCCACCCATGTCCGCAACCTTGGCACCATCCTCGACCTCACCCTCTCATAACTTCCACACGTCAACCCCATCACCAAAACAGGCCGATCAGAATCGTTTTTTGATGTGATTAAATGTGTTACTGGAGTGTTAGAATCTCCATAAAGATGAGATGTCAGCTGGCAGGAGAAGATGCTAAGAAAGCTTCTGGTCCAGCGTGGATCTCTGGGAACATTCTGCCCCCTGCGACTACAGCTCTGTGTGACTTCACACGCTGAGACTAATGGAAACCTCTTCATTAATCTGACCCTGGAAGACCGGGAGGGATGGGGGAGATCCGGAGGGGGGATAACAGTCGTCCACCACCAGATGGCCAAGATTAGGAACTGTCTCTCCAAATACCAAACAGTTCTCAGACACTTGGTTCTCCTGGTTTGCGGTCTGAATGGGTCCTGGTTTGGTCCTGGTTTGGTCCTGGTTTGGTCCTGGTTTGGTCCTGGTTTGGTCCTGGTTTGGTCTGGTGGGTCCTGGTGTGTTCTGATGTGGCCTGGTCGTGTTTGGTCTCATGTTGCAACGGGATCTATGTGGGTGTCTACACATGTATGTGTACATCGGTGTGTGTGTGTGTGTGTGTGTGTGTGTGTGTGTGTGTGTGTGTGTGTGTGTGTGTGTGTGTGTGTGTGTGTGTGTGTGTCTTGTTCATGGGAACAGAGTGTTTATCTCGATTTCACATGAAATGTAAACTGTGGCAGCTGCTGCCCGGACCTCCACACGGACCGGCTTACAGATGTGGGGAACACAGATGTGCGTGTGTGTGTGTGTGTGTGTGTGTGTGTGTGTGTGTGTGTGTGTGTGTGTGTGTGTGTGTGTGTGTGTGTGTGTGTGTGTGTGTGTGTGTGTGTGCGTGCGTGTGCGTGTGTGTGGGTGTGCGTGTGGGTGTGTGTGTGTGTGTGTGTGTGTGTGTGTCTTGTAATTGTTCATTCATTATTTTCTTCTTCTTTTTTCTTTTCAAGATAAGGTTAAACTCAAACCTTTTCATGGAGTAAATAAGTCATCTTTAGGTCATATTTAAAGATCAGTTCATTCATCAAGAACACATCTCCGGATCAGTTCCTTCATCTCCGGATCAGTTCCTTCATCTCCGGATCAGTTCCTTCTCGAGGCACTGATCCGGTCGGTCGCGAGCGAACATAAACAAGGTTAGCTTTAAAAGCTGTGCCTTAGCGCCCTAACGCCAACGGCGCTCTCCCATATTTCACTCACCGCCGTCTCCTCCACATGACCAAAACAAACCATTAAAGGAGTCAAACAGATGAATCAGCTCCTGACTCCTCACTGAGGAGGTTAGCGTGAGGACCACGACATGTTTCATAGCTTCTCTGCTAGCAAGCTAATACTAGTAGTGTAGTGTAATGTAATGTGATGTAGTGTAGTGTAGTGTGATGTAGTGTAGTGTAGTGTGATGTAGTGTAGTGTGATGTAGTGTAGTGTGATGTAGTGAAGTGTGATGTAGTGTAGTGTGATGTAGTGTAGTGTGATGTAGTGTAGTGTAGTGTAGTGTGATGTAGTGTGATGTAGTGTAGTGTGATGTAGTGTAGTGTAGTGTGATGTAGTGTAGTGTGATGTAGTGTAGTGTAGTGTGATGTAGTGTAGTGTGATGTAGTGTAGTGTGATGTAGTGTAGTGTAGTGTGATGTAGTCTAGTGTGATGTAGTGTGATGTAGTGTAGTGTAGTGTGATGTAGTGTAGTGTGATGTAGTGTAGTGTAGTGTAGTGTAGTGTGATGTAGTGTAGTGTAGTGTGATGTAGTGTAGTGTGATGTAGTGTGATGTAGTCTAGTGTGATGTAGTCTAGTGTGATGTAGTCTAGTGTGATGTAGTGTGATGTAGTGTAGTGTGATGTAGTGTAGTGTGATGTAGTGTAGTGTGATGTAGTGTAGTGTGATGTAGTGTAGTGTAGTGTAGTGTGATGTAGTGTAGTGTAGGAGGTTTGTCAACATCCTCCGCCAATTTCATGATGGAATGACTGCTCGGGTGACTATAGGAGGACAAGAGTCTTCCCCCTTCCCTGTACGTACAGGGGTAAGGCAGGGGTGTGTATTAGCACCAGTACTTTTTAACATCTTCCTGCTATGTGTCACCCAGCTTCTCCACAAGGAGATTGAGGACAGTAGCGGTGTGGCAGTGGACTTTCGTCTAGATAGCAACCTCTTCAACATAAGGAGGCTCCAGGCAACCACCAAACTGCAAAGGGAGAGAGTCATTGAGCTACAGTATGCAGACGACTGTGCTCTTGTATCTCACAATCCACAAGACCTCCAGTCTGTTCTTACTGCTGCGGTGAGAGCATACAGCAGGATGGGACTGACCGTCAACACCATCAAGACGGAAGTAGTTTGCCAGTGGAGTGCCAACATCCCATCTACACCACCTACCTTCACTGCTGCTGGTGAACAACTGTCTGTTGTACCATCCTTCAGATACCTGGGGAGCATTCTCTCTGAGGACAACACCATCGACAATGAGGTCCAAAACAGGATAAAGCAGGCATCAGCTGCTTTTGGGAGACTCCGGCGTAGGGTCTTTCAAAACAAGAACCTGCATCTCCGCACGAAGGTCTGTGTCTACCAAGCCATCTGCATCACTACCCTCCTTTACAGCTGCGAAGCCTGGGTAACTTACAGCCGCCACATCAGGGCCCTAGAGCAGTTCCACATACGCTGCCTTCAGCGCATCCTGGGAATTACCTGGCGTGATCGTGTGCCTCACTCTGAAGTACTCTCGAAGACCAACTGCAGGAGTATTGAGGCCACAATTACTCAGCACCAGCTACGATGGCTGGGCCATGTAGTAAGGATGCCCTCAAACCGCCTGCCTCGCAGAGTGCTATATGGCCAGCTACATCATGGTCGACGCTCTGCTGGAGGGCAGAAGAAGCGCTATAAAGACCAGCTGAAGACTGCGTTAAAGAAATGTAAAATCAGACCTGAGGCCCTGGAGGATGTTGCTGCTGATCGTAACACCTGGCGCCAGCTGTGCCGGGATGGGACCCAAATGCTGGAGGAGGAAAGGACAGCCAGGAGACAGGAGAGGAGACTCAGGAGGAACACACCTACAGTTGCCGTTGCTACTACCACCACATACACTTGTCCTACCTGCAACAGGATTTGTGGGTCCAGGATAGGGCTATTCAGCCACCAAAGAACTCACCGATAGAAGTGGACGTCATCATCGGATTCGATGGACAACCATAAGCAAGCAAGTGTAGTGTGATGTAGTGCAGTGTGATGTAGTGTAGTGTGATGTAGTGTAGTGTAGTGTAGTGTGATGTAGTGTAGTGTAGTGTGATGTAGTGCAGTGTGATGTAGTGTAGTGTGATGTAGTGTAGTGTGATGTAGTGTGATGTAGTGTAGTGTGATGTAGTGTAGTGTGATGTAGTGTAGTGTAGTGTGATGTAGTGTAGTGTGATGTAGTGTAGTGTGATGTAGTGTGATGTAGTGTAGTGTGATGTAGTGTAGTGTGATGTAGTGTAGTGTAGTGTGATGTAGTGTAGTGTGATGTAGTGTAGTGTGATGTAGTGTAGTGTGATGTAGTGCAGTGTGATGTAATGGAGTATGATGTAGTGTAGTGTGATGTAGTGTAGTGTAGTGTAGTGTGATGTAGTGTAGTGTGATGTAGTGTAGTGTAGTGTAGTGTAGTGTGATGTAGTGTAGTGTGATGTAGTGTAGTGTGATGTAGTGTAGTGTAGTGTAGTGTAGTGTGATGTAGTGTAGTGTAGTGTGATGTAGTGTAGTGTAGTGTAGTGTAGTGTGATGTAGTGTAGTGTAGTGTAGTGTAGTGTGATGTAGTGTAGTGTAGTGTGATGTAGTATGATGTAGTGTAGTGTGATGTAGTGTAGTGTGATGTAGTGTAGTGTAGTATGATGTAGTGTAGTGTAGTGTGATGTAGTGTAGTGTGATGTAGTGTAGTGTGATGTAGTGTAGTGTGATGTAGTGTAGTGTGATGTATGTAGTGTAGTGTGAT
>CM051001.1:27138236-27143236 GCA_027704905.1 Muraenolepis orangiensis
TTCATTCAACTGAATCAAAGTGTACAGACACAAGAGTACAGAATGTAGTGTATGTCTGTAGTCCGGTACCACAGTCCAGGTCTGGACCACAGAAGGTCCCGGAACTCACCATCTCATGAGGGGTTCCAACCCTGAACCCTTGGGCCTCCCCTGTCCTGCTAGACCCAGAGGCCACAGGTCACCCTGTCCCCCAAGGGACCAGTGCGTGGGGTGAGGTGTGGGGTGAGGGAGTGAGGATGTTAGTGGGCGAGGGGGTAAGGTGAGGGATGAGGGGGTGAGGTGAGGGGTGAGCTGAGGATGTGAGGGGGTGAGGTGGTGAGGTGCGGGGGTGAGGGTGTGAGGTATGGGCTGAGGGGGTGATGGCATGAGAGATGTGAGGTGAGGGGTGAGGTGTGAGGGTGAGGGTGTGAGGTGAGGGGTGAGGTGAGGGGGTGAGGTGGCAGGGGGTGAGTTGTGAGGCTGGGAGGGGTGAGGTGTGAGGGGGTGATAAATGTGGGGGTGAGTTGTGAGGGGGTGAGTTGTGAGGGTGTGAGGTGAGGGGGTGAGGTGTGAGGGTGTGAGGTGAGGGGGTGAGGTGTGAGGGTGTGAGGTGAGGGGAAGAGGTGTGAGGGTGAGAGGTGTGGGGGTGAGGTGTGAGGGTGTTAGGTGAGGGGGTGAGGTGTGAGGGGAAGACGTGTGAGGGTGAAGGGTGTGGTGCTCAGAGTGAGTAAGGGGTGAGGGGGTGAGTTACGAGGGAGTGAGGGAGTGAGGGGGTGAGGTATGAGGTGTGAGGGAAGAGGTGTGAGGGGGTGAGGGGATGGGGGTGTGAGTGGGTGAGGTACGAGGGAGTGAGGGGATGAGTGGGTGAGGTATGAGGTGTGAGGGAAGAGGGGTGAGGTGTGTGGGGGTGAGGGGATGAGGGGGTGATATACGAGGGAGTGAGGGGATGAGGGTGAGAGATGTGGGGGTGAGGGGGTCAGGGTGAGTGAGGAGGGAGGTATGAGGAGGTGAGGGTGTGAGGAGGTGAGGGTGTGAGGGGGTGAGGGGTAAGGTGTGAGGAGGTGAGGGGGTGAGGGGTAAGGTGTGAGGAGGTGAGGGTGTGAGGGGGTGAGGGGTAAGGTGTGAGGAGGTGAGGGTGTGAGGGGTGAGGGGTAAGGTGTGAGGAGGTGAGGGTGTGAGGGGGTGAGGTGTGGGGGCAGGTCAGGGTGAGGGTGTGAGGTGAGGGGTAAGGTGTGAGGGGGTGAGGGTGTGAGGGGGTGAGGGGTAAGGTGTGAGGAGGTGAGGGGGTGAGGGGTGAGGAGGTGAGTGTGTGAGGGGGTGAGGTGTGGGGGTCAGGTCAGGGTGAGGGTGTGAGGTGAGGGGTAAGGTGTTAGGGGGTGAGGGTGTGAGGGGGTGAGGGGTAAGGTGTGAGGAGGTGAGGGGGTGAGGGGGTGAGGGGTAAGGTGTGAGGAGGTGAGGGTGTGAGGAGGTGAGGGGGTGAGGTGTGAGGAGGTGAGGGGGTGAGGTGTGGGGGTCAGGTCAGGATGAGGGTGTGAGGTGAGGGGTAAGGTGTGAGGGGGTGAGGAGGTGAGGGTGTGAGGGGGTGAGGTGGGAGGAGGTAAAGGGTAGGTGTGAGGGGGTGAGGAGGTGAGGGGATGAGGGTGAGGGTGTGGGGGGATGAGGGGGTGAGGTGTGGGGGTCAGGGTGAGTGAGGGGACATGGGAAGCTGGGGGGAATCCCAGTGCAGTGTTGGGTTACCCTGCAGCGTAGCGCTAGCTAATAGGACGCTCTCCCTTTCCAGGGCAGAGGCCAAAGTTCACCCCCAACCCTGAGGCTGGAAGGCCTCTGATCTGAGGTCTCAGAAGGCTCGGGGTGGGGAGAGGGGATCAGGGGGGATCGGGGGGGATCGGGGGGGAACGGGGGGGGGAGCAAGGTGCATGCTTGGACATCAGGAGATTATATGACTCATCTGGTAACTGTTCATAATAGTTAAAACTAGACAGACAGACAGACAGACAGATTAGAGTCTGGTTGAAGCAGCCTCACCTGGCCCCAGACTGTGACTGACTGACTCTATGGCTGGTGAGGCTGCACACCTGTGGGTCGTTGTTAATCACGGCCCACAGGTTAAAGCAGCCTCCACACACACACACTAGAGGAAGAGCTCTAGCATGTTCCATCTGCTCTGTTCACCAGGTTGCTTACGCTCAAACCGCCTGGTTTGTTGGCTGGTTTTCGAGGCGGTGTTTTCAGTAATCAGGAGGAAGGAGCGGGGAAGGAGTGTCATGGAAACCATCTCCTCCTGCCTGGATCGTTCCGGAACAAATGTAATAGTGCGGGGGTCTCCGGGTTAGAAGGTAACACGGTGATTATGGGAAGCTCGCGGCGCTGGAAAACAAGCTAAATGAGAGCTGCTGAGGCTCAGCTTTCAGGACCGGGCTGGAGGGGAGAGAGGGGAAGGCTGGGGGAAAGGGGGGAGGTTAAGGGGGGGAGAGAGGGGGAGGCAGGGGGGATTGAGGGGTAGTCTGGGGGGAGATAGAGGGAGGTTAAGGGTGAGAGAGGGGGATTTTGGGGGTGGAGAGAGGGGGGGAGGCTGGGGGGAGAGAGGGGGAGGCTGGGAGAGATAGGGGGGAGGTTAAGGGGGTGAGAGGGGGAGGCTGGGAAAGAGACAGGGGGGAGGTTAGGGGGAGAGAGAGGGGGGAGGTCTCTTCCCTCTTAGAGAGAGTGGAGAGGCTGGGGGCTGAGAGAGGGGGAGGCTGGGGGAGAGAGAGGGGGAGGTTAGGGGGGAGAGAGGGGGAGGTTAGGGGGGAGAGAGGGGGAGGCTGGGGGAGGTTAGGGAGGTGAGAGAGGGGGAGGTTAGGGAAAGTGAGAGGGGGAGGCTGGGGAGAGAGAGGAGGAGGTCAAGGGGGGGAGAGAGGAGGAGGCTGGGGGGGAGAGAGGGAGGTTAGGGAGGAGAGAGAGGGGGAGGTTAGGGGGAGAGAAGGGGAGGTTAATATGGGGGAGAGCTGGGGGTCATGGTTGTATAGCCTGGGAGACGAGGAGAGATGAACTCTTCTGGCACTTACCGAAGGTTGGCGTGTTTCCCATGATGCATTGGAAACAGTTGATTTGGACTGTTTGGATGAAGGTCAAGGTTCTGTTTGGTTCTAATTGGTTCTGTTTGGTTCTGGTTGGTTCTGATTGGTTCTGGTTGGTTCTGATTGGTTCTGTTTGGTTCTGGTTGGTTCTGATTGGTTCTGGTTCCAGAGAGCTTCTGTTGAAGTTGAGGCGTGACCTTTGGGATGATCCGGTCAGAGTGGGTTACATGTCAGTATTCAGTTAGAGATTGATGTGAATTTGATCATAAATATATTTAAGGAACTAAAAGGCCTGATCCCAGATCTAATCAACTGTTCCTCAGTTAGTGAACTAACCACCAATTACAGAACTTTTTGAGTTATCTTGCTAACAGACAAACAGACAGACAGACAGACAGACAGACTGATAAACAGACAGACAGATAAACAGACAGACAGACAGACAGACAGACAGACAGACTGACTGACTGACTGATAAACAGACAGACAGACAGACAAACCGACAGACAGACATACAGACAGATAAACAGACAGACATATAAATAGACAGACATATAAACAGACATACAGATAAACAGACTAGTATACTAGGTCACTAGTGTATACTAGGTCACTACTAGGGTTAATGTTAGGGCTTAGGTCAGGGTTAGGTGTTGAGAAAGTTAAGTGTGTTAGTGTAAGTTAGGTTCAGGGTTAGTGTTAGGTGATGGTTAATTATGGTTGTTTAGAGTTAGTGTTAGTTAGGTTCAGGGTTAGTGTTAGGGCTAAGACTAGGTTAGACTTAGTTAGTAGGGTTAGGGCTAGCTCAGAGTAAGGGTTTGTAGGGCTAGGGTTAGATTTAGGGTTAGGTCAGGATTAGGTCTTAGGGTTAGAGTTAGTTCAGTTTAGCTAACTATCATAAGGGTAGGGTTAAGGGCTAAGGGGTTGAATTTCGGTGATGGTTGGGGTTAGGTTTAGGCTAAGGGTAAGTGTTAGGTGATGGTTAGTGTTAGGTGATGGTTAGGGTTAGGTGATGGTTAGTGTTAGGTGATGGTTAGAGTTAGGTGATGGTTAGTGTTAGGTGATGGTTTGGGTTAGGTGATGGTTAGTGTTAGGTGATGGTTAGAGTTAGGTGATGGTTAGTGTTAGGTGATGGTTAGGGTTAGGTGATGGTTAGTGTTAGGTGATGGTTAGGGTTAGAGTTAGGTGATGGTTAGTGTTAGGTGATGGTTAGGGTTAGGGTTAGGTGTTGGTTAGTGTTAGGTGATGGTTAGTGTTAGGTGATGGTTAGGGTTAGTGTTAGGTGATGGTTAGTGTTAGGTGTTGGTTAGTGTTAGGTGATGGTTAGTGTTAGGTGATGGTTAGGGTTAGTGTTAGGTGATGGTTAGTGTTAGGTGATGGTTAGGGTTAGTGTTAGGTGATGGTTAGTGTTAGGTGATGGTTAGTGTTAGGTGATGGTTAGTGTTAGGTGATGGTTAGGGTTAGTGTTAGGTGTTGGTTAGTGTTAGGTGATGGTTAGTGTTAGGTGATGGTTAGTGTTAGGTGATGGTTAGGGTTAGGGTTAGGTGATGGTTAGGGTTAGGGTCTGTTTCCATCCTTGACTGTGGGTGGTGTTAGCACTCCTTTACGAGCGCGCGGCTCCACGCTGACGGAGCTAACCGGCGTCTCGTAACCTTGAAGCCTTTTCCCTTTCCCCGCCATTAAAGAGCGTCTGGTCCCCCCGTACGGCCCGGGGCGTAATGAGAGCCCCTCCCCCTCCTCCCCCTCCTCCCCCTCCTCCCCCTCCTCCCCCTCCTCCCCCTCCTCCTCCCCTTCCTCCCCCTCACCACTTCAAATGGCGCCGGGTGTCGCAAAAATGAAAACGTCTTTGTAAAAACTTCTAACGCACTTCCTGTGTCGGCGGCTTTATTAAGCTAACAGACGGCGCGGGGGGAGAGGAGGGAGGCAGGGGGGGAGACAGGACGAAGAGAGAGGGGGAGGCGCTTG
>CM051001.1:27148236-27153236 GCA_027704905.1 Muraenolepis orangiensis
GAGGGAGGGAGGAAGAGAGGGAGGGAGGGTGGAAGGCAGGGAGGGAGTGATGGAGGCAGAGAGGGAGGGAGGGAGAGAGAGAGGGAGGGAGGGAGGGAGGAGGTACAGGGCACTAGAGCACCTCTTCCCAGTTCCGTCTGACCTGGGTGACGGGGGGGTGGGCGTAGGAGAGGCATGGTGGAGGTGTGGGGGAGGCATGAGGGAGGTGTTGGGAGGCATGGGGGAGGAGTGGGGGAGGGGCGTGGGGGGAGGCATGAGGGAGGTGTGGGGGGAGGAGTGGGGGAGGTGTTGGGGGAGGTGTGGGGGAGGAGTGGGGGAGGGTGGGGGGAGGAGTGGGGGAGGTGTTGGGGAGGAGTGGGGGAGGTGTGGGGGGAGGAGTGGGGGAGGTGTTGGGGGAGGCATGAGGGAGGTGGGGGGGGGGGGAGGTGGTTGGGGGAGGTGTGGGGGAGGAGTGGGGGAGGGTGGGGGGAGGAGTGGGGGAGGTGTTGGGGAGGTGTGGGGGAGGAGTGGGGAGGGTGGGGAGGGCTTCCTGGTGATTTGTCCACAGGAAGAGACTTGTGACATGAAAGAGGGACAACAATACAGCAGCTGTAAGGACCTCCTCCTCCTCCTCCTCCTCCACCTCCTCCTCCTCCAAGGAGGAGGAGGTCCTCTCCTCACTCTCATGGGGGACAAAAGGGGGGACATCCGAGGGGCTGCGGGGGGGGGAGGTGGGGGGAGGAGGCGGGGGAGGAGGGGGAGGAGGGGGGAGGTAAGTGACTCGGGCTGTGTTCAGAATGTGCTCCATTCTCCTCAACTAAGAGGAGCTTTTTGCTTTTGGAGATTAGAGGAAAATTAAGTTTTAATGATTAGAGGAACGCACTCACATGCCGTCCAGATGGGGTGTGTGTGTGTGTGTGTATGTGTGTGTGTGTGTGTGTGTGCGTGTGTGTGTGTGTATATGTTTAAATGTCACTTTGAGGTTTAAACATATACACACACACACACTTTGACGTTTTGTGCGTATGTTAAACGTCAAAATAAAGCATAATCTCTTCCATGCAATATTTATATTTTTTCTTTTTCTTTTTTAACCCACTGCAGACTGTGAGGTGCGTGTAGGTCTTGGGGTTAAAGGTCATTAGGGAGCAGGTAGGGGTTAGACGGTACAGAGACAGGTCATTAAGGAGCAGGTAGGGGTTAGATAGTACAGAGACAGGTCATTAAGGAGCAGGTAGGGGTTAGACGGTACAGAGACGGGTCATTAAGGAGCAGGTAGGGGTTAGACAGTACAGAGACGGGTCATTAAGGAGCAGGTAGGGGTTAGACAGTACAGAGACGGGTCATTAAGGAGCAGGTAGGGGTTAGACAGTACAGAGACGGGTCATTAAGGAGCAGGTAGGGGTTAGACAGTACAGAGACGGGTCATTAAGGAGCAGGTAGGGGTTAGACAGTACAGAGACAGGTCATTAAGGAGCAGGTAGGGGTTAGACAGTACAGAGACAGGTCATTAAGGAGCAGGTAGGGGTTAGACAGTACAGAGACGGGTCATTAAGGAGCAGGTAGGGGTTAGACGTACAGAGACAGGTCATTAAGGAGCAGGTAGGGGTTAGACAGTACAGAGACGGGTCATTAAGGAGCAGGTAGGGGTTAGACAGTACAGAGACGGGTCATTAAGGAGCAGGTAGGGGTTAGACAGTACAGAGACGGGTCATTAAGTCCTAAGCAGTATGAGACGGGGTGCTAACCAGCTTTTAAAGAGACAGAGCAGTCTAACAGCATGGGGCTTTACCAACGATAACCATTTGTGAAAGATCTGTCTGTCTCTCTCTGTCTGTCTGTCTCCCTCTTTCTCCCTCCCCCCCCCCCCCCCCTCTCTCTCTCTCTCTCTCTCTCTCTCTCTCTCTCCTCTCTCTCTCTCTCTCCTCTCTCTCTCTCTCTCTCTCTCTCTCTCTCTCTCTCTCTCTCCCTCTCTCTCTCTCTCTCTTCTCTGTGTGCATCTGGACAGCATCATGCTTCACTGCCGTGACACAAGTGACGTTGGTGTGTTTAGAGAGACAGAGATCCAGGCTGATAGCCCGGGCTTCCGGACACGTTCAAGAGTTCCGTCGAAAGAGAGAGCGAGCGAGAGAGAGAGAGAGAGAGAGAGAGAGAGAGAGAGAGAGAGAGAGAGAGAGAGAGAGAGAGAGAGAGAGAGAGAGAGAGAGAGAGAGAGAGAGAGAGAGAGAGAGGAGAGAGAGAGGGGAGAGATAGAGAGAGAGGGAGAGGGAGAGGGGAGAGAGAGAGAGAGGGAGAGAGGGAGAGAGAGAGGAGAGAGAGAGAGAGAGAGAGAGAGAGAGAGAGAGGGAGAGAGAGAGGGAGAGAAAGAGAGAGAGAGTAAACTTCCTGTGTGAGGACTGTGGCAGCTGGGATCTGGAGGGTTCACATACCAGGGGATGGTAAATATTTAACATTTAATTTCCTCACTGTAAGCGAGAGCAGACGCTCCTCCGGTCTCCTCCTGAGGAGCGAGCGCTCCTCGCTGGGGGAGCAGGAGATGGTTTGAATCCACCAGAGGTTGTTAAAATATTTAGGCGGGATTCCAGGATGTGCGGGGAACATATTTCAGGGTCAATGTTATTGCTCAAAAACACTCCAAGCATTGGGAGACCAACGGCCCATGGATACATGTTATTAATATACGATATATGTTATTTATCTCATCGTAAACATGGTTCCTGTCTGTCAGCTCTCCAATTTAGAAAAGGAGAGTTTTACTTTACAGGGAAAACCCCCTGAATCCCTCAAGATGGCCGCCGCTGTGTTTTGGTGTGTTTTTCCAGCTCCTCGTCTCCGTGAGGAACCCATTGTCCTCTAACCTACTTTTCCCACGTGTGGTTCCTCCTCCATCAGGGAGGGATGAGGAGCCAGGGATCCCAGGGAAGGACAAAAGGAAAGGTAAGAACCCAGCCCCGAAGGGCATGTGAAAGCCCCGCCTGACGAGCTCCTCTCTCCTCTCTCCTCCTCTCCTCCTCTCCTCCTCTCCTCTCCTCTCTCCTCCTCTCCTCCTCTCCTCTCTCCTTTCTCCTCTCTCCTCTCTTCTCCTCTCCTCTCTCCTACTCTCCCCTCTCTATCCTCTCTCCCCCTTTTCCCGCTCTTCCTCTCCTCCTCTCCTCCCCTCCCTCTCCCCTTTCCTCCTTTCCCCTCTCGCCCTCTACTCCCCTTTCTCCTCTCCTCCTCTCCCCTCCTCTCCCCTCCCCTCTCCTCCCCTCTCTCTCCCCTTTCTCCTCTCCCCTCCTCTCCCCTCTCTTCCCCTCTCTCTCCTCCTCTCCTCCTCTCCCCTCCCCTCCACTCCCCCCTCCTCCCCCTCTCCTCCCCTCCTCTCCCCTCCTCTCCCCTCCCCTCTCCTCCCCTCTCTCTCCCCTTTCTCCTCTCCCCTCCTCTCCCTCCTCTCCCCTCTCTCTCCTCTCTCCTCTCCCTCCCCTCCCCTCTCCTCCTCTCCCCCTCTCTCCCCTTTCTTCTGCTACCTGGCGGGTCTCTTTCCCATCAGGTGCTGGCTCATATCCATGTCCATGGCTCCGTTTTCAAAGGTGCTTCTCTGTGGGCCTTCAACATGTTCCATTTCCTTCCAGGAGGTTTTTTTTTTTCTCCACGTCGGCGGAGGAGCGTCGCCCCGTCGGTTCCCGGAGAGGGAATGTGTCCAGCGCTGCTTCCTTTGAGTCGGTTTTGAGAGTTTTAATGTGCGCATGGTCCACAGATGTATGTATAGTTTTTAAACAGATCTCCATCCTGTGAAATGATATATGGGGCCCAGCGGAAGGCCTCGCAGTACCTCCATGCTTTCCCCCTTGTCCCCGCGCGTCCCGCCTATGATGTCCCGCATCGGGACGGCCTCCGGGGTTCACTGGTTAGAGGAGCAGCGAGCGAAGCCTCTGCGCTACACCCAAAAATGTAGGAATTGATCACGGAAATGTAAATGTAAAACAGTAAACTGTAAATGTAATACTTAAACTGTAAATGTAAAACAGTAAACTGTAAAGTAAAAACAGTCAACTGTAAATGTAAAACAGTAAACTGTTAATTAAAACAGTAAACTGTAAATGTAATACTTAAACTGTAAATGTAAAACAGTAAACTGTAAATGCAATACTAAAACTGTAAATGTAAAACAGTAAACTGTAAATGTAAAACAGTAAACTGTAAAGTAAAACAGTAAACTGTAAATGTAATACTTAAACTGTAAATGTAAAACAGTAAACTGTAATGTAAAACAGTAAACTGTAAATGTGAAACAGTAAAACGTCTCAGTTTTCAACGTTCACGGTTGAAACCCAAACTAATGGTGTCCCTGTTGTCCCACACAGAAGTCCTCTTTGTCCCACATTTGTCTGGTAGAAGGTCCGGTTGGAGTCCGACCCGGGGGACGCTACAAGGTGTGTTAGCAGACTAGCCGGTGGAGTCACTGAGTTTCAGCCCTGCCTATAACCGACACTGGCCTCTCCTCCATCTACCGGACTTCACTTTGGAAATCACTGTGGAGTTTAAGAGCGAAAGGCAGCCTGCCAGACGTCACTCGGACTAAAGTCTAAATCTGAAAAGCACTTAACCTTCAGCCGTCCCGTCTTTTGAAACAGAACCAGAACAAAACACGTTTGTTCCCGTCACACCGAGCGCCAGTAAAGAAAAGACATTCCGATCGGGGAGGAAACAGGATGTTGTTTGCGTGCGTTCCTGCGTAGCGGGGGAATTCTTCTGGGCCCGGGCGTCCGAAAGGAACCCGACAGAAGAGAGCGAGAGAGCGAGAGAGAGAGAGAGAGAGAGAGAGAGAGAGAGAGAGAGAGAGAGAGAGAGAGAGAGAGGGGACCGGGTCTGGGGGGGGCCAAGGGTCCGGGCGTCCCGGCAGACCGTGGCTGAGTCACCGGGTGACGCAGGTTCCCGCTTCCCGGATGTGGGCACTCGGGGGTTACCTTGTGATGGCTGGAGGCACGGCGGTCCGCGTCCGCGGTCGTGGAAACAGTGGAAACAGCCCAGACCTCCGTCCG
>CM051001.1:27163236-27168236 GCA_027704905.1 Muraenolepis orangiensis
GGTCCCTCCACAGGAGTTACGCGGTCCCTCCAGGAGTTAACCGGTCCCTCCAGGAGTTACCCGGTCCCTCCTGGAGTTACCCGGGGCCCAGGAGGACCATTCCCGGTCTGGAACGCTAGTGGACCGGCGGTGCTGTGAGGAAAGGCTTGGGGAAGCGGAGCAGCCGGGACAGAGAGGACCTCGGTGAGGACTGCGGACTCTGGTTCTGTTCAGGGCCGTGTGTCCCAGATGAAGCTGATTTGATGTGATCCTCGTAACCTTAAGGATCCGATGGAAAGGTCTAAATAGTTTTGGCTGCAGGACCTGTCACGGTGCTGCTGATAAGGTTGTCAGTTCGATTCCAACTCACTTCCTGTGACTTCCTGTTACAGACATGATACTCACCTCATTCTGAGAGAGAGAGAGAGAGAGAGAGAGAGAGAGAGAGAGAGAGAGAGAGAGAGAGAGAGAGAGAGAGAGAGAGAGAGAGAGAGAGAAAGTGAGTGCAGGGCTAACCCTGAATGCAGCGTCTAACTAATATTAAAGCCAGGTCCATATGTGGTAAATATTAGCTTTTCTCTCCTGTGTAGACAGTGTGTGCTTTTCCACAACACACACACACACACACACACACGTACACACACAGACACACACACACACACACACACAGAACAAAGGTCTACCAGAATACAGTTCTTCCTGGGAGATGACATGAGGCAGAGGAAATAGACAGTCTGTCTGTCTGTCTGTCTGTCTGTCCCCAGGGTCCTATGTTTTTCCTCCTGTCCACCGGGGGAAGTAGAGATTTATGTCCAGACAAACACGGTCTTGTTCAAACAAACAGCCCCTCACTACAGAACCTAGCGGCAGCAAGCTAACACTGGAGTGCACTGTAGTGTGGTATATGTAGTTTTAATCACTCTAGTGTGGTATTTGTAGTTCTGATCTCACATTATTCCAGTACGTAAACACTGGAATGTTCTCCTTTGTTGTTTGAATATTAAAATAATTGAGTCCCTTACTGTTGAACTTTAAGAAACAACGGAGGCTTTGTGTACAAAACCTTTAAGTATGAGGATACCTGGAGAGGGAAGAGAGGAGGAATGAGGAACAGAACAGGGAGCTGAGAACAGAACCCACAGGAAAGCAGCTCCAGATCCCAACTCTTAACGGTTCTCCAGAACCGGATGTTATATGAACGGGCTCACAATGAGCGTAGGGTTTGGATGGATTATTATAGAGCATTACAACACATGATGAGTTCTGTGTTGCTATTAGAAAACTACAGATCAGATTTAAATGCCAACATGCACTTCTGGCTACGACCACTCAGTGTGCCACCGGTGGTGGTGCTGCTTTAATGTTGTCCCCAGAGGTTCAGTTCACCTCCACACACACACACACACACACACACACACACACACACACACACACACACACACTCCCACTGCAGCATGCAGCACATCTAGAGCCACAGTTACCCCTGTGCACACACACACTGCATGGCTTTGCACACACACACACACACACACACACACACACACACACACACACACACACACATGCCTTTGTACACACATGTGCTTGCACACACACACATACATGTGCTTGCATACACACACACACACACACACACGTGCTTGCACACACACACACACACACACACATACATGTGCTTGCATACACACACACACACGTGCTTGCACACACACACACACACACACACACACACACACACACGTGCTTGCACACACACACACACACACACACACACACACACACGTGCTTGCACACACACACACACGTGCTTGCACACACACACACACGCACACACACACACACACACACACACACACACACACACACACACACACACACACACACACACGTGCTTGCACACACACACACTCCCTGTGATTCCAGCAGAACATTCCTCCCAGCTCAGGTTCAGACACATCCCATAATAGGCAGCTTTTCACACTTTTGTTCCCCCCCCCTCTCTCTCTCTCTCTCTGCACGGGAGAGAGAGAGAGAAAAAGAGAGAGAGAGAGAGAGAGAGAGAGAGAGAGAGAGAGAGAGAGAGAGAGAGAGAGAGAGAGAGAGAGAGAGAGAGAGAGAGGGAGGCCTGGAGACGACCTGGGCAGCCACCACTGCCCTGATCCTGGGCCGCCTCGCCGCCACATTGTCCCCCAGAGCGCCTCGCCAGCCTCGCCGGCCTCCCCAGCCTCGCTGGCCTCCCCAGCCTCCCCAGCCTCGCCAGCCTCGCTGCATTGTGATTTAAATGGCTTTGAGTTCTGCTAATCCACCGGAGGCACATAAGTCACACACAGACAAGACCGAGAGGACACGCACATACCAGAGAGAGAGAGAGAGGAAGTCTTAAATCCTCTCTCTCTCTCTCTCTCTCTCTCTCTCTCTCTCTCTCTCTCTCTCTCTCTCTCTCTCTCTCTTCTCTCTCTCTCTCTCTCTCTCTCTCTCTCTCTCTCTCTCTCTCTCTCTCTCTCTCTCTCTCTCTCTCTCTCTCTCTCTCTCTCTCTCTCTCTCTCTCTCTCTCTCTCTCTCTGCTGAGAGACTGCAGGGGAGTTAGCGGTGATTCAAGATTCAAGATATTTATTTGCAACTACAATGGAACGCTTACTCTCCATTCCCTCCTGCAGTATGGAATTATAATATATTATAATATTAGAAAAAATACAATACACAATATACAAAAAAAAGTGACTGATGGATGATATATGCATGTGTAGAATTGTGAAAAAAGCATTTTAAAGCATTTTAAAGTGCCAGTATTGCAGCAGCATCATGAATACAGTGCAGTACAGTACAGTAACTGTAATGAGTCCATAAAGTCCAGCAAAGTATGATAGTGTAATGTTAATAACAATGTTATGATAGTGGCAACTCCTAGCAGTTCAGTCCTTAAACCTGGTAGCCCTTGTACGAATGGTGAGGAACCAGCAACCAGACGGTAGGGGGGAGAAGAGATGGTGCCCAGGGTGGTTGCAGTCCTTTGTAATAGAGATGGCCTTCTTCCGACATCCGGTCATACAGATCTCCTCAAAGCATGGAAGTGCACACCCGATGATCTTCCTGAGGAACCGCAGGGAATAGAGGCGCTGGTGTCTTCTTCAGCATGACCTCTGTGTTGCGGGTCCACGCCAGGTCGTCGGAAATCTGTAGCCCAAGGAAATGGAAGCAGCTGATGACTTCCACCGGTGACCCGTCCAGGCTGATGGTGGAGTGGGGGCCCCGGTGGCTCCTGAAGTCCACAATGAGCTCCTGAGTCTTGCTGACATTCAGTCCGAGGCTGTTGTCCTCACACCATCGCGTCAGCTGGACTACTTCATCTCTGTACTACCTTTCGTCATCCTCACTTATCAGGCCGATGACTGTGGTGTCGTCTGCAAACTTGATAATCCGATTATTGCTGTGCGTGGCAGTACAGTCGTGTGTGTACAGCGAGTACAGCCGGGGACTGAGGCAGCAGCCTTGGGGTGCTCCGGTGTTGAGTGGATGAGATGTTGTTCCCAATCTTCACCACTTGAGGCCTGCCCGTCAGGCAGTCCATAATAATAAGAAGAGCAGTCTGAAGTAGGTGTCCCTCCTGTCTGGGTGCTGCAGGGCCGTGTGGAGCGCCAGGGAGACGGCGTCGTCTAGTCAAGTCAAGTCAAGTTCATTGTCACTTCACAGTTTACGTTAGTTTAAGTATAAAGCAGTGGTGTGAAAATCTTATGTGCAAAACCCGACGACAGACAGTAGTTATAAAAATAAGATAAAAATAGATAAAAATTTAATAAAAATAGAATAGAATAAATAAAAGAAATAATCAAAAATAAAAATAAAAATGCAATTTATAAAATGCAATATATCGGCACAGAAAAAGAGTAATATATATATATAAATCAATGTAATCAAATATACATTGTTATATGCTATACGCCCTTGTTCAGCAGCCTGATGGCCTGACTGTGGAAGCTCTGAGTCTATTTTGTACTTGATACTGCGGTATCGCCTGCCTGAAGGTAACAGTGAGTACAGTTGGTGGCTGGGGTGGGCAATGTCTTTTATGATGCGTTTGGCCTTGGCCACGCACCGCTGGTTGTATATATCCACGATATACTGGGCCGTCCGCACCACCCTTTGAAGCGCTCTGCGCTCCAGTGCGGTCCAGTTCCCGTACCAGGCGGTGATACACCCTGTAAGAACACTCTCGATGGTGCCGTTATAGAATGTTCTCAGGATGCGGGGGCCCATGCTGAATTTCTTCAGACGCCTGAGGAAATACAGGTGTTGTTGAGCCCTTTTCACCACGTGTGTGGTGTGCGTGGACCATGTGAGGTCCTCGGAGATGTGCACGCCGAGGAACTTGAAGCTGCTGACCCTCTCTACTGCAACACGTCGATGGAGATAGGGGCGTGCTCTCCTCTCTGCTTCCTGAAGTCCACGATCAGCTCCTTGGTCTTCTTGACGTTGAGGGCGAGGCTGTTCTCCTGGCACCACTGCTCCAGCGATCCGACCTCCTCCCTGTAGGCTGTCTCGTCGTCGCCGGCGATCAGGCCCATCACTGTCGTGTCGTCAGCAAACTTGATGATGACGTTGGACCTGTTTGGTCTGTATGCAAACTGGAGTGGGTCTAGGGACTCAGGGATCGGAAAGTTAATGTGTGACATTACAAGTTTCTCCAGGCACTTCATGGCTATGGGTGTTAAAGCCACGGGATAATAATCATTGAGACTTCATTTTTACCTTGGTCTTTTTGGGTCTTTGAAGCACACTGGGACCACAGACTGTTGCAGTGATGCGTTGTAGATGTCTGTGAACACAGGAGCCAGCTGGTCGGCGCAGGTCTTGAAGACGCGGGATGAAACTCCATCTGGGCCGGCTGCCTTCCCTGCCTTCACCCTCCTGAAGGTTCTGCGGACCTCGGACTCGGACAGTTGTAGAACGTAGTCCTCTGGGTGAATGTTCAATTTGTTGGTCGGCTCAGAGTTCTCCCTTTCAAAGCGAGTGTAGAACGTGTT
>CM051001.1:27175736-27190736 GCA_027704905.1 Muraenolepis orangiensis
CACAATTCGACTTTTAAAAACTTGAACCGTCTTCAGAGGGTCTTCTGGATCCCGTGGAGGTTAATGGAGGCCCGAGGTTTATGGAGGCCTGAGGTGTATGGAGGCCCTAGGTTTATGGAGGCCCGAGGTTTATGGAGGCATGAGGTTTATGGAGGCCTGAGGTTTATGGAGGCCCAAGGTTTTATGGAGGCCCGAGGTCAGCGGGAGACCAGGGCGTCTCGGAATGCCAACAGACGCTCTGCTCAACCTTTGTTGTTTTGTTGATACGTCCAGATTTGCCGCCTAAACGCCATGGGTGGAGGAATTGGCCTCTTACGTTATCCCTGGAGGAGGAGAAGGAGAAGGGGGAGGAGGAGGAGGAGGAGGAGGAGGAGGAGGAGGAGGAGGAGGAGGAGGAGGAGGAGGAGGAGAAGGGGAGGAGGAGGAGGAGGAGGAGGGAAATGTGTCCTGGAGTATGTGAAGAGGAGGAGAGGATGGTTGGACAAGGTCTTCTTCACCTGTCTGGGGCCAAGAGTGGACAACACAGCCAGCAGTCCAATAAGGTTCAGATGTCTGGCTACCTGTCTGTCTGATGGACTGTCTGTTGGCCAGTTCAATAAGGTTCAGATGTCTGGCAACCTGTCTGTCTGTCTGATAGACTGTCTGTTGGCTAGTTCAAAAAGGTTCCGATGGCTGGCTACCTGTCTGTCTGCCTGTTAAATAAGGTACATGTGTCTGTCTGTCTGTCTGTCCAATAAGGTACAGATGTCTGTCTGTCTGTATGTTAAATATGGTATATGTGTCTGTCTGTCTGCCTGTTCTAAAAGGTACCAATGTCTGTCTGTCTGCCTATTGCTCTGTCTGCCCATTAGGTATAAGTCTCTCTGCCTGCCTGTCTTTCTCTCTAATGTACCTGTTGTTCTACCCTCTCTACAGCCCTGATCAAACCTAGCTGACTCCAAACCACCCGACCCCTGTCTGGTTTTCCCTCCAGCCCTGCCCTGATCCAGCTCCTTCATTCATCAGTTGGAACTCTGAACTCCACTCTGCTGATTAGTGAAGCCAGATGGTGGACTCTGGCAGGAGAGAAAACCCGGGCTGGATCCCTGAGACTGGGACTCCTTCCCAGTACCAGGTGAGCTTGATCCGAAGCCGGGCCCTTAATGGTAAAGAGTCTGATCCGAACCAGACTGACGGTAATGAACAGAACTACAGAGTTCTGAGAAATACGGAAAACGGTAACAGATAAAAACATTCGTAAAAAAACGACAAGACTTCAGAGTCTGGATCTCTTATTAGAACAGAAGAAGAACCCTGAGTTCCCAAGGCTTGGTGCTGACCAAGCTTGCTAACGCTACGAGTGCTAACCAATGCTATGAGCAGTTACCAACGCTACGAGTGCTAACCAACGCTACAAGTGCTAACCAACGCTATTAGCGCAAACCAACGCTATGAGTGCTAACCAACGCTATGAGCAATAACCAATGCTACAAGCGCTAACCAAAACTATGACAGCTACCCAAGGCTACAAGTGTCAACCAGCACTAATAGAGCTAACCAAAGCTACGAGTGCTAACCTATGCTACCAGCCCTACTAGCACTACCCAACACTTTTAGCGATAACCAACGCTATGAGCACAAACCAAAGCTACGAGAACTCACCAACGCTGGGAGTGCTAACCAACACTGTGAGCTCTAACCAACGCTAAGATTGCTAACCAATGCTATGAGTGTTAACCAACGCTGGAAGGGATTACCAACGCTACAAGCGCTAACCAAATTTATGAGCGCATACCAACGCTACGAGTGTACACCAATGTTGGGAGGGATTACCAACGCCATGAGCGCTAACCAATGCTAACAGTGCTAACCAACACTATGAGCGCTAACCAACGCTACGCAGCGCTAATGTCATAAAGAGGAGGCACTTCTGAACAGCTGCTCTCACTTACTCTGTTCTCACTCTGCTCCTTCCTGCCTCTCTCTCTCGTTTCTCCTCCCTCCCTCTCTTCTCCTCCCTCTCCCTCCCCCTCTCCTTTCCTTCCATCCTACATTAAAGAGTGATGGAGTGAGATGAGATTATCAGGCAAGGATCATTTGGAACCTTCCGGAACATTCCACAAAACTTCCAGAACATCAGAACAGATTGTGAGGGATAGCCGCCGGCCTGGAGAACACATTACAGCTTTATGACAGACAGACAGACAGGCATAGGAGAAGACAGGCCAGCAGACAGACAAACAGACAGACAGACAGACAGACAGACAGACAGACAGACAGGCATAGGAGAAGACAGGCCAGCAGACAGACAGACAGACAGACAGACAGACAGACAGACAGACATACAGACAGACAGACAGACAGACAGACAGACAGACAGACAGACAGGCATAGGAGAAGACAGGCCAGCAGACAGACAAACAGACAGACAGACAGACAGACATAAGAGCAAGCAGGCAGGCCAGCAGACAGACAAACAGACAGACAGACAGGCAGACAGGCAGACAGAAAGACATAAGAGCAGGCAGATTGACAGACAGAAAACCAGACAGACAGACAGAAGGACATCATAGCAGGCAGGCAGACAGGCAGACAGACAGACAGACAGACAGACAGACAGACAGACAGACAGACAGACAGACAGACAGACAGACAGACAGGCATAGGAGAAGACAGGCCAGCAGACAGACAAACAGACAGACAGACAGACAGACATAAGAGCAAGCAGGCAGGCCAGCAGACAGACAAACAGACAGACAGACAGGCAGACAGGCAGACAGAAAGACATAAGAGCAGGCAGATTGACAGACAGAAAACCAGACAGACAGACAGAAGGACATCATAGCAGGCAGGCAGACAGGCAGACCAACAGACCGACATAAGAGCAGGCAGGCAAGCAGAAAAACAGGCATTTAGGCTGGGAGACAGACAGACAGACAGACAGACTTCAACCCCAACACTGAGCTGTTGAAAGGACTTCAGCACCACATGTAAACCACTCAGGTTAGCATTCTCCCACATACCTCCCCCTCCCTCCCCCTCCCTCCCTCCCCCGGGCCGTACCCCCCACGCTACCGGCTGTCAATCAAACCATAGTGCGCCCTGTGTCATGCCGTCAGCGGGGCCGTGACTGACAGGTGTGTTTGTATGGAGGGGGCGGGGCCCGGGGCCAGGGGGCGGGGCCCGGGGCCAGCGTCACGCTGGGCTCTGTGAATGCTAACGAGACGGAGCTACGGAGCTTCCTCCGGCCGTGGCGTTCCGGGACCAGGAGGAGGAGGGGGGAGGGGGAGGGGCACCGTGGGGGTCCCGACCGAGGGCCTCTGTTCTGTTGCTCTGGAACATCACAAAGAACCATCTGAGGTTCTGACGGGGCCTTCATCTGGTATCTGCTTGGAGCTCTCTCTCTCTCTCTCTCTCTCTCTCTCTCTCTCTCTCTCTCTCTCTCTCTCTCTCTCTCTCTCTCTCTCTCTCTCTCTCTCTCTCTCTCTCTCTCTCTCTCTCTCTCTCTCTCTCTCTCTCTCTCTCTCTCAGATGAAGGGAGGTCCATCAGAGTCCAGGCGTAGAAAATCCTCAACATTTCTTTAATCCAGTTCTGGAGTTTAAGCCCAAAATCAACAACAGATAATCTCTTTTCCTCCGGTGCTGCTCTTTTGATCTGAGGGGGGAGAGAGAGAAGGGGAGAGAAGGGGTGAGGGGGAGAGAGAGAAAGGGAGAGAAGGGGGGAGAAGGGGAGATGTAGCATAGGACCGCAGGTCGCGACAGATTAACACGCTAGCGGATTGAGCTAACAAGCTGCCACTTCGGCGAGACGTATGTTGTTCTTAGGCTGGTACGTTGAGCTGTGCTAATGCTACAGCTGTGCAACTGTAGCTAAAGTGTAGAGAGAGTGGAGGGAGAAATTACATGTAGCATAATGCCGCAAGTCCAGACAACATTGTTAGCACGCTAGCGGGTTGAGCTAACAAGCCGCCACATCAGAGGCTCTGCGGGAAGCTACGTTGTTCTGAGGCTGGTACGTTTAGATGGCGTGTCGCTGGGCTCGCTGGGGCTAACAAGTGTCACCAAGATGGCTGAAAGAATCAAGATTCAAGTGAGCTGTTTGTTTGCTAGCTAGCGGCGCGGAGGTAACCAGAGTCTGTTCTATTCAGCAGACCGGGCCGCCGGTCACCGCCTGAAACCAGATATACCTGGACAACTGGAACGCTGTCAGACACCTCTGTAGCGCTTAGCCATCATGCTAAGCATGTAGTGCTTAAAATATCTTTCGCTAAATCTTTAACGCTAAGGTATTAGAGTAACATAATCTATTAGAATCTATAGGGCCATTCAAATATGGCAACTATTCCAGATGTTGGGGCGATATTCCTGAATGGAAACCGTCGGGAAATCTGTACCTCCAATTCCTCTCCAGAGGACCCACTCACATTTCCGGAACAACGGCTGAATGGCTGAAAGGCCGTGTCAATCTGTGTTTGAATGCTAGCCGTAACATTTGCGGATCGCTCCCGTAAAGGGTTCTGTCTGCCTGGTGTGAGACGTTTTCACGTGAGCGAGTGAACCAATCACAAGACACGGTGATGACACATTCGATTCCGCGACGTGTTTAAGTGTGCATTCCGTGGCATAATTGATACGTACTTCCGGCCTAGCTACATCATCTTCGCTGTTTGAGTTCTATGGCGGTTGCGTTGCATTACCGCCCTCTGCTGGACAGAACCTCGCCCGCTCCATTCCGGAGTCGTAATGGCTTGTTTGAACATGCTAGGGGAAACTGTTCCACAATGTAGCTGCTTATTAAAACGCTAGCGTTTTCCGGAATGGTCATCCTACTAAAGTACCGGAATGTATGTTTGTAAATGCCTTATTAGCGCATTTACATTTAGCACTGGCTTATAGCGCTAAATCCATAACGCTAAACCTTTACATATTAACATGTAGCACTAGATGTGTAGCGCTAGTAATTCTACTATACTACCCATTAACTTATATCGCTTACTCTGTATCTCTCTCACTAAAGCTGAAGTGTGTTAAGGTGTACTGAATATGTAGCTCTCATTTATAGCACTAAACCCGAAGCCATTAACATGTAGCACAATAGTTGTGTAGCGCTAAATGTCTACCCATTAACTTATATCGCTAAAGCTGTAAAGCTAAAACATGATGTCGCAATAAACTTGGAGCCATTCACTCCATGGCTCCAAAGCTCCATGGCGCTCGCTCGCTCTCTCTCTCTCTCTCTCTCTATTTCTCTCTCTCTTTCTTATGTGTTAGCTCCTGTTCTTAACTAACGTTTGATAATTGAACAACAGCTCTAAGGTTTGTAGATCTGTTATCTGTGGAGGTGATCACTTTATCTGGTTCTTAATCTCGCTCTCACACACACACACACACACACACACACACACACACACACACACACACACACACACACACACACACACACACACACACACACACACACACACACACACACACACACACACACACACACACACACACACACACACACACAGTCAGGGTGACGAGCCACAGAGGGGTTAACTGACCTGTGTGTGTGGTGTGTGTGTGTGTGTGTGGTGTGTGTGTGTGTGTGTGTGTGTGTGTGTGTGTGTGTGTGTGGTGTGTGTGTGTGGCGTGTGTGTTAGTGACTGACTGCCCCCCACCCCAGCTAAGAAGAGCCGGATAAGAGCAAAGCCCCCCATTGTTCCCCAGGATCTCTCCCTCCCCCCTCCCTCCCCCCATCTCCCCCTCCCTCCCCTCCTCCCTCCCTCCCTTCTACCGCTCACACAGGATCATTCAGGCCTGGCGCTGAAAGGGGAGGGAGAGGGAGAGAGGCAGGGGGGGGGAGACAGGGGGAGGAGGAGATGCAGGGGGGGGGAGACGGGGGGAGGGGGGAGGGGGGGGGAGGGGTTGGGCCTCCCAGCTCAAACACAATGCCGAGATAGGACCAGCCCTATCTCGGCGAGGGCAGCAGGTCACTTCCGAACAACCAGGCAATAAAAGATTATTCCAACATCATAGAGGAGCCGCGGGGGAGGGAGGAGGGAGGGAGAGGGGGGAGGGAGAGAGGGGGGGGGGGGAGGAGGCTGTGTCTGTGTGGAGAGGAAGTGATTTGAAAACAGCCAGCAGACTAGGACCATCTGGCTGATGGATGACTGATCTCAACCAGGCAGAACAAGAGAGAGAGGAAGTAAACAGAGAGAATGCATCCTCTACCAATCTATCTATGTATCACTCTATCTATCTACCTATGTATCACGCTATCTATCTATCTATCATCTATCTATGTATCACTCTATCTATCTATCTATCATCTAGCTTTGTATCACTCTATCTATCATCTATCTATGTATCACTCTATCTATGTATCACTCTATCTATCTATCTATGTATCACTATCTATCTATCTATATATGTATCACTCTCTCTATGTAACACTCTCTATATATATGTATCACTCTATCTATCATCATCTATCTATGTATCACTATCTATCTATGTATCACTCTCTCTATGTATCACTCTATCATTTATCTATGTATCACTGTATTATATATATGTATCACTCTATCATTTATATCACTCTATTATATATCGATCTATCTATCATATACATCTATATAGAGAGAGAGAGAGAGAGAGAGAGAACATGGAGAGTGAGAAAGAGAAAGAGAGAAATGCAGATCCTCTGCTCCTCAGGCTGAGAGGAGGAACAAGGTGATCAGTTGTCAACGGCAGTGGAGGTCTCTCTCTCACACACACACACACACACAACAATAAAACATTGTGATTCTGATGATAAAACAGAAGCTATTGATCGGCGTTAATCTCGTCTTGGTCAGGAAGTCACACCTGGTGGGTGATTACCTGCGTTAAGCCCCGCCCCTCTCTGCCCTTTGGTGAACCAGGAGACACCAGGACAAAGGAGACACAGGAACCACACACCCTCAGATTGGGGTCACACCTCAGGACAGGACGTGTGTGTGTGAGAGAGAGCTGTAAACACCCTTAGGGACCACCTGGCCGGCCACCCACCCACCCACACCCACACACCCACACACACACAGATTATGAAAATTGTTATATGGACTATCTTCCTCATCTGTATAGTTATATCTACTAATACATGTTCAATACTTAGTTACTAGTTTAGATCATCTCCCCAAGTCAACCACCAGTAACACTAAGACCACTTAGTAACTAAATGTTTAAAGGTCTTCTACTACGACCCACATCTGCATTTTCCCTGATTGCTAATTGTCTATAAATACACCACAAGAGGACCTAATGGAAACCAGATGAGTGGAGAGCGGAAGCTAAAGCTATCCCGCTCGCCTGCTACGCTACTCCACGTAGCATAGCCTAGCGTAGGAGGAGCTAGCGCTGTTAGCTCCAGCAGTGCTAGGTCCGCCAGGCCGGGGTGTGAGGTTCCGCTGTGACTCAGGGGCGCTAGCTGCCGCCAAGCCCAACTACACTCCGAATAGCATTACGCTGGCGTGGGACCGGGCTAACTTTACCCTGCGAGACGGAGGAAGAGGAGGAGGAGAACCCAGCACTGACTCACCCTGACGGGGAATCCTGCCTGACACATTCCAGGGTGTTTACTGGAGCTGGGAAACACTGAGAGGTCACTGACGGTAAACCAGAGACCAGTGGAGTCCAGAAAAAAACAGAGGAGACCAGTAAAGATCAGTAGAGACCAGTAAAGAACAGTAGAGACCGGTGGAGACCATTAAAGACCAGTAGAGACCCAGACCTCTGGTCCCATCAAGGACCCAGAGGGGGTGGGAGAAGGCTCTGGAACACATCATGTAAACACAGTGAGCCTAAGGACACATTTAGACCTCCTGAAGGGGAGCAGGAAATGGACTAAATTATCTTTAACTATACGACATACTCAATAGTACTCACTTAACTATACTACTACTACAGGTACTGTAACTATCCCACATACTCACTAGGGTTAACATACTGTAACTATACTACTAATACTGTAACTATACTACTAATACTACCAATAATGCACCTATACCACATACTCACTAGGGTTAACATACTGTAACTATACTTCTAATAGTGTAACTATACTACATAGTCACTTGTGTTAACATACTGTATTACTTATACTGCAACTACACTACTACTAAACATACTGTAACTATACTACTAATCATACTGCAAGTATACTACTACTAATCAGACTAACTATACTACTTCTAATCATACTGTAACTATACTACAACTTATCATACTGTTAGTTTACTAATCATACTGTAACTATACTACTACTTAATCATACAGTAACTATACAACTACTAGCGTAGAAACTATAGCACTACCCAACGTACTGTAACGAACTTCATCTGGTCACCAGACCCTGGTCCCGAGGGAGACCCCTCCATGTGGCCGATCTCACCCCCTCCCCCCTGGGGTCCGTTCCTCCCCCCCTGGGGTCCATTCCTCCCCCAGCGGTTGTTTGTTCCCAGTGTTTCCCAACATGTGCATTTCCTGTTCACACTGTTGACCCCGCTGACCCTAAGCCCTCCCCCCTCTAACTGGCCGTCCAACCACATGTCAGAGTGATGAGCTCATCCCCCGGGGGGGGAGACATACTTCCTGAGTGATAAACTCCCTGACAAAAAAAAAAGCCAAATGGGAGAGAGGGGGTGTGGGAGAGAGAGAGAGAGGGGGTGTGGGAGAGAGAGAGGGCGGGAGTGTGGGAGAGCGAGTGAGTGAGAGAGAGGGCGGGAGGTTGACTTTAGCACAGGAAGCAGGGCCATAAAGGGCAAGCATTGATAGGCCCGTTTATTATCTTTGAACAGGTGGCCTCAGTCCTCCCCACAACATGGACACACAGAGAGAGAGAGAGGAGGAGGAGGGAGAGGAGAGAGAGAGACGAGAGAGAGAGAGAGAGAGAGAGAGAGAGAGAGAGAGAGAGAGAGAGAGAGAGAGAGAGAGAGAGAGAGAGAGAGAGAGAGAGAGAGAGAGAGAGAGAGAGAGAGAGAGAGAGAGAGAGAGAGAGAGAGAGAGAGAGAGGAGAGGAGAGAGAGAGGAGGAGAGAGAGAGCGAGAGAGAGAGAGAGAGAGAGAGAGGAGAGAGAGAGAGAGAGAGAGAGAGAGAGATGAGAGAGGAGAGAGAGAGAGAGAGAGAGAATCGTGTGTGTGAGAGTGAGAGAAGGGGCTCAGTGACTTCCTGTGTGAACATAACTGTTCAAGTATGCGCGGCCTAGCTTCAGGGCTAGCTTCAGAGCTAGCTACGTCAATGACCTGTATTGTTTGGCTCCAAGGTGAGCAGAGAAGCAGCCGCTCCAAGAATGTAAACACATCCCTGCTCACTGCTGCAGGGAGACCCTGGGAATACACACACACACACACACAGGAGAACACATACACACACACACAGGAGAACACATACACACACACAGGAGAACACATACACACACACACACAGGAGAACACATACACACAGGAGAACACATACACACACACAGGAGAACACATACACACACACAGGAGAACACATACACACACACACAGGAGAACACATACACACACACACAGGAGAACACATACACACACACAGGAGAACACATACACACACACACACAGGAGAACACATACACACACACACAGGAGAACACATACACACACACACAGGAGAACACATACACACACACACACACACAGGAGAACACATACACACACACAGGAGAACACATACACATACACACACACACACACAGGAGAACACATACACACACACAGAAAAACACACACAAACACACCCAAGAGAACACAAACAGGAGAACACACACAAACACACACAGGAGAACACACACACAGAAGAACACACACACAAACAGGAGAACACACACAAACACACAGGAGAACACACACACACACAAACAGGAGAACACACACACAGAAGAACACACTTACTCAGTCACATATATACACACACACACACTTGACCCTCTCAGATCGGGTGAAGTAAACATTCCTTTAGAGCAGTTGCTAACCAGCGCTAGCTCCTAGCCAGCTCCCCCCCCCCCCCCCACACACCACCCACACACACACACACACACACACACACACACACACACACACACACACACACACACACACACACAGTAATGACGACAGCAGAGTGTTTTTCATTAATTCGTATATTTCTGCGTTAATGTTAACATAGTTTCCTCTGGACGCTCCTTCTCTCTGTAAGTATCTGACATTTTGTTATATTGAGTAAATTTAAGACTGTCTTTTGCAATAAATACCATAAAATAATAGAACTTCACATAATAAATAGTTTTTTACAACAACAAAAAAGGTTTTAAACAGACATTGCTTTGCATTTTTCTTAAAATAAAACCGGAATTCCTCTTATGAATTAGAGCTTACAATTTACCACAAAATATAATGAAGAACATTAAACGGCAGAATGACTGGAGAGAGAGAGAGAGACATAGAGAGAGAGACAGAGACAGAGACAGAGAGACATAGAGAGAGAGACAGAGAGAGAGAGACATATATAGAGAGAGAGAGAGAGACATATAGAGACAGAGAGAGACATAGAGAGAGAAAGAGAGAGAGAGAGAGAGACATATGGAGAGAGAGAAAGAGAGAGAGAGAGAGACATAGAGACAGAGAGACATATATAGAGAGAGAGAGAGAGAGAGAGAGACATAGAGACATAGAGAGAGAGACATAGAGAGACAGAGAGAGAAAGACAGAGAGAGACATATGGAGAGAGAGACACACACAGAGAGACAGACAGAGACATAGAGAGAGAGAGACAGAAAGGGAGAGAGAGAGAGAGAGACAGAGAGACAGAAAGGGAGAGAGAGAGAGCGAGAGAGAAAAAGTGGTAGAGAGAACAAAAAAGAGCAGAACACTTCTGAGATGGATGTGCTTTCGTTAATGCAACATGGCCGCCCGGTAGGAGGGAGGGAGAGCTTTCCGCGGCTCCATGCTAACACGCTAACCGCTACATAACGGCCAATCAGAGATGGTCCTTCACATATTTGGTTAGAGGCTGACGGGGGGGAGGGGGGGGGCTCCGATAAAGATGGCCGTCCGTAAATAAAACAAACCCTTTACATATAAAAATAAAGATAGTGTCATGAGGGGGCGGGGGGGGGGGGGGGGAGCCGGGGGTCGTCGTGGTAACAGTTAAGGCAAACACTGGTCTGTGGAACAAGGTCCGGATTCCCAAAGAACCGAAGGAACGTTCTTCAAAGAGTGGTTTTCTGTCTCGCTGTAATCCTCGTCACACACCCCCCTCCCCACACCCAGAAGTCTGTAGGGGGTGTCCACACACACACACACACACACCCCCCCATCAGGAGGGCTTGTGCGAGGGCCAGGCCTCCATGGTGCTGCGGTACACGGCGTTGGAGCTGCGGCAGCGGCAGCCGGGTCGCGTGCGGCGGTCGTGGCAGCTCTGGCTGGCCCGGAGGCAGCCCTTGACGGGCGGGTAGCACAGCAGACAGGGCAGCGCCAGCGAGGCCAGGCCCATGCACAGGAAGCGGCCGCAGCAGTGGGAGCGCGACAGAGAGCAGGGCTGGTCGGCCGCGCAGGAGTCGCCCTCGCCGCCGTCGTCCTGGTCGGCCGAGCAGTGGTAGAAGGCGCCCTTCACCAGACACATGCAGGTGCCGTGCTCCAGGGCGCTCTCCGGGGAGCACAGGCACTGGCCGTGGCACGCCAGGCAGGAGGGGAGGCCCCTGGGGGCCGTGCACTCCCCGCACTTGCACTTGGCGCAGCGCTCGCAGATCACCTGGTGGGGCCCGGGGAGCGGGGGCCCCTCTGCCACGGAGGAGGGGCAGCCCTTCCCCTTCTGGAGACCGGGGCAGTCCGGGGCCGGGGGAGGAGGCGGGGGGAGGAGGAGGGGGCCCTTGGGTTTGGGCTGAGTCCTGACGGGCGGAGGGGGGGAGCGGGCCAGCAGGGGGCCCCTCTCCGACGACACGCTGGCCCCGCTGCCGGAGCTGCCCGTGCTGGTGGAGCGGCTCAGGCCGGGGGCCACGCGGGGGGGCGGCGGCCGCGGGTCGTAGTCGTTGTTGTTGTTGAGGCGGATCGTCTGGTGGGTCCTCTCGCGCTTGTCGCCGTGGCCCCCGGGGGCCGGCGCCGTACGGGGGGCCCCCGGGGGCCGACGCGCGGCCACGGAAGGGCCCTCCGTGTACTCGTTGGCCGAGCGCAGGGCCCGGATCTGGTCCAGGGACAGGACCTCATGCTGCCGGCGGGGCTCCTGGGGCCCCGGCTGCTGGATGGTAGCTAGCGGAGCGCCTTGGAACGCCATGAGGGGGCACCACGTCCTGCCGTCACCGGGGACTCACCGGGCATCGGAACACCTGCTGGGGAGAGGAGAGAGGTCAGCATACCAGAGAGCCAGGGTCTAACACAGAGAACCGACAGAGAGCCAGGGTCTAACACAGAGAGTCAGGGTCTGACCACAGAGAACCGACAGAGAGCCAGGGTCTGACGACAGAGAGCCAGGGTCTCAGGACAGAGAGTCAGGGTCTCAGGACATAGAGTCAGGGTCTGACGACAGAGAGCCAGGGTCTGACCACAGAGAGCCAGGGTCTGACGACAGAGAGCCAGGGTCTCGGGACAGAGAGTCAGGGTCTCACCAGGTGTAGACTACGTAAGAGGGGTTCATGTTTATCACTCTGTTGTGCGTCGGGCTGCACAACACCAGATAAAGACGGTAGTGTCACGGATGACCTGTCAACCGGGGCGCTGAGACGGGAAGCTGAGAGTTGACTATTAACGAAGACTTCGCCTTCTTCCCCAATACACACACACACGTTTAAACCTCCAGAAGTCTCTCACACACACACACTTCCCCTGCTCATTTCCATCTGTATGACTCGTTAACATCTAAATGCGTGGCGGAGCCCCTCGCTTAGTATTCCGTCACCGAAGGGGGGGGGGGGGGGGGGGGGGGAAGAGAGAGAGATCGGTGGAAACTAAGGTAACTAAGGTCAGGCAAAAGTCCCGTCTTTCAAAGTTATAGGGGTATATTTAAGTTAAGTTAATTATATTTAAGTTAAGTTAAGTATATTTAAGAATGCACTCTGGGAAGCTGCGGAGTGTCAGTCTTAAAAAAAACCTAAAAAAAACCCAACATTTCGTGGGTCAACCAACCAGGGGTCGGGTTTGGGGCCCCGGGGGGCCCGCAGACATGACGCCGCTCCACGGCCCGCCTCGTCTACACACTTCACCGGGAGAGACACTTCCGAAAGTACTACCGCAAGTACCACCGCAAGTACTACAACAATATACTACCACAATACTACCGCAAGTACTGCGCACACACAATACTACAATACACACCCAGTCCTCTCAGCAGACACCGGAGATTAAGCAGGAGGAACATTAAAAAAAAAAAAAAAAAAAAAAAAAAAGACGGGGAATCTTATGAATGAGAATAGGGCCGGTGGGGGAGGGGTGTTGGGGTGAGGGAGGGAGGAAGGGGGGAGAGACCGCCGCCGGAGAGGGAGAAGGAGAGGGAGGAGGAGGTCGGGCCAGAGAGAGACAGGAGGCATGGGGACTTCAGGAAAAAGTCTCTCTCTGAAACCCAAAACAGAACCCTTCCCTATGGCCGCCGACCCCTCAGCCCCGGGGTCCACTTCTCTCCCCCCCCGCGGTGTGACCCCCACTGCGGTCCCCCACCCGTCCGGTCCGGTCCGAGTGGGACCACCACGGGTCACGGTTCTACACGAACATAACGCTTCACTTATAGTAGTAGTAGTACTAATGGAGTGGTTAACTCACCTATATCCACCCGTCCATAGCGTAGAATCCATCCACCGGGTCGCCGCTTCTACCATCCAACCAAACTAGCGGGAAGAAGGAGATGAAGAAGAAGGGCGCATGGCGGCGGCGTTAATCCTACAAGGAGTGTAATCCAGACCCCCGGGTCCTCTCACTCTCGGCGGGTACAATCCACGGCTCGGTGCGCTCTCCGCGGCTCTGGGGTGGGCTGGAGTGTCTTAAGAAGTCCTCCTCCTCCGGAGCTCCTCCGACACCACGGGGGACGGACGGAGCAGAGTGCAGAGTGTGTGTGTGTGTGTGTGAGAGCGGGCGGTGGTCGTATGTCCCGTCCCACCACAACCAGGGATCTCCTCTGAGCTCCTCTCCAAGAAAGTGAACGCAAAGCAAAAAAAAATCCTCCACAAAAAGTCAGTTTTGGTGGAGTAGTTGTGTAGCGCAGAGAGAGAGAGAGACGGTGTGTGGTGTGTGTGTGTGTGTGTGTGGCTCGGGTCTGAAGTGAATGAATGGGGCTCCGCTAGAGACCTCCTCCTCCTCCTCCTATTGGAACAGGATACAGCGCATCCGCTCCCGATTCACAGGGCAGATAGAGGAGGCCGACTGGGAGGTGTGTGTGTGTGTGTGAGCGCGCGCGTGTGTGTGCGTTTGAGTGTGTGTGTGTGTGTGCGCGCGCGTGTGTGTGAGAGAAAGAGATAGAGTGTGTACGTGTGTGTGTGTGTGTGGTTTTAAGGTGGAACGCCCTATTACCGCGGGACAAGGCGCTGCAGGAAATTTCCGCTCTTGCGGGCGGAGGAGGAGGAGGAGGAGACCAGAGGAGGAGAAGGAGACGAGAGGAGGAGGAGGGCGGTAATAACAGAACTCCTGGCGGAGGAACCTCGCGCGGTTCCGGTGGTTCAGGCGGGGTCGGCATGTCCACACGGTTTACGGTCTCTTTAGTGTGTGTGTGCGGGGTGAGTGGGGGAGGTAAAGGGGGGGGGGAGGGGGGGGGGGGGGGGGGAGTGGTGCTCCAGACCACCTTAAGAAAAGAAAAAAAACACCCCGGCAGCTAGTGGGTCGACCCCCCCCTCCCTTCCTCCCTTCCTCCCCCTTCCCCCTCCTCCCCCTCCGGACTGCTTTGATGTGCGTCGCGGATGCGCCGCTTCCGGACGCCGCATGAGAATAGGAAGTTCAATATAAAGTCAATCTGTCCTGTCACGTGGACGAAAATCAATAGAGATTCGTGCGCGCGACCCGGTGACGTCACGGGTCAGCG
>CM051001.1:27200736-27213236 GCA_027704905.1 Muraenolepis orangiensis
AGAGTGGAGGGACGCGAGACGAGGAACGAGAGTGGAGGGACGAGAGACGAGGAACGAGAGACGAGGAACGAGAGTGGAGGGACGAGAGACGAGGAACGAGAGTGGAGGGACGAGAGACGAGGAACGAGAGACGAGGAACGAGAGTGGAGGGACGAGAGACGAGGAACGAGAGTGGAGGGACGAGAGACGAGGAACGAGAGTGGAGGGACGAGAGACGAGGAACGAGAGACGAGGAACGAGAGTGGAGGGACGAGAGACGAGGAACGAGAGTGGAGGGACGAGAGACCAGGAACGAGAGTGGAGGGACGAGAGACGAGGAACGAGAGTGGAGGGACGAGGAACGAGGGGCGAAGGGAGGGACAAGGGGCGAGGGGCGAGAGGCGAGGGGCGAGAGGCGAGAGACAAAGGACGAGGGGCGAGAGTGGAGGGACCAGGGGTGAGGGACCAGGAACGAGAGGGGAGGGACGAGGGACAGAGACCGGGGTCTGGACAGGCGGTCCTCCTCCTGGGAGGCGGGATCACTTTACACGCCTCTGACCTTGGCGGCACACGGAGAAACAGAACACCAGCCTCCTCCCTCGGCTCTATTCCTGGACCGGCCTTACTGTAAACCCACTGGAACTCAATCAGCCTCTGAAGAGGTTAATACAGAGGCCTACAATTAGGGGCCGTGTACCAGATATATATATATATATATATATACAAAATATATACACAATATACTGTATATATATATTCCTTCAAAATACAACTCAACGGTACGGTTCAGAACAGGATCATTCATGAAGTGCACCCTGCACACACACACACACACACACATGTGTTTGGGATTTATGGCAACATTAAAAGTAGTCTTTCAGTGTCCTGTCGTGCATGTCGTGTGCATCCTCTCGTGCACGCCCCGGTGCAAGCTCTCGTGCACACCCCTCGGTGCACGCCTCTCGTGCACGCCCCTCGGTGCACGCCCCTCGTGCGCGCCCCTCGTGCGAGCCCCTCGTGCACGCCCCTCGTGCACGCTCACAACAGAGGGAACACAAAGAGCTCCTGTGTGGTGTCTTGTGAGCTGTGCCAGCGATGGCGGGCGGGCCCGGTGTGAGAACACAGGGTGACCACACCCCTGGCTGGTCTAACCGCTCCGGATCTGATGAGTCCCCCTTGGCAAGGAAAGTACCGGCAGGGAGAACACAGTGAAGCCGGCCTTTCTAAAGATAGATAAACTGGTCCATTCGCATCCTGTCAACCGCTAAAGCTCTAAACCAACAAACCCTGGGCTGAAAGAGAGCCCGGAGCTCCACAACACACCGACAGGCCTGACCCTTCACAATAAAACCTGTTTACCTGCAGCTTCACAATAAAAGCCCTGCTACCTGATAAAACAGCATATAGTGCATGAGTTCCTGCCCCATTGAACTAAAAGTCCCCGGGCCCAGACGGTTGTGGGCTGCACAGTGGGGCCCTCAGAGGAACATGTGCATGTAGTTTACATGTGAGATAAGGGCCCTTAAGGGCTAATCGACGCCCATTACCTGTCCTTAGTCCCTCCTAGCGTGACTCACTTAGCCTGATTGACCTGAACCCCCCGGTCTGGATTCCTGATCCCAATCAAGTGGATCAGCTACGGGTTCTGGACAGATAAATAGCACTGCTGTTGCTAGTAGCATGTGAGAACGGTTAGCACACTGTTGCTAGTGGCATGCTTGAGCGGTTAGCACACTGTTGCTAGTGGCATGGTAGAGCGGTAAGCACACTGTTGCTAGTAGCATGCTTGAGCGGTTAGCACACTGTTGCTAGTGGCATGCTAGAGCGGTTAGCACACTGTTGCTAGTAGCATGCTTGAGCGGTTAGCACACTGTTGCTAGTGGCATGCTAGAGCGGATAGCACACTGTTGCTAGTAGCATGCTTGAGCGGTTAGCACACTGTTGCTAGTGGCATGCTAGAGCGGTTAGCACACTGTTGCTAGTGGCATGCTTGAGCGGTTAGCACACTGTTGCTAGTAGCATGCTGGAGCAGTTAGCACACTGTTGCTAGTAGCATGCTCAAGCGGGTAGCACACTGTTGCAAGTAGCATGCTCGAGCGGTTAGCACACTGTTGCTAGTAGCATGCTGGAGCGGTTAGCACACAGTTGCTAGTAGCATGCTCAAGCGGATAGCACACTGTTGCAAGTAGCATGCTTGAGTGGTTAGCACACTGTTGCTAGTAGCATGCTAGAGCAGTTAGCACATTGTTGCTAGTAGCTCAAGCGGGTAGCATGCTTGAGTGGTAATGCTACTAGCACTGTTGCTAGTAGCATGTAGCTAGTAGCATTAGCGTGGTGGTAGCCGGCTGACGGTCTGTGAGATGACTTTGAACACACACACACACCAGTGTGTAGCTAGTGCACGTGCACCAATATTAGTGCACGTGAGCAGGCCAGGTGTGCACAGCTCTCCTCTAGCAGATTCAGATCATCTCCATAAAGAACAGCTGATCTGGGGGCTTTCCTACACCTTAGACCGTCTTTATGCTCTCTCTCCCCCTCTCTCCCCCCCCTCCTCCCTCCTCCCCCCTCTCCCCCTCTCTCCTCCCCCCACCCCCCTCTCCCTCTCTCTCTCTGCTTGGCTGCAAGGTGAGGATCACAAAGGGAACACCTGGCAGACAGGGAAGTGCCCTCCCCCCTCCCCCTCCCCCCTCCCCTCCCCTCCAGTCACTAGAATGACAAACAGGGTTTCACCAGCAGGGGGGAGGAAGAGGGAGGGGGGGGGCGGGGGGGGGAAGAGGCCACACCCCTCCCCCCCCCCCCCCTCCCGCCAGCTCGTCTTTCACAGGACAGGAAGGAGCTGCTTGTACATGTTCCCTCTCACCCCTCATCTCCCCCTCCTCCCACTGTCTCTCTCAATACCTCCCTATGCCTCTCTCTCCATCCCTCCCTCCCTGTGTGTGTGTGTGTGTGTGTGTGTGTGTGTGTGTGTGGTGTGTGTGTGTGTGTGTGTGGTGTGTGTGTGTGTGTGTGTGTGGTGTGTGTGTGTGTGTGTGTGTGTGTGTGTGTGTGTGTGTGTGTGTGTGTGTTGTGTGTGTGTGTGTGTGTGTGTGTGTGTGGTGTGTGTGTGTTCAGGGCTGAGTGACAAACTGAAAGAGAGGGAAAGAATCAAAAGAGAGAGAGAGACAGAGACAGAGACAGAGACAGAGAGAGAGAGAGAGAGAGAGAGAGAAGAGAGAGAGAGAGAGAGAGAGAGAGAGAGGGAGAGGGAGAGAGAGAGAGAGGGAGAGAGAGAGAGAGATGGGTGTTCATGTTTCAGTTAACAGACCAAACTCTGGTTTACTAACATGTTAATAACCTCATAATTTCCTGTTGTGGAACAAATCCCACAGCAACAACCAATGTTATCAACCTCTCTCTCTCTCTCCAGTGCAGCAGTATCAGTAGTATCAGTAGTATCTGTAGTATCTGTACTATCAGTGTAGTATCAGTGTAGTATAGTAGTATCTGTAGTATAGTAGTATCTGTAGTATCAGTGTAGTATCTGTAGTATCAGTGTAGTATCTGTAGTATCAGTGTAGTATCTGTAGTATCAGCAGTATAGTAGTATCTGTAGTATAGTAGTATCAGTAGTATCTGTGTAGTATCTGTAGTATAGTAGTATCAGTAGTATCTGTAGTATCAGTGTAGTATCTGTAGTATAGTAGTATCAGTAGTATCTGTAGTATCAGTAGTATCAGTAGTATCTGTAGTATCTGTATAGTATAGTAGTATCAGTGTAGTATCAGTAGTATCTGTAGTATAGTAGTATCTGTGTAGTATCAATAGTATCTGTGCAGTATCTGTAGTATCAGTAGTATCTGTAGTATCAGTAGTATCTGTAGTATCTGTGTAGTATCAGTAGTATCAGTAGTATCTGTGTAGTATCTGTAGTATCAGTAGTATCTAAGCGGTACTTCCCCGGTCGTACTGAAGGAATGTCAGAGTATTGATGTCGTCTCCATAAACAGCAGTTGGTAGCTTTAGCAGCACCATTCAAACACAGCTAAACACCACCCATATTATAACACAGCTAAACACCACCCTGATTATAACACAGCTAAACACCACCCTGATTATAACACAGCTTAACACCACCCTGATTATAACACAGCTAAACACCACCCATATTATAACACAGCTAAACACCACCCTGATTATAACACAGCTAAACACCACCCATATTATAACACAGCTAAACACCACCCTGATTATAACACAGCTAAACACCACCTGTATTATAACACAGCTAAACACCACCCGTATTATAACACAGCTAAACACCACCTGTATTACAGGACCAAGACACATGCAACACACCAGGCAAGACAACCCTAGACCCCCCCCTCTCTCTCTCCCCCCTCCTGTCTCTCTCTCATTCTCTCTCCCCCCTCCTCTCTCACCTCTCTCTCCCCCCCCTCTCTCTCATTCTCTCTCTCCCCCCTCTCTCTCTCATTCTCTCTCCCCCCCCCCTCTCTCTCTCTCTCCCCCCTCTCCCCTACATACTTGCACTTTATGGGATATTGCTGTACGTTCAGTGACTTCCTGTGTGTCTGTGCTCCACACAGCAGCAGCCAGCTGTGTGTTGAATGTTCTCCCCCATCCCTCTCTCTCCCTCTCTCTCCCCCATCCCTCTCTCTCCCTCCCTCTCTCTCCCCCATCCCTCTCTCTCCCTCTAACTCTCTCCAACTCTCCCCCATCCCTCTCTCCCTCTTTCTAACTCTTCCCTCTCTCTCTCTCTCTCTCTCTCTCTCTCTCTCTCTCTCTCTCTCTCTCTCTCTCTCTCTCTCTCTCTCTCTCTCTCTCTCTCTCTCTCTCTCTCTCTCTCTCTCTCTCTCTCTCTCTCTCTCTCTCTCTCTCTCTCCTCTCTCTCTCTCTCTCTCCCCCTGTCTCTAACTCTCCCCCTCTCTATCTATCTCCCCCCTCCCCTCTCCCCCCCTCCACATTCCGGGCCTCTGAGAGTGACGGTGTCTCCGTGTCTCGGTAATGACAGGAGAAGGACGACCAACAAAGAAGGCTTCAGGTGCTTCCTCTCTCGCCCAGGTGAGATTAAGCCCTCAGGTAAACCGGCCACGCCCCTCCTCCCTCCCCCTCCTCCCCCACCTCCCTCCACCACCGCACCTCACTCAGCAATCACAACGAAGAAGAGAACAGAGAGAGAGAGAGAGAGAGAGAGAGAGAGAGAGAGAGAGAGAGAGAGAGAGAGAGAGAGAGAGAGAGAGAGAGAGAGAGAGAGAGAGAGAGAGAGAGAGGAGAGAGAGAGAGAGAGAGAGAGAGAGAGAGAGAGAGAGAGAGAGAGAGAGAAAGGACGACCGGAGGGAGAAGAGAAGACCTTTTGTTGGAGGGCGGAAGTTCACACATCAATACAACAAAACGGACGAGCTAACACCCCACACACACATCAGTAGAGCGGTCGCTAAGCCGCTACCGGCGAGCTAACACCCCACACACATCAATAGAGAGGCCGCTACCGACGAGCTAACACCCCACACACATCAATAGAGCGGCCGCAACGCCGCTAACACACACACATACAGCCCTATGCCTTTGTTAGAGACAGGATGTTGTTGTAAGGTGATGCCCCTCGGCCCCTCCCCCACTCTCCCCCACTCTCCCCCTGGATGATATTCAAGATATCAGTCTGCCACATCAGCAGAGAGAGAGAGAGAGAGAGAGAGAGAGAGAGAGAGAGAGAGAGAGAGAGAGAGAGAGAGAGAGAGAGAGAGAGAGAGAGAGGAGAGAGAGAGAGAGACCGGGAGAAAGGTGAAAATGTGTGTATTCATGTTTCTATGTGTGTGCATGTGTGTGTGTATGAGTGTGTGTGTATCTGCTTATGTGTGCGTGTGTCTATATTAGTGTGTGTATGCGTGTGTGTGTGTGTGTCTATTTGAATGTGTGGGTGTGTGTGTCTCATATATATGTGTGTGTGTGTGGGTGTGTCTATTTGAATGTGTGTATGTGTGTGTGTGTGTGTGTGTGTGTGTGTGTGTGTGTGTGTGTGTGTGTGTGTGTGTGTGTGCAGCCGGAACACAGTGACAGTTTTACTGCCCTGCAGAGTATTTATAACCTACAACCTTTCCAGAGCCTCTGAGCCTCGGGGCCTCGGGCCCCGGAGCCCAACTGGCCCAGCATCTCCCTGAGCTGGAGGCCCCCTACACCATGAGGGCCCCTACACCATGAGGGCCCTACACCATGAGGGCCCCCTACACCATGAGGGCCCTACACCATGAGGGCCCTCTACACCATGAGGGCCCTACACCATGAGGGCCCCCTACACCATGAGGGCCCCCTACACCATGAGGGCCCCCTACACCATGAGGCCCCCTACACCATGAGGACCCCCTACACCATGAGGGACCCCTACACCATGAGGGCCCCCTACACCATGAGGGCCCCCTACACCATGAGGCCCTCTACACCATGAGGGCCCCCTACACCATGAGGGCCCCCTACACCATGAGGCCCTCTACACCATGAGGGCCCCCTACACCATGAGGGCCCCCTACACCATGAGGCAGCCCTCTACACCATGAGGACCCCTACACCATGAGGGCCCCCTACACCATGAGGGCCCCCTACACCATGAGGCGGCCCTCTACACCATGAGGACCCCCTACACCATGATGTAACTCTTCATACAGCAGTCAATATTCTGTTCCGTGTGTGTGTATGTCTGCCTGTGTGTGTGTGTGTGTGTGTGTGTGTGTGTCACAAACCAGAGTACAGATGCTCTGAGACATGATTCACTTTCTTCTGTCCAAGAAGTTCTGCTTCCATTCGGTCATGTTTCACACACACACACACACACACACACACACACAAAAGAGAATAACTTCCTTTTTTGGTCGTTTCCTGGAGAGTCCAAGATGGTCCATCAGGAGTCCAACTTCTCCAGCCCGGACCGAGCTAGAATGTAGCGATGTTAAGCTAGCCTTCTGAAGTGGCATTAAGCGATGCTAGGCTATACCATAGCCTTCTGACGGGGAATGTAGCGATGCTAGAGTCCATAGTGTACAGAGCAGAGACCAGAGACCAGAGACTACAGACCAGAGTCTACAGACCAGAGACCAGAGTCTACAGACCAGAGACTAGAGACTACAGACCAGAGTCTACAGACCAGAGTCTACAGACCAGAGACTAGAGACTACAGACCAGAGACTAGAGACTACAGACCAGAGTCTACAGACCAGAGTCTACAGACCAGAGACTAGAGACTACAGACCAGAGTCTACAGACCAGAGACTAGAGACTACAGACCAGAGACTACAGACCAGAGACTAGAGACTACAGACCAGAGTCTACAGACCAGAGACTAGAGACTACAGACCAGAGACTACAGACTACAGACCAGAGACCAGTCTACAGACCAGAGACTAGACTACAGACCAGAGACTACAGACTAGAGACTACAGACCAGAGACTAGAGACCAGAGACTACAGACCAGAGACCAGTCTACAGACCAGAGACTAGACTACAGACCAGAGACTACAGACTAGAGACTACAGACCAGAGACTACAGACCAGAGACCAGAGTCTACAGACCAGAGACTAGAGACTACATACCAGAAACCAGAGACTAGAGACTAAAGACTACAGACCAGAGACCAGAGATCACAGACCAGAGACTAAAAACCAGAGAGACTACAGACCAGAGACTACAGACAAGAGAGACCAGAGATTACAAACCAGAGACTACAGACCAGAGAGACCAGACGACCACGTCATCTGAGACATGACGGCTTTAATTGAAACTGAAACACAGAACCCGTGTGTCCACGGGCATACAGACGCTGTTTGTTATGTGCTCTCCATCCAACTACATGTCAACCAGAGGGCCCTCAGTACAGTCCACTCCCTGCCTCACAACAAGACCTCTTTGACCCCTTCTTCTAGAGGCTAAACATTCCTTAAGAAGTCTGGATCCGTTTCCCTATTTTCCATAAATCAGAATTGGCATTCCACCGAAACCGTCACCAAGTTTTATGCAAATATGTTAGTTTTTAAGTTATCTCGCTAACAGACAAACAAACGTTTAATGTTTTCCTCTGTCCAGACCATGTTTGGGTTTGTATGTTTGAGGACCAAATTAATTCAATGGATCCGTGAAGAGAGCTTGTTAGCACCGCCGTGTTGCTTGTTGTGGATGTTGACATGTATCTGGGGGTCGCGGGGTCGTGGGGTCACATGGTCTTCCGGAGGTTAACCATGTGTTGGCGCCAGGTCGGGAAAGGGCGGGGGGGGGGTACCTGTAAATCACAGAGCTATAAACGCCACAACGCATTCCTCCAGCCCCGAGAGAGAGAGAGAGAGAGAGAGAGAGAGAGAGAGAGAGAGAGAGAGGCACGGAGCCAGCCTCCTCCCCAGAGACGCTTCTGCTTCACGCTCAGGGCGTCCCTCCGCCCGTCCACCGGCCCAGTCCGGTCCAATCCAATGGACCCGGAGCACCGCAGGGGACGGGGGACTCCACCATCGAGAGAGAGAGAGAGAGAGAGAGAGAGAGAGAGAGAGAGAGAGAGAGAGGACAAAGCTTCTTCTCCCTGGAGATGAACACCAGAGCTCCACATGGAAGAGTCCCTGGACACGACGGCGGTGGGGGAGAGGAGGTTCCTTCATCAGCAGCGAGGTGTCACTCAAACAAGGAAGAGCTCCGTGGGCCGATCCAGACCCACATGTTCCAGGGGGAACACCGTTCCCCCGGCTCAGCCGGCCTTCAAACCGCTCCAGTCGGAGGCCCTTCGGAAGGGGAAGTGAGCGCAAACCAAAAGCCCACGGGAAATTAACTATTAAATATGTGGTTTGAGTCCATGATAAACGGCTCTAATTAAGAGAGCTATTTGCAGATCAAGATTTCCTATCCTGAGGCACCGATGGTCTGCAGCCATCCAGCAGCCACAAATACCCCCCCCCCCCACCCCCAAAATGACAGCGTGTCTGAAGGAAACCCAAACCCATAATCACATGCTCGCAACGCAGAGGAAAATTCCGGGCCTGGAAGTCCACGGTTCCTCCCAACCCTCCACATGTTACACGCTAACCCTGCTCCCGCCTGCACCCAGACACACGCCGCACATGGGGTCATTAACAGGAGAGACCTCAGGGTACCGGGACCTCAGGAGACAGGGACCCCCGTGGACAGGGGGACCCCCGTGGACAGGGAGACCCCCGTGGACAGGGACCCCCTGTGGACTGGGACCCCCCTGGGACAGGGACCCCCCCGGGGACAGGGAGACCCCCGTGGACTGGGACCCCATCGTGGACTGGGACCCCCCGTAGACAGGGACCCCCGTAGACAGGGACCCCCGTGGACATGGAGACCCCCGTGGACAGGGAACCCCCGTGGACAGGGAACCCCCGTGGACTGGGACCCCCCCATGGACAGGGACACCCCCGTGGACAGGGACCCCAGTAGACAGGGACCCCCCCGTGGACTGGGACCCCCCGTGGACTGGGACCCCCATGGACAGGGACCCCCCCGTGGACTGGGACCCCCGTGGACAGGGACCCCCCGTGGACTGGGACCCCCAGGAGCTGGGACCCTGTAGATCGGGATCCTTGTACCCGATGTCACGTCACCTACCACACAACCACTTCAATCCTTTCATACCGACCGACGCATGCAATGCATCCTGGGACCAGAATGCAGAGCCTCGGGCCCGAGGCAGCCTCAAAGTGAGGCTGAGGACAACCAAAGCACAACCAAAGTAGCTACTAAGAGTTCACGTGTTGCACAAGAAGTCCACTACCCACCGGACAGAGGGCAGAGCAGACCTCAGAGTCCTAGTGAGACAGTCAGTAGGAGGTTAGACAGGTGTTACTTCACCCTCCAGGGTGTCCCCACTTAGGTCCTCACACGCTGTGTGGTGTGTGTGTATACAGCACGTTTCTAACCAAATCATGTTCCCAATCAGGTCCTCTCTCTCCTCGCCTCTCATCAGAGGCCTCCAGGGGGAGTGGGGGAGGGAAACCCGAGGCCAGGGGGGAGGGAGGGGAGAGGGGAGAGAGAGAGAGATGGGGGAGGGAGGGGAGAGAGAGATGGGGGAGGGAGGGGAGAGCGAGATGGGGGAGATGGGGAAGGGACAGATGAGGGGAGAGATGAGGAGAGGGGAGGAGGGAGGGAGGGAGGAGGTGTTTAGTCTCTGGGCTCAGCCCCCAGAGCTCCACAGAGCCCTTAATTGGTCCCCTCCCCTCTCCACCCCGATACTCCCCCCCCCCCCCTTCTCTCCCCCCTCCATGGTGTTTATCCACTAATTGGGCCACTTCCTGAGAGGGAGGCCAAGCAGGGAGGAATGCATGGCACCGGGCCACTCAGACAGCACAGCGTCAGGGCTCCAGCCGGCTGCTGCTGCTGCTGCTGCTGGTGGAGGAGGAGGGAGGAGGAGGTGGTGGAGGAGGTGGAGGTGGAGGAGATAGTAAAGGTGGTGGTGGAGGAGAAGGAGGAGGAGGTTGTGGGGGTGGAGGAGGTGGTAGTGGTGGAGGAGGAGGAGGTTGTGGTGGCGGTAGTGGTGGTGGAGGAGGAGGAGGTTGTGGGGGTGGAGGAGGAGGTTGTGGGGGTGGAGGAGGAGGAGGAGGGAGGAGGAGGAGGAGGAGGAGGAGGAGGAGGAGGAGGAGGAGGAGGTTGTGGGGGTGGAGGAGGAGGAGGTGGTGGTGGTGGAGGTGGAGGAGGTTGTGGGGGTGGAGGAGGTGGTAGTGGTGGAGGAGGTAATGATGGAGGCAGTGTAATCAGGCTTAAATATTTAGTTTGTCTGTATAACTCATAAACTTCCATCCGTCACAAGTGGGATCTGCAGGTTCGGTAGGATGTGATCTACATCGTCAGGTGGGCTGGGGTAACCATGACAACACAGGGGGGGGGGGCAGAGAGAGAGAGAGAGAGAGAGAGAGAGAGAGAGAGAGAGAGAGCCTGGATGTCATGGAGTTGACAGACTGTAGAGGTCTCTTTATCCCAGTGCTCTGGTCTGTTTGATGTCCGGCTCTCCTTTGAAGTGGAGCTCCAGGACCTATTGGTCTCTTCCTGAGGTGAGGAGGTGAACCCCACAGCATCACGACGCTAAGGGAAGCCAGATGAGGCCCCCCCCACCCCCACGCACGCACGCACACACACACACACACACACACACACACACACACACACACACACACACACACACACACACACACACACACACACACACACACACACACACACACACACACACACCACACACACACACACACACACACACACACACACACACACACACACACACACACACACACACACACACACACACACAGTGTGTAGTTGTGGAATCTAGAGGGAAGATCCCTGGTGGTTATATCGAAGACGAAGGGAGAAGATGAAGATGAAGATAAAGTTCAACCACTTTTTTCCCGTCCTGGAAACAACGGCTCAGTGAGGGAAATCTTCTTTTCAGAAGATTTCAGAAAGCGTTTTTTTTGTCGTCCGTCGTCCGGTTGGCTCGGCAACCGGAGGCTGGCTGGGGGAAAATGTCCATTACTTCCTGCCGGGACACCTTCACTTCCCCTCTGGGGCCGGTAAAGGGCTCTCTCTCTCCTCTCATCTTTATCTTATCTGTAATGTCCACATCCCCCGGGTCATGTGAGAACATCTCAGAGCAATGACATCTGAACAAGCAAGACTTTCAGTCACATGACCACTGGGAGCTTCTAGAACACACTGCTGTTCTTCAGCTGGACGGTTCCCTGTAGGGTTCCCTGTAGGGTTCCCTTCCATGCCAAGAGGGATGGCAGAGGGAGATGGGTTGGGGACCATCTTAGCATGGAGGACCACGAGGAGGAGGGACAGATGGAGAGGAGAGGAGAAGAAGAGGAGGATGAGGAGGGAGTTCTATCAGCAGACATCTGCGAGTATGTCCGTCTCCCACCAGCGTCCCCCTGTCTTATCTGAGATCAGGGGCCAGACCACTGGGTCACCAGGGGCCAGACCACTGGGTCACCAGGGGCCACCAGGGGCCAGACCACTGGGCCACCAGGGGCCAGACCGGGGGGTCGCTGGGGGGTCGTCAGGACAGGGTTGACCAGAGGTCAGACTCTGAAGACGACCCTTCATCTCAGAACCTTCACACATAAGGAGGGACTGGTGGAAGGACCGGAGAGAGACAGACACTACAGACACCACAACGTCCAAACTCCACACGCTCACCTTCAACACCGCTTACACTAGGAGACTAGGAGGATACTAGGAGGATACTAGAAGACGAGAAGACTAGGAGGTGTCCAGCTCCGGTTCAGGGCAGGAAGTGGTTTCATGAAGATCAGTTCATTAGTCGACACATTCTGACACATCCTCAGAACGTCATTTTACCAGACAGACAAATACTATGAGAAACAATGCAAGGGGGAGAGAGAGAGAGAGAGAGAGAGAGAGATAGAGACGCCCGTCGCTCCACAGGTGGCGTGTGGTCCCGTCTCCAAAACAGGAAGTCAACGGCTCCCTAGGCAGGGGACTTCCTGTCTGACTGCGTCACGGCAACCAAGACTT
>CM051001.1:27218236-27223236 GCA_027704905.1 Muraenolepis orangiensis
GGTTTGTGTGTGGATGTGTGATTAGGGGGCCATGTGCACACTGCCCAGCACAACACACGCCACGCCAACACACACGGGACAAACACACACCGAGAAACTGATATCGGAAATCAGACCTGAAACATATAACACCATCCATAATAGAGAACACAGCCCAGGCCTTCCTGACTGCAGCAGTGGGTCACTGCTGGTCACTAAGTACTAATCAGCAGAACCAGGTTCTCAGGGGGGTTCTCGGGGGTTCATGGGTTATCAGGGGTTCTCAGGGTTCTCTGGGGTTATCAGGGTTCTCTGGGTTATCAGGGGTTCTCTGGGTTATCAGGGTTCTCTGGGTTTATCAGGGGTTCTCTGGGTTTATCAGGGGTTCTTTGGGTTTATCAGGGGTTCTCCAGGGTTCTCTGGGTTCTTTGGGTTCTCCGGGGTTCTCTGGGTTTCTTTGGGTTCTCCGGGGTTCTCTGGGTTCTTCGGGTTTATCAGGGGTTCTTTGGGTTATCAGGGGTTCTCTGGGTTATGGGGTGCCCCCGATCAACAGGCACACCCCTGGTCCATCACACAGACCTGTGTCTGAGGCACCGGACGTGGAGGGAGAGCTCCAGGCGGCCCGTCTCCTGTCACCATCACCGATAAAGATCTGAGCTTCCAGAGGAACCGGGCTCCACGGACCCCATGAATCGGTTCCGCTCTCCCTTATGGTTTCTACATTTCCAGAAGTCCGAGAGACGTTGGACGCAGGAAGAAAGAGGCGTCTGGAGAAGACATTAAGAGGACGGGAGGGGAAGTGACAAGGTCTGAGTTACTTCCTCTCTTCTTGTTCTTCTTCTTCTCTCCATCGCTGAGTGGGGGAGGGGGGGGGGGGGGGGGGGCACACTCCGAAGACATCTGGTCGCCGGGCTCATGGAAAAGTCAAGAGCGGTGTGGTTGTGTGTGTGGTTGTGTGTTCCTGTGTATGTGTGTGTGTATTCCTGTTTGTGTGTGTGTATTCCTGTGGGTGTGTGTGTGTGTGTGTATTCCTGTGTGTGTGTGTGTGTGTGTGTGTGCGTGTATTGCTGCCAATTGTGTGTGTGTGTGTGTGTGTGTATGTGTGTGTGTCTGTGTGTGTGTGTGTGTATTCCTGTGTGTGTGTGTGTGTGTGTGTGTGTTCACCAACACTACTCATTGAAAAACCGCCCACGATCCATCCAAGGTGGTGGCCCACAGACTCTGGGCTTTGGTTTAAGTGTCACCGGGTTCTGGTACCACCAGGTTTTGGTTCCACCAGGTTCTAGTACCACCGGGTTCTAGTACCACCAGGTTTTGGTTCCACCAGGTTCTGGTACCACCGGTTTCGGGTACCACCAGAGTTTTGGTTCCACCAGGTTCTAGTACCACCGGGTTCTAGTACCACCAGGTTTTGGTTCCACCAGGTTCTGGTTCCACCAGGTTCTGGTACCACCGGGTTCTGGTACCACCGGGGTTCTGGTACCACCGGGTTTTGGTACCACCGGGGTTCTGGTACCACCGGGTTTTGGTTCCACCGGAGTTCGGGTACCACCGGGTTCAACCCCCACCGAGGGACGAAGGAAAGATCATTCATGATTTTTTTTGTCAAGGCACGGAGCCGGATGAGACGACGAGTGTTCTGACTCACAGCTGGAACTCGATCCAACCTCGAGGAAGCCACAGCTTAACAGGGCTGAGCGGTACGTCCAGTGTGCTTCACGTCTGCTCCTCTTCCCCTTTAATCGGTCAAAGAGATGAATTAAACATGCATGGAGGACGGAGGAGCGTCTCCAGAGACGGAGTAGACACGAGGGCTGGTGGTGTAACACACACTACTGCCATCTCATGTTCCATATCTCATATCATACCGTATAGATCCCTCTCTATATCCACTCAGGGGACGGGGGGTCTGGTTAAGGGGGCGCTTAAGCAGTAGCAGGAATGTTACGGGGAGGGTTTGTTTAGGGGGTGATTGGTTAGTTAAGTGCCAGGTGGATTGGTTAGTGGTAGGAGGGTTGGTTAATGGTGGTAAATGAGTGGGAGGATTAGTTAAGGGGATGGGGGGGTTGGTTAAGGAGGAGCAGAAATGGGAGTAGAGGGATAGTGAGGGGTATTGGCAGGGGAGTTAAGGTTGAGGATAAGGTATGTTTAAGGGCAGGTTAAGGGGAGGGTAGGCGTGTGTTTAAGGGCTGGTTAAGGGGAGGGTAGGGGTGTGTTTAAGGGCTGGTTAAGGGGAGGGTAGGGGTATGTTTAAAGGCTGGTTAAGGGGAGGGTTGGGGTTTGTTTAAGGGCTGGTTAAGGGCAGTAGGGTAGTTTAAGGGCTGGTTATGGGGAGGATTGGGGTGTATTTAAGGGGAAGTGAGGTAGTTAATGGAATGGGAGGTGTTTAAGGGATGGGGGTTAGTTAAGGGATGGGGTAGTTAAGGGATGGGGGTAGTTAAGGGATGGGGGTTAGTTAAGGGATGTGGGTAGTTAAGGGATGGGGGTAGTTAAGGGTAAGGGAGGTGTTTAAGTGTTTCTACTAATAAAAGAGGTTTCCTGAGAGCATTCCAAGACTCCGGTGGTCCTGGAGCTCCGAGGACAAGACGACACATGCAGCACCAGGGTGCAGGTAACAAAGAGATCTCATTTCCTCCTCCTCCTCCTCCTCCATCCCTCCTGCTACTCCTCTTTCCTTCCCTCCCTCTCTACACACCTCCCACCATATCTCTCATCACCACCTCCCTCTCTCCCTCCCCTCCCTCGGTCTCTTACTGGCAGTCAGAGAAGAGAGAGGACGATGTTAATAAATATTGATGTATTGAGAGAGAGAGAGAGAGAGAGAGGAGAGAGAGAGAGAGAGAGAGAGAGAGAGAGAGAGAGAGAGAGAGAGAGAGAGAGAGAGCATCCCAGTATTCCTGTATTGTTTCTCCCCTCAACATCCTTAGAGGGGGGGGGAGAGGCTGAGGTATTCAGAGATGAACACGTGTGTAACCTGACACTAATACAGCTCCTCAAGTTTGATACTGGTCCCGGTTCTCCACACACACACACACACACACACACACACACACACACCACACACACACACACACACACACACACACACACACACACACACACACACACACACACACACACACACACACACACACACACACACACACACACACACACACACACACACACAGGAGGCTCTGAATGAGCTAGCTCCGAGGGTAGCATAGCGTGCGGCTAAAGACAACACAGACAGCGGTGGCCCGGTGTGGTGCCTGCAGGGTCAGAGGTCAGAGGTCATCCTTGAAGACGCAGCAGCAGCGCAACACACAGCGCACACGCTAACCGTAGCGTAGCTCCGAGGTAGCGCCCGTTAGCCTCCGGAAGCTACCTCCACCGCTACAGGAAGGTAGCTCAGGTAGATGTTCCTCTGAGACATCCCTCCTCCTTCCTGTCCACCATTTATGAACTGAACACTGTCTAACCCGGACTGTTCTGTGTCACTTTAATACTGTATAGAACACTGTCAAACCCTGACTGTTCTGTGTCACTACAGTACTGTACTAAACACTGTCAAACCCTGACTGTTCTGTGTCACTACAATACTGTCGTAATCACTGTCTAACACTGAAACTGACTGTTCTGTGTCACTACAATACTGTGTTGTATCACTACTGCAATACTTAGTAACATGTTTACATCCCACCGCAGTATGTTTGTATTTCGTTATGTCTATATATATTTTTTACTCATATTTGGCACATTTAAATCTGCTCATTTTGATGTTTGTTTTTAAATAATTGTTATTTTTTAACTATTGTGTGTAAAGAGTAACCCTGAAGATTGCTACACAATTTTGTTGTACTTGTGGAATGACAATAAAGCGTTCTGAGCCTGGTTCTGATCCTGGTTCTGATCCTGGTTATCCTGTAGACGTTCTGTTCCTGTGGTTCTAGCGGTGGTTCTCCGTGAGGTCCGAACTCGGGGGGGGGGAGAAAGAGCACACACGGTTTCCGTCCGATAGCGCGGCTAGCGTAGCCTAGCATGCTGGAGTGTTTACCGAGAGGCCGGCTCATTAGCGTCTGGCGGGAATTAGCCGGTGATTACAACTAGCGTAGCCCCGGCTAGCGAGCTAAACGCTGTCAGATGTGGCGCAGGGCCGGAGGCTAGCGGCCTGAGAGACCTTACGTCTGAACACACTTCACATAAACAAGACCATCCGCAAATAGAGCTGTTCTACCACACACATCTAGCCTTTTATCTCCCTTTCATATATCTATCATATATCTATCTCTCTTCTATCCATCTATCATATATATATATATATATATGTATATACACATATATATCTCATATATCTCTATCTATCTATCACAAATCTATCCATCTCTCATATATCTATCTATCTATCTATCTATCTATCTATCATATATATATATATATATATATATATATATATATATATATATCTATATATATATATCTATATATCTCATATATATAACTATATATATCTATCTATATATATATATCTATATATATATATATATCTCTATATATCTCATATATCTAACTATCATATATCTATCTATCTCTCATATATCTAACTCTATCATATATCTATCTATCTCTCATATATCTAACTATCATATATCTATCTATCTCTCATATATCTAACTCTATCATATATCTATCTATCTCTCATATATCTAACTCTATCATATATCTATCTATCTCTCATATATCTAACTCTATCATATATCTATCTATCTCTCATATAATCTATCATATATCTATCTATCTCTCATATATCTAACTCTATCATATATCTATCTATCTCTCATATATCTAATCTATCATATATCTATCTATCTCTCATATATCTAACTCTATCATATATCTATCTATCTCTCATATATCTAACTCTATCATATATCTATCTATCTCTCATATATCTAACTCTATCATATATCTATCTATCTCTCATATATCTAACTATCATATATCTATCTATCTCTCATATATCTAACTATCATATATCTATC
>CM051001.1:27228236-27248236 GCA_027704905.1 Muraenolepis orangiensis
TCTCTCTCTCTCTCTCTCTCTCTCTCTCTCTCTCTCTCTCTCTCTCTCTCTCTCTCTCTCTCTCTCTCTCTCTCTCTCTCTCTCTCTCTCCTCTCTCTCTCTCTCTCTCTCTCTCTCTCTCTCTCGCTCTCTCTCGCTCTCTCTCTCGCTCTCTCTCTCTCTCTCGCTCTCTCTCTCTCTCTTTCTCCCTCTCCCTCTCCCTCTCCCTCCCTCTCCCTCCCCCTTTGTTTGTCTGCTGATTATTTCTCTTTGTTTGTTCTCATAAGATCATAGGATCTCATAGGATTCAGTTTCACTGAAGACACATCAGGACAAACACTCCACCCAGCCCCTACACCACCCAGCCCCTACGCCCTACACCACCCAACCCCTACACCACCTGGCCCTACACTACCCAGACCCTGGATCTGTGCCAAAATCGAACAAAAAGTGTCTTGGCCCGTAAGTAATCCAACCGCCAAATTTTGTCAGATTCCTGACCTAACTTTTTGAGTTAAAACATCACCTGGGGTCCATCTAGGATTCTATCTTATATGACCTCATCTTATTCCAACAAGTAACTCAAACAGACTGTAATCCCACTGAGCCCCACTCAGTCCATCACTCAAGTGATGGGTTCTTTTTTTTTCAAGTATGTAAACAATGCCAAACGCCATGACAACACAAACCGAATCTCCGAGTACAACTCCCACATCCTCCTCCCTCATTACATTACACTACAGTCATTTAGCGGACGCTTTTGTCCAAAGCGACTTAACAATAGTGTGTATCCAACAAAGGAAGGTAAGAGAACAACTAGTCACCGGAGGTCAAAAGTGCATTTCATTCCTAACTCTAAGTAAAGAACTGAGCCAGTGCTCAGGTAGAAGTACAATAAGTTGAGGTAAAAGTACAGTCAGGTAAAAGTACAGTACTCCTGAGTGAGTCAGGACTACAACCCCCACATCCTGTGTGGGGGTTGTAGTCCTAATGTTTTTCCTGTAGCTCCTCCAGCAGGATGCTCCCCATCTGCTGAGTGCCGTCACAATGTGCCGTTTGTGACCCTCCCCCCCTAACCCCCCCCCACCTCCCACACTCGTGACCTCTGACCCCGGCCCTTCCTAAGACACAGATGTTCCCAGAGTCGTCACTGCTGAGGGCCATTCCACTGCGTTCTTTTTTGGGAAGTGGCGTCTGAGTGGGCGTGTCTCTGTGTGAACAGACGGCCGCTGTCACGCTGGACTTCGCTGACCTACACAGACCTACGCTGACCTACACAGACCTACACTGACCTACGATGACCTACACAGACCTACGCTGACCTACACAGACCTACGCTGACCTACACTGACCTACACAGACCTACGCTGACCTACACAGACCTACGACCTACGCTGACCTACACAGACCTACACTGACCTACACAGACCTACGCTGACCTACACTGACCTATGATGACCTACACAGACCTACACGACCTACGCTGACCTACGATGACCTACACAGACCTACGATGACCTACACAGACCTATGATGACCTACACAGACCTATGATGACCTACACAGACCTACGATGACATACGATGACCTACACAGACCTATGATGACATACGATGACCTACACTGACCTACACCGACATACGATGACCTACACAAACCTATATACATACACAGACCTACGATGACATACGATGACCTACACAGACCTACGCTGACCTACACAGACCTACGCTGACCTACACAGACCCACGCTGACCTACACAGAACTACGCTGACATACAGAGACCTACGATGACATACGATGACCTACACAAACCTGCACAGACCTCTACAGACCTACGATGACCTATACAGACCACAGACCTACGATGACCTACACAGACCTACGATGACCTACACAGACCTACAATGACCTACACAGACCTATAATGACCTACACAGATCTACACTGCCCTACACAGACCTACAGACCTACACAGATCTACACAGACCTATGATGACCTGCACAGACCTCTACAGACCTATGATGACCTATACAGACCACAGACGACCTACACAAACCTACACAGACCTACAATGACCAACACAGACCTACAATGACCTACACAGACCTACACAGACCTATAATGACCTACACAGATCTACGCTGACTTAGACAGACCTACACAGACCTACAATGACCTACACAGACCTATAATGACCTACACAGATCTACGCTGACTTAGACAAACCTACGCTGACCTACACAGATCTACGATGACTTACACAGACCTACGCTGACCTACACAGACCTATGATGACTTACAGACCTACGCTGAACTATACTGACCTACACTGACCTACACAGACCTACACTCATTTACACTGACTGCGTAGGTCAGCGTAGGTCAGTGTAGGTCTGTGGGGCTCTTAAAGATGTGGTGGACCGGCCAGTCAACACGAGGCGAGTGTGTGACCGCACTCCGTGTTGTCGTGAAGCGGTTTATTTTAAAGTGTTAAAGAGAGAGTTGAGTTCCTTAGCGGAGAAGCTTCTCTGGTACCTTCCTCTCTCTCCGGCCAGCGCGTCGATCTCATCGAAGAACACAATAGAGGGGGCGACCGCCCGGGCCTTCCGGAACACCTGAACAACCACACAGGACACACAACACAACACAACCACACAGGACACACAACACAACACAACCACACAGGACACACAGACACAACACAACCACACAGGACACACACACACAACCACACAGGACACACAACACAACCACACAGGACAACACACACACAGACACACACAGGACACACAAGTATGTAGTATACAGTATATACATATATATATATATATATATATATATACATACATACTGTATACTACATACTGAATAATTTACCGTATACTGTATCCTACATACAGTATATATATATAAATATATATATACAGTATGTAGTATACGGTATATATATATATATATATATACTGTATCCTACATACTGTATATATATATTTATATATATAAAAAAATGTATATATAAATATATATACAGTATGTAGTATACAGTATAAATATACAGTATGTAGTATAAATAAATATATATACAGTATGTAGTATACAGTATAAATATACAGTATGTAGTATACAGTATAAATATATATATATAAAGTATGTAGTATACAGTATAAATATATATATATAAAGTATGTAGTATACAGTATAAATATAAAGGATGTAGTACAGTACAGGGGTCTGCTTGTGGGATGGATCAATAACTTACTTCTCTCACTGCCCTCTCCGACTCTCCAACGTATTTACTCAACAGTTCTGGACCCTGAAGAAGAACACAAGTCAAGGATCACAGATCAGAGCGAGTTACTTGACCAGAGAGAGTTAGTTGATCAGAGAGAGTTACTTGACCAGAGAGAGTTAGTTGATCAGAGAGAGTTAGTTGATCAGAGAGAGTTAGTTGATCAGAGAGAGTTAGTTGGTCAGAGAGTAAGTTGATCAGAGAGTAGGTTGGTCAGAGAGAGTTAGTTGGTCAGAGAGAGTTAGTTGGTCAGAGTTAGTTGGTGAGATAGTTGGTCAGAGAGAGTTAGTTGGACAGAGAGTTAGTTGGTGAGAGTTCGTTTGTTAGAGAGTTAGTTGGTCAGAGAGTTAGTTGGTGATAGATAGTTGGTCAGAGAGTTAGTTGGTCAGAGAGTTAGTTGGTCAGAGAGTTAGTTGTTCAGAGAGTAAGTTGGTGAGAGTTAGTTGGTTAGAGAGAGTAAGTTGATCAGAGAGTTAGTTGATCAGAGAGAGTAAGTGATCAGAGAGTAGTGATCAGAGAGAGTAGTGATCAGAGAGTTAGTTGGTCAGAGAGTTAGTTGGTGAGGGTAAGTTGGTCGCACAGAGTTAGTTGGTGAGAGAGTTAGTTGGTCAGAGAGAGTAAGTTGTTCAGACAGAGTTAGTTAGTCAGAGAGAGTTAGTTGATCAGAGAGAGTTAGTTGTGTGTTTATAGGGGAGCTCTCCAACACAAGGAGGTTGTTCTAAAGCCTATACAGAGATATAACACCATGTAACACAGTGTCACCATGACTCAGTGAAACAGTGAAGCCAACAGACCGTCCCTCCTGGTCCCTCACCTTGACGGCCAGGAAGTTGAGTCCGCTCTCGTTGGCCAGGGCCTTGGCGATCATGGTCTTGGAGCACCCCGGGGGTCCGTACAGCAGCACCCCTCTGGGGGGCCGGATGCCCAGACGGGCGAAGGCCTCCGGGTGCCTCAGAGGCCACTCCACGGCCTGCCTCAGCTTCAGCTTCACCTCCTCCATCCCGCCCACATCAGACCAGCGCACCTGAAACACACAGAGGAGCCTTTAGAACAGAGGAGGAACACACAGAGGAGCCTTTAGAACAGAGGAGGAACACACAGAGGAGCCTTTAGAACAGAGGAGGAACACACAGAGGAGCCTTTAGAACAGAGGAGGAACACACAGAGGAGCCTTTAGAACAGAGGAGGAACACACAGAGGAGCCTTGAGAAGGAACAGAGTGGTGATGAACAACAGCCTTCATCAGAACACTATGAACAAATAGAACCATGGATTGAAAGAAGTCATGCTACTGGTTGGATACCGAACCCCTACCTGCTCCTTCATGACCCGTCTCTGTACTGTCTAACCCCTACCTGCTCCTTAATGACCTATCTCTGTACTGTCTAACCCCTACCTGCTCCTTAATGACCTGTCTCTGTACCGTCTAACCCCTACCTGCTCCTTAATGACCTGTCTCTGTACTGTCTAACCCCTACCTGCTCCTTAATGACCTGTCTCTGTACTGTCTAACCCCTACCTGCTCCTTCATGACCTGTCTCTGTACTGTCTAACCCCTACCTGCTCCTTAATGACCTGTCTCTGTACCGTCTAACCCCTACCTGCTCCTTAATGACCCGTCTCTGTACTGTCTAACCCCTACGTGCTCCTTAATGACCCGTCTCTGTACTGTCTAACCCTATCTGCTCCTTAATGACCCGTCTCTGTACTGTCTAACCCCTACCTGCTCCTTAATGACCCGTCTCTGCACTGTCTAACCCCTACCTGCTCCTTAATGACCCGTCTCTGTACTGTCTAACCCCTACCTGCTCCTTAATGACCCGTCTCTGTACTGTCTAACCCCTACCTGCTCCTTAAGAGGAGGAAGAGGAGTAAAAGCATATTTGGAAGGAGAGGAAGGGTTTGTTTTGAATGATGGGAATGGTGGAAGGAGAGAGTTTCACTAACAGCTGTCCTCTAGATGGATTATATATACATATACATATATATCATATATATACATATATATATATATATATATATATATATGTATATTGAGAGAGAGAGGGAGGGAGAGAGGGAGGGAATGATGGAGAGATGAGGAGTGTGTGTCCGGAGGAGAGATAAACCAGATAACAGTGTGTGAGGTGTGTGTGTGTGTGTGTGTGTGTGTGTGTAGCCAGACACTCACCCCTGGAACTTTCTCTCTCCTCCTCATACCTTCCTCTTTCTCTCCATCATGGCTCTCTCCTCCCTTTTCCTAATCCATCCCCTCATCGTCATCTTCCTCTTCCTCTCCTCCCACCCCCTCATCTCCCTCCTCTCCCCCTGTATATGTCTATCTCTCTATCTCTCGTTTATCTGTCTTCCTGCCCCCCCCCCCCCCCCCCCTCCCGAGGTAATACATCCCAGGCCACCGGCGCCGTCTCCACGGAAACGAGGACCTAATGGAAACCTGGCGCCAAGCCAGCCACTGTAAATATCCCTCAGTCAGCAGTTTATGGATGGCACAACGGGCGAGAGAGGAGGGTGTACACGAGAGAGAGAGAGAGAGAGAGAGGAGAGAGAGAGAGAGAGAGAGAGAGAGAGAGAGAGAGAGAGAGAGAGAGAGAGAGAGAGAGAGAGAGAGAGAGAGAGAGGGGAGATGAAGTGAAAGGAGAAGCCAGGAGGAACGCAAAGCAGCTGAAGGAGAGAGGAGACAAGGAGAGGAAACAAGGGGAGGGAACCAAGAGGTGTAGGGTGGAGACAAAGAGAAGGTGGGACAGCAGAGAGGATATTCCCAAAGAGTCCGGTTCAGTCCGGTTCAACACATTCACACCAGGGGGTCAGGTGCCTTGCTCAAGGACTGCTCTGCCACCGCAACGGACGGTCCGGACAGACCCCCTGAACCAATCAGGGAGCAGAAGCTCCCGATTGGACAGAAACGAGCCGGGAGGCGGCCAATTAGGTGTTCGGTTATCCTGACTTTATGAAGAGCCTCTGCTTTGATGAGTTTACTGAGCTGCACTCAACTTCCCAGGATGCAATGCGTGTCACGCCACCTCCGACGATTCATCAATAAAGTTTCTTGAAACTTTATTGATGTTTCGTCGAGGGGCGGGATTTAACAGAGGAGGGAAGGAAGCGCATTGGTGGGGGCGTGGTCAGAGGAGGCAATATTGATATCACTGTCGTAATCAATTCTGCTAACGCCACACTCACTTACACACACACACACACACACACTCCGGCCACACACACACACACACACACACACACTAGCCACACACACACACACTAGCCACACACACACATACACACACACACACACACACACACACAAACAGACACAACTATTAGCATGTGTGAGGTTAGAGGTCAGCTGACATGTGGGAGGTGTCACTGCCCACGAGGTGAGCTCAGGTGTGTTTGTTACGGTGCTTCTAGGCTCTCTGGCTGGTGAGGAATTCTCCTCAATTGTTCTGCCGATGTCAGGCTACTATTGACAGGGAACAGGCAGAGCATAGCGCCTCCTGGAGGACAGAGAACAAACTATCAAGGAGAGAGAGAGAGAGAGAGAGAGAGAGAGACGGAGAGAGACACAGACAGACAGACAGACAGACAGAGAGAGAGAGAGAGACATACAGAGAGATAGAGACAGATAGAGACAGACAGACAGAGAGAGATTGATATGAAGAGGTAGTTCTGATATTGAATCCAGACCCCTTAGCAGACCTTTCAAAAAGGGAACCTGGTTGCAACTGTAAATAAAATAAAATCATACAACAGACTCCCCAGGAGACGGTAACCGGTTGTTTACATGTAAACAGGGACCTCTCTCTCCCTCTCTCCCCCCGTCTGAGGGAGAGAGAGGGGGAGAGAGGGGGAGAGAGAGAGACCAGCCACCACTGGAAGACTCTCTCTCGTAGACACAGAATCAGAACCAACTGTTAGCACTCATGTGGAGACAATCAGGCCCGGTACCGTGGACAGAACCAGGTCCGCTCCACTGAGCTCCAGGAAGAGAAATTAAATATGAAAATGGGAGAGAGAGAGAAAAAAAAAAAATTCTGAGGCTCTTTTTCTCTCTCTCTGGTTTCCAGGAAGAGACCACAAAGAGCAAACCTCTACCCCTCTCCCCCTCTCTCTGTCTCCCTCTCCTCCTATCTCCCCCCTCTCCCTCGCTCTTCTCCCCACCCATATCTCTCTCTCTCTCTCTCTCCTCCTATCTCCCCTCCCACTCTCTCTCTCTCTCTCTCCCTCCCTCCCTCTTCTGTCTCCCTCCCTCTCCTCCTATCTCCCTCTCTCTGAGAGGGGGGTGGAAGAGGGGTGAGGAGGAGGAGGAGGTGGGAGGGCCCCGGTTTGCTGGCAGGATCCGCAGGCGTTGTGATCTGCTTTCAATTAACTCTGGAGGACGATGACAGTCTCTTCCTGTCCATTATGTCACATGCACACTCACACGTGCACTCTCCTCAACATCGGGTCGCACTCGTGCACACTCACACGTGCACGCTACTCAACATCCTAGTCTCACCACTGTCCTCCCTCCTTCTCTCTCTCTCTCTCTCGCTCTTCCTTCTCCCTTCTTCTCTCCCTCATCCTCTCCCTCTCTCCCTCCCCCCCTCTCCCTCCTTCTCCCCCTCTCCCTTCCTTTCCCCCTCTCTCCCTTCCTTTCCCCCTCTCTCCCCTCTCTCTCTCTCCCCCCAGTATGTTTTCCCCAGGGGGTCAAAGGGCCACAAGGTCACATCTCCACGCATGTATGTGGTTACTTCCTGCTGGGAGAAGCTGATTGGCTGCTGATTGGCTGCTGATTACTTCTGATTGGCTGTTGATTGGCTCTGACCGGCCAATGATTGGTTGTAATTGACCGGTGATGACTTGGTGAGTTGGGTGCTGACTGGCTGGTGCTTGGTTTTGATTGGCCAGTCAACGGGAGGTTATTGGTCGTGCTTGGCTGCTCCCATGGTCTTTTTTGATTGGCTGGTGATAGCCTGTGCTTGGCTGGCACTGGGTTTTGATTGGCTGGAGTTCGGTTGAGTTTGTGCGAGTGGCTCAGGGAAGAGGAACAAGAACATCGCTCCACATCTTGTCTTGTTTGGTATCATTTTCAAGGCTTTAAAGCCAAGAAGCGAGCAGAGCTGACCAAAGGCCGGCTGAGGACTGACAAGAAGACCCAGACACTAATGAGCTCTAGGTGGCGTCTTACACACACATGGGGCTATGGGGACAGACAGACAGACAGACAGGCAGGTCCTGGTGTCTCCTACCTTAGGGACGTCGATGGCCACCTCCCTCATAGCGCTGGGTTTGACCTGGGTCATGGACCACCGGAGGTCCTGCAGGGTCACACTCACACGACCCACCAGCTGCTGGTCCCTGGGGGTCTGCTGGTCCCTGGGGGTCTGCTGGTCCCTGGGGGTCTGCTGGTCCCTGGGGGTCTCGTGGTCCCGCTGGGTGCCGGCGAGAACTCTCTTCAGGGCCCGCAGACCTGTAGGAACATCTCTCTATCGTCAGTCCATTCCGACCACTGAACAACAGTAGAACCAACCAACTACAGTAGAACCAACTACAGTAGAACCAACCACAGCAGAACAAACTACAGTAGAACCAACTACAGTAGAACCAACCCCAGTAGAACCAACCCCAGTAGAACCAACTACAGTAGAACCAACTACAGTAGAACCAACCACAGTAGAACGCCAGGGATCCCTTCACACAAACTCCGAAAGTGACGTCACAACACACCAAATGTAATGCATTTCACAGCATGAAATGTTGACCTTCTCTGTGAAGGCTCTTCGACCAGTGGAGCAAAGTGCTTACGGAACCAGTAGGAGAACATGAACCCATCCATCCATCCATCCATCCAATCCCTGGGCTGGCTGTGGTGATGGGAGAGCAGGGATAGCAGGGGTAACCGGAGCGTAAGAACGAGGCTTCGCACTCTTACCGAAACGGTGAACCGAAATCACCGCTTTTTCCTCGGGAAGAGGAACCGGCAGGGACCCGCTTTATCACATCGGAAAGGAGGGTTTCCTTTGAAGGACGCCATTTGTGCCGTTTTACGCCCTTATAGAATGTTTGATGATTTTAAAAAGTTTACTGCAGCTTTCTCGCGGTTGGAAACATTAGGGTTCATTAGACCATCTGGTGAGTAACCCGTGATCAGATATCTGGGTCTCAGATGTCTGGGGTCCAACTTCAACCTCTTGATAAAAGCCCTCATCATCCATATATCCAACAACCAAACCGAAGATCTCCTATCTTATCAAACAAACAAACAAACATGTATCTCTATATATATATATATATATATATATACAAACACACATCTGTATATGTGTATATATAAAGACATACTGAGGCGGTTCAAAACCAACTGCAGCTTTTTCTCATAAACCTGGTTGGACTCTGCTCAGCAGGGGGGGAACAGATACTTCCTCTCAAGGGTTAAAAAGAGATTTGCTTCCTTTAGAAACCTGTCAGCGGTTATGTGTCTCCTAGTCGGGTGAGCCGTCCGTGAGAGAGAGAGAGAGAGAGAGAGGCCACGATGAATGAGAAGATTAAATATATGTTTTGGTTTCCTGCCTTGGACAGGTCTCTCTCTCTCTGTTTGTCTCTCACCCCCACCCCCAGAGAGAGAGAGAGAGAGAGAGGTGAGTCGTCTCTCTCTCTCTCTCTCTGTTTGTCTCTCACCCCCCACCCCAGAGAGAGAGAGAGAGAGAGAGAGAGAGAGAGAGAGGAGAGAGAGAGAGAGAGAGAGAGGAGAGAGAGAGAGAGAGAGAGAGAGAGAGAGAGAGAGAGAGAGAGGTGAGTCGTCTCTCTCTCTCTCATCATTAGAGAGACAGAGAGAGAGACAGAGAGACAGAGAGAGAGACAGAGAGACAGAGAGAGAGAGAGAGAGAGAGAGAGAGAGACGGGTGAGCCTGAGTCTGGAATCTCTCTCTCTCTGGTGGAAGCGGCCCCGTGGTGGACGGCCCGGAGGTGGTTCCTCCAACCCTCCACACGCGGCTCAGGCCGGGACACGCTGCCTCGCTACACAACACCACCGTCTCTAAATGAAGCCTAATTCCTCTTTTGATGAGGAGCATAATGGCTCCCGCATTCACCGCGGGAGAAAGGAACCTAAGAAAGGAACCTAAGCTGACAGGAAGTGAGATGTAATTACCAGCCAGCAGTGAGGGAGCCTCTTTTCAAAGCGGGCCGTTCTCACACAAAGACCCGGAGGAGGAGTCCGGTCACGTCAACACACTGACACGCAGAACCCGGGGAACACCCAGGGTCACCGGGGGTCACGCCGGGGTCACCCTTGGGGGGGGTGGTCATACTTAGGAAGACCCTGAAGCAAAAAAACACCGGTTTTGCAATGAGTGTGAAACAGTGAACCGTTTCCCACACGGACCCAAACACATCCAAAAGCTGCTGGCCCATCGGTCAGCCATTCCACAACCGTGTCCGGAACATGATGAGCCCTCAAGAGGGACCGCAGGGAGCCGGTACTTCCACAGCGAATGAGCCGTTTACAAGTCGGTTTGTAAGCGCATCCAGAGGTCAGAGGTCAGGGGTCACTGCATCAGTGATCCCCCCCCCCCCCCCCCCAAGCGGCGGACGTAGTTTAGGACGTCTTTTAGCCTTTATAGGTCACAAGGTTCTGTTTCATTCACCTGAGGGGAACCGGGTTCTTGTGGAGGGTTTGCCCCCCGTCCGGCCCATGGTGGAGGATCAGGTAACCGCTAAAGAGGAGGTGAAATGCTTTGCTCAAGGGTTCCGGGTCATATAATCCTAAATCTTCTGTTTCCTTTTTGTCTCACCACCCAGAAGAACCACGGAGAGAGAGGTGAGGTTAAAATATGTTCAACTTTGACCTCTCTCCTCTCTCCTCTTCCGGCTGCCCGACCCCCCCGGGGGGCGGGGGAAGCACCGTCCATCCCTGTGGCGGCGGTGTTGTTGTATGTGCGTTCCCACGGCGACGGGTACCATGTTACAGGCCGCTCTTTTTCTTCTGTTCTGGTGAAAGTAAAGCCAGGTCCCCCTCGGGCCACCGAGGGATAACCAGACGAGATGTGTAACCAGACGACGACGACGCGCTGACGAACAAAAAAGGTCCACCCTCCCTCCAACTACCTAACCCAGAGACACCGGGGAGACAGGCCCCGAGGGACCGTCCGTCACGGCGTCGGATAACACAAACGTCTGTCAACATTTTCTGGGCTTTTAAAAAATATGACGACTAAGCGCGGGTGATTGATCGTCTCCGCGCGCTTCAGTGTCTGCCGTGAAACGGGGCGTGATCTTCCTGGCGTGATCTTCTTGGCGTGTTCTTCTTGGCGTGTTCTTGGCGTGATCCGAGTGGAAATCTTCTTCTTTGTCCAAATTCCAGAAGGAGGAGGAGGAGGAGGAGGAGGAGGAGGGGGGGGGGGGACAGCTGACAAAAAACAGTTCAGCTAAAGAAATCTAAACCTAAAAATACCAAAACGTCATCACGTCTGTTTTCACGTCCATGTTTGGTCATTCAGAAAGACCACAGCCTGGCTGCCTTGCCTTTAGGCCCTTGGGCAGGGATTTCAACCTTCAAGGCCCTTTCAGTGTGGAGGTGTCATTCTGGAACAAGACTGGAATCAGAGGATTAGGAGCACTAATACCCTAATTATAGAATATTCAAAATTAGAAATATTATAAAGAGAATATAAGGGGAATGATAAAATAGGAATGTACACAAGGAGGGAGGTACGTGTTTATGTATAATATCATAGGGAATGTCCTCATCACATATAATATATCATAATAAATCATCAAATATCCTCAGATATTATGATAGATTAGGATATATTATGATATATCTCGATATGACACACAACTCTTCCTCTTTAGCGGGTTGTGGGGTTAAAGGGTCGGTGTGTTGGGAGGAGGTCAAACCGATGGGAATTTAGGATCAGACAAGACTACATCCTGTTTATATATGAGCGAGAGAGAGAGAGAGAGAGAGAGAGAGAGAGAGAGAGAGAGAGAGAGAGAGAGAGAGAGAGAGAGAGAGAGAGAGAGAGAGGAGAGAGAGAGAGAGAGAGAGAGAGAGAGAGAGACAGACAGAGAGAGAGAGAGACAGACACTGAGCGACAGAGAGAGAGAGACACTGAGCGACAGAGAGACAGATAGAGAGACAGACACTGAGCGATAGAGAGACAGATAGAGAGAGAGACACTGAGCGACAGAGAGAGACAGAGAGAGAGAGACACTGAGCGACAGAGAGACAGAGAGAAAGAGACACTGAGCGACAGAGAGAGAGAGAGAGAGAGACAGACACTGAGCGACAGAGAGACAGTGAGAGAGAGACACTGAGCGATAGAGAGAGACAGACACTGAGCGACAGACATAGAGATAGACAGAGAGACATAGATAGAGAGAGAGAGATGAATAAACAAAAGAGACAGACACTGAGCGACAGAGAGACAGACACTGAGCGACAGAGAGACAGAGAGAGAGAGACAGAGACAGAGAGACAGAGAGAGAGAGACAGACACTGAGAGACATAGATAGAGGGAGAGATGAATAAACACATTGCACACAAGTCAGTTTGTACAAATGGGTGGAGGAGCCATTCCATATCTCTCTCTCTCTCTCTCTCTCTCTCTCTCTCTCTCCTCTCTCTCTCTCTCTCTCTCTCTCTCTCTCTCTCTCTCTCTCTCTCTCTCTCTCTCTCTCTCTCTCTCTCTCTCTCTCTCTCTCTCTCTCTCTCTCTCTCTCTCTCTCTCTCTCTCTCTCTCTCTCTCTCTCTCTCTCTCTCTCTCTCTCTCTCTGATAAGACAATGTGATAAGACACTCAACATCTCAATTAAAAGTTTAGTATGAAGAGCAAAGGAAAACATGTTATGAATGATGTTTTTTCTTTCATACCAAAACCTCTTATGTACCAAGCAGAGAGGAGAGAGGAGGAGAGGGAGAGAGGAGGAGAGGGAGAGAGGAGGAGAGAGGAAGACAGAGGAGGAGAGAGGAGGAGAGAGGAGCAGAAAGGAGGAGAGATGAGGAGGACAGAGGAGGAGAGAGGAGGACAGAGAGGAGAGGAGAAGAAAGGAGGAGAGAGGAAGACAGAGGAGGAGAGAGGAGCAGAGAGGAGGAGAAAGGAGGAGAGATGAGGAGCACAGAGGAGGAGAAGTAGAAAGGAGGCCAGAGGAGCAGAGAGGAGGACAGAGAGGAGAAGAAAGGAGGAGAGAGGTGGAGAAGTAGAGAGGACAGAGGAGGAGAAAGGACAGAGGAGAAAGGAGAGAATGTTAGAGAGGAAGGTAGAGAGGAGGATAGAGGAGTAGAGAGGAGGAGTGGGATAGAAGAGGCGTAGTTGGTAGAGGCAGCAGGGGCCTGACCTCAAGGAAGTGGAAACTAAACCACGTTACTGAACTAGTCTGCTTCAGGGAATCTCTCCTTCCTCCCTCTTCTCCCCCCTCCCCCTCCTCCTCCTCTCCCCCCCCCCCCCTCCTCCTCCTCCCCTCCTCCTGCTCTTGGCTGACTCCACGCCACACTGGGTTTGCTTATAAAAACATCCGCTGGGAAGAGAGGGGGGAAAACACAACACAACAGGACTTAATTCAAACCGTCTGTGGCTTCGCTCCCCCCCGCTCTCTCGCTCCACCCCCCTCTCTACTCCTTCCTCTCCCCCCTCCCTCCCTCCCTCCCTCCCTCTCCCCCGCTCTCTCTCTCCACCACCCTCTCTACTCCTTCCTCTCCCCCCTCCCTCCCTCCCTCTCCCCACACTCTCCCCCGCTCTCTCTCTCCCCCTCCATCCCTCCCCCCCGCTCTCCCCCTCTCTCTCTCTCCACCCCCCTCTCTACTCCTTCCTCTCCCCCCCGCTCCCCCCGCTCTCCCCTCTCTCTCTCTCCACCCCCCTCTCTACTCCTTCCTCTCCCCCCTCCCTCCCTCTCCCCACGCTCTCCTATTCCAGAATGTTTCAAATTCATCAGAGATCCAGCGGCAATAAATAATCACCTCCAAGGATTTATACAAGGAGAGGAGAGTAGGAGAGAGATGAGGAGAGGAGGAGAGGAGAGAAGGAAGGAGAGAAGAGAGGAGGAGGGAGAGAAGAGAGGAGGAAAGAGAGGAGAGGAGGAAAGAGGACAGGAGAGGAAGAGGAGAGAGGAGAGAAGAGAGAAAAGAGGGAGGAGAGTCAAAAAGGGTAAGAGAGGAGAGTAGAGAGGAGGTGGGGGGGGCGGGGGGAGGATGGGTATGTGTGGTGCTTAAGCAAGGACGGTCTTCATTATGTGGGTCCCCCTACCTGCTCCTTAATGACCCGTCTCTGTACTGTCTAACCCCTACCTGCTCCTTAATGACCCGTCTCTGTACGGTCTAACCCCTACCTGCTCCTTAATGACCTGTCTCTGTACCGTCTAACCCCTACCTGCTCCTTAATGACCAGTCTCTGTACTGTCTAACCCCTACCTGCTCCTTAATGACCTGTCTCTGTACTGTCTAACCCCTACCTGCTCCTTAATGACCTGTCTCTGTACTGTCTAACCCCTACCTGCTCCTTAATGACCCGTCTCTGTACTGTCTATAAATAAATAATCACCTCCAAGGATTTATACAAGGAGAGGAGAGTAGGAGAGAGATGAGGAGAGGAGGAGAGGAGAGAAGGAAGGAGAGAAGAGAGGAGGAGGGAGAGAAGAGGAGAGGAGAGAGGAGGAAAGAGAGGAGAGGAGGAAAGAGGACAGGAGAGGAGAAAGGAGAGGAAGAGGAGAGAGGAGAGAAGAGAGAAAAGAGGGAGGAGAGTCAAAAAGGGTAAGAGAGGAGAGTAGAGAGGAGGTGGGGGGGGGGCGGGGGGAGGATGGGTATGTGTGGTGCTTAAGCAAGGACGGTCTTCATTATGTGGGTCCCCCTACCTGCTCCTTAATGACCCGTCTCTGTACTGTCTAACCCCTACCTGCTCCTTAATGACCCATCTCTGTACCGTCTAACCCCTACCTGCTCCTTAATGACCCGTCTCTGTACCGTCTAACCCCTACCTGCTCCTTAATGACCCGTCTCTGTACCGTCTAACCCCTACCTGCTCCTTAATGACCCGTCTCTGTACCGTCTAACCCCTACCTGCTCCTTAATGACCCGTCTCTGTACCGTCTAACCCCTACCTGCTCCTTAATGACCCGTCTCTGTACCGTCTAACCCCTACCTGCTCCTTAATGACCCGTCTCTGTACTGTCTAACCCTACCTGCTCCTTAATGACCCGTCTCTGTACCGTCTAACCCCTACCTGCTCCTTAATGACCCGTCTCTGTACCGTCTAACCCCTACCTGCTCCTTAATGACCCGTCTCTGTACCGTCTAACCCCTACCTGCTCCTTAATGACCCGTCTCTGTACCGTCTAACCCTACCTGCTCCTTAATGACCCGTCTCTGTACCGTCTAACCCCTACCTGCTCCTTAATGACCCGTCTCTGTACTGTCTAACCCTACCTGCTCCTTAATGACCCGTCTCTATACTGACTACACAGTATTTTCAATGTCAATTTTCCAAACAAGTTGACGTTACTTTCCTTGTTTATGCTTTGGCAAGAGAGCTCTTAGAATTGGACAGAGAGCAATGAGGAGATGTTAGATGAGAGTGTCTTAGACGTGAGCAGCTCTCCACAGAGAGAGAGAGAGAGAGAGAGAGAGAGAGAGAGAGAGAGAGAGAGAGAGAGAGAGAGAGAGAGAGAGAGAGGAGAGAGAGAGAGAGAGAGAGAGAGAGAGAGAGAGAGAGAGAGAGAGAGAGAGAGAGAGAGAGAGAGAGAGAGAGACACACGTGGACGCTTCCGGAACACCCTTTGCACCTGTATTTATAAAACATCTGTTCTTTGTGACACACACACACACACACACACACACACACACACACACACACACACACACACACACACACACACACACACACACACACACACACACACACACACACACACACACACACACACACACACACACACACACACACACACACACACACACACACACACACAACTGAGCTGGTTGAAGGCGTAAAACAGTACAAGGCTGATTGTTGTTGCTTTTCTTGGGCCTTGAGCTGGATCCTGACCTGGGCCTGGGGGTCCTTGACCTGGGCCTGGGGGTCCTTACTCTAGGCCTGGGGGTCCTTACTCTAGGCCTGGGGGTCCTTACTCTAGGCATGGGGGTCCTTACTCTTGACCTGGGGGTCCTTGACCTGGGTCTGAGGGTCCTTGACCTGGGCCTGGGGATCCTTACTCTAGGCCTGGGGGTCCTTGACCTGGGGGTCCTTGACCTGGGTCTGAGGGTCCTAGACCTGGGCCTGCGTGTCCTTACTCTAGGCCTGGGGGTCCTTGACCTGGGGGTCCTTGACCTGGGTCTGAGGGTCCTTGACCTGGGCCAGGGGGTCCTTACTCTAGGCCTGGGGGTCCTTGACCTGGGTCTGAGGGTCCTTGACCTGGGTCTGGGGGTCCTTACTCTAGGTCTTGGGGTCCTTGACCTGGGTCTGGGGGTCCTTACTCTAGGCCTGGGGGTCCTTGACCTGGGCCTGGGGGTCCTTGCTCTGAGCTGTAAGTAGTTCTGGCCTCCAGGAAGGAGCTGTGTACAGTAAGTGCTCCTCTCTAAACATCTTGCAGCGTTTAGCTCTTGTTTAGCTGCTTCACGTCCGCAATGTAAACCAAACACATGCTTGGCTCAGGGCCCGTCTCTGTCTCGGGTCCCGTCTCTCTCTCGGGGCCCGTCTCTCTCTCGGGTCCCGTCTCTCTCTCGGGGCCCGTCTCTCTCTCAGACCCGTCTCTCTCTCGGGGCCCGTCTCTCTCTCGGGGCCCGTCTCTCTCTCGGGTCCCGTCTCTCTCTCGGGTCCCATCTCTCTCTCGGCTCCCGTCTCTCTCTCAGGGCCCGTCTCTCTCTCAGGGCCCGTCTCGCTCTCTCAGGGCCCGTCTCTCTCTCTCAGGGCCCGTCTCTCTCTCTCAGGGCCCGTCTCTCTCTCAGGTCTCGTCTCTCTCTCTCAGGTCCCGTCTCTCTCTCAGGTCCTGTCTCTCTCTCAGGGCCTGTCTCTCTCTCAGCTCCTGTCTCTCTCTCAGCCTCTTCCGCAGGCCTCTTTGAAAAGAGATCTTAAATGTATAGCTGATCTTTGACAAGAGATCCTAAATGATTAGGAACAGTGAGGCCACAGGGGAGGGCAGGTCACATGACACAAGCCCTGCCCCCAGCCACACCCCTCGCCTCCTAATGAGAACCAGGAGGTCGGAACGCACGTTACAGCCAATCAGATCACAGCTGCAGACCACATGTCGGCCCTTAGCTCTACTACAACAAATATATATTTTACTACTACTACCACTACCACTATTACAGCTACAAACTACCATTACCACTGTTAATAACAATAAACTTAGACTACTAATCCACTAGTGCTAAGTCAGCTACAGTTGTTCACTGTTATATGAAAGGATATTAAAAGAGCAGTAAGACAAATGGGCGGTCATACACCATCTGTCCACCAGATGTCGCTTTAGGACGCTGCCATTTATGAGTTAAAGTATGTGCCTTCATAGGACATTTTACAACGTAAATTACACCAAACTAATGACATTTTAAGCTTGGTAACTAGTAGTATAGTCTCTTGAGTCCCTGCATGGGGAGGGTGGTCAGACCAACACCTGTGTTTAATCTTCTGTAAACCTCTCATATATGGATGACCTGGACGACCAACTGTCGTTCTCAGCCAAACATTGCATCGGTGACACGCTCATGCAGATTCCTCCTCTACAACATCAGGAGGATTCGGCCTTTTCTCACTGAAAAGGCGGCGCAGGAGCTCATCCAGGCTCTAGTCATCTCCCGGCTGGACTACTGCAACTCCCTCCTTGCTGGCGCCCCGGTGTCAGCCATCAGACCCCTGGAGCTCATTCAGAAAGTGGTGTTCAACCGCCCCAAGTTCTCCCACACATCTACCCTCCTCAGGTCTCTACACTGGCTACCTGTAGCTGCTCCATCCGGTTCAAGACCCTGGTGCCTACAGGGCAGAGAAAGGAACAGCTCCTTCCTACCTCCAGGCGATGGTCGAGCCCTACATCCCATCTCGTCCACTTCGCTCTGCTTCTTCTGGCCGTCTGCTTGCCCCCTCGCTCAGGGGCCCCCGAGGGCCGAGCTACGGGGTCACAGCTTCTCTATCCGGGCGCCAAATTTGGTGGAATGAACTTTATGCCATGATATTATCATGATATTATTATATTATCATGATATTATTATGATATTACAATATGATGATAGTATTATGATATGATTTTATTATATTCTGATAGTAATATGATATTCTGATATGATAGTATTATGATATTATGATAGTATTACGATATTATGATATGATAGTATTATGATATTATGATAGTATTATGATATTATGATATGATAGTATTATGATATTATGATATTATTATATGATAGTATTATGATATTATGATAGTATTATGATATGATAGTATTACGATATTATATTATGATAGTATTATGATATTATATTATTATGATATTATGATATGATAGTATTATGATATGATGATATAATGATAGTATTATGATATGATGATATAATGATAGTATTATGATATTATGATATGATAGTATTATGATATTAAGATAGTATATTATGATAGTATGATATGATAGTTTTATGATATTAGATTCGATTCAAATTGATTGGGCCCAAGTACAGTACAGCGTTATTGTACTACATTATAATAGTATTATGATAATATGATAGTATTATGATAATATGATAGTATTATGATCTTATGATATAATAGTATTATGATATGATAGTATTATGATATTATTATAATAGGATAGTATTATGATGTTATGATATAATGATAGTATTATGATATTAATAGGATATTATGATAGTATTATGATATGATAGGTCACAGCTCTTCTCTGTCCTGGCCCCAAAGTGGTGGAACAAACTCCCCATTGATGTCAGGACTGTGTGTGTGTGTGTGTGGTTAGTTAATCACACTGGCCTTCCGTCCGGGCACACACACTTCCACCCTGGAAACACAACCCATCCCATAATACTAGTGGACCAGGACCACCCAGGAGATCACACACACACACACACACACACACACACACACACACACACACACACACACACACACACACACACACACACACACACACACACACACACACACACACACACACACACACACACACACACACACACACACACACACACACACACACACACACACACACACACACACACGGTTTCTGGTGGAAAACCCTGACTTCCTCCCACGACAGCAAGTGACCCACTGGCTGCATTGCTGACCTCTGACCCCTAGAGGGAGCTGAACCCAGATCAGAACACATCGCTACTTCTAGAGTAGACCTCTAGAGAGAGATACAGATATATAGATATTAGTTAGTGGTGCATGGGGTACTATATAGATACATAGATATAGATATATAGATATTAGTTAGTGGTGCATGGGGTACTATATAGATATATATATCTATCTATATATGTATATATATATATATATATATATATATATATATATATATATATATATATATAGATATCAGTTAGTGGTGCATGGGGTACTATATAGATATATAGATGTAGATATAGACATATAGATATATAGAAATAGATAAATAGATATTACTCACCCGCCTCTTTACAGACGGCAGAGAGGTCTGCTCCTACGTATCCGTGGGCGGAGTCAGAGATGGCGGCGAGGTCGAGGGCGGAGACATCGCACGGTACTGAGGTCAGCAGCTTCTGGAGGATATCC
>CM051001.1:27253236-27370736 GCA_027704905.1 Muraenolepis orangiensis
TTCACCCCCAGGCTGGTCTGGATGCTCCGCTGGAGGCCCACCTTAGCTGCTGGGAAGGAGGCCACAGGCCAGGCCAAACACACCTGGAGGACAGGTAGGAGGAGACTGTTACCCGGGCACAGGAAGGTCCTCTGTTATTACTATATACTAAGGAGACCTAGGTTACCTGGGGACAGGTACCTACCTGCTCCTTAATGACCCCTCACCCTACCTGCTCCTTAATGACCCCTCACCCTACCTGCTCCTTAATGACCCCTCACCCTACCTGCTCCTTAATGACCCCTCACCCTACCTGCTCCTTAATGACCCCTCACCCCACCTGCTCCTTAATGACCCCTCACCCCACCTGCTTCTTAATGACCCCTCACCCCACCTGCTCCTTAATGAACCCTCACCCTACCTGCTCCTTAATGACCCCTCACCCCACCTGCTCCTTAATGAACCCTCACCCCACCTGCTCCTTAATGACCCCTCACCCCACCTGCTTCTTAATGAAACCTCACCCTACCTGCTCCTTAAAGACTTCTAACCCCTAACTGCTCCTTTATGACCCGTCTCTGTACTGCCTAACCCCTACCTGCTCCTTAATGACCCGTCTCTGTACTGTCTAACCCCTACCTGCTCCTTAATGACCCGTCTCTGTACTGTCTAACCCCTACCTGCTCCTTAATGACCCGTCTCTGTACCGTCTAACCCCTACCTGCTCCTTAATGACCCGTCTCTGTTCTGTCTAACCCCTACCTGCTCCTTAATGACTTCTTTGCAGCTCAACACTGACAAGACGAAGGAGATGGTGGTGGACTTCCGCAGGAGGAAATCTACCCCCACACCCATTTCCATCAAGGGTGTGTCCGCTGAAGTTGTTCAGGAATATAAATACCTGGGAGTTCACCTGGACAAGGTCTGGGCCAAGAACTCTGAGGCTGTTTACAAGAAGGGCCAGAGCCGTCTCTACTTCCTGCGGAGGCTCCGGTCCTTCAACGTTTGTAACAAGATGCTGAATATGTTCTACCAGTCGGTGGTAGCCAGTGCCATCTTCTCAGGTGTCGTGTGCTGGGGAAGCAGGTTGAGGTCAGCAGATGCCAACAAGATCAGCAGGATCGTCAGGAAGGCTGGCGCTGTCCTGGGGGTCCAGCTGGACTCCTTGTTGGTGGTGTCTGAGAGAAGGATGCTGCGCAAGCTGCGTAGTATCCTTGACAACAACTCTCACCCTCTCCATCAGGTGCTGACCTCATATAGAAGCACCTTTAGCAACAGACTCATTCCACCCAGGTGCACCACAGAACGCCACAGGAAGTCCTTTCTTCCTGTGGCCATCAGTCTCTATAATTCATCTACCTCGGGTCGTGAGAGGGACAGTGGAGACTCAGTGACCTGAGGCCAACGCACTGTTATTATTATTATTTTTTGGTCAACGCACTGTAAATCATTTCACTGTAATTTTGCACTGTAAATTCTATTTCACATGTCACTTTTTCAGTATTCATCTGAGTTATTTATTAATATATTATTACTGCCAATTTGTACTATACGTATTGTTGTGTATTGTATATACCTACGTATTACTGTAATAATACTGTAAATTGTGCAATTCATCTACTCATCTATCAATACACTTAGATTCATTTAGAGTTATATTTTGTTTATACTAGTTTTATTTAGTTAGTTGTTATTTAGTTTTTAGCTTAGGTATTAGTATATTTGTGTGTGCATTTATTCCCCCTGTGTCAACTGTTGCACCTTAATTTCCCTCGGGATTAATAAAGTTTCTTGAATCTTGAATTACTCCTAACTCCTATCTTCCTGCTCCTTCAGGAGTATAAGGGGGTATAGAGGAGGATAGAGCAGACAGGGGTCATCCTCTCCATCAGAAGACGAAGGGTAGTGTTCTGACCTCTTGGCGTCCTGCGGTGCTGGTGAGGAGGACGGGTCTCCCGATGGACAGGCTGCTGGTCTTCATAGAGCCCAGACCCACCTGGACCAGAGACCCCCGGTACCTCCTCGGGGTTCGGTCCTCGGCTGGAACAAGACACACATGACTCATGAGACTTATAGCTGTGGAGGGTTTGACAGTTACCAGTAACCACAATGGGTTGAAGGAGCATGGAGTTATGGGAACAGAATGAATGACACCAGGACCAGGACCAGGACCAGGACCAGGACCAGGACAGGGACCAGGACTAGGTGTGACCAGATGCTCCAGTCTCACCTTTCTCTATGAAGTCCAGGACAGAGAAGCAGTGGATGTTTCTAGAGTTCCCTCCATCGCTCTGGAGGACGGACGAGTCGCTGGAGGTGTCCCCCTCACTGCCCCGCTTGGCCTTGTTCTTACTCTTCTTCGAGGACATTTTGATATTGAATTATAACAACATAATATGACTCCTTAATACAACACGTGAAACAATCACAACATGTGTAAACATGCCGCACACTAGTAGTACACTTCCTGGTCGGAGTTCAGCGCCGCCCAGTTTACCGTAAGTAACAGAGGCGCAACAGATCCTACTTTATAATAATCATTTAAATGCGTTTACATGATCAGTTTCATCAATATATATGATACGGAATGAAGGCCTCGGGGGATTCTTATGGTGTTTGGGAAATGAGACTGTGTTAAAATTGAAATATCACATGCAACTGATGAAATGTCTAAGTATCCATCCCTTCTATTAGAGTATTACGGTAGTTATTTAACCTTCGTGGGGCGGACTTTTACGCAACCTCGACGCACGCACGGTTACAGCGAAGATCAGTGACGGTTTTTACATTTAAAAGAAGTTTACGTGTTTAGTTAATTAAGTGTCACATCATCATCATCACCATCATGGTGGCCTTCGGTTGGACACTTCTATCCGTGATGAGCGGTAGACTTCTTAAGGCGCGTTGTTGTGGAGCCACGGCGCGCTCGGCCCGTGCGCTATGGGTCTCCACGGGACGCCTCGAGCAGGGTGGTGCTGTGCAGGATGGTGCTGGTCGGGGTCAGGGTGGTGCTGGTCAGGGTCAGGGTGGTGCTGGTCAGGGTCAGGGTGGTGCTGGTCAGGGCACTGTCCTGGACGTGCTGTCCGGGACAGTGGACCGGTTCGGCGGAGTGACCGTGGACCTGACCGGGAGTACTGGCAGACCTGCGGACATCAGCGACGGCGCCTTCAGCCGCTTACTGGGAGGTTTGTGGGTCCATTTGGACCGTTGAACAGATTGTATTGACCCCTGGACCAGGAGGAGAGGGAGCAGGAGGAGAGGAGAGGGAGCAGTAGTAGAGGAAAGGGACCAGGAGGAGAGGAGAGGGACCAGGAGTAGAGGAGAGGGACCAGGAGAAGAGGGACCAGGAGGAGAGGAGAGGGACCAGGACCAGGAGGAGAGGATAGAGACCAGGAGGAGAGGAGAGGGACCAGGAGTAGAGGAGGAGATGGACCGAGGAGGAGAGGAGAGGAGAGGAGAGGAGAGGGGACCAGGAGTAGTGGAGAGGGACCAGTAGTAGAGGAGAGGGACCAGGAGTAGAGGAGAGGAGAGGGACCAGGAGCAGAGGAGAGGCACCAGGAGTAGAGGAGTGGGACCAGGAGTAGAGGAGAGGAGAGGGACCAGTAGTAGAGGAGAGGAGAGGGACCAGTAGTAGAGGAGAGGAGAGGGACCAGGAGCAGAGGAGAGGGACCAGGAGGAGAGGAGAAGGACCAGGAGCAGAGGAGAGGGACCAGGAGCAGAGGAGAGGGACCAGGAGGAGAGGAGAGGGACCAGGTGCAGAGGAGAGGGACCAGTAGTAGAGGAGTGGGACCAGGAGTAGAGGAGAGGAGAGGGACCAGGAGCAGAGGAGAGGGACCAGGAGTAGAGGAGAGTAGAGGGACCAGGAGTAGAGGAGAGGGACCAGGAGCAGAGGAGAGGGACCAGGAGTAGAGGAGAGTAGAGGGACCAGGAGTAGAGGAGAGGAGAGGGACCAGTAGTAAAGGAGAGGAGAGGGACCAGGAGCAGAGGAGAGGGACCAGAAGTAGAGGAGAGGAGAGGAGAGGGACCAGGAGTAGAGGAGAGGAGAGGAGAGGGACCAGGAGTAGAGGAGAGGAGAGGGACCAGGAGCAGAGGAGAGGGATCAGGAGTAGAGTAGAGGAGAGGACCAGGAGCAGAGGAGAGGGATCAGGAGTAGAGTAGAGGAGAGGGACCAGGAGTAGAGGAGAGGGACCAGGAGCAGAGGAGAGGGACCAGGACTAGAGGAGAGGGACCAGTAGGAGAGGAGAGGGACCTGGAGGAGAGGAGAGGAGAGGGACCAGGAGTAGAGGAGAGGGACCAGTAGTAGAGTAGAGGGACCAGGAGGAGAGGAGAGGAGAGCCCCCCCCCACCCCTCACTCAACAATTGAGCCATGATAACTGACCTATAACTGACCTATACCAAATACATCCAATAGGTCTGTCCTGATAAGGCATCTAGCGTCTGACTCTTAAACTCCCCAAAACCACTGCAACTCTGAACCATCTCTTTCACCAAATCACACCCATTTAGTATCTAGCTATCATCTCCTTTTGATAGCTAATGTCATATTATATGTCACTTCCGTTCACTGAGCATGGGGGGTGTGGACCCCCCATGGGGAGGCCGCCTCCCACTTTGAAAACCTCAGTAATAGACCAATCACAGTGCAGGCTGAACATATTAATAACCAGATGTTTTCTTGTGAGAGCACAGGACCCCATGGTCCCTGGTCCCTGTCTCCTCCACCCGGTGTGGTACCAGGCTGATGGTGGTGTGGTACCAGGCTGATGGTGGTGGTGATGGTGGTGTGGTACCAGGCTGATGGTGGTGTGGTACCAGGCTGATGGTGGTGGTGTGGTACCAGGCTGATGGTGGTGGTGATGGTGGTGTGGTACCAGGCTGATGGTGGTGTGGTACCAGGCTGATGGTGGTGGTGTGGTACCAGGCTGATGGTGGTGGTGGTGGTACCAGGCTGATGGTGGTGTGGTACCAGGCTGATGGTGGTGGTGGTGATGGTGGTGTGGTACCAGGCTGATGGTGGTGGTGATGGTGGTGTGGTACCAGGCTGATGGTGGTGTGTGGTACCAGGCTGATGGTGGTGTGGTACCAGGCTGATGGTGGTGGTGTGGTACCAGGCTGATGGTGGTGGTGATGGTGGTGTGGTACCAGGCTGATGGTGGTGGTGGTGATGGTGGTGTGGTACCAGGCTGATGGTGGTGGTGGTGATGGTGGTGTGGTACCAGGCTGATGGTGGATGGTGATGAAGGTGTGGTTGTGTCTCCCGTGCAGAGCGCGTGTGCGGGTGGCGCGGCGAGGGCCGGGTGGCGGTCTGGCTCCACCTCCCCATCTCCCTGAGCCGCTGGGCCGCGGAGGCCGCTTGGCTGGGCTTCACCTTCCACCACGCCAGGGGGGACCGCGCGGTGCTGGCCCTGTGGCTGGGCCCCGGGGCCAGCAGACTGCCAGGCTACGCTACCCACCAAATAGGAGTCGCAGGTAGGACCACCGTACCACCCGATAGCAGCTGTATATACTGTGTGTATATATATATATATATATATGTAAATATATATGTAAAGATACTAACTATAGAGTTATGTATTAGATACATATATATATATATATATATATATATATGTATATATATATATATCTCTCTAATACATAGTTATGTATTAGATATATATATTTTTTTTGTTTACATATACAGTGCTGCTCGAAAGTATGTGAACCCCTTGAACAGTTAAGAGTTTTCTGTTGTTTTACCATGATTTTCCTATTTATCATCAAGTTTTACATATATGAAATGTCAGGTTTATGTTTAACAGTTCCATGTACTTTTTTAGAGGGAATTGTGTGAGTAGCCAAAAAAATACATGAAACATGGAATTAGTGGATGTGCAAAAGTAAGTGAACCCCCAGCTGTATTGGTAAAGTCAAGGAGGTAACAGATTCAGGTGAAACACTTTTGGGTGCTTAATTAGTCAATTAAGCAAACCAATCAAATGAGACATCATTAGGAAAAGGGTTGGACAACACAGATTAAAAGAGAGAGAAAAACAACCAAACGACTGCAGTGCCAGGGTGTACCCATACGAATCAACCATGCCAAGAGGAAAGGAGATACCCGAGGAAATCAAGAAAATGGTACTGACAGCCCATCAGTCTAGAGAAGGCTACAAGACAATCTCCAAACGATTCCAGCTCCATCCATCCACGGTGAGGCAAATAATTTACAAATGGAGGGCGTCCAAGATGACCGCATCTTTGCCTAGAAGTGGACGCCCATTAAAACTAACATCAAGAAGCACCCGTAGAATAATAAATCAGGTAAAGGACAACCCACACATCACCTCTAAAGAGTTGCAGAGCTCTCTGGCAGCGTCAGGTGTAAATGTACATGCGTCTACAATTAGACGAAAATTGAACCAACACGACATTCATGGGAGGGTTGCTAGAAGGAAGCCTCTGCTCTCCAAAAAGAACAAAGCTGCCCGTTTAAACTTTGCCAGAGAGAACTTGGACAAACCAGAGGCCTTCTGGAAGTCCATTCTCTGGACAGATGAGTCCAAAATAGAATTATTTGGTCATAATCGTAAGCGCTTTGTTTGGAGAAAAACCAACACAGCACATGAAGAAAAGAACCTCATCCCAACAGTGAAGCATGGTGGTGGAAATGTTAAGGTATGGGGCTGCTTCTCTGCTTCTGGACCTGGACAACTCCATATCATCCAGGGAAACATGAATTCTGAAGTGTATCAGCAAATTCTTGATAAGAATCTCCAGCCATCAGTCAGGAAGTTGAAACTGGGCCGTAAATGGGTTTTTCAACAAGACAACGACCCAAAACATACCAGCAAATCTACCAAGGAATGGTTCAGAAAAAAGAGGATTCGTACTCTGGATTGGCCAAGTCAAAGTCCGGACCTCAATCCAATTGAAATGTTGTGGCTAGACCTGAAGCGGGGGGTACATGCCAGATGTCCCTCCAACCTTTCTCAACTGGCTGAGTTCTGCAAGGAAGAGTGGGCAAAAATCCCCCACAGCAGATGCGAGAGACTGGTCAGTGGCTATAGAAAACGTTTGATTGCAGTAATGGCTGCAAAAGGAGGTGCCACACGCTATTAACCAAAAGGGTTCACATACTTTTGCACAAGTCATATTTTCAGTTTTTGTGGGAGAAACCACTTTTTTGAATAAATAATGAAAATACATCATTTTTCTTTGTTTGTGTCCATTATTTGGAAAGTCCTGCTTTACAAATTGGTGTTTGGATATACATTTAATAAGGTTATTTTACATTTTTGTACAATTACAATGACCATGTCTAGGGGGTTCACATACTTTCGAGCAGCACTGTATATATATATGGGTGTATGTGTGTGTCTCATATATATATAAATATATATGTAAAGATACTAACTATAGTATACTTTAGTATCTTTACATATTAGTATCATATTACATATTAGTTAGTATATTTACATATATATTATACATAGATTACATTAAAAGATATATACTGTATATATATATATTTTTATATATACATATAGCTAATACATAACTCTATAGTTAGTATCTTTACATATTGAGAGCATATGAGACATATGAGAGCTCCCTAGCGATGGGGTCTCTAAAGGTCATGTGACACGTGAAACTGAAGCAGAGACGGGACGTCTTCGAGAGAACCACCAAGAGTGTCCACCAGAGGGCAGACATGGGGCCCATGTGTCCTCTCTGGGGGTGGACCCAGCATGTCACAACATGTTCACAGCCCCTAGCCCTGCTCTCAAGTTCAGCCACCTTGGCTTTTGTTTGTTTATGAAGGGATGTTTGGTGACCCGACGTCTCATGAGTGATGGGTTCTCATACCTGTGGCCGAGAGGAGGGGGTCCTCCTCCTCCTCCGTATCTGCAGGTGGTAAAAGCAGACCTTCAAAGCCCCACGGTGGCGGTAACGACAGGATGTAACACTTCATTGTAGTTTTTTTCATTTGGGGTTTGAAGTGTAGTAGTACTCAGTCTCACTTCCCGCTGAAGTGTGATGTTAAAAGGCCCACAGGGAGGGAGAGAGAAGGGGGGGGGGAGAGAGAGAGAGAGGTGGAGTGAGAGTGGGGGGGGGGGGGGGGGGAGAGAGAGAAATCGTCATCAAAAGAGAGCGAGAGAGAGAGTGAGAGAGAGAGTGAGAGAGGGGGGCTCTCCCCCCCTCTCTCACTCTCTCTCTCTCTCTCTCTCTCGCTCTCTTTTGAGAGAGGGGGGGGGGAGAGAGAGTGAAATCGAAAGAGAGAAGGAGAGCGAAAGAGAAAGAGAGAGTGAGAGAGAGGGGGGGGAGAGAGAGGGAGAGAGAAAGAGATGAACTAACAGTCAGCAGTTTGAAACCACCACAAGCTGGACTAGTATCAGTGGTTTGTGGATGAAATGTATTGCAACCTCAGAACTCCACAGATGGGCCCAGCTGGAGAGACCATCAGGTCTGGGTTGATCTGTGGTGCAGCCCAGCCCCGGGTTGGACCGGACTTCTGTGTTTCTGTCTAACCGACGTCTTCTCTTCTCTGTGGCAGTAACACACACACACACACACACACACACACACACACACACACACACACACACACACACACACACACACACACACACACACACACACACACACACACACACACACACACACACACACACACACTGCAGGTGTGTTTACTGCTCAAGTCCATATTTATATTACTATATTTGCTGTTCAGTTACTTGCTGATATCTGTAGGGTTCTCTATGTCGGAGATAGTTCTTACTAAAGGAGAACAAGTGGAGAAAGCCTACTTCTGTATGCTGGGAGAAGGATTCCGTTAATTTCAAACTGCATTACCCAGAATCCCTCCCTCTAATAGTTTATTTATTGATGTATTTATTATTTTCCTAGCGTTTGGCTCCCAGACAGGAGGCTGTAATGGTAGGTTGTAGAAGCTGTGCTCCTCTCAGCTGTCAGGAATGCGGTGCATTTCCACTTGGAGGTCCAAGAGCCTTCCAGAGACCTCCTTGCTCTCCTCTCCGTAGAGGGGCCGCCGGTGACTCAGTACCTGTTGAAGAACCGCGAGGGGACCACGGGTTCCCTCACCGAGTCTCTTCCCCTTCAGTCTGAGAGCAGTCCTCTTCTGGACGTTGTAGTCATTCAGCCTTCGCTCTTTTATCCCAAGCGACTTGCTGTGAAGTTGAGATGAATGAATGAGTCTTGCTCCATGAGGCCTACAGGTCAGGCTGTGGGGAAGGAACCCAGAACCTTCTGTCTGGGAGGGGACCATCCTGACCACTAGTTTGAAGTTGTCTTCATGTCAGATGGTGTCGTTTGTTAACCAGCATTCTGTGGTTCTGTTGTTCTGTGGTTCTGATGTTCTGTTCTGTGGTTCTATTCTGTGGTTTTGTTGTTCTGATGTTCTGTTGTTCTGTGGTTTTGTTGTTCTGTGGTTTTGTGGTTCTGATGTTCTGTTGTTCTGTGGTTTGGTTGTTCTGATGTTCTGTTGTTCTGTGGTTTTGTTGTTCTGTGGTTCTGTGGTTCTGATGTTCTGTTGTTCTGTGGTTTGGTTGTTCTGTGGTTCTGTGGTTCTGATGTTCTGTTCTGTCGGGTCATCAGGTGCCGTGCTGGACGAGTCCAATGGAAAGGTTCTGGTGGTTCAGGACAAAAACAAGGTACATGTTTAACAGAACCGGGTTCTGAACCTTAGACCCGCTCTACAGCCCTCTCCTGTTGAACAGAACCGGGTCCTAAAGCTTAGACCTGCTCTCTAACCCTCTCCCGCTCTCAGTAACAACCGTTCTATAAAGAGGCGTGGTGTGTGGTTTAGGTTTAGGTATATCTATTAGAGTGGATAAGGTGCTGATCACTGTATCACTGGAGTGAACTTAGGGAAGAAAGATCAATATAAATAGTAACCCTGAGAACACGTGTCAACTAAATAAAGATTATGTAGAGTCTGTTCTGCTCAGCGTGCAGGAATGTTCTAAATCTGGATCAGGAATGAACAGACGCTCACAGTATGAAGGGTAATGACCGTATGAAGGGTAATGACAGTTTGAACTGACCGTATGAATGGTAATGACAGTATGAAGTGTAATGACAGTATGAGCGGTAATGACAGTATGAAGGGTAATGACAGTATGAACGGTAATGACCGTATGAACTGACCGTATGAAGGGTAATGACCGTATGAACTGACCGTATGAAGGGTAATGACCGTATGAACTGACTGTATGAAGGGTAATGACAGTATGAACTGACCGTATGAAGGGTAATGACCGTATGAACTGACCGTATGAACGGTAATGACCGTATGAACTGACCATATGAACGTAATGACCGTATGAAGGGTAATGACAGTATATACTTGTGTATGTCCCTTGTTTACATGTGGTTCAAATATTTGTATATTTCATGTTTGAGTCTCTTAGTATCAACCTGTTCTTCACCAGTCCTGCTCACTACATCCCAGGGTGTGCTGGTCAAACAGTCTGTCCGTGGGACATGTGAATAAGTTAATAAGTGAATGAATGAATGAATGAATGCTAGGACACGGTTGTTTCCTCGCTACTGAAAGTCACCCTCAGTCAGGTTGTTTGTCCAGAAGCCGTCGTGTCAAATTCCTCCTCGGCAGGACACACTTCGCACCATGCCGCTAACACACCCAGAACACTGTTTGAATGGGACAAACAAACCTGTGTGTGTGTGTGTGTGTGTGTGTGTGTGTGTGTGTGTGTGTGTGTGTGTGTGTGTGTGTGTGTGTGTGTGTGTGTGTGTGTGTGTGTGTGTGTGTGTGTGTGTGTGTGTGTGTGTGTGTGTGTGTGTGTGTGTGTGTGTGTGTGAGAGAGAGAGAGAGGTGTGTGTTCTTTGACACTCTCCAAACTGCTTTTCTGTTTACTACCCAGTGAAGTCTTACCATCAACAGTCAGCTGTTAAACTCTCTCACCCTGACTTCAGTTAAAAATGTGTTGATAAATAGTATAGTATAGATTAGGATGTAATCAGATGTAATAGGATAGGAATAGAATATCTGGTGTGGGATTAAAAAGGAACCTCTTATCTTTATCTTAGTTGATGTATAATAATAATAAGGGTAGAAGTTTATCGTGTTCAGCAGAATTAGAGCGAGTGTTTACATGGAGCCAGACTCCTCAAGTATGTTATCTCTTCCTCCACTTCCTCCCCCCTCTTCCTCCCCCTTCTCCTCTTTCCTCCTCTTCCTCCCCCTTCTTCTCCTCTTCCTCCCCCTTCTTCTCCTCTTCCTCCCCCTTCTCTCCCTCCCACCCCTCTCCCCCCTTCTCCTCTTCGCTTCCTCTTCCTCCCCCTTCACCTCCTCTTCCTCCCCCTTCTCCTCTTCTTTCTCCTTCTCTTCCTCCCCCATCGCTTCCTCTTCCTCCCCCTTCTCTTCCTCCCCCCTCCTCTTCTTTCCCCCTTCTCCTCTTCTTCCTCCCCCTTCTCTTCTTTCCTCTTCTCCTCCTCTTCCTCCCCCTTCTCCTCCTCTTCCTCCCCCCTCTCCTCTTCTTTGCCCTTCTCCTCCTCTTCCTCCCCCATCGCTTCCTCTTCCTCCCCCTTCTCCTCCTCTTCCTCCCTCTCCTTCCTCCCTCCTCTTCCTCCCCCTTCTCTCCTCTTCCTTCCCCTTCCTCTTCCTCCTCCTTCTCCTCCTCTTCCTCCCCATCCTCCTCCTCTTCCTCCCCCTTCTCCTCCTCTTCCTTCCCCTTCTCCTCCTCTTCCTCCCCCTCCTCCTCTTCTCCTCCTCTCTCCTCCTCCTCCCGTTCCAACGTTCACTGGAGGTGTTGTTGTGTGGGTCTGAAGGAGAAGGAGAGCTTGTGTTCAGTCAGTCAGTCAGTGTGTTTACCTGCACATTTAATCACTGATCCTAATCCCATTCATTAAGGCCATCACTCAGGTGATTACCGACTCAGGTAATCACCTGAGTCGGATTAAGGGTCGACATGTTTTCCCGTAACATAAAACAGTTAAGATCATTTCATCATCATTCCAAGGGCAAAAAAAGGATGATTTAAATTCTGTTGAATACTGATTAATCAGTAAGTAAATATGATCTGAGCTCCAACTAGCCACCTGCTAAAGGAATAGTATGGTGCTCCTACTAGCTACTTGCTAAAGGAATAGCATTGTGCTCCTACTAGCTACTTGCTAAAGGAATAGCATTGTGCTCCTACTAGCTACTTTCTAAAGGAATAGCATGGTGCTCCTATGAGCCACCTGCTAAAGGAATAGCATGGTGCTCCTACTAGCCACCTGCTAAAGGAATAGCATGGTGCTCCTACTAGCTACTTGCTAAAGGAATAGCATGGTGCTCCTACTAGCCACTTGCTGAAGGAAAAGCATGGTGCTCCTACTAGCTACTTGCTAAAGGAAAAGCAGGGTGCTACTAGCCACCTGCTGAATAGCATGGCGCTCCTACTAGCCAGTGTAGCTATAGTAGCTTCACTGCTAAGAATAGATAATTGATTCATGTCTATGGCGTATGTTGCTAATAAAACCAAGAACCAGGATGGACTGATAAGGATGACCCTTTAAACAAGACACTTTTATTTATTAAAAGAGGCTTCAGACAAGTTGTGATGCAGAATATGAAAATATAGTCTTCAGGTCCTCCGACAAACAAAACAAGAAACATAACATTCAGACAAGTTATTGTGATTTCATAAATGTGTTCAAAATGGACCAACATTTCTACAGCAACGATTTATCAAGCAGCAACCTTTACTTTACTATATGGAAAATACAGTTCTATGAGGCCTTCTTACAGCTATGAGACTCAAAACACACACACTAAAAGTATTATTCCTAAATATATTCAGTTTGTCAGTTTGACGTCATTTTAAGAAATAACAAACATATATCATATATACTTTTACTGTGCTCCTTTCAGACCAGAAATGCTTGGAAGTTTCCCGGTGGACTTTCTGAACTAGGAGAGAATATTGGTAAGTTAAAGTTAATCTAAATAAAATCCCCTTCTGGTTTCTAGCTAGGGGAGAATATTGGTCATCTAAATCACCCAACACTGAATTCACATGAGCCCTCATGATGAACTGAACAGGCTCAGTTTAGTTAGTTAGTTTATTAATAATTATTAACTAAATTCATTATTTATTAAAATGATATTAATTATTAATAAGTGTTATAAGGCACCGTACCATAGAGGACAACACACATTGATATGAAGGACGCACAAACAGCACATGCACATCAATTCATTAACTCTCAAGAGGTTCACTTTTTAGAGCATTCAGAGAAAGTACAGCTTTAAATATTGTAATCCATGACAGCATCGAGTGTGTTTCACTGAGACTATTTATATGACAGTCAACACTTGGTTACTTTACCACCAAGCTACCAACACAAGGTGTCACCCCTGACGGTTCCTCCTCCACGTCCTTACCCTGCTCCTCCTCCCTGTCCTTCTCCTCCTCCCCCTCCCCACCCCCCGTCTCCTCCCTCTTGCTCCTCCCCCTCCCTCCCTCCTCCTCCTCCCTACCCTGCTCCTCCTCCCCCCCCTCCTCCTCCCCAGGCTGCACGGCGGTGAGGGAGGTGCAGGAGGAGACGGGGGTGCGGTCCGAGTTCCTGTCTCTGATAAGCGTGCGTCAGCAGCACAACCATCCCGGGGCCTTCGGGATGTCTGACCTCTACCTCATCTGCAGGCTCCGCCCCCTCAGCTACCGCATCGACTTCTGCACCGAGGAGTGTGTGCGCTGCGATTGGCTGCCGCTGGCGGATCTGGCGCGCACCGCTGAGACCACGCCCATCACCAGCCGCGTAGCTCAGCTGCTGCTCCACGGCCTGGAGCACGGCTTCCACACCGTGGACCTCTCTATGGACAGCCTCCCCGCCGTCTACCCGGGGCTCTTCTACCAGCTCTACCACAGAGCAGTCAGCTCTAGCTAGCCTAGCCTAGGACGCTAACTCGGGCTAGCATGTCAAGCCACGCGAGCAGACGATCTTGAATATGACCCATGATACTTGAAGTGTATTTATTTATGGATAATTAATAATCGTTGGTTAGACTATTTCGACGATGTTTTAAATCTGCATTCACGCATGGACGTTACACTGTGACCACGCCCCCTCTGGGAGAACGCTGGGTATTGCAGCGGCTGTTTTTGATTGGCTGATATTCTTGCCAGGTGACGTCATACTTGAGCCGTTCTGGTTGGTCAACCAGACCAAATATATTGGATTTTCATTTATTAAGAAAAATGTAGCGACGGAATAACTTATCGCACAGAAAGCTGAAGGGTAAATGCTGCTAAAGATCTTGCTGAAGAAAATGTTATGGTGAACCTCACTTATTTATATAATGTTTTTTCAGAATATGATTTTAATGAAAGGTGTCATAATATTAAGACGTGTTAAGAGGACATTTGATATTACTGTTACCACTTTGTTTTCTGTTTTTGACATTAAAACAATAGACTGGAACTACAAACTAAAGACTTGTATCCCTCCTCCTGAAGTAACACGGTAATATATCTGGGTGGCAGCATGTCCTCTATCAAGTCTTAAAGACTCTAAATGCTAACCACAGCAGCTAACCCAGCCGGTCGTAGCTTTGCGGCTAGAGAACCGTGCTAATGTTCAGAAACAATCTGCTTTCCTTCCACCTGCAGTAACAGACAGCCGTACTGGGAGGCTCTGGGACATTTAGTCTGTAAGTCTTCAAGTGTCCCTTTAAATGTGGAGTCGTGCTGCTTTAAGTATTGAAGTGTCCCTTTAAATGTGGAGCCGTGCTGCTTTTAAGTCTTCGAGTGTCCCTTTAAATGTGGAGCCGTGCTGCTTTAAGTCTTCGAGTGTCCCTTTAAATGTGGAGCCGCTTGGTAGCCTACAGCCCGTAATGGAACTACTCCTAGCTACCTTGTCTTGATTCTATTGTGCCTTCACCTCCTCATCGTTACGCCTATGAACATCGGAAGTTCCGGCTCTGGCCTCGCTGGACCAGATCTCCGGACTAAGACCTGGCGGACATGGGGAGGAACAGGATGGCCTTCTGGCCCGGGCTGGTCTTGGTCCCGGTCTTGTACTGTCCCGAGCGCTGCAGCGCTACGTACATCTCGGGGTACTTCTTGGAGCGGTACGTGTTGTAGTTGTTACTCTCCAGACGCTCCAGAAAGTAGCACTCATCTGTCGCACGCCTCTGTGGAGAGAGAGGGAGTGAGGGGGAGGAGAGAGACAAAAGGGGGAGGATGAAGAAAGACGGGAGCGAGAGAGAGGGGGAGAGACAGATGGGGGGGGGGAGAGACAGAAGAATTCAAGAGATTGATCACACTTTAAGGTAAAGGGTAAAAGTGCAGTAGAGTCAGACAATGCGGCCGTTGTTCCATCACTAATCCCCCGTTTCCTGCTTGGCTCCAGAGCACTGCCGGCTCCACCACTTGTTGTTGGAAACTTTGGGAATCAAACTTCTTGTTTTACCGACCGGCGTCACTGACCGCTGAGTGTCTCCCGCCAGGCCACCAAGGACCTGTCGGTGACAAGGTGTGGGAAATGTTTGGTGCTCCTACTAGCCACCTGCTAAAGGAACAGCATGGTGCTCTTACTAGCCACCTGCTAAAGGAATAGCATGGTGCTCCTACTAGCCACCTGCTAAAAGATTAGCATGGTTGTCCTACTAGCCACCTGCTAAAGGAATAGCATGGTGCTCCTACTAGCCACCTGCTCACGGAATATCATGGTGCTCCAACTAGCCATCTGCTAAAGGAATAGCGTGGTGCTCTAACTAGCCACCTGCTAAAGGATTAGCATGGTGCTACTACTAGCCTCCTGCTTAAGGAATAGCATGGTGCTCCTACTAGCCACCTGCTAAAGGAATAGCATGGTGCTCCTATGTAGCTAAGGTAGCTTCACTGCTAAGAACACAGTTGAGAATCTTTTTAGGCGTTCAGCATATGCTGTGATAGGGTTGCAGACGCTGGGGTTTGAACCAACATCCTCCCTGACCACCAGAAGACGACCCCGCATCGCTAAACAGTAAACTACACATCGTCACGCCGACGTGATGTTGAAGTCATTCCTCAGAGGTCAAGGGTCAGTGTTTGGTCACTCGGGGGTCTGTTCAAAGTCCACATTAACATAATAGTTTATACTGCTGTTTTGTCTCTGGGTTTCCTCTGGAAATGACACAAGAGACCTTTAGTTTGTTTAGGAGACAATAGTTTGTCAAACAGAGGGAAACTTCTTCACAGTAAACAGTGTGACCATGATCTGTTACTGGTACTACACAGTATACTCTATACTAAACAACCTAACCTAACACAAAGATCCTCAAATGTATGGATTATACAACAGATCATAAACCAGTGATGGGCCTAGAACTGAAAATCTATACTAAATTATAACCATTAAAATTGACTTGAGTAAAAGCGAAAATCTAACTGTAAAAAAGCTCTTTGCTAATACTTCATACTGATAATATTTTTGGGGTGTGTGGGCTAGTGCAGAATAATGAAAAATAGCCCTTCAAGGATACATGGACCCACAACTAGCCAAATGTGGAAAAGGAGAGGTTCTATTGGAGAGGAGGTGGAGGTCCTCTGTGTGTGAACTGGGATTCAGTAGCCCAGGAGATGTGATGAATCACCTCTGGTCTCTGTGTGTTGCTGGGTGTTAGCCGTCCCGTCCAGCGAGAGGGTCTCTGGTGAGTGTGGCCTCAGTGCTACCTCCACAACCATCGCTACGCTACACACCACTCACAACACACTCTCTCTCTCTCTCTTCACAGTGGAAAACAACGGGTGTCCTTGTCGAATTCCTGAGTCCCTGAGTCCAGTCGGGGTAATTATCGCTCTACGGTTGAAGTCTCAGAGGGGTCAAGAGGGGTCCAGGTTTGACAACAGGCACTCAGAAGAGCCAGGGAGACCAAAGCCCATATCAGGAGAGACAACAAGCACTGGTTCCAAATCCAAAGTCAAACAAACACACATTCTACAAAAGCATATCGACTGCTAGACTTCTGTCTGGTGCAGATCCCGAGTGCTGATTGGTCTGTCCACTTTATGGGTATGGAAAGTCTGTTTCAAGACCAAGATCGTAAGCGAGATCAGGAAGATCCCACGGGGCTAAAGGTCCCCACCCTTGCTTCCTAAATCCTGCTCCTCCTTGCCCGTCGAATCGGCTTCACACCGAGGACGGACTGTTTATCGCACACAGTGCTTTAACTGTGACGACTTCATTGGATGTGTCACTGCAGAGTCACTCCCCATCTTCCACCGCAGGCTGAAAACTCATCTATTCAGGACACACTTCCCGGATCTTTCCTCGTAGCGCTAAGTCAATTAAGTCAGTCAAAAGTAGATTACATATTATAGATAGGTACTGTATATATTGTTCTAGATATTGTTGCATATTGTTTGCCAACTTATTGTACTTTTTCCCTTACACTTTTGCCTGAATTATTGTACTTCTACCTGAGCACTGGTTCAGTTCTTGGAGACTTGTTAGAAATTAAATGCACTTTTGACTTCTGGTCACGAGATGTTCTCTTACCTTCCTTTGTTGAAGTCGCTTTGGATAAAAGCGTCTGCTAAATGACTGTAATGTAATGTAATGTCGCTAAAGCCAGTCTGGTTGTCAAGGCTGTGATTGGTCGAGATCATCCGTCTCATCTCCTCCGCTCCGTTGGGACGTACCCACGTCTCCTCAGTGGGCGGGTCCTTTAGGACTTGAACATGTTGTGACCCTTTGAACAAACACCCTTTAATCTACTGGTGACTCCCAGTGCCCCCACAGACCAGTCATTGGCCAGTGGGTAGGAGTTAGACATCTGTTAAAGTCAGACAACCTCTCACTGAACACCTACAGATACACTGGTTTCACAGCACTAGGACGGAGCTGCTTTGTGCAGCTGTTTGTCTGTAGCTTCTGTAGCTTCTCATTAGCGGACTGAAGGAACCACCAGGCCACATCAGGCACTGGCCCTTCACGCTCCCAGAGCACTAAGAAACAGACCGAGACCTGCTGCATATCAGCCACTAGCAGACCTCTCTGGAGCCTAGCTCTAGATCCTAGGTCTAGATCCTCAGTGGTTGGAAGGAGAGCTCTACTGTCTTTTAAACAGTAGCCAGAGGGTAGTATCTCAGGAGGTAGAGCGGGCCAAGACAAGATCGCTGGTGCGATTCCCCGGCTCCTCCTGGCCAAGTGTGGAGGTGTCCCTGAGCAAGACACCCTAACTGCTCCTGACCAGCTGGCTGTCTCCTTGAGGTGGATGAATGGGTGAATGAATGGGTGAATGAATGTGTGTGTGAATGTGTGTTTTTGTTTTTGGGAAGAATCTGAAAAGACTGACTCCATGGGAACAAATATCACACAATATGAGAGTAAAATGAGGACATTGTTTCATCATCATCATCAGGAGGAGGAGGAGCAGGAGGAGGGGGAGGGAGAGCGGGAGGAGGAGCAGGAGGAGGGGGAGGGAGAGCGGGAGGAGGAGCAGGAGGAGGGGGAGGGAGAGCGGGAGGAGGAGCAGGAGGAGGGGGAGGGAGAGCGGAGGAGGAGCAGGAGGAGGGGGAGGGAGAGCGGGAGGAGGAGCAGGAGGAGGGGGAGGGAGAGCGGGAGGAGGAGCAGGAGGAGGGGGAGGGAGAGCGGGAGGAGGAGCAGGAGGAGGGGAGGGAGAGCGGGAGGAGGAGCAGGAGGAGGGGGAGGGAGAGCGGGAGGAGGAGCAGGAGGAGGGGAGGGAGAGCGGAGGAGGAGCAGGAGGAGGGGGAGGGAGAGCGGGAGGAGGAGCAGGAGGAGGGGGAGGGAGAGCGGTAGGAGGAGCAGGAGGAGGGGGAGGGAGAGCGGGGGAGGAGCAGGAGGAGGGGGAGGGAGAGCGGGAGGAGGAGCAGGAGGAGGGGGAGGGAGAGCGGGAGGAGGAGCAGGAGGAGGGGGAGGGAGAGGGGAGGAGGAGCAGGAGGAGGGGGAGGGAGAGCGGGAGGAGGAGCAGGAGGAGGGGAGGGAGAGCGGGAGGAGGAGCAGGAGGAGGGGAGGGAGAGCGGGAGGAGGAGCAGGAGGAGGGGGAGGGAGAGCGGGAGGAGGAGCAGGAGGAGGGGAGGGAGAGCGGGAGGAGGAGCAGGAGGAGGGGGAGGGAGAGCGGGAGGAGGAGGAGGAGGGGGAGGAGAGCGGGAGGAGGAGCAGGAGGAGGGGGAGGGAGAGCGGGAGGAGGAGCAGGAGGAGGGGAGGGAGAGCGGTAGGAGGAGCAGGTGGAGGGGGAGGGAGAGCGGTAGGAGGAGCAGGTGGAGGGAGGAACAGGAGGAGGAGGAGGAGAAAGAGTAAGAGGAGCAGGAGGAGGTGGAGGAGGAGCAGGAGGAGGGAAGGGCAGCAGGAGTAGCAGGAATATGAACAGGAGGGAGAAGGAGCCAGCAGCAGAAGCAGGAGGAGTTACTCACCGCTCCGAACAGCCTCCCGTCCCGGTTCATGGCCAGGTAGCGGTTAGCCGCCACCCCCTTGATGACCACCTCCCCGACGGATGTGGCCTGGAGCTGCAGCTTGACTGGGGACCAGAAACACACCGCTAGTTAGCACCTAGCCACGTGTAGTGACATTATTATGATTTTTTATTTTGAATTCAAACTTTATTTATCACCGGGTCGGTCTCGTGGAGAAGAAACGTCTCTTTTACTAGAGACCCGATCGTGTCAGCGGCAGAATACAATGAAACACAGTGAAACAGATCACACACAACACCAAAGACAGTTATCAGCACCGATCCGCAGGTACCGATTGCTCTACAGTCGATGGTTATTGGTCGGCTGATGGATAAATGCACCCAGTCCACCTCTACGGACGACAGCTTCGACAGCTGTTAAGATGTAATGAACACCAACAGGAGCCGAATGAACCGGTTGAAACTGGTTTAGGACTCAGAGCCTGGCTCGGTCCGGGAGGTACCGGTCCGGGAGGTACCGGTCCGGGAGGTACCGGTCCAGGACAGACGCTTCATTCCATCTTCCCTGAGAGTGGAGACAATCTCTGTTCTGTGAACTCTGAGGTATTCTTCACTGGGCTCCCGGCCCAAAAGCCTTCCCTCTACAGACCCAGAGAGTTGATCATAAAGATAAAACTCCACCCTGGTCTTCTAACACATGAGGCAGCGTTTACTGATCAGATCCAAGCCTCTTTCTGCTACCTGAGGTCAGCGAGGACGTCTGGGGGTTATCGCTCAAAGACATGGCTTTGGGCTTTCAGATTTCTCCAATCAAATGAAATTCACACACTTAAATTAAACAGTTGGTCTGTTTAACTGAACCCCTGAAACATGTCTGACCGTTTCCCCTTTGACTGACAACACCAACATTGTGCTGAAGAGCAGCATGCCTTCCCCTGACTCCAGGTCAAAGGTGAAGAGAGGGAGGTAAGAGTGTGAAGATATAGCAGCTCCCCTCTCAGTTAACAACTCACACAGTCATGGACCGGGGGCTTGGACCCCCAAGGACTTTGGGGGGGGTCTTTCTAATTAATTTCTAAAAGACCCTGAATCCTTCCTGGTAGTGACGCAGGCAGGGAGTCTCTCTGCAGGACGAGACATAAACACTCCAAAACAAGCAGCACTAGTTGTAGTGTAGTGTAGTGTAGTGAGCTAGTGTGTGCACAGCCTTCCCACCGTACCTGAGGAAAGGGAGGACAGCTATGAGCAGAGCCCTTTTTTGTGAATGGCGAAGACTTAAGTGGACATAAACGCACACACTGTAATGATCCAGAGGACCTGCTTCACAGGAAGGTATTCTCCAGAGGCACCACCAGAGCCTCGGGGAGGCAGTAAGGGTGAGACTTCCTGGTTCAATATTTGGCGGAAAAAGCAGCATAGAGAGGCATTGTGTGGAGGGCTGGGAGTCCCGGGTCTGGCAGTACTTACCCAGGGCTAACGTGTGTGTGGCTAGCGGAGAGCCGTCTGGCAGCACTTACTGTGGGGGTTGTTCTTGTCCCGGACGCCGTCCACGCGGCCCTCAGAGGTGAGGCGGAGGAAGAAGCCTCCGTTCTTGCAGTACAGCCTCTTGGGCTCCCTGAAGTTGGCCGAAGGAAAGCCGCTGTCGCTACCGTCGTCCGGCGAGGCGGGAAGAGTGGTGATTTGTCCCGTGGCCATCGCCTCCTCCTCCTCCTGCTTCTCCTCCTCCTCTCGCTTCTCTTCTGCCTGCGTCTCCTTCTTACCCTCCCAGCAGAGCGGGGAGCCCCGCGCTGGCCTCCCACCACCTCCCACTAACTCACTAACCCTCCCCCCTCCTCCTCCTCCTCTCTCCCTTCACGGAGCACAGGACCTGGCTCTACTTAACCTCCCGGGGATCAGCTGACGCAGAGGAGACGCTTCAGGAGAACCCTCCCCCATTTCCTGGGAGATAAAGCTCCTCTCCCACAGCCTGCTGGTTCTGGGTCTAGAAGGGGTCCCGGTCGATCCTGTGAGTGTGGACTCCTGATCTCCACTGCTGAGAGCCACTGCTCTACCCGTCGTTCTGCTAGTTTAATAAAGGAGGACAGCTGGATCATAGAGATCTGGCTTTCCCTGCAGGGCCTCTTGGAGTGCACACACTCACTCACACACACACACACACACACACACACACGTCTGTACCAACGGACAGGACAAGGAGAGGTGAGAGGAGGATAGGGGAGAGGTGAGAGGGGGATAGGGGAGAGGTGAGAGGGGGATAGGGGAGAGGTGGAGAGGAGGAGAGGTGAGAGGGGAGGATAGGGGAGCTCGGAGGGGACCGCTGGATCTGCGTCACTCGGTCACTTGGGAGCTCAGACGCTAAGTGTGAACAGCACACTTAGCTGACACGCTGTGACTCAGAAGGGAAAAGCAGCTCAGAACTTCTCTGAGGGTTGAACTGCAAACTGTTATAAAAAAAAGTGACACTGTTTACGAGGATGTGAACGATTAGCCCAGAGTTCAGCCTAAAGAACCACATCTAAAAGGACATCACACTCCAATGCCGGTTGGAGACAACGTGTCCCGATGGGTCCTGAGGTCCCGGGTTCTGTTCTGTACTGTATGGGTTCCAGAGGGCCCGGGTTCTGTACTGTATAGGTCCTGAGGGCCCGGGTTCTGTACTGTACTGTATGGGTCCTGAGGGCCCGGGTTCTGTACTGTATGGGTCCTGAGGGCCCGGGTTCTGTACTGTACTGTATGGGTCCTGAGGGCCCGGGTTCTGTACTGTATGCGTACTGAGGGCCCGGGTTCTGTACTGTACGGGTCCCGACGGCCCGGGTTCTGTACTGTACTGTACTGTATGGGTCCTGAGGGCCCGGGTTCTGTTCTGTACTATATGGGTCCTGAGGGCCCGGGTTCTGTTCTGTATGGGTCCTGAGGGCCCGGATTCTGTACTGTACTGTATGCGTCCTGAGGGCCTGGGTTCTGTACTGTATGCGTCCTGAGGGCCCGGGTTCTGTACTGTACTGTATGGGTCTCCATGTACCACTTTAGAGCAGCAGGACACTTCTGGAGTCGTCCCGTGGGAAAAAAACTTGACCAGAACGTCACTCAACAATGAGAGACGACATGTGTCAACGACATGAGGGGATGAAGGAGACCAGGTGAGGAGATCGGGCCAAACCAAACGAACAGAGGGGAACCAAAACACAACAGCTTCACAATAGAAACAAAGCCCAGATCTCCTGGAAAAGGAAAGAATGACATTATTGATCCTTCATGAGTTGATTGTTCCAGTGGAGAACACCCTGATGTCTTATTATTATTATTATTATTATTATTAATATTAGTAAAGGTTGGAATGTCACACACACCCACAGACGTGATGACAGTCCTGAGTTTGTGACTTGAACACATGTTTTACATGGCGATAACACGCCTATTTTAGTGTTAAATTATGTTTGTTTGTGTATGTGTTTAGATGTATTTTCACACTCACGTGTATGTAAATATCCTTTTTATTGCATTTCTTGGGTTGAGTCACTGCCCTTTCCTGTGAGATAAATAAAGTTATGTCGAACGTATTAAATGGACGTAAGCAGACAAGGTGTGTACGTTTATAATAAATATTTGAATAGAATTTTGCAAACTTTGCACGTTTGACAAGGTATGGCATTTGAGTAAAATGACTTCCCTGAAGTGAATAGACGGCTGTTGTCTTCAATTTACAGTCACTTTTTTACAGTTACTATAAACACCTCATAAATAATTTATATAATATAAAAAGTCAAATAATAGTATAATAGCACAGTAGTTTTTCGAAAGCTATTTTAGGAATGTGACATTGCTCTACTAATGAACTCAAGAGTAAATCGCACGGTTGCACAACGCCTTACTTAAATGTTGTAATATTATGTCGCCCCCAAGTGTCCGACAATGGTATTACAACACCATACAGACAGAGGAACAGTATCCTTACTGCCTTAATAATAATACTAAGAATATTAATAATAATAGTCACACTATTTGTTACATATATTATAATATATTGTTCTAGACAAATGTAAAAATTGACAATTGGCCAGTGAAAGAATCCACGCTGAATTCTGAAAATCAAAGCAGCATTAAGTCTGTTTGGGTCCGGAGTGTTTCAGGGTCTACGCCTGTGATGATCTCGGCGTCCGTTTGCAACACGAGAAAAACCAAATCCATGGCTCTGGTCCAAGCCTCCACCTTCACACTCAGATTATCATAGACAGTGCCCTCTGCTCCGTCACCCGAGGTCACAGCAGGACCCTTCTCATCCTCTAGGACTCCAGACAAGCCGTCCAAGCGCTCCACTTTCTGGCTGACCTCCGTCCAGGCCTCTAGTTTGGAACATCGTCCGCTGTTGGCCATCACCGTGGCAACGTAGTCCATCAAGCCATCCGCCATCAGCCTCAGGACCTCGGCCCTGTAGAGACCCCCGGCTTCAGGCTCCGCCTCCCCGGGGAGCTTTAGGGGTCGGCGGGCGTGCTTCCGGAGGTCACGGACGCACACCACCTCGATGAGGCCGGCCCCGGGGAGCACCGCCCCGTCCCGCAGGGCGCCGTGCAGACGGTGGGCACACGCCCAGAACTCGTCCTCCATCGACTGCAGCTTGGCGGGAACGCAGCCGGTCAGCACCACCGTGGCGAGGCCCCCGCCGGCCTCGGAGGAGATGATCACGGCCCGGCGTTCCCCGAGGTCTCTCCACGGCGTGACCTTTGCCCCCGCGCCGACACACCGTTGGCTCAACTGAGCGGCGTACGTGACGGCCGTGGCTCCCGTGGCCTCGGCGAAGGCCTGCAGAACGGAGGCCCTCACGCGGTCCACCGGGAGGATCCCGTGCACCAGGCAACGCAGACTCAGCGAGTCGTCGGTCGCTCCTGAGACCAGCAGGAGGTCCACGCCCAGCCTCAGCAGGGATGTCAGCACGCCGTCCGTCCACCGGCCCTCCTCGCCGGACCCCCCCGGGTCCAGACGGTCCGTCACGTGACTCAGCCCCTGTGGCGTCTTGAAGCCCGGGTGGCGGTACCTCCGGCAGAGATCTCCGGCGATCAGCGCCACTCGTAGACTCCGCCCGCTCAGCAGCCGGGTCACCGCCACCTTCTCTGGGGGCAGTCTGACCACCCAGCCGGGGGACACGCACGCCCGCTCCTCGGACACGCCGGGCACCACGCAAGTCACCACTTTACCCACGTCCAGCACAGCCTGCAGGCGGGCGACCCGCAGCACTAACTCCATGGACCGGTCGTGACCGTGGCTCAGAGCTCTGGCCGTGGGGCCCACATCTGGGGGGGAGGGTGGCGTGACCAGGGAGGCGGGGTCGGGTGCAGCTCCGCAGAAGTATCTGCTGTGGGTCAGTTTGACCTTCCCTCGTCCTTTGCGCGGGTGCTCCCTCGTGCGGCGTGCGGCGTCCTCCTCCGTGGAGAGAGCGGGTGAACGCGGTTCAGTCGCCGTGTCCAACCGGACACGGTGTGTTCTGCACGCCTGCAGGCACACGTCCAGCCCCTCCCGCATGGCACCAACCACCCGGAGGGGCGCCATCCCCCGCCTCAGACACTCCAGCGCCGCGCGGCTCCACGCCCCCGCCAGGAACAGCAGACAGCCCGCCCCCGAGCCGCATGCCGCATGGTGCGCCCGGACCGCCTCCGAGACCAGCTGACCCACCGCACAGCTCGGCTGGACGCTCTCCAGGAGGCGGAGGCAGGAGCAGACCAGGGCGGCCCGCCCGCTGCTCCTCCCCCCCTCCTCCTCCTCCTCCTGGATGAACTTGTAGGCCTTGCAGGGCCCCAGGGAGGAGAGGGTGAGGCCGGCCAGCGCCGACACCTTCTGTAGTCCCACGTGCTGCTCCAGGTTCATCACGCCACTGGACCGCATGACTGATTCCCTGAATGAATCAATTCCCCCGTTTTGACGTATTGTGCTCCCTCTGGTACACACTGCTGTCTGTAGTTAACAGTCAGCACACAGTGTATCCTCTGTAGTTTGGATTAAAGACATTTATTTGGGGTTATTTTAGCAGCCCTAACGAAAGCAACCTGTGTAGCTACAAGGAAGCCGGTTGCGCCATATTAAACCTACTGAACGACTAAACTACTAAACCCCAGTTTAATCTCTTTATCTGAACATAAACGAATATGAACTACTTATCCTGTTGGCGCGGTCGTCTGCTCTCTTCACACAAAACACACGGTGAGAATATAAACACTCATTATTATTATTATTATTATTATCATCGTTATCCTACCGAAACACGACCACAATCCAGTCTGTTCAACGACACTCATGCGCATGCGCATGACTGCGCCGGTTGCTAGGAGACATACAAACGAACGTATGGATTGGTCGACGACACTAAACGCCCGCCTCTTCTCGCTTGCCATTGGTCGAGACGAGGGAATCCTGCCGTGTCCGTCCGTCCTATTGGACTTCGCGGTTGTCATTAACGACAGAGAAACCGTTGCTCTTGTTGTTGTTGCTACTGCTGCTGCTGCCGTGTTGACAACAAGGCAACACCGGACAGATTCCTGCTCCACAGAGATCAGAAAATGGTACTTATTTATATTTTAATAACACATCTCGGCGCATTTATTTTCACATCGATCGGTTAATTGATCGGCAAACTCGGGGAGACGTTGAAAGACTTTGGTATAACTTGAGCTAGGCTAACTCAGCGAACTTGTATGACCGACCGCATAGTTAACATGTTTAATTTACCAGCAAAGTGTGGCACACGATTTTTATCGATGTTATGTAGAATTACCGAGATGTATCTTATCAATACATTCGGGATCAGTGGGGCTCAACTGTAGCTCTGTGGAGGGTGAGCCGAGTGGACCCGAACCCGAGTCCTACCCGAGTCGACCGAACCCGAGTTGACCCGAACCCGAGTTGACCCGAGTTACTACCGTTATAACCTTCCCCCCCCCCCCCCCACCACCCTCTCCCATCCTCTCCTCCTCCCACCACCACCCTCTCCTCCTCCCACCACCACCCTCTCCCATCCTCTCCTCCTCCCATCCTCTCCTCCTCCCACCACCACCCTCTCCCCCTCCCACCACCACCCTCTCCCATCCTCTCCTCCTCCCACCCTCTCCTCCTCCCATCCTCTCCTCCTCCCACCACCACCCTCTCCCCCTCCCATCCTCTCCTCCTCCTCCTCCCATCCTCTCCTCCTCCCACCACCACCCTCTCCCATCCTCTCCTCCTCCCACCACCACCCTCTCCCACCCTCTCCTCCTCCCACCACCACCCTCTCCTCCTCCCACCACCACCCTCTCCTCCTCCCATCCTCTCCTCCCACCACCACCCTCTCCCACCCTCTCCTCCTCCCATCCTCTCCTCCTCCCACCACCACCCTCTCCCACCCTCTCCTCCTCCCACCACCACCCTCTCCTCCTCCCACCACCACCCTCTCCCATCCTCTCCTCCTCCCACCCTCTCACCACCACCCTCTCCTCCTCCCACCACCACCCTCTCCCACCCTCTCCTCCTCCCACCACCACCCTCTCCTCCTCCCATCCTCTCCTCCTCCCACCACCACCCTCTCCCATCCTCTCCTCCTCCCACCACCACCCTCTCCCACCCTCTCCTCCTCCCACCACCACCCTCTCCCACCCTCTCCTCCTCCCATCCTCTCCTCCTCCCACCACCACCCTCTCCCATCCTCTCCTCCTCCCACCACCACCCTCTCCCACCCTCTCCTCCTCCCACCACCACCCTCTCCCACCCTCTCCTCCTCCCATCCTCTCCTCCTCCCACCACCACCCTCTCCCATCCTCCCACCCTCTCCTCCTCCCACCACCACCCTCTCCCACCCTCTCCTCCTCCCACCAGGCTTCAGGCTACCGGAACCCCGCGGCGCCGGTCCAGAGGAAGAAGGCGGCGGCCCACAAGCAGCTCGACCTGACGGAGGAGCAGAAGCAGGAGGTGCGGGAGGCGTTCGACCTGTTCGACACGGACGGGACGGGGACCATCGACGTCAAGGAGCTCAAGGTAGCCTCCGAAATCCCTCCCTACTCACTATATAGTATACTACTATAGTATACAGTACTATACACATATATATAAACGATTTTAAATAAAGATATTCCACATACTACACCTGCCAGGTCGCCATGCGGGCGCTCGGCTTCGAGCCTAAAAAGGAGGAGATCAAGAAGATGATCGCGGACGTCGACAAGGAAGGATCCGGAATGATTGACTTCAACGCCTTCCTCCGCATGATGACCCCAAAGATGGTAAGGGTTAAAGGTCACAGCATGATGACCCCTAAGATGGTAAGGGTTAAAGGTCACAGCATGATGACCCCCAAGATGGTAAGAGTTAAAGGTCACAGCATGATGACCCCCCCCCCCAATATGGTAAGGGTTAAAGGTTAACATTTTATTAATTCATTTAGCAGACGCTTTTGTCCCCAATAATTTGTTACAATAAGGTCATTCAACAGGTAAACAAGAGAACTACTAGTCACCATAATAATATATAATATATACATACATATACTTTAATAATATAATATATACATACATATACACATATATAATAACATCATATATAATACATTACATTACAATAAGGTCATTCAACAGGTAGACAAGAGAACTAATACCATAATACACCATAATAATATATACATACATATACACATATATAATAACATCATATATAAAACATAAATGTCCTTCAAGAGCAGAACCAGTGCTCAGATCAGGTAAAAGTGTCTCTAGATTTGACACACTAAGTCCATCCAACAGGACCATGACTAACCGTGGAGGTTAGGACTAACCCACTGAGCCAGTGTGATGTGGGCGGTTAAAGGGTGGCGGAGGTCAGGGGGATTACAGCAAAACACCAGTCACACTGTCAACAGACCACAGGTGTTTGAGCCCGTTGTCTTTGGGAGAAATAAGGGTCAGGGAGAGCCAGCGTCAGCTCTGTGGTTTCAGCCAAAACAGGGAACCGGCTTACGTCTCATTAGTGGGTCTGTACAATGTCGGCAAAATGCAGAGAACTCTGGAAATTGTGGAAATGCAGGGAACCGCATGGCTGCTCTATCGGTTCTCACGCTTCGGTCCGTCCTCCACAGAGCGAGAAGGATTTCACGGAGGAGATCCTCAAGGCGTTCCGGCTGTTTGACGACGACTGTACCGGTAGGATCTCCTTCAAGAACCTGAAGAGAGTCGCCAAGGAGCTGGGGGAGAACCTCACCGATGAAGAGCTACAGGTGAGAACCTCACCGATGAAGAGCCACAGGTGAGAACCTCACCGATGAAGAGCCACAGGTGAGAACCTCACCGATGAAGAGCTACGGGTGAGAACCTCACAGATGAGATGAAGAGCGACAGGTGAGAACCTCGCTGATGAAGAGCTCCGGGTGAACGGGACAGGAAGACAGACAGACAGACAGACAGACAGACCTCTGTCAGTGATGTTGATGTTTATGGAGCCACATCTGAAGTGAATCATTAACATTGTCATTACACTTTCATACTTTGACACATTACAGTTACTGCATGGTTCTGTACTGTTCTGCACTGTATTCATGATGCTGCTGCACTACTGGCACTTTAAACTTATTTTAAATGCTTTTTGCACCATTTCAACACATGTACATATCATCCATCAGTCACTTTATTCTTCTTATGTTCATTTTTTAATTGTGTATAGTATTTTTGATAGTATTGTGTTTTAGAAATGCATACCAGGAGAGGGAATGGGGAGTAAGCATTCCATTGTACTTGCATGTGGCAAAGACAATTCTTGGATCTTGAATCTTGAACGTTTGTGTTTGTGATTGTGATTTGTTGCGGCGGTTCCAGGAGATGATCGACGAGGCGGACCGGGACGGAGACGGAGAGGTGAACGAACACGAGTTCCTGAGGATCATGAAGAAGACCAGTCTCTACTGACGCCCACCCGGGACTTCTTGAGCCTTCCTCCGTGTCCTTGTAAATACATTGTAAAACACTTTTCACCTTTTTTTTGTATTTCTTTTTATAATTATTAACATGAATAAAAATGTTTTTGGAGGTTGGACCTTGTGTCTTCTACTGGGTACTTCACTTGTCTGGGTCTGCTTACTCAACACTCACCACGGGTTTGACTGTGGTTTCCGAGGTCTTCCCCCCGCTGGTCGACTCTCTCTCTCACTCACACACACACACACACACACACACGGTCCACAACTCTCCCCGAGAACGTGTGTCACCCGTCAGCGTGGATGAGTAAGGTGGTAAGAGGGAACTCCGTAGACTCCGCCCGCTCAGCAGCCGGGTCACCGCCACCTTCTCTGGGGGCAGTCTGACCACCCAGCCGGGGGACACGCACGCCCGCTCCTCGGACACGCCGGGCACCACGCAAGTCATTGGCCATTGGTCGAGACGAGGGAATCCTGCCGTGTCCGTCCGTCCTATTGGACTTCGCGGTTGTCATTAACGACAGAGAAACCGTTGCTCTTGTTGTTGTTGCTACTGCTGCTGCTACCGTGTTGACAACAAGGCAACACTGGACAGATTCCTGCTCCACAGAGATCAGAAAATGGTACTTATTTATATTTTAATAACACATCTCGGCGCATTTATTTTCACATCGATTGGTTAATTGATCGGCAAACTCGGGGAGACGTTGAAAGACTTTGGTATAACTTGAGCTAGGCTAACTCAGCGAACTTGTATGACCGACCGCATAGTTAACATGTTTAATTTACCAGCAAAGTGTGGCACACGATTTTTATCGATGTTATGTAGAATTACCGAGATGTATCTTATCAATACATTCGGGATCAGTGGGGCTCAACTGTAGCTCTGGAGGGTGAGCCGAGTGGACCCGAACCCGAGTCGACCGAACCCGAGTCGACCCGAGTTACTACCGTTATAACCTTCCCCCCCCCCACCACCCTCTCCCATCCTCTCCTCCTCCCACCACCACCCTCTCCCATCCTCTCCTCCTCCCCTCTCCCATCCTCTCCTCCTCCCACCACCACCCTCTCCCATCCTCTCCTCCTCCCACCACCACCCTCTCCCATCCTCTCCTCCTCCCACCACCACCCTCTCCATCCTCTCCTCCTCCCATCCTCTCCTCCCATCACCACCCTCTCCCACCACCACCCTCTCCCATCCTCTCCTCCTCCCACCACCACCCTCTCCTCCTCCCATCCTCTCCTCCCACCACCACCCTCTCCCATCCTCTCCTCCCATCCTCTCCTCCTCCCACCACCACCCTCTCCCATCCTCTCCTCCTCCCACCACCACCCTCTCCCACCCTCTCCTCCTCCCACCACCACCCTCTCCCATCCTCTCCTCCTCCCATCCTCTCCTCCTCCCACCACCACCACCCTCTCCTCCTCCCACCCCCACCCTCTCCTCCTCCCACCACCACCCTCTCCCACCCTCTCCTCCTCCCACCACCACCCTCTCCCATCCTCTCCTCCTCCCACCCTCTCCTCCTCCCACCTCCTCTGTCTTCTACTGGGTACTTCACTTGTCTGGGTCTGCTTACTCAACACTCACCACGGGTTTGACTGTGGTTTCCGAGGTCTTCCCCCCGCTGGTCGACTCTCTCTCTCTCACACACACACACACACACACACACACACACACACACACACACACACACACACACACACACACACACACACACACGGTCCACAACTCTCCCCGAGAACGTGTGTCACCCGTCAGCGTGGATGAGTAAGGTGGTAAGAGGGAACTCCGTAGACTCCGCCCGCTCAGCAGCCGGGTCACCGCCACCTTCTCTGGGGACAGTCTGACCACCCAGCCGGGGGACACGCACGCCCGCTCCTCGGACACGCCGGGCACCACGCAAGTCACCACTTTACCCACGTCCAGCACAGCCTGCAGGCGGGCGACCCGCAGCACTAACTCCATGGACCGGTCGTGACCGTGGCTCAGAGCTCTGGCCGTGGGGCCCACATCTGGGGGGGAGGGTGGCGTGACCAGGGAGGCGGGGTCGGGTGCAGCTCCGCAGAAGTATCTGCTGTGGGTCAGTTTGACCTTCCCTCGTCCTTTGCGCGGGTGCTCCCTCGTGCGGCGTGCGGCGTCCTCCTCTGTGGAGAGAGCGGGTGAGCGCGGTTCAGTCGCCGTGTCCAACCGGACACGGTGTGTTCTGCACGCCTGCAGGCACACGTCCAGCCCCTCCCGCATGGCACCAACCACCCGGAGGGGCGCCATCCCCCGCCTCAGACACTCCAGCGCCGCGCGGCTCCACGCCCCCGCCAGGAACAGCAGACAGCCCGCCCCCGAGCCGCATGCCGCATGGTGCGCCCGGACCGCCTCCGAGACCAGCTGACCCACCGCACAGCTCGGCTGGACGCTCTCCAGGAGGCGGAGGCAGGAGCAGACCAGGGCGGCCCGCCCGCTGCTCCTCCCCCCCCTCCTCCTCCTCCTCCTCCTGGATGAACTTGTAGGCCTTGCAGGGCCCCAGGGAGGAGAGAGTGAGGCCGGCCAGCGCCGACACCTTCTGTAGTCCCACGTGCTGCTCCAGGTTCATCACGCCACTGGACCGCATGACTGATTCCCTGAATGAATCAATTCCCCCGTTTTGACATATTGTGCTCCCTCTGGTACACACTGCTGTCTGTAGTTAACAGTCAGCACACAGTGTATCCTCTGTAGTAAGACATTTATTTGGGGTTATTTTAGCAGCCTTTATCTGAACATAAACGAATATGAACTACTTATCCTGTTGGCGCGGTCGTCTGCTCTCTTCACACAAAACACACGGTGAGAATATAAACACTCATTATTATTATTATTATTATTATTATCATCGTTATCCTACCGAAACACGACCACAATCCAGTCTGTTCAACGACACTCATGCGCATGTGCGTGACTGCGCCGGTTGCTAGGAGACATACAAACGAACGTATGGATTGGTCGACGACACAAAACGCCCGCCTCTTCTCGCTTGCCATTGGTCGAGACGAGGGAATCCTGCCGTGTCCGTCCGTCCTATTGGACTTCGCGGTTGTCATTAACGACAGAGAAACCGTTGCTCTTGTTGTTGTTGTTACTGCTGAATCTCCGTATATAAGAGATAGTTCTGTCACAGTCAGTCAGTTCGGTCGGTCAGTTCAGTCAGTGAAGTTCCATAATTTCCTCTCTTATTGCATGCAGCCAATAAGGTACGTTTGGTGTTGTGGTTGTTAGCTGTGTGTAGGCCCAAGCCAGGTAGCTAAAGTGCTAACGAAATGTTTGCTAAGTGAATTTATTATTATTATTATTATTATTATTATTGCAGAAGGATTTAATGTGTTTTGTAGGTTAAGTTCATTTTGGTTAACAATATTGTAAAGACATGTGACACTAAGAGACGAAGTAGAAATAATATGGATGTATGTTGTTATTGTTTGATCTGTGATTTATTGTATTTCATGTGTGTGTTTCACAGTTCTCACGGTCTGGATTTGAATAAATCATAAAGAACGCATTGCTGTCATCATTGCATGAGAGGGAATTACAATGGTACTTATTTATATTTTAATAACACATCTCGGCGCATTTATTTTCACATCGATCGGTTAATTGATCGGCAAACTCGGGGAGACGTTGAAAGACTTTGGTATAACTTGAGCTAGGCTAACTCAGCGAACTTGTATGACCGACCGCATAGTTAACATGTTTAATTTACCAGCAAAGTGTGGCACACGATTTTTATCGATGTTATGTAGAATTACCGAGATGTATCTTATCAATTACATTCGGGATCAGTGGGGCTCAACTGTAGCTCTGTGGAGGGTGAGCCGAGTGGACCCGAACCCGAGTCCTACCCGAGTCGACCGAACCCGAGTTGACCCGAACCCGAGTTGACCTGAGTTACTACCGTTATAACCTTCCCCCCCCACCACCCTCTCCTCCTCCCACCACCACCCTCTCCCATCCTCTCCTCCTCCCCTCTCCCCTCTCCCCTCTCCCATCCTCTCCTCCTCCCACCACCACCCTCTCCCATCCTCTCCTCCTCCTCCCACCACCACCCTCTCCCATCCTCTCCTCCTCCCACCACCACCCTCTCCCATCCTCTCCTCCTCCCACCACCACCCTCTCCCATCCTCTCCTCCTCCCATCCTCTCCTCCTCCCACCACCACCCTCTCCTCCCACCACCACCCTCTCCCATCCTCTCCTCCTCCCACCACCACCCTCTCCCATCCTCTCCTCCTCCCACCACCACCCTCTCCCACCCTCTCCTCCTCCCATCCTCTCCTCCTCCTACCACCACCCTCTCCCATCCTCTCCTCCTCCCATCCTCTCCTCCTCCCACCACCACCCTCTCCCATCCTCTCCTCCTCCCGCCACCACCCTCTCCCATCCTCTCCTCCTCCCATCCTCTCCTCCTCCCACCACCACCACCCTCTCCCACCCTCTCCTCCTCCCACCACCACCCTCTCCTCCTCCCACCACCACCACCCTCTCCCACCCTCTCCTCCTCCCACCACCACCCTCTCCCACCCTCTCCTCCTCCCACCACCACCCTCTCCCACCAGGCTTCAGGCTACCGGAACCCCGCGGCGCCGGTCCAGAGGAAGAAGGCGGCGGCCCACAAGCAGCTCGACCTGACGGAGGAGCAGAAGCAGGAGGTGCGGGAGGCGTTCGACCTGTTCGACACGGACGGGACGGGGACCATCGACGTCAAGGAGCTCAAGGTAGCCTCCGAAATCCCTCCCTACTCACTATATAGTACACTACTATAGTATACAGTACTATACACATATATATAAACGATTTTAAATAAAGATATTCCACATACTACACCTGCCAGGTCGCCATGCGGGCGCTCGGCTTCGAGCCTAAAAAGGAGGAGATCAAGAAGATGATCGCGGACGTCGACAAGGAAGGATCCGGAATGATTGACTTCAACGCCTTCCTCCGCATGATGACCCCAAAGATGGTAAGGGTTAAAGGTCACAGCATGATGACCCCTAAGATGGTAAGGGTTAAAGGTCACAGCATGATGACCCCCAAGATGGTAAGAGTTAAAGGTCACAGCATGATGACCCCCCCCCCCCCCCCCCCCCCCAATATGGTAAGGGTTAAAGGGCAACATTTTATTAATTCATTTAGCAGACGCTTTTGTCCCCAATAATTTGTTACAATAAGGTCATTCAACAGGTAAACAAGATAACTACTAGTCACCATTATAATATATACATACATATACTTTAATAATATAATATATACATACATATACACATATATAATAACATCATATATAATACATTACATTACAATAAGGTCATTCAACAGGTAGACAAGAGAACTAATACCATAATACACCATAATAATATAATATATACATACATATACACATATATAATAACATCATATATAAAACATAAATGTCCTTCAAGAGCAGAACCAGTGCTCAGATCAGGTAAAAGTGTCTCTAGATTTGACACACTAAGTCCATCCAACAGGACCATGACTAACCGTGGAGGTTAGGACTAACCCACTGAGCCAGTGTGATGTGGGCGGTTAAAGGGTGGCGGAGGTCAGGGGGATTACAGCAAAACACCAGTCACACTGTCAACAGACCACAGGTGTTTGAGCCCGTTGTCTCTGGGAGAAATAAGGGTCAGGGAGAGCCAGCGTCAGCTCTGTGGTTTCAGCCAAAACAGGGAACCGGCTTACGTCTCATTAGTGGGTCTGTACAATGTCGGCAAAATGCAGAGAACTCTGGAAATTGTGGAAATGCAGGGAACCGCATGGCTGCTCTATCGGTTCTCACGCTTCGGTCCATCCTCCACAGAGCGAGAAGGATTTCACGGAGGAGATCCTCAAGGCGTTCCGGCTGTTTGACGACAACTGTACCGGTAGGATCTCCTTCAAGAACCTGAAGAGAGTCGCCAAGGAGCTGGGGGAGAACCTCACCGATGAAGAGCTACAGGTGAGAACCTCACCGATGAAGAGCCACAGGTGAGAACCTCACCGATGAAGAGCCACAGGTGAGAACCTCACCGATGAAGAGCTACGGGTGAGAACCTCACAGATGAGATGAAGAGCGACAGGTGCGAACCTCGCTGATGAAGAGCTCTGGGTGAACGGGACAGGAAGACAGACAGACAGACAAACCTCTGTCAGTGATGTTGATGTTTATGGAGCCACATCTGAAGTGAATCATTAACATTGTCATTACACTTTCATACTTTGACACATTACAGTTACTGCATGGTTCTGTACTGTTCTGCACTGTATTCATGATGCTGCTGCACTACTGGCACTTTAAACTTCTTTTTAAATGCTTTTTGCACCATTTCAACACATGTACATATCATCCATCAGTCACTTTATTCTTCTTGTTATGTTCATTTTTTAATTGTGTATAGTATTTTTGATAGTATTGTGTTTTAGAAATGCATACCAGGAGAGGGAATGGGGAGTAAGCATTCCATTGTACTTGTTGCATGTGGCAAAGACAATTCTTGGATCTTGAATCTTGAACGTTTGTGTTTGTGATTGTGATTTGTTGCGGCGGTTCCAGGAGATGATCGACGAGGGGGACCGGGACGGAGACGGAGAGGTGAACGAACAGGAGTTCCTGAGGATCATGAAGAAGACCAGTCAATACTGACGCCCACCCGGGACTTCTTGAGCCTTTCTCCGTGTCCTTGTAAATACATTGTAAAATACTTTTCACCTTTTTTTGTATTTCTTTTTATAATTATTAACATGAATAAAAATGTTTTTGGAGGTTGGACCTTGTGTCTTCTACTGGGTACTTCACTTGTCTGGGTCTGCTTACTCAACACTCACCACGGGTTTGACTGTGGTTTCCGAGGTCTTCCCCCCCGCTGGTCGACTCTCTCTCTCACACACACACACACACACACACGGTCCACAACTCTCCCCGAGAACGTGTGTCACCCGTCAGCGTGGATGAGTAAGGTGGTAAGAGGGAACGTGTGGTGGCCACTTGTCCATCGGGGAGAGACCCCCTGGTCTAACTGACTGCTCAGACCGGGGGGGGAAGAACCTCTACGAAACAAACCTGAAGGAACAGGATATCGTCATGATGTCATTTTCCATCTGAGGACACGTGTGTGAAAGCTGTGATGCGACGACAGCAAAAGGAACATGGGCCGGAAAATAGAAAGTTGTGCTGATGAAATGTGATCGCGTTACGGGAAGTGCTGCCGCCCACGCAATAATAGATATATTTATTGTAGATATATATGCATATATCAATTTTTATTACTATGAATATCTAGAATATAGAAAGATATACAGTATATATATCTATATTATATATAGATTATATTATATATATATATAGATGATATAGCTTATATCACCTATATTATATATAGATATATATATATAATATAGATAGATCGATCTATCTATAGATATATAATATATCTATATAGATATATTATATATCTATATAGATATAAAGTATATATATACAGTATATATCTATCATTTAGATATATAATAGTAATGATTGATTCAATATTAAAGATGTTTAATTGTCATTTGCAACAAGTACAATTGAATGCTTTCTCCCCATTCCTTCACGCAGTATGAATTTTCTAAAACACTATACTACAAAATAAATACACCACAATGAACAATAAAGTGACTGATGGATAATATGTACAAAAAAATGAATAAAAGCATTTTAAAGTGCCAGTAGTGCATCAGTGCAGTTACTGTAATGAGTCCAGAAAAAGTATGATAGTGTAATGTTTATGACAATTTTATGATAGTGGCTGTAGAGGCTAAGCCGACGCTTTAAACCTCTGAGGATCCGCTATCTCGGCTGTATTGACGCACACCAAGTTTGTCAGGTGAATAATAGTCCGATACAATTGGTCCAGTTGGAATACAGTCCATTTATTTCCTTTTACCGGTGTCCATTTAACTTACTTCATTTTCTCATTCGCCATACATTATATTACAGTACAAACAATACCTTTCCACGAATGTTTGTAATCCTGTGTGTGTGTGTGTGCTCCGTGTGTGTGTGTGCTCCGTGTGTGCGTGTGTGCTCCGTGTGTGTGTGTGTGTGTGCTCCTTGTGTGTGTGTGTGTGTGTGTGTGTGTGCGTGTGCTCCGTGTGTGTGTGTGTGTGTGTGTGTGTGTGCTCCGTGTATGTGTGTGTGTGTGTGTGTGTGTGTGTGGCCTTCCGGCGGAACCTCTCACCACAAACATATGGTTCCTACCTTTTTAGCCACAGTGTTAGTTCTTCAGGCTGTACCTGACGTCCTGTAGTGTTGCAGATGTAGTCATGATTTCCATACATTTTTGGTATTCCCTTGACATGTCTTTTTCCTCTGAGGACTTTTCATTAAAGTCATGATTATACTGACTGTTAAGCATGAGCTCCAATTTGGAAATAGAAATCCTATTCACCACAACAGAAGAAAGCTCCATGTCAACATCACTGCTTCCATGTAAAGAACCATCGCTGACCCATCCCAGCCCTGCTCTTATAGAGCAGGGCTGTCCAACTCATGTTCACCCCGGGCCACATCAGCATTATGGTTGACCTAAAAGGGCCAGTTGTAACTGTAAGACTGTAATATATATATACATATAACTAATCCTTAACATATTAAATAACTGTCACTGCATTTGATTATTATTTATTGAAATGTACAAATATTGTACATACATTAACATAAAGCAAGCACATGACACATACGCCTGTAAACACATACGCCTGTAAACACACTGAATACATTGCTACACATACAAATTAGTATATGTAATTAACTCAAAATAACAATAAGGGTTGTCTCAGTTCACAACTATACTGGTCAAGTTCCGGGTGAAGTTGATGAGGTGATGCTGCTTGCCTTGAACACACCAAGTAGATCCCTAGGACACCATATCACACACCATCCTCATCATGATCATGTTCTGAAAATAACAAAACACAAAACAAAATGCAAGCACAATCATTAAATTGCACACATAACTGTGCTTATTCATGGTTGAAATACACTTTATTATACTTTTAATTCAGGTTTTTAAAAATGCTTACCTATTTGTTTTCTGGCCGGATGCCTGACACCGTTTTCCCGTGGTCAGTCCGTCAATGTCTGGCTTCAGGTCTTGTGCTGTAGCAATCCATAGAACAGCGTGGAGCTTGTCATCGGTGATGTGTGATCTGTGCTTGGTCTTGTTTAGATTCATTATTGAAAACATCTGTTTGCACAGGTAGGTGCTCCCAAACATGGACAGAACACGGGCAGCATGAAGTCGGAGCTGTGGCATCAAAGCGGGGGGGGAGGAGACCGTAAAATTCCTCGATTGCAGCATCCTGGAACTTTGCTCTCAGGCCGCTGTTGCTTTGAAGCTCTATTAACTCCATCTGAAGGAGATGGGGCGCACTGTCGACGTCGGCGGTGAAAGGATTGGCAAAGATGGAAAAGCCTGAGTGCTGTGTTCTAAAGTCAGAGAAGCGCCGATCAAATTCATTCATTAACCGGTTCACTTTGGTAGCTAACCGAGCGCATGAAAAAGCACCACAAACTGAGGCTGAGATGCTCTGACAGGCAGGAAAGTGGGCAAGATTGTCCTGTTCCAGTTGGGACTTCCATAGCTGCAGTTTACGCTGGAAAGCTGTGATCATGTCAGACATCTGCGTGATGACTTGTTCGCGTCCCTGCAGCCTCTGATCCAGTTGTGCGAGATGCCCGTTGTGTCACACAACATACCAAAATCACACAGCCAGTTTGGATCTGAGACTTCAGGCAAGGGGTTTCCTTTACTTTGCATGAAAAGAGCAATTTCTTTCCTAAGCTCAAAAAATCTTTGAGGACTGCACTTCTACTCAGGACTCAGCCACCTTATTTCTGTATGGTACGGCACATCTCCATGCTCCGAGCCCCCCTCCATGCTCCGAGCCCCCCTCCATGCTCCGAGCCCACCTCCATGCTCCGAGCCCACCTCCATGCTCCGAGCCCCCCTCCATGCTCCGAGCCCCCCTCCATGCTCCGAGCCCACCTCCATGCTCCGAGCCCCCCTCCATGCTCCGAGCCCACCTCCATGCTCCGAGCCCCCCTCCATGCTCCGAGCCCACCTCCATGCTCCGAGCCCCCCTCCATGCTCCGAGCCCCCCTCCATGCTCCAAGCCCATCTCCATGCTCCGAGCCCCCCTCCATGCTCCGAGCCCACCTCCATGCTCCGAGCCCACCTCCATGCTCCGAGCCCCCCTCCATGCTCCGAGCCCCCCTCCATGCTCCGAGCCCCCCTCCATGCTCCGAGCCCCCCTCCATGCTCCGAGCCCCCCTCCATGCTCCGAGCCCACCTCCATGCTCCGAGCCCCCCTCCATGCTCCGAGCCCCCCTCCATGCTCCGAGCCCACCTCCTTCAAAACCAGCTGGAACTGGCGGTGATTCAGGCCGTGCGCCCGAATGAAGTTCACTGTTTTCATGACCGTGGTCATTATATCATTCAGTTCCAGAACCTTTCCACACAGATCTTCTTGGTGAATAATGCAATGATAAGTTATCAGAGGTGTGCGGCAGTTACTTTCTTGCATTTTCTCCTTCACTAGTCCAACCAAGCCTCTTTTTCCCCCCACACATCGCAGGTGCGCCAGCGGTAGTTAACCCCGCCAACCTTTCCCAGGGTCATTTAGTTTTACTCACAGACTTCTCAACCGCATCAAAAATGTCCCTCGTCGTCGTCGCCCATGCATGGCAGCTACATCCAAGAGCTCCTCACTGACAGGGAAGTCTGCCTTCACGCCTCTTATAAAAATGGATAGATGCGCTGTATCCGTGTTGTCTGTACTTTCATCAACAGCTAATGAAAAAGCCAGGTAACTGCATGTCTCTTCGGCCAGCTGTGTTGTCAGATTGCCTGCTGGTTCCTTAACTCGGTCTGCAATGGTGTTTCTTGACAAACTGACATTGCTAATGTGGTGTTATTGTTAATTGGTGTGCGTTTATACAAGACACAGTACAGGCCACCGCAGTGACGTCACGGCCGGATACGCTAGAGCAGGCTAGGCTAGGAGCGGAGCGAGACGGCTGTATGTGGAGCTAGCGAATAAAAGACACTTACAATCAAACACAGAGGACTCACGTGTGTGCTTGTGAAATAACACGACATGGTGTCAGAAGTCCTGTTAATGAAGTGTTAAAAGTTAGTCGGACAATAAGTGTCATTTGGAGCTGGTTGACGGCGGAGAAGGGAGGACGAACGGAATAATGGACGAACGGATAATGCTAATGCAGGAGCAGCTGCAGCCCAGAGAGCGGCGCAAGGCTCAAGTGCTACGTTCAGCATCCAGCCTCCCGAGTCCTTTGACTTTTCAAAGCCGCAAGAGCCAAGGGCCAAATGGATACACAGGTTTGAACGATTCCGTCTGGCAAGTAACCTGAATGCTAGCTCTGAAGAGAATCAGTCAACACGCTAATATATTGCATGGGAGATGAGGCGGATGATATTTTACGTGGACTAAATCTGACAGACGATCTAGGACGTACTTACCAAGGAGTGTGCGATGGATTACAGGGTTTCTTCGTAGTTGAGAAAAAGGTAATCTACGAGCGTGCCAAATTTAACATGCGCAAGCAGGGAGAATGTGAAACAGCGGACTCATTTGTGACGGCACTGTATGCGCTGGTGGAGCATTGTACATACGGAGTGCTACATGATGAGCTTATTCACGACAGGCTTGTCGTCGGACCGATGGATAAGCGGCTGTCCGAACGCATGCAACTGGACCCGGACTTGACCCTGGAAAAGGCAATAAACATGGCGAGGCAGAGTGAAGAGGTGAACCAACAGCAATCTTCTTTGCGAGGGGACACCGGGACAGAGGCAAGTGATGCTACATCTGTGGACAGAGTGTTTAAGAGCAGTAGCAGGGAACATGCTAGAAACAAACCTCAACAGGCTAACGGCCACACAGTGCCCTGCCATTGAAGTGAAATGTCATTCATGTGGGAAGATGGGACATTACAAGTGTGTAAGTCATCCAAATCTGTACACGAGGTTGAAGAGGACTATTCCTGCTCCTGTGAAGAAGACGAGGACCGTATGTTCTTAGGCAGCATCACAGCTGATGGTGAGCCATGGATGGTCAGCATAGATATCGGCATGACAGACATGTGCCATTCAAAATAGACCCCGGTGCTGATGTTACAGTGATGCCTCACACTGTATTCCAAGAGATTTACAGAGACAAAAATCCACCTACCCTCCGGAAGTCAACTAAGCCACTGATGGGACCTGGGAGGAGTCCACTAGATGTTGTGGGCGTCTCCACGCTGTTGCTGAGGAGGGGGAGAAAGAGGTGTTGGAGGATGTGTACGTCACTCGACACCTGCACACAGCGTTGCTGGGAAGGCCTGCTATTGGTAAGATGGAGCTTGTGGCACGTCTAGACAGTATCACAATGGAGACGCTCAAGAAAACCTACCCGAAGATATGCAGTGGTCTAGGTGAGATGAGACAGCCGTATGCAATCAGGCTGAAACCTGGGGCCCAACCGTTCTCGCTGAAGACGCCCAGAAGGATTCCATTGCCACTGATGGCCATAGTCAAGAAAGAACTGTCCCGCATGGAAAGCCTCGGGGTGATCAGCCGGATCGAAGAGCCAACTGACTGGTGTGCCGGCATTGTGGTGGTTCCCAAGAAGACAGGTGCTGTACGCATATGTCAAGTCAAGTCAAGTTTATTGTCACATCAAAGTTAAGCAATGGGTGAAAATCTTATGTGCAATACCCGACGACACCCCGAAGTAAAAAGTACAAACTGTATAAAGTTAAATATATAAAAATATAAAAGTGCATATATAAAATGCAATATATTAGGACAAAAAAAGAGCAATATATATATATATAAATCAATGTAATAAAATATACATAGTTATATGCTATACCCAGGGGTGCCCAACCTTTTTTGAACCAAGAGATACTTTTAAAGTTGCCAGTCTGCCGAGATCTACCAGTCCAAATAGAGAGGCGTAGCCATTACTGACAGCCTACCTGCATGTTTCACTGTGAGGGGAGGGTGGAACATACACACCAGAAGTAAACAAAGACGTGCAACGGGAAAGTGTTCCCACGGGAAACAAAACTTAAAATATTAAATGAAACAATGTCATCTCTTAAAATTCAGAACTTTATTATGAATTAAACATTCACAAACGTATAATTATGTATTCACATGTTTAACTCTGTTACATATGCACGCAACGAACAGAAGAGCATACCAGATGTATTTTCTACCTTAGTGGGACCTCTGGCACTGGGAGGAGGCCACTAGCTTCTCGTAGTCAGGGCAGTAGGAGCTGGTTACAAGCCGTATGCAGGCCACAAGGTGGTCATCGGTCATCGTAGATCTGTACTTGGATTTGATGATCTTCATGTGAGAGAATGCAGACTCACACAAATAGGTGGACCCAAAAAGTGCTGTCAAGTTCAAGGCACATCTTCTGAGGTTGGGATACTTTTGTTCCAAGAGCAGGTTCCAGAACGGTCCACTGGTGCCAGGTGTTGTGCTGGATTTGATGTCAATATCATTTGAGAGTGTGAGAATCTCATTCTCAACAGCAGAGTTATCCAGGTCGAACAGTGAATATACTTTGGAGACGATCTCATCCACATCAATACTTCCACCAAATGGAAAACACAGATAGCTGGCAATGGGTTCAATGGATGAAAAGTCAGTAAAACGGCGCTCAAATTCTGTCAAGATGCTCTGAACTTGCTCTTCATACCGTGTACTGTCAAGCTGCTTGACGTTGAAGTTCGGCCTGCATGTGAGGAAAGTTGCGCAGGTCACAGCGCTGCAGCCTACTGAACAGCAGTTTTAGCTTGCTTTTAAATGTGTTCACTGAACTGATCATGTTAATTACATTTTTATCCTTACCCTGCAGCTCTGAATTAAGCTCATTGAGCAGGCCAGTGAGATCTGAGAGGCAACAGCTCAGTGAATCTCACCAAAAAAGTTCCTCTGCTTAGCCATCTAACATGTGCATGCAGCAGCAGGTCTGTGTGCTCTGCACCTGTCTCCTCCACGTGAGCACGGAACAACCTCCTCTGTAGACTCCTGGCCCCAACAGAGCATACAATCTTCATTGCAACATACATCACTTCTTTCATATTTAAAGTCTTCCCACACAGTGCTTGCTGGTGAATGATACAATGATAATTAAGGATGATAATTAAGGATGCTCGGGAAAGATTCACCTTGTTTGCACAGTGCTATGAAACCTTTGGTGTGGCCCACCATCGCTGGAGCCCCATCAGTTGTAATGGAGATGAGTTTAAAGAGGGGCAGTTGGCTCTTCTTAACAAAATCTATTTTTATCTTTATCTAATATCTATTTTAATGCGGCCCGCCCAATATTGGTATAAATGAGCCAGGGTTCCCGTGCTGATCTTAAAAGCCTTAAAGTCTAAAATCCAATGATCCAATTTTTATTTATGTTAAATGTTTTGAGATTAATCAAGCTCGCGAGGTAAACCCCCCCACTGTCCACACGCCGCACGCGCTGCGAAAAGTCCCGCCCTCCCTGGTCGTCGCAGCTGCGCGTGGACGTTGCCCCGCGCGCGCGGGAGAGTGAGATTTAAAAAACCCTCAGCCCTACATTAATCAAGACGGAACCAAACAATGCCCCCCGGCCCGGCTGTCACGTTGATACATCATTGTGGCCCCTGAGCCAAAAAGGGCCACCCCTGTTATAGGACATTAACGATAAAACAGAATATTGTTGTTCTATTTTTAGACATCTTGCGATCGACTGGGAATCTCCCCGCGATCAACCAAGCGTTGTTGGTTGGGCACCCCTGCTATACACCCTTGTTCAGCAGCCTGATGGCCTGACTGTGGAAGCTGTCTCTAAGTCTATTTGTGCGGCACTTGATACTGCGGTATCGCCTGCCTGACGGTAAAAATGAGTACAGTTCGTGGCTGGGGTGGGCATTGTCTTTTATGATTCGTTTGGCCTTGGCCACGCACCGCTGGTTGTATATATCCAGGAGGGAGGGGAGCTCACCTCCAACGATATACTGGGCCGTCCGCACCACCCTTTGCAGCGCTCTGCGCTCGAGTGTGGTGCAGTTCCCGTACCAGGCGGTGATACACCCTGTAAGAACACTCTCCATGGTGCCGGTATAGAATGTTCTCAGGATGCGGGGGCCCATGCTGAATTTTCTCAGACGCGTGGAGATCGCTCTGCTGACTCCCACAAAATCAACAGATGTCATCCACCACCTCAATTTGCACGGCACAGTATCCCGGAAGAATGGCATTTGCAGCGTCCTACGGGTTTCACTATGTCACAAGCAGCCCGAGATATCCGCGAAGTAATGGGGAAGCAGAACGTGCGGTCAACACAGTAAAAGGTCATCTGAAGAAAGCAGCTGACCAATACCGGGCACTGCTAGCATACAGGGCCACCCCGTTGCATAACGGATACAGTCCAGCTCAACTTCTGATGGGTAGGAGACTCCGCACGACAGTGCCAACGCTTCCTGCTCTACTGGTCCCTGCTCTTCCTAACAGTGAGATGGTTGTCCTGAAAGAAGAGAAAAAGAGAATGAGAGATGCGTTATTGTTAATAGGTGTGCGTTTATACAACACAGAGTACAGGCCACCGTAGTGACGTCACGGCCGGGTACGCTAGAGCAGGCTAGGCTAGGAGAAGAGCGAGACGGCTGTGTGTGGAGCTAGCGAATAAAAGACACTTACAATCAAACACAGAGGACTCGTATATGTATACGTGTATGCTTGTGAAATAACACGACAGCTAAAAGTCTCCATCAGGTCTGGGCTTACCTGACCTTTAGCATGCACTGCTTCATCAATTCACCCTCTGAGAAACACTTGGAAGCGCGGGCGATTTCTTCAGCTACAATAAAGCTGGCTTTCACTTCTGCATCATTTTTGGCGTTAGCCTTTGTAAACATATTCTGCTGCGTTTGCAGTTTGCCTTTTAATGCTTGGGCCATTTTTTGTTTTTCTTGGAGGCAAAATTTTGCATACTTAACTCCGTGTTTCGTGTCAAAATGCCAACGTAAATTGTATTCCTTCATCACCGAAACTGCCTCATGACACAGAAAACATACTGGTTTCTCTCCTTGAAGCACAAGCATGTATTCACTTTCCCATATTTCATTAAATTGCCTTCCCTCTGAATCAATTTTTCTCTTCTTGGACATGTTGGATTATTTGTAGATCTTTTTCTAGTTAAATGCCGATATGGAAACGGCCGTAATTTTGCCCGCAAAATTACATTGCATTGTGGGAGATATAGTTTATTGTCACTGTACGCTGTAAAGCAGATTATACTTATATATTAGAATATTTTAATACAGTTAAGCTCTCGCGGGCCTTGAGTTTGACACCTATGTTATAGAGTATGGGCCATTTCCACAACTGTTGACAATTTCCCAAGGTTTCAATATCTTGGGAGCGTTGGTTCCAATCAACATTTATGCTGGGGATATGAACTTTTGACAAATGATTCCAACTCTTCACATCTTTGGCAGTAGCAATGTTTTCTGTGGTTACTGGCATTTGCTTCCGTGTGAGGACTTCTGGAAGACGATAAAAGTTATTTCCCTCAAGACCAGATATCTCCATCCCAAATACAGAGTAAGCTGGAACAAACTTCTTATGTCCCATAGTCTTCAAAAGAAAAGTTAGTAGATGAATGAATACCAGATGTATTAGAATGAATGAATGAATGAATGAAAGAATTAATTAATTAATTAATTAATTAATGAATGGAAGAATGAATGAATGAATGAATGAATGAATGAATGAATGAATGAATGAATGAATGAATGAATGAATGGAAGAATGAATGAATGAATGAATGGAATAATGAATGAATGAATGAAAGAAAGAAAGAATGAATGAATGGAAGAATGAATGAAAGAATGAATGAAAGAATGAATGAAAGAATGAATGAAAGAATGAATGAATGAATGAATGAATGAATGAATGAATGAATGAATGCAGCCATCATTTCTGGCCCCATGTTCGCCCACATGTCACATGTTTGTGGTTTAGTTGTTTTTCCCCTTTCCACGTTAAATATATTTCTATGGACCGCAGTAGGATGCTGCTTTTCACAAACCTCACAGACCGAGCGTTGTTTACAGTCCCGGCTCATGTGTCCAATACACAAGCATCCAAAGCTAATTCCCTTCTCCTTTAGAAATATCATTTTGTCTCTGTGCTTCCTTCTGCTGAACTGCTTACAGCTGTGTCCAAACGATGAGTGTTGTGATCACAACACTGACACACCAAGCTCTCCTGTGGTTCTGAGTTATTTTTCGTTTTAATTCCGACCTCACTCATTGGGAATACTGTAGTGGCAAAACGACTTCCTTCCTCCTTTATAGCAGCTGATTTTTGTCCTAAATCCTCAATGTCTCCAAAGATCGGATCAGAAAGGACTCGTACATGTCTCTCACTGATTTTGACCAAGTCATTGAAATGAGCTCTGTTGTTTGAGGCTTCCATGATGTAATGAGCTTTGTTTCTCCATTGTTCCCTTAGTTTGTGTGACAACCATTCTCATATTGGAGGGCAAATACAACTCCTGCATGTACTGAAGTTCTTCCATCACATTAGCACATCCACGCAGAAATAAAGCATAGGCTTGTAGCACTTTATTGGCTTCTGCCTTTTGTTATTGTCGGCCAAGCTAGAGCCTTTCCTATGTATGCAGCAGCGATCTTGTACTCATTCCCAAAATATTCTTGCAAGAGACCCTTTGCCACAATGTAGGCCCGTTCTGGAGCTGATGGTGCTGGCAGCTACGAACCAGTTTCTGTGTCTTTCCCTTTGGGAACTGTTCTAAATAGTACAAGCAGTCGGCTTTGCTGGCTTTGGTTTCCACTCCTTGTTCAAATGCTTTAATGAAAGCTTTGTGCTGAAACAGGCCTCCATCAAAGATCGGAATTTGTCTTGCTGGTAGAGACAGTAAGCGTTGCTGGTGAACAAGTGCAGCTGTTATTTCATTTTTGTTTTTGCATTATCGTGAATAAACCTTCAGGTGGAATTTCATTGACTTGCTGATGGTGATTTTCCTGTTGATTTTCCAAAGCAGTTGATTCAGCAGTTATCAACCCATGTGATGTTCCCAGATACTGTTGATTTTGTATACAAGCATCTTCCTTGAATGCAAACTGCCTTTCAGCTTGCTTTGGTCCCATGTCCATCTTTGTTGGTGTTAGAGAGGAACGTTGTACATGTGAACCCTGTAAAACTGCTAGCCTGGCAGTAGATACATTTAGCTCAGTTTCCAAGTCAAGCTGTTTCCTTTCTCTTTCTTTAAGGTCAGCCGCTGGTATGTCCGCAACACACTCCTCCTCATATTTAAATGTCTTAAAGTCAAACGGATTGTCACAAATCAATCAATACAAGCACTTATTATTCATCCAACCAATGCTTTGGAATTACGCCCCTGGGCTCCTTTCAGGTGTGCACACAACTTAATTCATATGGCCACTTAGCCTTTCTGTCGTGTTCGGGTCAAATCTGACCGATTTCCTACTTTCATCAATCATAAATATTGTGTTTTAAATTTGATTGTCTGAAGGCCTTATGATATCCTCCCCACTAGGCATTTGAACATATACAATTGCTGATAACTACTTTCATTGAATTCTGAGTGCTTTAGTCAACTTTGTAACACCTGTGGTGTTCCCGGTCAAAAATGACCGCCATAGGAAATTAATGAATGACCCTAGATTGTGTTCATCCATCAGATAGTACACAACCACAAATCCACACCCACCACCACCACACACACACACACACCTACACACACACACACACACACCTACACACACACACACACTCTCCACCCCACGTGAATCCCTTTCAGACTGAACAACTAGGTGTCTCCTCGTCCCACCTCTTTCCCGCGCTTGTGTGCCCATCCCCCTACGTGAACCATACACAATATATCATATCTTCTCACAGACCCCCCCTATATATAGTTTTATTTGTGCATTGCTCTCATTTTACTCTGAACACAATGAGTAGGCTCCTGATCAGACGGTTTTCTGCCAGAGAAACTCTTGACCTTTTTTTTCAAACTGATGAAGAGGGGATTGAAGTTGAACCAGAAACTAGAGGAGGATGTCTCAGAAATAGAAGACAACACCGATCCTGATTTTGATCCAGACCACTGTGAGACCGACCAGTCAACAGATGGCGAGGAAGAGGCCCCCGAGGAAGACACACCTGGGGAAGAGGCACCTGGGGAAGAGGCCCCCGAGGAAGACACACCTGGGGAAGAGGCACCTGGGGAAGAGGCCCCCGAGGAAGACACACCTGGGGAAGAGGCACCTGAGGAAGAGGCACCTGAGGAAGACACACCTGGGGAAGAGGCACCTGAGGAAGAGGCACCTGAGGAAGACACACCTGGGGAAGAGGCACCTGAGGAAGACACACCTGGGGAAGAGGCCCCCGAGGAAGACACACCTGGGGAAGAGGCCCCCGAGGAAGACACACCTGAGGAAGAGGCACCTGAGGAAGAGGCACCTGGGGAAGAGGCACCTGAGGAAGACACACCTGAGGAAGACACACCTGGGGAAGAGGCCCCCGAGGAAGACACACCTGGGGAAGAGGCCCCCGAGGAAGACACACCTGAGGAAGAGGCCCCTGAGGAAGACACACCTGGGGAAGAGGCACCTGAGGAAGAGGCACCTGAGGAAGAGGCACCTGGGGAAGAGGCACCTGAGGAAGACACACCTGGGGAAGAGGCACCTGGGGAAGAGGCACCTGAGGAAGAGGCACCTGGGGAAGAGGCTCCTAAGGTGACATTCCAGTCCAAGGATGGCAACTTGCTCTGGTATTCATCCACCCAGGACCACCCAAGAGTGGAAAATATTGTTAGGATGACGCCAGGGCCATCACGGTATGCAACATCTCGTGTGGATGACATCAAGTCCAGCTTCCAACTCTTCTTACCAGAGTCCATTGTGGAAATGATACTGGAGATGACAAACCTGGGGCGTGAGGCGTGTGTTTGCGGACACATGGAAAGCATTGGACCAGGTAGACCTCCAAGCCTACATGGGTCTGTTGATTTTAGCAGGAGTATATCGGTCCAACAATGAGGCTACAAAAAGTCTGTGGGATGCGGAGTCAGGGCCTATATTCCGGTCAACTATGTCCCTGCAGCAGTTTCATGTCGTCTCACAAGTTATCCGATTTGATGACAGAACTACACGATTTTTCCGCTGGCGAGACGACAAACTGGCTGCCATCAGGAACGTTTGGGACAGGTGGGTGGAGCGCCTACCACTGATGTACAATCCAGGCCCTGAGGTGACAGTGGACGAGCGTCTGGTCCCTTTCAGAGGCACTCTCATCGAAATTAGCTTTCACTGACACACACAGTCTTGTGTCATATTTGCCCAAGAAGAATACGAATGATAGCACAGCAGAGCACAGGAAGCCCCATATCATCCTGGACTACAATAGAAACAAAGGAGGCGTTGACTGCCTTGATAAGGTTATGTATATTTTCATCTGTCATGCATTTGATTTACTTGTATTCATGTAAAACATTGCATTTTGTGTAAGACAGATTCAATATTGTTTCCAATCTACTCATTATTGTTTCTTTCATTGCAGCTTACTGGTACATACACCTGCAAGCAAATGACAGCTTGTTGGCCTGTGGCGGTGTTCCACAACATCCTGGATGTGTCTGCATGTAATGCCTATGTGGTGTGGACGGCCATCGACCCAGACTCTTCCTGGCAGAGCTTGGGAAAGCTTTAGGGCGTCTTCTCATTAGGAACGGGTGCTCCGCTCCGTCCTCGCTCCGTCCTCGGGAGCGAACCCCCCCCCCTCCCCCTCCCCCCTCTGGTCTGTGTACACACTACAGTCTTGGTTCGCTCCCAGGCACAATTGAGGAGAGCAACACTCCGATACAGCAGGTGGCGTATGCACCTAGTTGGTTTTTGCGATCGCCAATGAGCCAATGACGGACGAATAGTTATGACGTTGTGTGTGTCAGCAAGTTGATACAGCAAGCCTCTTCCGTGTTTTGGTACGGTAAGCTTGCACACCACGCCCCGCTCCGTCGTCGGGGACGCTGTCGCGCACCCGAAACCTCCTTTTCAAGCGGTCCCGGCTTGGAGCGAATCAGCGTCCCCGGTGACGGGGGGGAGCGTTCTCATCACACTTATTTTGGTGCGATCGTGCTCGGATTCGACTCCGAATGGCTAGTGAGAAAGCCCCCTTAGTGACTCCTCTAATTCAACGGCGCCAGCACCTTCCCCGCGCACCAGCCTCCACCAGTCTGGTCAGGAGTCCGCAAGCCCCAGCCGCTGCCCTGGCCGCTCTCCCCCCAACACAGGGGCAGAAATGGAAGAGATGCGAGGAGCTCTGTGCCCCTAGACACACGCGCCCACACACACACACACACACACACACACACACACACACACACACACACACACACACACACACACACACACACACACACACACACACACACACACACACACACACACACACACACACACACACACACACACACACACAGAGGATGTGTTCATGTTGATGTTCTGATGTTCTGTGAATTTGGTCTCTGTTTTGATTTTTGTTTCTTTTTTTTTTTTCAATAAATGTTAATTTTGGAATAACAATTTCTGTGTCTATTCTTTGTATATTCACTGCAGTTATTCATGTAAACCAGTAGTCTGAGACATTGTTTACAGCTTAAAAGAGAGAGTTAAATAAAATTTGGCGATGATCAACCGACATTCTGTCCGATGGTCCTTGACTCTGTTCAGCGGTCGTCGCATCACCACGTCACCACTTCTACACCCCCACCCGTCCTACACCCCCACCAGCCCTACACCCCCTACACCCCCACCGTCCTACACTCCCTACACCCCCACTGCCCTACACTCCCTACACCCCCACTGCCCTACACTCCCTACACCCCCACTGTCCTACACCCCCACCGTCCTACACTCCCTACACCCCCACTGCCCTACACTCCCTACACCCCCACTGTCCTACACCCCCACCAGCCCTACACCCCCTACACCCCCACCGTCCTACACTCCCTACACCCCCACTGCCCTACACTCCCTACACCCCCACCCTCCCTACACCCCCACTGTCCTACACCCCCACTGTCCTACACTCCCTACACCCCACTGTCCTACACCCTCACCCACCCTACCCTCCCTACACCCCCACTGTCCTACACTCCCACCCACCCTACACTCCCTACACCCCCACCCACCCTACACCCCCTACACCCCCACCCACCCTACACTCCCTACACCCCCACTGTCCTACACCCTCACCCACCCTACCCTCCCTACACCCCCACTGTCCTACACTCCCACCCACCCTACACTCCCTACACCCCCACCCACCCTACACTCCCTACACCCCCACTGCCCTACACTCCCTACACCCCACCCACCCTACACTCCCTACACCCCCACTGCCCTACACTCCCTACACCCCCACTGTCCTACACCCCCACCCACCCTACACTCCCTACACCCCCACTGTCCTACACTCCCTACACCCCCACTGTCCTACACCCCCACCCACCCTACACTCCCTACACCCCCACTGCCCTACACTCCCTACACCCCACACTATGGATAAGTGTGGGCTGTGGCCACCATGGTGGTCTCCTGCTCCTGGTCTACGGGGCGGCCATGTTGAGAGGACCTATAGAGGACGTGGACCATGGTGGTCTACAGGTGGTACGATCCATACCACCTACCAGGAGGTATGGATCGTACCACCTACCAAGTGGTACGATCCATACCACCTACCAGGTGGTACGATCCATACCACTTACCAAGTGGTACGATCCATACCACCTACCCCTACCAGGTGGTACGATCCATACCACTTACCAAGTGGTACGATCCATACCACCTACCAGGTGGTACGATCCATACCACCTACCAGGTGGTACGATCCATACCACCTACCAGGTGGTACAATCCATACCACCTACCAGGTGGTACAATCCATACCACCTACCAGGTGGTACAATCCAGGTGGTACGATCTTACCAGGTGGCTTACCAGGTGGTACGATCCATACCACTTACCAAGTGGTACGATCCATACCACCTACCAGGTGGTACGATCCATACCACCTACCAGGTGGTACGATCCATACCACCTACCAGGTGGTACAATCCATACCACCTACCAGGTGGTACAATCCATACCACCTACCAGGTGGTACAATCCATACCACCTAGTGATGAGTGGTAATATGCTGCAAGCTGTGTGAGTGCATCACCGCATGCACACGGAAATGCAACTTCTGATAGAGGAAACCACAAGTAGGAAGATAGCAGCTCATAGAAACACACATGACAGACAGACTGAGAGTGTTAAACAACCAACACATCATTCACATAATTAAATAATACACATTACATTAGTCATTTAGCAGATACTGTGGTCCAAAACAACTTACAATAAGGTCATCCAACAGGTAGACAAGATCAATAATAATAATAATAATATCATCTACTATATAATTCTCTAACAGACTCTGTGTGTTTGTGTGTGTGTGTGTGTGTGTGTGTGTGTGTGTCTGTCACAAGAAATACGCCCCCTTCCAGGTTGAGGGGGATCTTCATACTGGGCGGGATGCTTGGGGGGGGTCTGAACGGGAACAAGTTCGATTTGTTAAGCATTCGATCGAGTAGCTTTCGTTTTGCGGCCGATTTAGTGGAAAATTCAGGGGTTTCAATGCTCAGCTGAAGTACGTAGCAATGGAATGGAAGTTTATGTGAAACGTTAGTGTCAAGACTACTACGTCTAGATCCCGTGGTGGAATCCCACGGGCAATGCGCTAGTAATAATAATAATAACATTGTATAAAATACAAGAGCAGAACCAGTGCTCAGGTAAAACTGAGTCAGTTGGCTCCCTACATGTGAAACAATAAGGTAAAGTGAGTCAGTTGGCTCCCTACATGTGACACAATAAGGTAAAGTGAGTCAGTTGGCTCCCTACATGTGACACAATAAGGTAAAAGCACTTTGTCTTCATAAAGACCGACACCGCTTTACAGAGACTTTGGTGAGATGCTGAACTGGGCTTCCTCCACACGCCTGGAGCTCTGATGTTTAGACCGTACTAACACCTCTGAGCAGAGAGGCTCCCTGGCCCCTGAGCTACCCATCCCGCTGTGTGTTTCACACCAGGGTTAAAGGGCCACCACCTTACTACCCAGTCTATCTCCACACACTACACCATCTAGGAGGAGCAGGAGGAGGAGGAGGTAACTCCCCTCCACCTCCATAAAGGGATTATCTCTTTCAACTCCTACACAGGTGTGTGTGTGTGTGTGTGTGTGTGTGTGTGTGTGTGTGTGTGTGTGTGTGTGTGTGTGTGTGTGTGTGTGTGTGTGTGTGTGTGTGTGTGTGTGTGTGTGTGTGTGTGTGTGACAATCTTTTAATGGGCTTACTAGTCTTAGGTTTGTGTTAAGTCTGGATGTTTCACTGGACAGGAGACTCTTCAGAACTCTGGGTTGAGTGTCGGAGGGAGTTTTCCCATCAGACCCGCGGGGGTCCCAGAACACCTGTCCCCACAGTCCAGTTAGTTTGATAACGTGTGATTAGGATTAGGGAACCGCTCCCCGGGTCCACTTGAACACGTGGTCTGGAGTACGGTTCACGTGGACCCGGGCGGGACCGGTACAGACACGGAAGTGGACCGCCATTTAAATGTGATGTCACGGTCCCCCTAAAGCCTCTCTCTCTCTCTGGTCAACTGACCAAATTCCCGCTGGAAGTTTGGAGCAGACCAAAATATGCGACTTCACACAAACATGACATTTGGGATCTCGGTGAAGACTTCTTCTTCTTCTTCGAGTTGTGTGTGAGAGCTGAGGTGACTAACAGAAACCAGTTAATTTCACTACAAGAGTTGAGGTCTGGAAGGAAGCAGATAAGAGATAACAACAACTGACACCAACACAGGAGCCGCTTCTGCATTTCCCCCCACTGCTCGAGAGCGACCGGGTCTCTCACATGACCATGATGTCACCGTCAGGACACATCTCACGTATTATCACATCACGTCTCTCGATATCATAACGTATCATAACATATCATAACATAATGTAGATGACAAATCACAGTATTCACAATAGGATGATTTATTGTAGCTCATCAACATTATTCAACTTAATAATCAGATGATGGTATGAAGTAACCTTAGAACGGTTAAAGAAGCCCCCAGTATGAATAAAGACCAAATCAGCTCCATGCAACCTTTCTCGGTTGCACAAAGGGTACCACATGGCCTGCTTTTTAACTTGTTGTGTACATGTGTGTGTGTGTGTGTGTGTGTGTGTGTGTGTGTGTGTGTGTGTGTGTGTGTGTGTGTGTGTGTGTATGTGTGTGTGTGTGTGTGTGTGTGTATGTGATGAATCAGCCAGCGCTGGCCACCAACCAGCGAGATTGTGACCACGAGACGGAGACAAAGTGAAAAAGTGGAAGTGTGTTGCTGGTAGTTTCCTGTCTGAAGGTGAGCTCTCTCTCTCAGTGAGAGAGGGGGAACTGCCGGTGGAAAAGTTAAGCGAGTTTCTGCTCTCTGGGTCTGCCGTCGTGGTGCCGCTGCTATATAAACAGGTAAGAGGGACATCCTGTCATGTACCTCATCTCCTCGGGATTCCTCCTCACATCATAAAATATGCAGCTGACGGTGTTGTTGTTGTGTTGTGTAGCGGCGGTGGTGAGGTGTGCACCGGACACAATTCTTCTCGCCAGGAAGGTGAAGGAGGCCCAGCTGCAGCTCGCCATCCTGCCAAGTGCCAAGGTATTCTTCTGTTCTGTTTTAAGTGGTTTTTTTTCAGATTTTAACAGAATTACCTATCTAGCACACCAGCATTAACCTAGGGTTCATGTTTATCCCCTGCACCTTTGACTATGGATATACAATACTGTATATACAGTACATTGGTAACTTGCACTACCTTTGTAATTTACACTACTGTTTATAGGGGCCACAACATATGGATATTCTAAATCTTTTTAATGGCAATTTTCAAACTTGTTTATTATATATATTATGTATTTTGTTTAGTTCTCTTTTACATAATTTATATTTTTCTGTCTTGAGGATTGTGTGAACATTTTGTTGCACTTTAAGTGTTTGTTACACTTAAATGGTATTCTGATTCTGACAATATGTGTGTGTCCTGTCCTGACTTACTGATTTTCAGATTTCTGATTAAGATTTTGATTCTTGTTTTGCAGCATCATCTTGCAGTCAGTTCTTCATCACTGAATATTGAGGTAAGATCTCTACTGAGACTACTGAGTCTGACATCTCCTCAGAACAGGAGATCATATAATAATAATAATAATAATAATAATAATAATAATAATAATAATAATAATAATAATAATAATAATAATAATACCAATTATAATACATTACATTTGTAAAGCACTTTTCAAGGTTAGGTAGCAGGGGGATAATTCACTATATTATTAATACACAGTTGATGGTCACTACTTTATTATATTTACTAACTTAAACAATGACTAAATAGTTTGATTAAGAAGTGAAACAAAAAGTGAAAAAAAAGTTTAAGGAAATATTGAGGAACTGCAGATAAGAACATCCTTCGGAAATTTTTAAGAATAATCTCAATAATCTCAAGGTACTTTTGTGAATCTGGCCCCCCGGTTAGCGACGTCAATAGGGGGTTTAAGTGAAGGCTTTGTGAGGGTTAAGTAAAGGTAAGGGGTTCATGGCAGTAGTCAGTGGAAAGGACTTTGTTTTGTCTCTACTTGTACACCAGTGAGCGTTCAGGTCAGACTCACTCAAAGTGAAAGCAGGTTTTTAGCAGAAACTGAGATGTGATTAGTAAGCAGCTCACCAGTGCCTCACCAAGAGCTCAGCTCAGCTCACACACACACACACGCGTGTGCGTGTGTGCGTGCATGCGTGCATGCGTGCATGCGTGCATGCGTGCATGTGTGTGTGTGTGTGTGTGTGTGTTGGGTGTTTCTCAGTAAAGTTTGGTTAGGAGCAGGAAATCACACAGAAACATGACTTTAGTGATCACGTCAGGACAGAAACACATCCTCTAAGCACCCAGTTTCTATACGTAGGAACTGAGTGCAGAGGACCGGAAAAACATACAATGAAGTACACACAGCCAACATGGTCTGATTATATTTGCTGATAGTATCGCTTTATATGCTTAGATTTGCTCAAAGTGTAGTATAGATTTATATATTTTTATACAACTGCATACCCCTGCTCACTCCCTGTTTATACTACTCTATAAATGATTTTATACCTGTTTTAGTAGTAGTTTTTTAGTAGACTGTTTTTACATCCTTCATTTTGCCGACTAGCTCACTATATAGCCCCCTACATTGAACTCCCTATGTAGGAGTAGGGAGTAGGGAGAAGGGAGTAGGGAGGGATTTTCGGACACAGCCAAAGACTTCCCTGGTCATGTGACGAAGGAAGGCCCTATATGTCCATCCCTGTGATGTGTAACAGGTTGTTAACGTGACCTCTCTCCCCCCTCCAGCCGGGCTGTTTTATGTCTGCTCTGCAGTGTTTCCGCGGTAACCTGAACAACCTCGCGGTCACAGGCACCACAGAGAAGAAGGCTGTAGACAGGCTCTACAGCAGCCTGTTGAACAGCAAAATGGTGAGACACACACACACAGAGTATATATTATATTTACCTATAGACCACATATAGATCCAGATCAGTGGTCCTAACTCTCTCTCTCTCTCTGTGTCTGTAGAAAACAGCTGTGAGCTACAGAGACGAAGGCAACGCCACAGTAAGTAACTGTACACCCATTCATCGTGTACTGTCTATTGTGTATTGTCATACAGTATTAAACGCTGTTCACATACATCCCATAATAACCTCCAGTTGTTGTGTGTGATCATCTCAGATGGCGAGCTGCTTGAGCTGTGACTCCTTTCCCAAGACGTGGGCGTTGAGTGGAGAGCTCAAACTGTTTCTTGAAAGGGTAAGAGATAGAACATGTGTTCATGTCTTAAAGACACACGCCCCAAGGGAAACCTGGTTCGATCCCCTGGTGTCGGCGGTCTACCTGTAGGCGTCCTAGTGCAGATATATGAGGTGGCAGTATCTCAGGGGGTAGAGCGGGACCCGCTCTATATAAATGTAGAAATGCAGTCCTTTATCCCCAGGCAGTGACCTACTGAACTGCTAGGAGTGCTGCCACTATCATAACATGTCATTAACATTACACTATCATAACATTGTCATTAACATTACACTATCATAACATTGTCATTAACATTACACTATCATAACATTGTCATTAACATTACACTATCATAACATGTCATTAACATTACACTATCATAACATGTCATTAACATTACACTATCATAACATGTCATTAACATTGCACTATCATAACATGTCATTAACATTACACTATCATAACATGTCATTAACATTACACTATCATAACATGTCATTAACATTGCACTATCATACTTTGCTGGACTTTCTGGACTCATTACTGCACTGTATTCATGATGCTGCTGCACTACTGGCACTTTAAATGCTTTCAATATTTTTTTTTTAAGTACATTCAACACATGTACATATCATTTAACAGTCACTTTGCTGCTCTTTTTTGGTCTATTTTTATTGTATATATTATTTGTATGGTATTGTTTTGGAGATGTATACTGCGGGAGGGAATGGGGAGTAAGCATTCCAATGTACCCGTTGCAATTGGCCAATACAAATATCTTGTATCTTGTCTCTTGTCCCTTGTCCATCATTGCCCCCTAACCCCTACCCGCTGTAGGGGTTAGCTTAGTTTAGAATCAAAGCGTGTTTAATGACCGAGCATCTGTGGTTCCCCAGGTGATGACCGGCCTCGATGCGGCGCAGGGCTGAGGACCAGGACCACTTCTGGACTCTTCGTCAGAGTTTCCCTGTCATGTATACGTTCTCATTTGATATTGATATTTATTTATATTGGAGTTCAACTCCATTTCACTAGAATTTATTCTCACTATTGTGACAGATCCGCCACACTTGTGTCATAGGAACGCTTATGTATTTATTAACTATTAAATTTATTTATTTATTTATGCAGCTATTATACAGTGATTAGTTCTTGAAGAACTTGGTATTCTCTACCGTTGATGGTATTTTATTTATTTACATTTATTTATTTACAAGTACATTTTGTGTACTTGCTGAGAGCAAATAAATTATTTCTTCAGTAAACAACATCTTTTGTCTTGCTTTGAGAACACAGACTCTATGGTAATCTAACCACTGTGTGGTGGTTTGAATTCATTACAATTCCCCACATCACAATACAACACAATTAGAATTGCTAATATATCCCTATTGCTCCTCTATTTAACAATTATTTTCATTCAGTTAAACATTGATGTCTCAACTTGTGCTCACTATGCTCAATAGGTCCCCATTTATTTTTATTTTTAAGTCAAGTCCAGTTTATTGTCACTTCACAGTATAATCAAGTGTAAAGCAGTGGTGAGAACATCTTATGTGCAAAACCCGACGACAGACAGCAGTTAGAAAAATAAGATAAAATAGATAAAAATTGAATACAAATTGAATAGAATAAAGATAAAATAAAAATGCAATTTATAAAATGCAATATATAGGCACAGAAAAAGAGCAATATGTATATATTAAATCAGTGTAATAAAATATACATTGTTATATGCTATGCGCCCTTGTTCAGCAGCCTGATGGCCTGACTGTGGTCCTCTACTAGTGTGAAGGTGTAACCTTGACCACCTTTTGTTATGGTACTTCTCCTTGATCATTTATACTTTCTGTTCAATGGTTGATTTGTGGCCATCGCTCTCTTGTCTCTTGGTGGTCTCATGTGTAGCTATATGGCGCCCCCTGGTGGAAGAGGATGACGGGTGTATGATTATTGGATCGACAATCAGTAAACCTCTTGGCCTCGCAGAGGTCACCCTAAATCTCGCGAGATGAACCTCTGCCATCCAAACTAACTGTACAACCTAAGCTAATCTACCATCTAAGCAACGTTTTGATACAGAAATGTTTAGTCGGGCTGCCACAGTAGAACACAGGTACATTGTGTGTGCTGTGTAATAGTTTACTAATTATTACATTAATTAAGTATTACTATTAACACATATGTATTGGATAAACACAGCTAGGAGACATACACACAGACAGGAATAGACACAAACAGGGACAGGTACACAGCCAGGAATAGACACAGACAGGAATAGACACAAACAGGGACAGGTACACAGACAGGAATAGACACAGACAGGGTAAGATACACAGACAGGAATAGACACAGACAGGAATAGACACAAACAGGGACAGGTACACAGACAGGAATATACACAGACAGGGTAAGATACACAGCCAGGAATAGACACAGACAGGGTAAGATACACAGACATAGGAAGAGACAAAGACACCTATAGGCCTATGTCACATTTCCTGCTTCCAGAACGGTAAAAATCGCAGAGGAGTGTACTCTTACTTCCGGTAGTTACCCCAGATACGTGACAAACTGTGTCCGCCTCCCCTCCTCTCTGTTATTGTAGTGTACCGGCTACTCAACGTCTAAACAGAGACGGCCCTACCTCAGTTTACACCATTTACCCAAAGACAAACTCCTCCGCAAGTCTCATGTGAGGCTGATGAGGAGGATGAAGGTCCCTCAGGGGTTCTCAGGGGTAGCGCGTATGTCTGCAGTTTGCACTTTGACAAGGAGAGCATATACGTCTCGAAAAGTGGGCGGAATAGGCTAATAATGTCGGGTATGTGTGTGATTAAAAGCACTGGTCCTGACCCCCACACACACTCCATCTCTCATCCGAATAGAGCCACATAATGTCGGGTATGTGTGTGATTTAAAGCACTGGTCCCAAGTAGGGCTGGGCGATACGGACCAAAACCCGGTATTTTTAGGCTGCATCGCGATATACGATATATATCGGTATTTTACACAAATTTGGTTTTAACTCAATGCCACAAGTATGTCACAAGCACTTTTATTTTAAGACAACTCATATTCACAAGAATAACAGGCATTCCCTTTTAGAACATATACAGCTGCACACTACATATTAACACGTAAATGAAAAGGTACATTGAAATAATCAAAATCCATCAAATAAATTGCCTATATTAAATACATAGGCCTACACAAAATCGCCTCCGTTATATGGCGATATATCCAGATAGAGCCACAAGACACAATGTCGGGGAATTGTATGATTCGGATTTAGACTTCTTCACTGTGTGAGAGTGTTCATAGTGTTCATTCATGAAGGCCAAGGTGAATGCAATAACCCGGCACTTGGGATACGCTGCTTCAGCGATTTTTGACGGGTACTTCCGGCTTTCAACGGTGCCGTGCTATAGGCCTATTGACAGTAACGGATGGAACTATATTCTACCACCATTTGAATCTATCGTGTATAGATTCAAAATGTATTGTCAAGTGCACAGCACAAGTGCACTTTTAGGCATGTCTTCCTAACCAGCTGTTTGGGGGGGGGGGGGGGGGGGGGGGGAGGGAGAGGCTTGTCCAGGTGATCACACCCACAGCCCACACACCAGACCGAGCGCCGAGGTCTCATGCCCCACTGCAGCTGTCGAGTCAGCTGCAGTGGAGCATGAGACCTCGGCGCTAGCTGACAGCTGTCACACCACCGTGCAGATAGAGAGCTCACCGCACGGCTCACACACACACACACACGCACGCACGCGCACACACGCGCACACGCACACACAGGTGTGTCCGGTCTCCACGGGATCCTGGACTTACCAGTGACGGCGGGACGGGGGCTTTCTGAAGACCTCGCAGTGCCTTCACACGCTCACCAGCCGTAGACACACCCTACTTTACACCCCAGAAAGTACAGAGAAGTTTTTTTGTTGTTGTTGACATATTCAAGAGATGGTCTGACTACAGTTCTACCCAGGGGCATCGCTACAGGGTAGGCTAAGTAGGCAATTGCCTGGGGCCCCGAGCTGGAAGGGGGCCCCCGAGGACGACGATTATATTTAACCACTGCGACGATTCCCCCCCCCCCCCTCCCCTGTTGGGCTTCATGATGATAAACGCTCTGTCATTTCGAATAAATAGGGCGATTTAGCCTAGGGCCCCTCCCCCAAAATAGGGCGATTTAGCCTAGGGCCCCCAGAAACTGGCTCTACTACTACTACTACTACTACTACTACTATTACTACTACTACTGCTATACTAGGCTAAATCGGGGCCTAGGCTAAATCGCCCTATTTGGGGGGGGGGGGGCCCTAGGCTAAATCGCCCTATTTGGGGGGGGGGGGGGGGCCCTAGGCTAAATCGCCCTATTTGGGGGGGGGGGCCCTAGGCTAAATCGCCCTATTTGGGGGGGGGGGGCCCTAGGGTATTATATACTTATTATATACTATATTATATATATACTATATATAATATAGTGTATATATAGTATATATACTAATATAATGTACTATTATATTATATACTACCCCCCCCAAAGAAAAACATAGGGCGATTTAGCCTAGGGCCCCCAGAAACTGGCTCTATACTACTACTACTACTACTGCTATACTACTACTACAACTACTACTACAACTGCTACTACTACTACAACTGCTATACTACTACTACTACTGCTATACTACTACTACTGCTATACTACTACTACTACTACACTACTACTGTTACTGCTATACTACTACTGCTATACTACTACTACTACTACTACTACTACTACTACTACTACTACTGCTACTACAACTGCTATACTACTACTACTACTACTACTACTACTACTACTACTACTACTACTACTCAGTGGTGAAGCGTCAGGGCCTTCAAGGTATTCAGAGAAGACCCTGGAAAGATGAAACAAAAAAAATCGAATTAATTGTATTAATAAAATGTAATACAATTTAATCTAATTTAATCTAATTTAAATAAAATGAAAAAATGAGAATGGTATCTGTGTTGTTATCTGTTATATTACAATGTTACGTTGATTTGTTTGTCTTTCTCGGTCCATGCACGACGCATTTGAGTGGTTTTGTGTTGGAAAAACAATGCAACCAATCAGATATTTTTCTAGGTTGCTGGGAAGAATATCCTTCAACCAAAGTATTCCCGATGACTTTGGCCATTAGACTGAATGAGAGCGTACGTTTGGATTGACAATTTGATCAACCAATCATATAGTGATTTGTAGCCAATGGGCGTATTCTTTCAGATTTCCCCACAGCTCAATAGGGAGCTAGAAGGTCTACTGGCTGGAGCGAGAGTGGATCTAGCGTAGTGCTAGGTTTTTTCTACGTAGGATTTTACGTCAAAATGGCGAAGGCGAAGATGATGGGCTGTTACTTCACTACATGGACACTGCTTTACCAACTATGGTACACTTGGAAATTGGCTGCGACAATCTTATCTGCCTAAATGAGATAAGGCATAAAGTGATAAAGCGGGGGGTGGAGGTCTACAGCAGGGGTTCCCAAAGAAACTAAACTAAATAAACCACATCAAGAGGATTCTGAAATCTTCAGAATCCTCTTGATGTGGTTTATTTATTTTTTATTTTATTATTATTATTATTAATTTATTTTTATCATTTGTATTATTATTATTATTGTTAATAATAACGTGAGTGTGTGGTGGAACGTTATGGGAACATAATTCACTGTTTGTATTTAGTGTGTGTTGCACCACGGACCGGTTAGAGTGCGTACCGTGTTGTTGTTGTTGTTGTTGTTGTAGTTTGGCTAGTTGGAGTAGCAAGTAGCAGATGTGTTTCCCCTGTTGTGAAACTTAAATGGAAAATAAAGTGTGGAGTTCCATACTAAACACGCCGCCTCCGACTCCCATTCATCGGCTCTACACTGGTGACCCCGACGTTTTCGAGATAGATTCCGAAGACATAGTGAACATGGCTGATCGCGATGTTTATATTAAACTGCCGGAGTTTTGGGAACATGCCGCTACAGCGTGGTTCGCACACGTGGAGGCACACTTTGCCTGCCGCCAGGTTCGTGACGAGGACCTGAAGTATTTTCACGTGGTGGCGGCGCTGGGGAGCTCCACGTCGTTCCCGGTTGGTCGGTTTTGTCGCGGATCCCCCACGCCACGGCAAATATGAGGCGATTAAAGCCCTTCTCCTTAAGACATTTAGCTTATCTGCTAAGGAGAGGGCACGCCAGATTCTGGATATTCAGAGTTTGGGGGACAGCAAGCCGTCCCAGCTCATGGAGAAGATGCTGAATCTGCTGGGGGGGGAGGATCCCCGGATTTTGTTCGTGGAGACGTTCCTGCTCCACTTGCCGCCCCGGGTTCAGACGGCGCTGGCCAACACGACCATTACTGAACCCCACGCCCTGGCTGAGGAGGCTGACCATTTTTTCCTGGCGACCCAGCAGCCCGGTGCAGATGTGCTAGCTGCAACGCTCAGTGCTCCCTCGCCGGTTAGGAGGGCTTGGGGGGAGCAGACCGCGGCGGTTCCAGGCCGGCGTGGGGACGCAGGAGAATGTTTTTACCACGCGTGGTTCGGGGCCAAGGCGAAGAAGTGCATCGCTCCCTGCAGCTACAAGCCTCCGGGAAATGAGAGGGCCGGCGCTCGGTAGTGGCCCTGAGCGTTGGCGGCACGAGCGGGCTGCTCTTCGTTAGCGGGCTGCTCTTCGTTAGCGACAGTGTCTCGGGAAGCCGGTTTCTCTGTGACACGGGCGCTCAGCGGAGCGTGTTTCCTGCGTCGAGGGAGGACGTTGCTCGAGGGGGGCACGGACCGCAGTTGACGACAGCTAATGGCAGCCCCATCCGCACTTATGGCGTGAGGCCGATGTGTTTATGTGTTGGGGGGCAGCGGTTCAACTGGGATTTCGTCATAGCAGACATTTCTTTTCCCCTCCTTGGGGCAGATTTTTTTATGTGCTCACGGGCTCCTGGTGGACGTTGGAAACAAACGCTTGGTTGATGCCTTGACGTTTTCCTCCCTTGTGTGTATGCTTGGCAAAGCGGTGTACAACGGGCTGTCAGGTTCGCTGTCGGGTGCGGACAAGTACCTCAGGTTGTTGGCCGAGTTCCCGGACCTGACGCAGCCCACTTTATCTGCGCCCACCACCAAAGCATGGGGTGGAGCTCCAGGCCCTGAAGGGGGCTGATGTGGGGCTGCGCCTGGAGGATGTGGTTTTCGGCGACGCAGGCGTTGCTCTCCTGTGTGACGTCTCCAACGGGCCAGCCGCGCCCGGTCGTTCCCACCAGCTGGAGGCTGGCAACGGTCAGCCGCTGAGGGTTCCAGGGGATTTCCTCCCCAACGCATCGGCCCCCTGGTCGGCGACGGCCCAGCGAGTTTTCCTGCAGGACGCCGCTAAGGTTTTTGCTCCGATCCCCACTGCTCAGCACGGCACTCAGGTGTCCCGGGTTCCCGTGGGGCTTCGCTCAGCGGAGCACGTGTTCATCCGGCACGACGCTCACAGAGGCCCCCTGCAGCCTCCTTACGACGGGCCTTTCCGGGTTTTGGAACACGGGGGCAAGCACTTGGTGGTTGACCTGGGTGGCAAAGCTGAGCACGTCTCGGTGGACCGGGTGAAGGCTGCTCACCTGGACTTGGACCAGCCGGTGGTGCTGGCACGGCCTCCGCGACGGGGTCGCCCCCCGGCCTTGACCCCTGTCACCGAATTGGGGCCTGCGGTTCCGGTCCCACCTCTCCCAACGGCCGCCCCTGTAGAGGTCGCCTCCCCGGCTCCCGTTCTCCGGAGTCGTGGTGGTCGGCCTGTCGTTCCTCCCCACCGCACGGACTTTGTGTATGGGTGAATTCTGGGGGGGCTTGTGTGGTGGAACGTTATGGGAACATAATTCACTGTTTGTATTTAGTGTGTGTTGCACCACGGACCGGTTAGAGTGCGTACCGTGTTGTTGTTGTTGTTGTTGTTGTGGTGTGCTAGCTGGACAGTAGCAAGTAGCAGATGTGTTTCCCCTGTTGTGAAACTTAAATGGAAAATAAAGTGTGGAGTTCCATACGAAACACGCCGCCTCCGACTCCCATTCATCGGCTCTACAAGTGACAAATAAAGGAATTCTGATTCCCACAGATTCACGACATCATTATATTCACGAGTATCATCATTGAAAAAAAGCCACACACAATGGTCGCGACATACCCCCCCCCCCCTGTTGGACTTCACGATGTTCGCGATCACGATTACCCCCCCACCCCGTCGGACGGTGATAGTGGGGGGGTCGCCAGTCTCCAGCACCTTTGAGACACGCATGGTGACGCTCTTCGGCCTGGTGAAAGTGGAAAGCTACTCAGGTACATGTCCTGACTCACGCTGTGGTGCGATACTTAAAAATGCTAATCGAAATATGGTGACGGCAACCCGACTGATGACGCGGTAGCTAATCGACCTCACTGTACACTTTGGCAGAGTACCAGTAGGTCATTTTAGAACAAATGAATTGAAACCGATTGTGATCTATGGTGGAAGAAGCATAGATTTGCTGAAAAATAGCTATTTAGCGATTGTACCGATTACTACATTAATGATAAAAAAAAACTGAAAAATCTGAAAAGAAGTTCTATGCCCAGTGGCCAGTGCTACCAAACACACCTGAAGGAATTTACATCAAGTCAAGTCAAGTCAAGTCAAGTTTCTTGTCACTTCACAGTTTACAGTTTAGTATAAAGCAGTGATGTGAAAATCTTGTGTGCAATACCCGACGACAGACAGCAGTTATAAAATAAGATAAAAATAGATAAAAATAGAACAAAGAATATAAAATAAAAATAAAAAATGCAATTTATAAAATGCAAAAATCAGCACAGAAAAGAGCAATATGTATATATAAATCAATGTAATAAAATATACATTGTTATATGTTATACACCCTTGTTCAGCAGCCTGATGGCCTGACTGTGGAAGCTATCTCTAAGCTTATTTGTACGACACGGTGCCTGACGGTAATAGTGAGTACAGTTCGTGGCTGGGGTGGGCAATGTCTTTTATAATTCGTTTGGCCTTGGCCACGCACTGCTGGTTGTAAATGTCCAGGAGGGAGGGGAGCTCACCTCCAACGATATACTGGGCCGTCCGCACCACCCTTTGAAGCGTTCTGCGCTCGAGTGCAGTGCAGTTCCCGTACCAGGCGGTGATACACCCTGTAAGAACACTCTCGATGGTGCCGTTGTAGAATGTTCTCAGGATGCGGGGGCCCATGCTGAATTTCTTCAGACGCCTGAGAAAATACAGGCGTTGTTGGGCCCTTTTCACCACGTGTGTGGTGTGCGTGGACCATGTGAGGTCCTCGGAGATGTGCACGCCGAGGAACTCGGCGTGCATTTAGTGAGAATTGAGGGAGAAGCGTTATTTGTGTAAAGTATATTTACACAAATTTATTTCAAATAAGACATACTATCATATAGTAATATGCTGAAAAAATCAAGTAAATTGTCTATTCACAAGCCAAAGAAACACCCTTTTGTCACGGTCAGCCGTGCTTTCTGTTAAGTTTGGCATCATGCACCTGGAATGCGAAAGGTTCAAGTCTGAAATATATAAAATATAGTTGTCTGGAACGTGGAATTAATGAAGGACACAAGATAGATCCTGGCCCCCTAAAACTCTGATTGGGTATTCACCAGCGCAGTGAGCTCTGCTGATTGGTTCACAGAGCCTCTGGTACACGCTCATGTTAAAAACCAAGACTCACCGGCCGCTCGGGTCCGCCAGTTTTATGATGGACTCTCATTTTCAATTACGGTCAATTACGGGTGCTGTTGGTATTTTGACACGGGGACATGATTGCTGTGCCTTCAAAGTGTTAAATAAGTAATATTTTCATTATTTCTCCAGATAATCTGGAATTTAAGTGTATTTATTTTTCTCTTACAAATGTGTTTTTCTTTGAAATTTTAGGGAGGATGGTCCTCCCTTTCCTCAATGGACGAGCCCCACTGATGTTTATATTATATTATTATGGCTTGTTAGGAACAAAATGCACTTATGGCTCCCTAGTACATCCAACAGGTCTCTAGCTGGTTCTGAACCAATTGGTCCAGTAGAACTATCACCAGATGTTTCCATGACAACGCAAAAAAACTACTACTATTCAAAGCTTTGCAAAAAAATAGATTTACATTCAGCTGATTCAGTCGAAAAACGCCAATAATGTTATCGGCGAAACCAGCTAAAAACAAATCCCTTTTGGTAACTCTTCCTAGGCTGGGGGGGGTGGGGGGGGGGGGGACGACTCTGACTGACTGACTGTAAGAGTGTGGGCACCACAGCGTGAGTCAGGACATGTACCTGAGTAGCTTTCCACTTTCACCAGGCCGAAGAGCGTCACAATGCGTGTCTCAAAGGTTACCATGTGGTCTTCCAACGGGTCGGTGTGACTCAGAGGTGAATCTACACACAACCTGTCCCACAGAACTCACGTGGTCTGTCCACCACTCCAACTTCAGAACTTTTGCATAACATGGGCTAGCAGCCGCTGCAGGAGACCTGTACATGTGGTGTCAGTGGGGCTCTCGGGGCTCAGAGGGACCACGTCACCCTCAGAGCTACATCCCCCTCCAACCACCATATATATATATATATATATATATATATATATATATATGTTTATATCTAAAGCTTTATATCTAAAGATTTATATATAAGTTATAATAATATTATCATAATTCACACCTCTTGATGTATTGCATACCACTATATGCAATACAGGGATCCGTGTTAATGATGCAGTTCTTAGCTTTAATCTACCGAACACACACACACACACACACACACACACACACACACCTGTGAGGTTACACACTTGCGAGACGTGGGTACACACTTGCGAGGTTATACAGCTGTGAGGTTACACACTTGCGAGGTTATACAGCTGTGAGGTTACACACTTGCGAGGTTATACACCTGTGCGGAGCCCCTAACAGGTGAACGATCAGGACGGTTGAATAAGCACACAGCCAACATGAATGGAAAGTCTTCATGTTGAACACGTGGGTGTGTTGCGGTGAAGACAACTCAGATGAGGAGAAAGAAACGGTTAATAACAACACACAGATACAAGGGCCGGATGCCAGTGTTTTTCCGGTTTACTTGGCTGAAACCACAAGCCCAATAACACAAAACGAAATAACACAAAACATTTAAAAAGGCCACCACCACTACGCTTATGAGCAGAGGGAAGAAGTCCCATGGCCTTTATACATTTTTTTGAAAAGTTTTCTCGTTCTCGATCGGGTCAAATCAATATTGCTATCTACACACCACAGGGTACTTTATCCCTCACAGGTTTTGGACGGTGTGCAACAACCACACAAGAGCTACACACCTTTAGACTTCTGATGGACATGTGTATCCCAGAGCAAACTAGTTGGCACTGTCCTAGTGAAAGCCAGGGGTGGTGTATTACCGAAGCAAAGGAACACATTATTAGTTCCACTGATGGAAACCCCCAACTCTCGGGTCTACTCTGAAGACCAGCAGCGTGGTGGCCTGGAGTGTTGGAAATGGAAAGTGAGCAGAAGAGCATCTGAACACAGTGAGACCCTGTCAGGGGAACCCCCCCCCTTTCTGGCCATCATCTTTAAAGATGTATTACAGTACACAGTTGGATTTGTTAAAGCAGTGCATTCTACCTAATGAAGCAGTGTATCCTACCTAATAAAGCAGTGTATTCTACCTAATAAAGCAGTGTATCCTACCTAATAAAGCAGTGTATTCTACCTAATAAAGCAGTGTATTCTACCTAATAAAGCAGTGGATTCTACCTAATAAAGCAGTGTATCCTACCTAATAAAGCAGTGTATTCTACCTAATAAAGCAGTGTATCCTACCTAATAAAGCAGTGTATCCTACCTAATAAAGCAGTGTATCCTACCTAATAAAGCAGTGTATCCTACCTAATAAAGCAGTGTATCCTACCTAATAAAGCAGTGTATCCTACCTAATAAAGCAGTGCATTCTACCTAATAAAGCAGTGTATCCTACCTAATAAAGCAGTGTATCCTACCTAATAAAGCAGTGCAGTCTACCTAATAAAGCAGTGTATCCTACCTAATAAAGCAGTGTATCCTACCTAATAAAGCAGTGTATTCTACCTGTTAAGGCAGTGTATTCTACCTAATAAAGCAGGGCATTCTACCTAATAAAGCAGTGTATCATACCTAATAAAGCAGTGTATTCTACCTAATAAAGCAGTGTATCCTACCTAATTAATCAGTGTATTCTACCTAATAAAGCAGTGTATTCTACCTGTTAAAGCAGTGTATCCTACCTAATAAAGCGGTGCATTCTACCTAATAAAGCAGTGTATTCTACCTGTTAAGGCAGTGTATCCTACCTAATAAAGCAGTGCATTCTACCTAATAAAGCAGTGTATTCTACCTAATAAAGCAGTGTATCCTACCTAATAAAGCAGTGTATCCTACCTAATAAAGCAGTGTATCCTACCTAATAAAGCAGTGTATCCTACCTAATAAAGCAGTGCAGTCTACCTAATAAAGCAGTGTATCCTACCTAATAAAGCAGTGCATTCTACCTAATAAAGCAGTGTATCCTACCTAATAAAGCAGTGTATCCTACCTAATAAAGCAGTGTATTCTACCTGTTAAGGCAGTGTATTCTACCTAATAAAGCAGGGCATTCTACCTAATAAAGCAGTGTATCATACCTAATAAAGCAGTGTATTCTACCTAATAAAGCAGTGTATCCTACCTAATAAAGCAGTGTATTCTACCTAATAAAGCAGTGTATTCTACCTGTTAAAGCAGTGTATCCTACCTAATAAAGCGGTGCATTCTACCTAATAAAGCAGTGTATTCTACCTGTTAAGGCAGTGTATCCTACCTAATAAAGCAGTGCATTCTACCTAATAAAGCAGTGTATTCTACCTAATAAAGCAGTGTATCCTACCTAATAAAGCAGTGTATCCTACCTAATAAAGCAGTGCATTCTACCTAATAAAGCAGTGTATTCTACCTAATAAAGCAGTGCATTCTACCTAATAAAGCAGTGTATCCTACCTAATAAAGCAGTGTATTCTACCTAATAAGGCAATTTAATGAATTCAACAGCATTGTATTGTGTATTCATGTATTATCGATTATGTTACCTGTACTCAAATGCACATGCTTTGACATATATTTACCACATAGACGATCAAAATAATGTATATTCATGATAACAAATAGGATTATGATCATCACCAAATTGCTGAGAGTGAAGTTCACCCACCGGCTCAACAGAGAGCTGAGAGTGCAGTGCAGTTAAACCACCGGCTCAACAGAGAGCTGAGAGTGCAGTGCAGTTAAACCACTGGCTCAACAGAAAGCTGAGAGTGCAGTGCAGTTAAACCACCGGCTCAACAGAGAGCTGAGAGTGCAGTGCAGTTCAACCACTGGAACAACAGAGAGCTGAGAGTGCAGTGCAGTTCAACCAGGCCAAGGGATTCCACCTCAGCTCTGTAGCACTGTGAAAAAAAACCCCAATACTCATCTATTGGAAAACAATTCAGTGTGCAGGGGGTAATATCCAAACTAATTCTGCCCACCACTTCCACCCCACCTACTGTATATAACCAGCATGCAGCCTCCCTCTGACACAAAGACACTTGCTAAGACCTCTATCTCTAAGGCTGAACTCTCAAACCCTTATCTAACCCTTATCTAACCTTTGAAATGGAGAATATTTTTAGAATGGCCTTTTGGACAATGGCTCTGTCTGGGTGCCTCCAAGCCAACGCTGCAGCTTTGAGCCCCACAGACAAGACCCCGGAAGAAGAACATCTCAGAATATATGACACATGTGTAAGTAGTCTCAGTCTGTGTGTCTATTTCATAGGAATACCGCTCTTTGTCGGTCTCTAAACAAAACAACTCATCCTGTTATTTTGTCCTTCTTCCATCCCAACAGCTGTTCAATATGAGCCTCTACACACCACCCCCTACGGTAAGGGAATGTTTGGATATTTATTGTTGAACTGAAAGTTCTCCACCAAGAGATCTGACTCACAAGGCACCATCTGACTGAAAATGCACTGCAGAATATATTTGTTAATACATACAAATTGACTACATACAGAATACACTGTCTGCCAGGTATGGAAGACTACAGTATATAGAAATACTGTATATACAGTCAAACAGTGAAAACAGTGGTTCTCAACTGGTCCAGCTGAGTCATTCAGAAATAAAACATGGATTCACCAATATTGCAAAAATCTTAAAAAAAACAAAACATGAATTACGCCAGGCAAGATAAGACCGGTGTCACGCTTCACTCCTGGCTTCCACTCGCTCTCTGGTTCTCCAACCAACGCCGTCACAGCCGTCCCCCACACTCTCTAGTACAGGAAGTGGTGTCGGCAGCACAAGCTTGTAGTCAAAGACTAAGAGACTGAGGGTGTTGTTGTGCGTCTCTGTGGCAGGTGAAGTGTCTGGGCGCTGCGCTGGAGTGCGTTATCAAGCAGCTCGAAACAGTGATGGATGAATGCAAGGACAACAAACACATCGTTCGGGTACTAGATGATCTGGATTACGTGATGGAGCTGGGCAAAGAGGTAAGGCCTGCATACTACACCCTCCCTTTAGCACCTCGCGGCCTCTCGCCTCTAGTTTTATTTATTTTTTTAATTCATTTAATTTATTAGGTTTGCTAGCTATGTGGTTATCCACCTTATTGTACTTTTACCTGAGCACTGTTTCTGCTCTTGAAGGAAATGTAACGTATCATTTATATATTATATTATTAAGGTGACTAGTAGTTCTCTTGTCTTACCTGTTGAATGACCTTATTGTAATGTAATGTATTATATATGATGTTATTATACATGTGTATATGTATGTATATATTATATTATTATGGTGACTAGTAGTTCTCTTGTCTTACCTGTTGAATGACCTTATTGGAAATCGCTTTGGACAAAATATTTTGATAAATGACTGTTATGCAATGTAATGGGATGTAGTGCAATGTAGTGTTATGTAATGTAGTTTAGTGTAATGTAGTGTTATGTAATGTAGTTTAGTGTAATGTAGTTTAGTGTAATGTAGTGGGATGCAGTGCTGAACAACGGATTGGTCGTTTGCTGGTCTGTATTGATAACAACATCATAACTGTCTGTGTGGTCTGTGCTCTCAGGCGCTGTCCCAGTCCAACTCCACCCAGTGTGTGTGTGAGGGAGGGCCCAGATCCTCCCGGGACAGCTTCCTGAAGAACTTAACCAATTTACTCCAGCTGCACAACACCATGAAACTTACCGAGTGATGCTGATGATGTCACGCTGGTTGCTATGACTACAGAATCATTTGATTTGCCGACCGATGAATTTGACTTATTTATTTAACAGACAGTTAAGGAAACCGTTTGTCTGGATGCTCACTCCCTAACACTGTATATATATATATATATATATATATATATATATATATTTATATATATATATGTTTTTTATAATTGTATTTCTGTATTTATTTGATTTGACACATTCCTATTCTAAACTCAGGTGATCTATTTATTATTTATATTTAAAGGATACGACGGATATCAATTGGTTCTTAACATAAGGGAACAAATGTTTGTCATCCAACTCTTGGATGTGTGCTCTTGAAACTCTTTATTACGTACTGCTTTTATTATTAATTTATTTATTAACTACTTAACATGAACCTAATCTGTAACACGACATAATAAAATGTGCAGAAAAACCAATGTTCAAAAAAGCTTCTTATTCTGACCCTATAAGACAGAAAGGAACAGACAGACAGACAGACAGACAGACAGACAGACAGACAGACAGACAGAGAGAGAGAGACAGAGAGAGAGACAGACAGACAGACACAGAGAGAGAGAGAGAGAGAGACAGACAGACAGACAGACAGACAGACAGACAGACAGACAGACAGACAGACAGACAGACAGACAGACAGACCGAGAGAGAGAGAGAGAGAGAGACCCTGATCCATTATCCTCAATCAACAAGTAGTTTTCAGGCTGTATTTGAGCAATGTGTGTGTGCGTGTGTGCGTCCGTTGGTGCGTGCATGGGGGGGGGGGATTTATACGTTCCTATGCTTTAAATAAAGGGGACATTTATCAGTGTTCAGATAATCTCTGACGTGTCAAACCATGACGACCACCCAAGTGTCCGGGACTGCATTGTTCCTAGTAAGAGTTCCTCCTGTCAACGTACCTCTGTGTGTAAGAGGAGCGACCACATCAAGCACTTCCTGTGATGAACAGGAAGTTGAGTGGTGTGAAAACAAGACTACACACTTTCTCCGAAAGCTACATGAGACCAAACAAAAGCTCTCCCTTCGATCGAGACATGATCCATCTTCTGTGGATGTGTGTGATACGAATGAGACACAGTTACCTCTAACACACACACACACACACACACACACACACACACACACACACACACACACACACACACACACACACACACACACACACACACACACACACACACACACACACACACACACACACACACACACACACACACACACACACACACCCCCCTTCGTGCTCCACCTACATGACTATAACAACTGTCCCCACTGTCTCCCACTGAACAAAAAAACAAACCCAAACTAGCGAACAAGCGGGGTAAGGAATGGGCAACACATACCGAGGGAGGAGAGTGGTCCAGTCCCGTCAGAAGAACCCGTCCTGCCTCGGACCCGGCTGCACACACACACACACACACACACACACACACACACGATGCACGTGCCCTGCAGGTTGTGAGAGGACAGACCTCACGGCACGCACCAGGAAACCACAGAGCCCCGCTCTCTTGTTTACTACGAGCATGAAGGAGGCGTTGCACCATCGACTGGTTCCGTGCAGAGTAAACAGGACCTCCGCTTTCATGCTACAATGTTTATGTTCAGATAAATATTGTAGCACGAAAGCAGGAGGTCCTCTGCTCCAAACGAAGGATGTGCACATTACATCACTACATTACATTACATTGGTGTAGTAGTTATAGTTTAATAATAACCCTCTACAATAAGAGACCTAAAAAGAACCTGATGGCTTTAGTGTTTCAGATAAGCTTTGGTGATGGTTCCCCTCTGGTCCATCCTGGTGCTCCGTGCCTCTTGTCCCCAGCCTCTGGTCCATCCTGGTGCTCCGTGCCTCTTGTCCCCAGCCTCTGGTCCATCCTGGTGCTCCATGCCTCTGGTCCCCAGCCTCTGGTCCATCCTGGTACCTCTGGTCCCCAGCCTCTGGTCCATCCTGGTGCCTCTGGTCCCCAGCCTCTGGTCCACCCTGGTGCCTCTGGTCCCCAGCCTCTGGTCCACCCTGGTGCCTCTGGTCCCCAGCCTCTGGTCCATCCTGGTGCCTCTAGTCCCCAGCCTCTGGTCTATCCTGGTGCCTCTGGTCCCCAGCCTCTGGTCTATCCTGGTGCCTCTGGTCCCCAGCCTCTGGTCCATCCTAGTGCCGCATGCAAAGTCAGGCAGCCCCTTATAAAAACATGTTCATTCAATATGTCAGTCAGACAGACGGACAGACCCTCCCCTTCAATTAGGGGGGGGGGGGGCAGCTCAGTCTGTTGGGACTTCTGTTCTGTTGGGGAAAAGGTGCCGGTTTGCCTCCTGAGCCGAGGTCTGCCGAGCAAGGCACCAGACCCCTACACTGCTCCAGTGGCGTCGCTAGGCTGTTTTATTCGGGGCTAAAGCCCCGGATGTTTTGTAATTAGCCCCGAATGTATATATACATTTTCTGTAAAAAAAATAATAATAATTGATTGCATGCTCTCAAAGCTTCTCTTATGCTGTGGTTTCAATGATATTTGAACAGTTAAGAATAACAATGAATTATTATTATTATTATTCTTTTTTAAATCCACTAATATAGCATTGGCACACAGAGGGTTAACACCAGGTCGCTACGTCGTCATTCACCCTCACAAGCTTCAGCAGTCGGCGCGCACGTTAGTTGTCGTTGCCTAGACTTGTCACTGCAAGGCAAGCAGAGAAATGTCACAGAGAAAGATTTCCTTGTTTTTTGTGCCAAAGGTGGTTGACAGCCAAAGAGGTAATGGAATAGAAGGGATTCTGGAAAATGTTATATTATTTCGAAATTAGTGTTGCCCAAGTGTCCCTGGGCAAGGCACCTAACCCCTAGTTGCTCCAGGGTCGCCGTCTATGGCTGACCCCCTTGCCAAGAGCAAGAAAAAATAATTCCAACAATTGACTGAGCAATAACTAACTTTCTCTAATGATTGTAATACATGAATGTATATGCAATAAAATTAACTAAACACAAACCCCAAAATCTGATCTGATTGTAAGTTAAAAACACTATTTTATGCGTTATTTTAATAAATAAATGAAAAAAATGTTTTGCTCCCTCGCTTCGCATGGATTCGGGAGGGAACTTACAGCTTTTTTGGAAAAACTTCTCTTTTTTCAGCGTTTCCTGTTTGCATCCCTGCCTCTGGGCTAAGCCCCGGATGTTTTCAAATCCTAAAAACGCCCCTGCACTGCTCCCCAGGCGCTGTGTATAGAACTGTGTATAGAACTGTGTATACAACTGTGTTTCTATAGATCTAGAATTCCTTTGCTCAGGGACGGCTTCCCAGTACAACAATATATATAAATATGAAAAAACTCATTGAGAAGAAGGCCGTCATATTCAATTAAATTAGCATCAGAATGTGTGAATTGAAGGCAGCAAGTACTGGAGTTTATCCCACTGTAAAACACACAATTAAATTAACATTACATGTAATGTAGTGTAACATGTTACATCACATGTAACGTAGTGTAACACTGTTACACTACATTACATGTAATGTAATTGGGGGACCAGATTACATGTAATGTAGTGTACCATGTTACACTACATCAGGGGTTCCCAACCGCCGGGCCGCGGACCGGTACCGGGCCGTGGAGGTGTTACTGCCGGGCCGCGAAACAGCTGTGTGTTTATCGTCATATTTGACTCAAATAATTTGAGTATAGGTGAACGGCGGGCGGTATAATCTATATATAGAGATTAAATATATATCGGTGGCATAACGAGAGACTTTCAGTTGCACGCGCTACTAAAGAGACTACTCGCTAGTGACGTGTCGGTCGAACGAGCCGGGTTTTGTTACGGTGCTCCGCGTACTTGCGCGTTTATACTGAAATAGAGCCCTGCCGTTTGGTTAGGGGTGTGTGTTGACACACACTTTGAATTTCGCTTTTTTGATTTCTGCCGGTCCGTGGCACAAAAAAGGTTGGGAACCCCTGCACTACATCACATGTAATGTAGTGTAACATGGTACACTATATTACATGTAATGTAGTGTAACATGGTACACTATATTACATGTAATGTAGTGTAACATGGTTACACTACATTTACCGGAGACAAGAAGCTATGTGGCCACTTTTAAATGTCTCTTTCTTATGAAAGCTTCTTCTGTCCCGTCTTAACTTTTAAGTCACTTCACTTTTCCAAGTTAGAATTATATTTTTTTTAATCAGTCCCTGCTTTCAATAGCGCTTCACAACATTGCCTCATTGACAGAATTAACTTAAAACTAATAAAAAATTAAATAATCAAAGGATGCCTTAGAGTCATCTTGCTATATTAGCCACAACAGGGCTTTTCATCTGCAGCAGCAGTTCTATGATAGCAATTGCTCAACAATAAACTTCTGAACAACTATGTCATTTGATTTTGTATTAATAAGAAAATATGTGTGTATAGAACACTAGAGGAGACTGCAGAGATAAGACTGACTTTGCAACAATAAAATGGCATCCTGTTCTGGGAATGAAGGGAGAGCGCCTGCCATTAGAAACCCCCAAAAAGGAACACAAGGTTGACTCCCTTAAGGGACGTCTCAGTAGTCCAGCGGTTTTCTGACGGAGTAGCCTTGACAGATGCAAACCGTGCAGCTTTGATTAACAGACAGGACGGGTGAGCAGAAGGTCATGGGTTCAGAAGGACAATGTGAGGGTGGTAGGGCTTGAACAGCAGGACCAGGCTCAGATGGATGCCTTCTGTGGATGGTGTTTTGTGGTCTCTAACCCCCCAAGAAGCAAGCCTTTCTCAGGTTAACCTACACAGTAATGGACAAGACCAGCTGGACCTGCAAGACCGGCAAATCAGAAACCATCGTGGAAAAATCTCTAGGACCTTTTTAAAATTCTTATTGACATTGTGGTTCATGTGACTGATGTCACCATGTATTCTTGAGCACTTTGTTTCTCCTGAGGAGGCCCAGGTCTACAGAACTGCAGGCTTCAGACTAGCGCTGTACTAGCATGTATATCTGGACCCTCAGACCAAACCTCCATCAGGAAGACGGTTGGTGTCGATGACCGTGTCCCAGAGAGAGGGTTAAGCTTCTGGGACACTTCTAGTATAACGTCACAGACAAATCACTATTACAAATTCAGACTAAATGCTTTCATTAGGCCATGCACCAAAATCCATCCTATTCAAATGAACCTCCACCTCATATAGGTTAAGTCATCCTACTATAGGAAGCCAGGAATAAAGGGGAAATTAATGACTTACAGTTCGCAGTTTCTTCTTCATAAGTCAGCTGTGTGACTCAAACAGTCTTCTTCATAGTTAAAATGTGGACACACAAACTGTGGACACACACAGACAAATACACTTTAATACTTCTTAATTGTAACCATCCAATTTAGATAGTTATGATATATATAGTTATACCAGAATCCCTGATGTCACTCTCATACTATTAGTCTACAGTTCTTTGAAGGCCATGCTGTATTGAGCCGGTACCGCTGCACACTTTAACTGACACACGTGGAAAAGCATCCATTTCAAAAACGTACAGCAATGGCCTGAATGTCATCAGGAATAAAGAGGATATAAGAGATGATAATGTACTCCTTATGGCAGACTGGGAACCTTAGCCTTACCTGGTCTCCCTTCTCCTCCTCCTACTCCTCCCCCCCAGGTGTAATCAAGAGAATGCGTCACACCTGCGGGAGGCCTGACGCAAGGAGAGGCTGGTTCAACCCATGGCTGCTGTGCTATTGGCACTTTTAGCTGACAGTGACGTGTTCTTTTTTTTGCACCGTACTTTGTTGTCCGTCACTTTTGTTATGGCTTGAGTCAGGGGAATCTTCCCGGAACATGCGCTAGGGAGGCTATAGGCGCTAGGGAGGCCACATGCGCTAGGGAGGCCACATGCGCTAGGGAGGCTACATGCTCACACTGGTTCTGGTTCAGTTAGTAAACTATAATAGTACCGTGTGTTTAGGAGACATTGGACTGAGAACAGTTCGGTTCTGAGAACTGGAGAGAACAACCAGCGAGCTGCAGCAGGTGCATTTAATTAGTACAACTTAATTAGTAAAAAACAAACAGAACTTATACAATTAAATACATATACAATTGAATTAAAATATGGAACAGTGCGGCAGTCAATTGTAGCTATTTGTTTGACCTAACATTATATCCAGGGTTGGGAGGGTTACTTGTTAAATGTATTATGTTACAAGTACGAATAACCTGTTCACATCTCAGTATCACAATATTAAAGTAACGTAACCTGATTAGTTTCCGTTACATTTGGATTACCTCAATACCAAATATGTGAATAAAGGCAAGAGAAAATAATTCAATAAGATGTGTTCTGTAAGACAACAGAACAATGTAAGACTACATAACATTATAGCTAACAAAACATTTTTTGAAAAGGTTCATGCCCATAGATTATATTTTGGTATATATATTTAGGACCTTTACTCATAGTGTATGATGACTTGTTTGGTATCATTTTAAAGGATATATTCATTGCTTACATCTGAGCTCGGTTATGAGTCTGTCTGATTAACATAGAGGTCAAAGGGGCTCTTCAAAGTGTCAAACATTCATTTTCCTACAATTTTTGCCTTCACTTATTGTCTATATTTGAGGTGTGTAGGAACATCAATGACACAAATAAGAAAAACTCAATCAAAAATACTCACAGGACTTGTAATGATTCAGGAAAGGTAATCTTACCATATTATCCCACCATGAGGGGTGATTATGGGCCTTAACATAGGCCCGGGCCTGAATTTTCACTAATTGGTACAACTCAAGGTGGCAAATTCTAGTTTGGTATTTTGAAAAAAAACATCTATCTTTATATTAAATTTCAACTTGAAAAACCTTTACAAGTGGTATGTTAGTCACAGTTAACCCTCAATGACACCAACCATTGATGGTGGGTGGTGGGGGGGGAATTCAGGCCTGGGGTCCATGTTCTACTTTAAGGCCCATAATCACCCCTCATGGTGGGATAATATGGAAAGATTATACCTTTCCTGAATCATTACAGTCCACTACAGTCATTCAGTTTGTGTTATTTGTGTCATTGATGTTCCTACACGTCACAATGCTCAAATAAAGACTAGTTTAGGCAAAAATGGTAGGAACATTAAGGTTATTGACACTTTGAAGAGCCCCCTGTGACCTTTAACACCACTCTGGTCACCACCCACCAGTTGAGAATCATCTAGAATACATTTGACGTCTAGAGGTTTATTTCCTTTTACTTGATGTGTCCAAAATGTTGACGTTTATAATGAAATGACTTTAGGCAACTCGTTTAGTTTACATTGCTTTTTTTTTTATTCGTCACTCACAGATCAGAGTAGACTAACGCAGCTATAAGAGTAGCACATCTCAATCATGCTAAAGCGGCTACATCCGCGACCCGACCACGGATAAGCGGTAGACGACGCAATGGACATCTCAAACAATATTAAAAACAAATAATATTGTGCAAAAATGAAAAAATGTAAGCACACACACGCGTGAAGAACAACATTCTGAGGGAACCGTGATCCCGAACCAGTCACTTCAAACCAAACAGGAAATACCGGCCTCTTAAGAGCCCTCCTCCAGAACACGGCCATGGAGTGGAACCATGAGGTGAGGTGTGAGTGAGTGGGGGGGGGGGGGGGGGCGGAACCGGTCACATGTTGAAGATGTCTGTGTGTGGCGGCTTGGAGATCCACCTGCCGTAGCCTTGCTTGGTCAGGTGCGCCTTCAGCAGGTTCTTGGCCTCCTGGTAGTGCTTGGCCCTCATCTGGACGACAACAACAACAACAAGGACGACGAGGAAAAATAGAAATCCACACAATCAGGTCGTCTGGCAACCGGAAGGTCGTTGGTTCGATCCCCCGGTTCCTCCTCCTTCCTAGCCTAAGTGTCGTGGTGTCCCTGAGGGCAGTCTCCTAGCCATGTGTTGGAGGTGTCCCTGGGCAAGGCACCCCGACCCTGACTGACCGTCCTGACCAGCTGGCCGTCTTCTTGCATGGCCGACACCGCCGAGGGTAGATGAATGGGTGAATGTGAGGCAAAAATTGTAAAGCTCTTTGGTTAAAAGCGCCGTTTAAACTCAGTCCATTTACCGTGTAAAAGTGTTACACGGTATAGTACGAGGGTATTCATACTAAGAGTATAAAGTATTACATGGTAAAGTACGAGGGTATTCATACTAAGAGTATAAAGTGTTACACGGTAAAGTACGAGGGTATTCATACTAAGAGTATAAAGTGTTACACGGTAAAGTACGAAGGTATTCTAAGCGTATCTAGCGTGTGACATCTGACCTTGGCATCCCTGTAGGACATGGTGGACATCAGCTGGTCCCTCTCAGCCTCCCTGACCAGCAAGGTGAAGCGGCTCAACATGGCCGCCTTACAGAGACGGCTGGCCATCGCTGGGCTGCTCTTAAAGGGAGAGCTGGACACACACACACACGTTCTCTCTAATGCAGAGTTCAGACTACAACTCAAACGACAGGAAGTGATGCGGCCAGGTAAAAACTACAACTTCATCTTCAGTCCATATTATTTTTTCCTATTCCGTGTTTTTTCTGAACAAATCATCGCGCAAACACTCTCTCTCTCTCTCTCTCTCTCTCTCTCACTCGTCGATGGTCATCCCCTTGAGTCCGTCCACCACCTCCAGGGAGCTGTCCCCTTGGCTCCAGTTCATGCTGAGGTTCTGCTGGGGGCTGCTGGCAGAGCCGGAGTCCATGGCGCTGGGAGCCAGGCTGAAGTGCGGTATCACCATGCAGTAGTGGATGGGCAGGCCGTCCGTGATGCCCTCCGCACGCTGGCTGATGGCCACCGCCACCACCCGCGTGTTCACACAGCTACCGCCAGCTGAGGGGTAACCACAGCAACCCATGGCATCGTTACAGACCGTAACGCTACAGCGATTGGTAACCGCCACATGGGTAACCGTGACCAGCGTGCGTGGGCGTGTGTGTCTTGCCTATTAGGATGCTTTGGGCGTACAGCGGCTGGATGAAGTGGCTGAGCAGGGCCCCCTGGTAGCCCAACACCTGCCACTGGGTCAGCTTATCACTGGAGGACATGCTGGCCATCTTACCAGCAGGGGGCTCCACACTGGACATGGAGAACACCTACACACACACACACACCAAGAGCAGGTCAAACACTCAACACCCACACACACGAAGAGCAGGTCAAACACTCAACACCCACACGAAGAGCAGGTCAAACACACACACACACACACACACACACACACACACACACACACACACACACACACACACACACACACACACACACACACACACACACACACACACACACACACACACACACACACACACACACACACACACACACACACACACACACACACACACACACACACACACACACACACACACCAAGAGCAGGTCAAACACTCAACACCCACCCACTCACCCACCCACCCACACGAAGAGCAGGTCAAACACTCAACACCCACACACACACGAAGAGCAGGTCAAACACTCAACACCCACACACACACACACAAAGAGCAGGTCAAACACTCAACACCCACACACACACGAAGAGCAGGTCAAACACTCAACACCCACATACACACACATGAAGAGCAGGTCAAACACTCAACACCACACACACACGAAGAGCAGGTCAAACACTCAACACCCACACCCACACACACGAAGAGCAGGTCAAACACTCAACACCTACACACACACTTATAACCTAAAAATCTGTAGTAACAACTTATACTCTGTAGTATTAGTACCTGGTACTAATACCGGGTACCCAGTATCAGTATTACCCATTTAATAACCATGGATCTTAAGTATTCCTGATTTAATAACCAGGGATCTTAAGTATTCCTGATTTAATAACCAGGGATCTTAAGTCTTCCTGATTTAATAACCAGGGATCTTAAGTATTCCTGATTTAATGACATGGTATTGAGCACCTTCCCCTCCACGGTGATGTGCAGACTGAGCTGGTTGATGACCTCCCAGGCGGCCATGGACAGTGGGTTGAGGCGCCTGAGGGACAGACACACGGTTGGTCCGGGCCACAAGTCAAGTGCAGACCAACAATGAAGAATGAATGAATGAAAGAGAAAGAGAGAGCGAGAGCGAGAGACAGCGAGAGAGAGAGAGAGAGAGAGACAAAGACAGCGAGAGAGAGAGAGAAAGACGGCGAGAGAGAGAGAGAGAAAGACAGCGAGAGAGAAAGACAGCGAGAGAGAGCTAGAGAGAGATAGAGAGAGCTAGAGAGAGAGACTAAGAAAAAGACAGAGAGAGTCACAGGTTTGGGGGCATCCGAGCGGTCCCCTTGGGCAGCTGGCTGAGGTAGAGGTGCAGGGTGATGTTGCTCTTCACGGCCAGCAGGGGGCTGTCGGGACTCCTCTCGAAGATGGACTCCGCCTGAAGAGAAGGCTTCTTGTTGAAGAACATCAGCAGGTGGCGGTACAGGAACCTAGTAGAATAAATACCAATTGTATTCATTATATTCATGATCATAAGTTTAAACGTACACAGTTAAAATGTTGCATCCATCCAGTTGGATTGTATCGTACTGCAGTAAATGGTTAACATATGAATATACCATATGACCTAAGTAGACTATACTGGAGTGATGGAGGAAGAAGTGGACTGGACTAGTGGATACACTGGACTGGAGTGATGGAGAAGGAAGTGGACTGGACCACTGGATATACTGGACTGGAGTGATGGAAAAGGAAGTGGACTGGACCACTGGATATACTGGACTGGAGTAGAGTGATGGAGGAAGAAGTGGACTACATTGATGGATATACTGGACTGGAGCGATGGAGGAAGAAGTGGACTGGACCAGTGGATATACTGGACTGGTGGAGGAAGAAGTGGACTGGACCAGTGGATATACTGGACTGGTGGAGGAAGAAGTGAACTGGAGTGAAATTGAGTGATGGAGGAAGAAGTGGACTGGATCACTGGATATACTGGACTGGAGTGATGGTGGAAGAAGTGGACTGGACCACTGTTTATACTGGAGTGGAGTGATAGAGGAAGAAGTGGACTGGCGTGATGGCGAGATAGCGAGATAGCTTCCACAGTCAGGCCATCAGGCTGCTGAACAAGGGCGTATAGCATATAACTATGTATATTTGATTACATTGATTTATATATACATATTGCTCTTTTCTGTGCCGATATTTAGCATTTTATATCTTATTTTATAACTGCTGTCTGTCGTCGGGGTATTGCACATAAGATTTTCACATCACTGCTTTATACTTGTGTAAACTGTGAAGTGACTTGACTTGATGGAAGAAGTGGATTGGAGTGATGGAGGAAGAGTGGACTGGAGTGACGGAGGAAGAAGTGGATTGGAGTGGTGGGGGAAGAAGTGGACTGGAGTGGAATGGAGTGATGGAGGAAGAAATGGACCGGACTCGCCTGATAGAATGGACTGGAGTGAAGGGGTGGTACAGACCTCATCAGGGACCTCCTCGCCACTACCACAGCGTGCGAGTCGTGCAGAACGCGTCCATTGGCCACGGAGCACCCGTTTGTGTTGATGCTGCCTGTCCCCAAGGCAACCACCTCACAACTGTCGGCTGGACACGGGGGGTGGGGGGGGGGGGGGGGGGGGGGGTGGGAGGGAGGGAGGGAGGGGACACCGTGTTAACCATGCAGCGGTCTGTCTCAAGTTAGCAGTGGCTGATGAAAAGAAACCGATCCACCGATCAGTGGACAGGTATATCGGGGATCGACTCACAGGTCTGGATGAGGAAGGCGGCCACCGTGGCACTGCAGCCTGAGAACTCAGGATGACTCTTCAGGAGAACGCTGAGCTGCTGACCCACAGCCAAGGACATCCTCTCACTCTGGGGGTTATGGTCTGGAGACAGGAGACAGGTTACTATGGTCTGGAGGAGACAGGTTATTATGGTCTGGAGGAGACAGGTTATTATGGTCTGGAGACAGGAGACAGGTTACTATGGTCTGGAGACAGGTTATTATGGTCTGGAGGAGACAGGTTATTATGGTCTGGAGACAGGAGACAGGTTACTATGGTCTGGAGACAGGAGACAGGTCATTATGGTCTGGAGGAGACAGGTTATTATGGTCTGGAGACAGGAGACAGGTTATTATGGTCTGGAGACAGGAGACAGGTTATTATGGTCTGGAGGAGACAGGTCATTATGGTCTGGAGGAGACAGTTCATTATGGTCTGGAGGAGACAGGTCACTATGGTCTGGAGGAGACAGGTCATTATGGTCTGGAGGAGACAGGTTATTATGGTCTGGAGACAGGAGACAAGTTATTATGGTCTAGAGGAGACAGGTTATTATGGTCTGGAGACAGGAGACAGGTTACTATGGTCTGGAGACAGGAGACAGGTTACTATTGTCTGGAGACAGGTTACTATGGTCTGGAGGGGACAGGTTACTATGGTCTGGAGGGGACAGGTTACTATGGTCTGGAGGGGACAGGTTACTATGGTCTGGAGACAGGTTACTATGGTCTGGAGGAGACAGGTTACTATGGTCTGGAGACAGGAGACAGGTTACTATGGTCTGTAGGAGACAGGTTACTATGGTCTGGAGACAGGAGACAGGTTACTATGGTCTGGAGACAGGAGACAGGTTACTATGGTCTGGAGGAGACAGGTTACTATGGTCTGTAGGAGACAGGTTACTATGGTCTGTAGGAGACAGGTTACTATGGTCTTTAGGAGACAGGTTACTATGGTCTGGAGGAGACAGGTTACTATGGTCTGTAGGAGACAGGTTACTATGGTCTGGAGACAGGAGACAGGTTACTATGGTCTGTAGGAGACAGGTTACTATGGTCTGTAGGAGACAGGTTACTATGGTCTGTAGGAGACAGGTTACTATGGTCTGTAGGAGACAGGTTACTATAGTCTGGAGGAGACAGGTTACTATGGTCTGGAGGAGACAGGTTACTATGGTCTTTAGGAGACAGGTTACAATGGTCTTTAGGAGACAGGTTACTATGGTCCGTAGGAGACAGGTTACTATGGTCTGTAGGAGACAGGTTACTATGGTCCGTAGGAGACAGGTTACTATGGTCTGTAGGAGACAGGTTACTATGGTCTGGACGAGACAATGACAACTGATTGCATATTAATGTTAAATAGAACATCATCATATTGTTAGGATTCTGTTCTATGGGGTTGGGCGAATATATTGGTCGACAAGTCAATCACCGCTTGTTTGTTTGGGCTATTTTTGTCCGTTTATTTTGATAAGCAAACTGTCTGCCTCCTCAAAACAGGGACTAAATGAAGCAGACTTCAGTGTGGTTGCAGAGTTTTCTATCTTTTTCCCTCAAGTTGGAAACTTTCCATATGGCCCAACCCTATTGGCTCAACATGAGCCATTACTGAATACCTGGAGGTCAACCATAGTAGTGGTACGGTAATCTTAGTTAAGTTAAGGCATTACCATGAAACATACCTTGAAAGTAAACAAAGACACTCACATCCTCACATACGTCGTACTCGTAAAAGCAGAGAAAGCAGTCGCTCTCTCAGCGACTGCTTTCTCTGCTTTTAGGAGTAGCGAGAGTACCAGTCAGGGTTCTGTACCTGGGAGGGTTCGGCAGGGCTGAGGACTCGGGAGAGGCCTGCAGGGCCAGACGGTTGCGTCCACCTGAACGTCGCTGACCGGCAGTGGAGGAGGGTCTTCGCAAAAACAGGAAATTAAGTATCAATCAATCAATCATCAATCACATCATCCAATTGAACCAATGTGTCGTCCCCCCCCCCCCCCCAGATCAGCCTCTCTGTACTAATAATTGATCATTAAAACCCCACCCAGTGGTAAAATACAGGCCAATTAAAACATCCTATATGGTCAATGACATTCTGTATCCGCGATGGACGGCGCACGCATAACAGAAAGGTCAAAGTTCACCGTGGACGGAAGGCTCCGCCAGGCTGAGTTGGGAGTTCATTAGGGGCAAGAGGTCCTGGAGGGCCAGCTTGGCCGCCATCAGCCGGGCTTCCTTCTTGGTGACCCCCGTACCGGTTCTGTAGGTCACCCCATCCAGCACCGCGCAGAACGCAAAGACCAGGTACTGCATGTTCCCTGGACACAAGGGGTACCAGGTGACTCTTTATTAAAGGGGTCATATCACAGGTACCAAGTGACTTTATTAAAGGGGTCATATCACAGGTACCAGGTGACTCTTTATTAAAGGGGTCATGTCACAGGTACCATGTGACTCTTTATTAAAGGGGTCATATCACGGGTACCAGGTGACTCTTTATTAAAGGGGTCATGTCACAGGTACCAGGTGACCTTATTAAAGGGGTCATATCACAGGTACCAGGTGACGCTTTATTAAAGGGGTCATGTCATAGGTACCAGGTGACTTTATTAAAGGAGTCATATCACAGGTACCAGGTGACTCTTTATTAAAGGGGTCATATCACAGGTACCAGGTGACTATGTATTAAAGGGGTCATGTCACAGGTACCAGGTGACTCTTTATTAAAGGGGCCAAATCACAGGTACCAGGTGACTATGTATTAAAGGGGTCATATCACAATACCAGGTGACTCTTTATTAAAGGGGTCATATCACAGGTACCAGGTGACTCTTTATTAAAGGAGTCATATCATGGGTACCAGGTGACTCTTTATTAAAGGGGTCATATCACAGGTACCAGGTGACTATGTATTTAAGGGGTCATATCACAGGTACCAGGTGAGTCTTTATAAAGTATCAACTTTCGGGGAGGGAATGGGGAGTAAGCATTCCTATGTACTACAAATGGCCAATAAAGATCTTGTATCTGGTACATGATGACATCATCAAGTAACATTCTCATGAGGAGAGAGAGAGAGAGAGAAAGAGAGAAAGAGAGAGAGATACCTGGAGTGACCGTCTCCTTCAGTTCCAGGGGGTGCTCCAGCGTGGCCGCCAGAGAGTACAGGGTGCTGACAGGGTGGGCCTCTCCTCTCTGGTAGCGCTCCATCAGCTCCTTCAGCTGAGGCCTGCTCCAACCTGGGTGGGGTTGAAGGCAAGCAGTTGGTGGATTATTACCACTGGACCGGATATTAGACCTTTAAGGCCTTTCTTCTTTATTGAATTATTTATATTTTCTCTTACGCTGTACTCTTATGCTAATTGTATTATCAAGTACGGTTATTATAGTCACATCTTAAATTAACAACATCACCGGAGACTCGCCTCGTCTGGGGGTCCCCGGGGGGGTGACGGTGTTGACGGTGGTGGTGGTGTTGACGGTGGTGGTGGTGTTGTGGTCTACGGCCCTCGGTACCGGACGGCTCTGACAGAACACCGGAGAGAACATCTTGGTCTGGATGGCTGGACAATAGAGCATTTTGTTTTTATTTATTATAAAAAAAATAGCAAAGTCATCTTTCTTTATTTCTAGGGGACGTGTAGCCGACCGGGGGATGAGCCAACTACACCTTGGTTAACGTACCAGGTACACCACGACGCGTTAAGACGTTAAGGTGAGCAGCTACACCCGTTGATCATGGCTTAACCTATCGTTCACAGCTACACCTGTTGTTCCCAGCTCCACCTGTAGTTCCCAGCTACACCTGTTGTTCAAAACTACACCTGTAGTTCACAGCTACACCTGTTGTTCACAACTACACCTGTAGTTCACAGCTACACCTGTAGTTCACATCTACACCTGTTGTTCCAAACTACACCTGTAGTTCCCAGCTCCACGTGTTCGCCCAGCTAGCGGTAACCGACGCTGCCGATTGTCACTCGTCAGATGGCGCATTTAACATCAATTTAAACGTTCAACGGGTAAATAAAGTGTAAAACATCACAGTACTGGCTTCAACGTGTTTATATTTAACTTAATGTGACATTTAACTTAATACAACACAATATTCCCTGTTTTACTTTACCTGACGAGACGAAACGCGTATTTTAAAATTGCGTTGTTTTGATCTGTACGTTTCTCCTGAGCGCCCCCTAAAGGCCGCTGTCCGAACTGATGGTTCTAGCGCCCCCTACAGGCCGCTGTCCGAACTGATGGTTATACTGATGGTTCTAGCGCCCCCTACAGGCCGCTTTCTGAACTGATGTTCCTGGCGCTTAATATTTATGTTGATATTAATTTCTGTCTATTGGACTGGACTAGGAGGAGCCACTCAGGGCCGTTGAGTTATGGGAATCAGATGTATGTCCCCTGTGTCGACACGTTTCTTATAAAGTTTGTTTATTCTGTTGTTTTTGTTTTGACAGTTTTAAATAAAATGGCAGAAGCCGTCTTCTACCCATCCTGCCACCCTGCTCAGACGCCTCGGTTGCAGGTCCATCCTTAACAGAGACTTAAGTTATTAGGTTTATAATTATTATGTACAGTAATACTACCAAGCAGACAAATACTCACACAATACATCAATACTACCAACCAGAGAAATACTCACAAAATACAGTAATACTACCAAGCAGACAAATACTCATACAATACAGTAATACTACCAAGCAGACAAATACTCATACAATACAGCAATACTACCAACCAGACAAATACTCATACAATACAATAATACTACCAACCAGACGAATACTCATACAATACAGTAATACTACCAAGCAGACAAATACTCACACAATACAGTAATACTACCAAGAAGACAAATACTCACACAATACAGTAATACTACCAACCAGACAAATACTCACACAATACAATAATACTACCAACCAGACAAATACTCATACAATACAGTAATACTACCAAGCAGACAAATACTCACACAATACAATAATACTACCAACCAGACAAATACTCACACAATACAATAATACTACCAACCAGACAAATACTCACACAATACAATAATACTACCAACCAGACAAATACCCACACAATACAATAATACTACCAACCAGACAAATACTCAAACACACGTGGTGAAAAGGGCCCAAACAATGCCTGGATTTTCTTAGGCGTCTGAGGAAACTCAGCATCCTGAGAACATTCTAGACCGGCCCCATGGAGAGTGTTCTTACAGGGTGTCTCACCGCCTGGTCCAGACTCAGAGATAGCTTCCACAGTCAGGCCATCAGGCTGCTGAACAAGGGCGTATAGCATATAACTATGTATATTTGATTACATTGATTTATATATACATATTGCTCTTTTTCGGTGCCGATATATTGCATTTTATGAATTGCATTTTTTCTTATTTTATTCTATTCTGTTTTTATTCTATTTTATCTTATTTTTCTAACTGCTGTCTGTCGTCGGGTTTTGCACATAAGATTTTCACACCACTGCTTTATACTTGATTATACTGTGAAGTGACAATAAACTTGACTTGACTTGACTCACACAATACAGTAATACTACCAACCAGTTATTATGTTTAAAATGATTAGTTATTTAGTTTTCATATGTAGAGTTGATGTATACCAAACATGCGTTTTAAAAGTACATAATTTTCTCTCTCTCTCTCTCTCTCTCTCTCTCTCTCTCTCTCTCTCTCTCTCTCTCTCTCTCTCTCTCTCTCTCTCTCTCTCTCTCTCTCTCTCTCTCTCTCTCTCTCTCTCTCTCTCTCTCTCTCTCTCATCTCCTTCATTCGATGAGGTCATGATGTTTCTCAATTATTGATCACATCACGTCTATTAGCGCCACGCCCACTCGAATAACACCGCTGCAATTTCCACTTCCTTTCTCACGTGGAGCGCGAGTCGGAGTGTGAGAACCTCTGCTCGGTGCCGCCCTGTCAGTGGTTATAAGGTCTAAAGGTGACCTTCATACATCTAGAAAGATGGAGAATGAGGGCAGATTATTGATCACATCACGTCTATTAGCGCCACGCCCACTCGAATAACACCGCTGCAATTTCCACTTCCTTTCTCACGTGGAGCGCGAGTCGGAGTGTGAGAACCTCTGCTCGGTGCCGCCCTGTCAGTGGTTATAAGGTCTAAAGGTGACCTTCATACATCTAGAAAGATGGAGACAGAATTTCAACTAAATAACTACAACAACAAAAAAATACAGTAATACACTAAAAATACACAAATAATAATCATAATAATGATAATAAACAAACAAACGAATCGTTTTAATTTATTTGATTACACACATGTAATTAACAACGCGTAGGAATATGTAGCAAATGAGATTGGAACTTGGTTTTTGATTTTTTTTTGTTTTGTTATTAGATTACATGACATGACATTACATGACATTACATGACATTACATTACAGTCATTTAGCAGACGCGTTTATCCAAAGCGACTAACAATAGTGTGTTTCAACAAAGGAAGGGGAGAGAACATCTCGTCACCAGAAGTCAAAAGTTAATTTCATTTCTAACAAATCTCCAAGAACTGATTCGATTCAAATGTATTCAAATTCAAATGTATTCTCATTGCACTACAGCACAAGTACAGTACAGCGAACAATAATTGTGCATCTTAACCAGAGTGCAAATGTTGCGGTAAAGTGCATGGTAATCTATAATTATTATATATAATGGACAGTTTACAGTGGCTGCTTGTCGGACTGGGTTCCTCTGATGAGTTGTTCTGAAACAGAGAAGCGGAACAAACAGCCCACGGAGCGCTCATCTCTTCTGGGGAGGAGAGAAAGAGAGAGGACCGTATCCTCCCTCCTGGTTAGCACGGTGGTACCCCGCCCTGCCCAGGGGGGGAAACTATGAGTCTACACACGTCTCTCGGAATGGAAACAACCACAGCCGGGATGTCCAGTGTGTGTGTCGGGTGTGTGTGTGTGTGTGTGTGTGTGTGTGTGTGTGTGTGTGTGTGTGTGTGTGTGTGTGTGTGTGTGTGTGTCGTGGGTTCAGAGCGACACTAGGGTTTAGTGATTAGCAAAGTTAAGTTTCAGTTCTCCAGGGCTTGTGTTGATGTAGTCTTTCCGTACCCCCCCCCCCATAGTTGTATCAGTGAGTGTGCTGTGTTGTATTGAGAGTCGTTTTGTGTTGTATTGAAAGTCATTTTGTGTTGTATTGAGTGTCGTTTTGTGTTGTATTGAGTGTCGTTTTGTGTTGTATTGAGTGTCGTTTTGTGTTGTATTGAGGGTAGTTTTGTGTTGTATTGAGTGTCGTTTTGTGTTGTATTGAGAGTAGTTTTGTGTTGTATTGAGTGTAATTTTGTGTTGTATTGAGTGTCGTTTTGTGTTGTATTGAGAGTAGTTTTGTGTTGTGTTGAGAGTAGTTTTGTTGTGTTGTATTGAGTGTAGTTTTGTTGTGTTGTATTGAGTGTAGTTTTGTGTGTTGGGTGTGGTGGGCCTCATCGATGAGGCAGCCTACAGGGAGAAGGTCCAGCACCTGGTGGCAACAACCTGGCCCTCAACACCAGCTGGCGCACACGCCCCCATCCTCATCAACGGGGCGGAGGTCGAGCGTGTCTCCAGCTTCAAATTCCTGGGGGTCCACATCTCCGAGGACCTCTCCTGGTCCCTCAACACTGCCTCACTGGTAAAGAAGGCTCACCAGCGTCTCTCTTCTTCCTGAGGAGACTGAGGAAAGCCCACCTGTCACCTCAGATTCTGGTGAACTTTTACCGGTGTGTTATTGAAAGCATCCTCACCAACTGCATCACAGTGTGGTACGGCAACTGCACTGTTTCAGACCGGAAAGCGCTGCAGAGGGTGGTGAAAACCGCCCAACGCATCGTTGGATTACCCCCCCCTGCAATAAACACTACCCACCACAAACAGTGTCTGAGGGAGGCTCAAAAAATTGTAGATGACCCCTCCGGGAGACGCTATAGAAACCTCTGTTCCAAGTCAAGCAGGCTTAGGAACAGCTTCTTCCCCTCAGCTGTCATCTCTCTGCTGCCCCCCCCCCTGCCCCACACCTCTGCTCAACACCTATAACAATCACCACCAATGTCTCTGACTAACTGTAAAAAAAAAGAAAAAGAAAAAAACAAACTGTAAATACAAACAGTATCACAACTACCTCCCTCTCTATAGTTTACATATTTATTACTAAGATACCTGTTTACTGTACCTGCCATATATATGTAAATCTGTTGATAGAACTGCTCCTACTCCTGTATATACATATACATTTATACTTGCCATACATTTATATATGCTCACTTGTATATACATTTACATCTATATATTTGTATCCTGCTTTCAATAATTAGCATACCCCTGATCACTACCTGTTAAATACTCACTTACCTGTATATACATACCTTTCGCTGTACTGTACTTGTGCTGTACAATGACAATAAATCTGAATCTAATCTAATCTAATCTAGTTTAGTGTTGTATTGACTGTCGCTCACAATAATACAGTTATACTACCAACCAGACAAATACTCACACAATACAGTAATACTCCCAACCAGACAAATACTCACACAATACAGTTATACTACCAACCAGACAAATACTCACACAATACACCAATACTACCAACCAGACAAATACTCACACAATACAGTAATACTACCAACCAGACAAATACTAACACAATACAGTTATACTACCAACCAGACAAATACTCACACAATACAGTAATACTACCAACCAGACGAATACTCACACAATACAGTAATACTACCAACCAGACACATACTCACACAATACAGTAATACTACCAACCAGACAAATACTCACACAATACAGTAATACTACCAACCAGACAAATACTCACACAATACAGTAATACTACCAACCAGACAAATACTCACACAATACCGTAATACTACCAACCAGAAAAATACTCACACAATACCATAATACTACCAACCAGACAAATACTCACACAATACCGTAATACTACCAACCAGACAAAAACTCACACAATACAGTAATTCTACTGACCAGACAAATACAATAATACTACCAAGCAGACACCGTGATGTTACCTTGGGGAACAAAAACAAGCATTTATTATTTACCTGAAGCTAATGCTGCTCTAGCAGTGATTGTAGTAGAGTGTTTATTAGTACTAAAGCATCGTATTTTTAAGTTGTAGTTCTGTCCTCCGACAGCAGAGGGCAGTGTCACTTCACATTCTGAGCCCGTTATTGTCGTATCCGAATCCGTTGACGTCAGTCCCTTATTGACTTGCTCGTGGGCCCTCCGGCAGCGTGGTACTCTCTGCTCCTCGCACCTCGTTGACCCCTGCTGTCCTCGGACCCTCAGCCTGACATGTCGTCTGGTCACTGTTGGCCCTCAGAAGACGACATTAAGCAGACGGAGAACAGACCCCAACCTTCTGCAGCAGCCTGGCCCACTCACCAGCCCGTCCAGTTAGGGGTCCCTCCAGCCAGGCTGTCTGCACTGCCCCTCCCCCCCCTGCCCTGCCTCCCCCACGCCTCCCCACGCCTCCCCCCCCGATGGGGGAGAACAGAGAGCCTGGTGCCCTACAGCTGAGTCCCGTTCTCCAGATGAATAAGCGGCTCCTCTTCAACCGCTGGTCACTTGCGTTCATGTGCGGCTGCTCTCCATTGGCCCAACAGATTCAATCTCCCCATTCATTAGCCTAAGTGGATGAGGCTCCTAATAGGAGCTCTCTTCCCCTCAATAATTGCCGTTGATTGGCGTAAATTAGACCCTAGTTGCCAGACGAGTGATTCTCCACCACGATAATCCCATTCCCGACTCAAACTAATAGGATTTTAACTCTGGCTTCGGCCTAATGTCCGTCTGCGAGGCCCGGCCCGTGGCCCGTACCCAGACCAGAGAGGGACAGCCAGCCCTGGGTCCGGAGGGGGCCTCGGGGCCCCTGGATCACAGGGAGGAGACACCACGGCTCCCAACGTCCAGAGGAGGAGGAGGGGGAAGAGGAGCAGGGGGAGGGAAAACATGATGGACTGAGAGGAGGAGTTGGAGACAGACTCAGAGGCACGATGCAACCACGGAGGAGCCCAAGGCGTGTGTCTGACCTTGATGGACCGGCTGGTTCTGAACACAGACCCGGGCTCTGGTTTGGGTCACTTGGTGGTGCTTCTGATAACCCTAACCCTAACCCACACAGAGGACAGAGGTGGTGTCTGGTTCTACCTGTTCCACAGGGGAACCGTCCCTCTGGGAGATTGGAAACACTTCTTAGCTGAACAATGACGTCCCTACGTGACTCGGCGAGGCTGATCAATACATCCTACCCATCATCCAGGATCGTCCATCTGTCCGTAGCTCGCCATGGCGGGACATGGGGTGACATGGGGTGACATGGGGTGACATGGGGTGACATGACGGGACATGGCGTGACATGGGGTGACATGGGGTGACATGGGGTGACATGACGGGACACGGGGTGGAGAGCACATCACCCGATGTGCCGTGCCTTGGCCTTCGCCGCGTAGCTGGCGTTTGGGTCGCATCGTAGGAGAATGGTTGACGCTGTTCTTCTTCTTCTTCTTCTTCTTCTTCTTCTTCTTCTTCTTCTTATTCTGTGGTTTTGTCCTTCATTTGATACGGCGGCGCCAGGCCGTCTCCCGGAGCCGGCGTGCTAATGAATCCTCACTCCATTACGGGCCAATCGGACAGATTGCTCTCCTGGATGAAATGAATTGAGTTTTTTGTATTCCGTGAGATCATTCTGCCGCCATTAACTGCTCTTTATCCCGTCTCTTCATCACGACCAAATCGGGTTAGGCGGACATGATTAGCCGGGGTGGCCTCCCATTTTAAGAAGGTAATTGGGTTTGGCGGCTCAGCCGATAGCGCCATTAGGACCAATAAAGGCTCCACGCTGGAAGGGATTCTTCAGCAGCAGATGGCTGGTGGGGAGGACAGAGAGAGAGGGGGAGAGAGAGAGGGAGAGAGGGAGAGAGAGAGAGAGAGAGAGAGAGAGGGAGAGAGAGAGAGAGAGAGCGAGAGAGGGAGAGAGAGAGAAAGAGAGAGAGAGAGAGAGGGAGAGAGAGGGGGAGAGAGAGAGAGAGAGAGAGAGAGAGGGAGAGAGAGAGAGCGAGAGAGAGAGAGAGAGAGGGAGAGAGAGAGAGAGAGAGAGGGGCCTCTGATCACTAAACAAAGTTTGTGTAACCAAAGGAGTTAAGGGTCATCTCCCCCACACACAACCCCACCCCCACCCAACACACCCCCACCCAAACACAACCCCACCCACACACACCCCCACCCAACACACAACCCCACCCAACACACCCCCACCCAACACAGCCCCACCCACACACACCCCCACCCAACACACAACCCCACCCAACACACAACCCCACCCAACACACAACCCGACCCACACACACCCCCACCCGAACACAACCCCACCCACACACAACCCCACCCAACACACAACCCCACCCAACACACCCCCACCCACACACAACCCCACCCACACACACCCCCACCCAACACCCCCACCCACACACAACCCCACCCACACACACCCATACAAAAATGTTATTAATACTAATGATTGCATATTGTTATTAATACTAGAAATTACATACTGATATTTATACTAGTGATACTGATATCAATTCTAGTGATTAGGTACTAATATTAATACTAGTGATTATAATAATAATACTAGTGATTACATACTGATATTAATACTAGTGATACTGTAATTAATACTAGTGATTAAATACTGATATTAATCCAATTGGTTACATACTGATATTAATACTAGTGATACTGTTATTGATACTAGTGATTAAATACGGATATTAATCCAATTGGTTACATACTGATATTAATACTAGCGATTACATACCGATATAAATACTAGTGATTACATCCTGATACGTATAAAACGTGTTTTGTAAATACACATTAATAAATGTGTGTATATAATCCATTCAATCGCGTGAGTGACAGGTGTCTGCGAGTCACGGCATGTTTTCAGTCCTGTTTGAAAGCGGCAGTTTGTCTAACGTCTCAGAGTCTCGTCTGAGGACCACGGCGGAATGCGGTACCAGGAGGACCACGCAAAAAAAACCAAAGGAAGGAAGGAAGGAAGGAACCGAGTCCATTACTGAGGCTTGTCAAGCGAGACACTTTATCCTGAGACAACAGCAGTGAAGAGGAGAGTCCCCCCCCCATAAACAGCTCAGTAGTGAACTTACAGCGCTACAGTATGTCACCGTTATCCGGCGCTCCGGCTCTCAAACTCTTTACTCTAAAAACACCGCGGATAAATGGAAACTCAGACCGACAACTGAAGTCGGGATCTTTATGGGAGCCGTCGTGAGCGCCGGGCGGCAGGGGGGGCCAGGGCGGTCGATGTGCCACAGCTATATCATCTCCTGTCATCGCCGGCCAGGGAAAGGTGAACTCGCCGATTCCCAGAAACCAGGAGCAGAGAGGAGCTCAGATAAGCTTTCTGCGTGTCGAGCTTCGCCCCACAGCATTAGTGGTGACAGCCAGGCCTCCGGGATCCCATCTGGAGAATGGGAGGTGGAGCTCGTGTGTTATCTGGCCGCCGCTTGCTGTGACCGCCTCGGCCTTATCTGTGTCAGCAGGGGTCTCGACCTCCTCCCTCCTCCCTCCTCCCTCCTCCCTCCTCCCTCCTCCCTCCTCCTCCCCTTCTCCTCCCTCCTCATCCCTCCTCCTCCTCCCCTTCTCATCCCTCCTCCTGCTCCTCTTATCTGGGAGCTGGAGATCCCCGAAGCCGTGCGGCTTCCCGGAACCCTTGGCGTTTTTCTGGGCGCACGGCATTATGGGTAATGTGAAAGGTGAGTCGCTGCGGGCCGACGGGTCAGCCATCTTCCTCGATATCTGCTCTTGATCGTCACCGTCGGGGGGGTTTGATTACAAAACGTCGCTATGGTCGCTCCTCGCAGCAATCGCCGAAAGGCCACCTCCCATTGGTCCGTTTGGTCGATCTCTACAACGGCGAAGCCGATTGGTCCTGGTTGACGTATAAAGGCTTCGGCCTTTTCTCTGGTCAGTCTTAATTGTCGTGGATAAGAGCCGCGAGGGAGACCAGCGGGCCGGACGGCGTTCAGCTGAACTGACACCGACCGCAGTGACGGACACGTGGGACGCCTCGTCGCCGTGGAAACGCTAAGCGGGGAGGGAAGCGTCTCCTCCTGAGCGCCGCCGCCATCCTGCCAGACCCCCCGGAGGGGAGGAACACGTGTCGCCAGGCGCCGGGAAGTGTCCCTCAACTCAAAGAGGGGGGGGGGGGGGGGGGGGGGGGGGGGGGAGGGAGGAGGGGCAGAAAGCGTCCAGGTTAAGTTGTTTGAAAGGCCCCGGGTATTAAGAGGCGTTTTACACTTAAGAAGTTGGTTTCACAGGGTTTTCTGTTTCCCATCTTATTGATTGATGCTCAACTATCAATGCATAATAGAAAAGCACTCAGCGCAAATGCAGGGTTATGGCCTTGGGAGAGAGACGGCAGACGAGACTGCATCCCTCGCTCTCCCCCCCCCCCCCGCCCACCTCCCCCGCCTCTCCCCGCCTCTCCCCGCCTCCTCCCACCTCCTCCCACCTCCTCCCACCTCCCTCCAATGCCATTATTGGCCCATAAAGGAGCCCTCGGGAGGCCCTGGCTGTACAGATCAGCACACACCAAATACCCAATTAAAAAAGGCTTTAAATTCCCTCCTCTTTCCTGCGTGGAAATCAATCTGAATTCAATCTATGGGCTCGGATTCCGACAGAGCAGGTAATTGCCCATAATCGGTCAGCTAGGTGACAACAGCTTGCAGGGGAGACGCTAACACAATCAGGTATCCGCTTCCCCGTCCTACCGGGGGCCCCGGGCCCCACCGGAGTGGCGTTTTAACGCACGGCGTCGCGTCTAACGTATCGGACTGTTCTAGAATACCCTTCGGAACAACGCCGCCGACGACCATGGCGGCGGCGGCGGCGGAGATACTTCCTTGCAGGAGGAAGTGTCCCGGTGCGGACGGGGGCCCCCCCCCGAGGGCCCCGGGGACAAGGCGACGGGCGGCCTCGGCTTCGTCTCCTCGCCGACGCTTGCACAGGACTTGCGTCAGCACATCCCGGGTTGCTGCTTTAATTGCACACCAGCCTCGCAATCACGTTGGGAATTATCCCGGAGAAACCCGACACCACGGCGGTGGTGGCGGGATGGATGGGGCGCTGCAGGGCCCTGCAGACGGCCGCTCGTCCTTAACGCCTGCGGCCCATTGGCCCTCGCCGAGCGCCGCTCTCAGCCAATGAGCTGACGGCACACATAGGCACACAGACACATACAGACACACAGACACATAGAAACACAGACACGCACACACACAGACACACACACACACACAGACACACACAGACACACACACACACACAGACACACAGCTTCACTAGCGCTAGCGCCTGCCTTAATGTGTTGTGTTTTAGCGGCTGTGAGGAGGACAGAGATACAGGGATTAGGTTCCCCTTCTGAGACGACACGTTGGAGCTCATGTTTTATCATATTTTTTGTTGATCTTGTGTTACACAAAGAAAAAACATAAGAGGCAATTCACCAACAAAAATTTCAAAGATGACAATTATTGTTTCGGAAAGGAAATCCACTTCTGGTGACTAGTAGTTCTCTTGTCTTACCTGTTGAATGACCTTATTGTAATGTAATGTATTATATATGATGTTATTATATATGTGTATATGTATGTATATATTATATTATTATGGTGACTAGTAGTTCTCTTGTCTACCTGTTGAATGACCTTATTGGAAGTGATGCAGTGTAATGTAATGTTATGTAATGTAAAGCAGTGTTATTTAATGTAATGCAATGCAGTGTAATGTTATGTACTGTAATGTATTGTAGTGTAATGTAATGTAATGTGATGTAATGCAGTGTAACGTAATGTGATGTATTTAAATGTAATGTAATTGAGTGTAATGTTATGTAATTCAGTGTAATGTAATGTAATGTAATGTAATGTAATGTAATGAAATGTTATGTAATGCACTGTAGTGTAGTGTAGTGTAGTGTAGTCTAGTGTAGTGTAGTGTACTTTAGTGTAGTGTAGTGTAGTGTAGTCTAGTGTAGTCTAGTGTAGTGTAGTGTAGTGTAGTGTAGTGTAGTGTAGTGTAGTGTAGTCTAGTGTAGTGTAGTGTAGTGTAGTTTAGTGTAGTGTGATGTAATGTATTGTTTCCTGAGAGGAGAGGAGGTCAAGGACTAGAAACTCAAACCCAGCCGGGCCTCCTGGTTCTTTCTGAAGTCTCTAACCCGGACGGTCGGTAACCCGATGTCCGGGGGTCACCAGGGGTCACGAGGTCGTCGGTAGAAGGCTGCAATTAATGGATCCCTCAATCAAAGAGCGGAGCTAATATTACCCGTGTCTCCCCCTCGTCTCCCCCTCGTCTCCCCCTAGTCTCCCCCACGTCTCCCCCTCGTCTCCCCCCACGTCTCCCCCCACGTCTCCCCCCACGTCTCCCCCACGTCTCCCCCCACGTCTCCCCCTCGTCTCCCCCACGTCTCCCCCTCGTCTCCCCCACGTCTCCCCCTCGTCTCCCCCCTAGTCTCCCCCACGTCTCCCCCTCGTCTCCCCCTCGTCTCCCCCCACGTCTCCCCCTCGTCTCCCCCTCGTCTCCCCCCTAGTCTCCCCCACGTCTCCCCCTCATCTCCCCCCTCGTCTCCCCCTCGTCTCCCCCTCGTCTCCCCCCTCGTCTCCCCCACGTCTCCCCCTCGTCTCCCCCCTCGTCTCCCCCTCGTCTCCCCCCTCGTCTCCCCCTCGTCTCCCCCTCGTCTCCCCCCACGTCTCCCCCTCGTCTCCCCCCACGTCTCCCCCCTCATCTCCCCCCTCGTCTCCCCCCTCGTCTCCCCCCTCGTCTCCCCCACGTCTCCCCCTCGTCTCCCCCACGTCTCCCCCCACGTCTCCCCCTCGTCTCCCCCTCGTCTCCCCCACGTCTCCCCCACGTCTCCCCCTCGTCTCCCCCCACGTCTCCCCCACGTCTCCCCCACGTCTCCCCCACGTCTCCCCCTCGTCTTCCCCTCGTCTCCCCCCACGTCTCCCCCACGTCTCCCCCTCGTCTCCCCCCTCGTCTCCCCCCTCGTCTCCCCCTCGTCTCCCCCTCGTCTCCCCCCACGTCTCCCCCTCGTCTCCCCCACGTCTCCCCCTCGTCTCCCCCCTCGTCTCCCCCACGTCTCCCCCTCGTCTCCCCCCTCGTCTCCCCCTCGTCTCCCCCACGTCTCCCCCACGTCTCCCCCACGTCTCCCCCACGTCTCCCCCCACGTCTCCCCCCTCGTCTCCCCCACGTCTCCCCCTCGTCTCCCCCCTCGTCTCCCCCCACGTCTCCCCCCACGTCTCCCCCTCGTCTCCCCCCTCGTCTCCCCCTCGTCTCCCCCACGTCTCCCCCTCGTCTCCCCCACGTCTCCCCCCACGTCTCCCCCTCGTCTCCCCCTCGTCTCCCCCCTCGTCTCCCCCCTCATCTCCCCCCTCGTCTCCCCCCTCGTCTCCCCCACGTCTCCCCCCTCGTCTCCCCCTCGTCTCCCCCCTGGTCTCCCCCTGGTCTCCCCCTGGTCTCCCCCCTGGTCTCCCCCTGGTCTCCCCCACGTCTCCCCCTCGTCTCCCCCCTCATCTCCCCCCTCGTCTCCCCCTCGTCTCCCCCCTCGTCTCCCCCACGTCTCCCCCTCGTCTCCCCCCTCGTCTCCCCCTCGTCTCCCCCCTCGTCTCCCCCTGGTCTCCCCCCTGGTCTCCCCCCACGTCTCCCCCTGGTCTCCCCCCTCGTCTCCCCCATGTCTCCCCCGCTAGTGGAGCTCAGCCCAGAGAGCCCGGCGCAGGGCCAAACAGCTTGCCTCTGGAAATTGCTTTTCCTGGCGGGCCGAGAGAGTTCTAGAAGTTTAATTGATCCACGGGAAGGAGGAGAGAGTCTTGAAGACATGAGAGGAGAAGGAGAAGGAGAAGGAGGTCAGAGGAGGAGCAGCTCAGTTGTCAGCTCAGATTCTCGCCTCTTTTGGAGAAACATTTATAACATAATAAAATGTATCCACCGTAACCATAATGAACATTGAGTCAGTCAGAAGCTTCCATATAACTATATATATAACTATATATATAACTATATGTATATATAGATAGTTATACATAGTTATATAGTTATATATAGTTATATATAGGTATATATATTTATATTTAAATACAAATGGTTGTGACAGGTGTCGTTTGTTTATTACATCCGTAATATACGTCTGATAAACATATATAACTTTGTTATAATCACTTAACGTCAGTTTCACTATTAACTCATAACTGAGTGGCTGGTAACACAATGTAACATAAGGAACACTTGGATTACCTAATAGTATATGAATGTATCTGAACCATAACTCTGATCTGAAAATCTTCTAAGAGTCTAAAGTGAGGAACACTACTATATACTATTTAATAAACACATATTGGTAGTGATGCATAATCATGAGAATCATATTTCATGTGATGAGTCACTATTCATAACATTAACACTCAACTTCATCCTCATTATCCTCACTATCGTAATCATCAGAATCCTTTGACGCATGATGATAAAACAGTGATGATAATAATAATAATAATAATAATAATAATAATTATAATAATGAATTCATTTTCATGGTGCTAATTGTCCATGTGTCCACTAGGTGGCACATTACCCTCTATTAGCCTGTTAGCTTGTAGCATCCACCCCAACTCGCAGGGGTTGACCTCTGAAAGCACCTGCGTGTTAGTGTGTGTGTGTGTGTGTGTGTGTGTGTGTGTGGGTGTGTGCGTGTGCGTGTGTGTGTGTGTGTGTGTGTGTGCGTGTGTGTGTGTGTGTGTGTGCACGTGTGTGTGGGTGTGTGCACGTGTGTGTGCGTGTGTGTGGGTGTGTGCACGTGTGTGTGTGCGTGTGGTGTGTGTGTGTGTGTGTGTGTGTGTGTGTGTGTGTGTGTGCACGTGTGTGTGCGTGTGTGTGCGTGTGTGTGTGTGTGTGTGTGTGCACGTGTGTGCGTGTGCGTGTGTGTGTGTGTGTGTGTGTGTGTGCGTGTGTGTGTGTGTGTGCACGTGTGTGTGTGTGTGTGTGTGTGTGTGTGTGTGTGGGTGTGGGTGTGCGCACGTGTGTGTATGCTTTTGAGTCACATCTTCCATATGAACTTTGTTGGCCTACTTTGGCCGACATCACCAGAAAAGATGACTCAGGCCTACTAAAATATGACCAGAATAGATTAGAGAAGTACACGATACAAATTAAACCAAACAATAGTAAACGTCTACAACTCCACATCGATACGCAATATCCAAACCATTCAAAAATAAAACACATTTAGAAATCAGAAAAACCAATTGGGCAAATGTGTAATTAATTAATAATAGTTAATAATAGTTATAATAAATAAAAAATTGTCATAGTAGTAGGCTATGAAAAAACAAAAACAATGTGTAATGTTATATTATGTTTTACGTTATACAACATATAGTGTAAAGGAATATCCCATCACATTTAGAACCTGTAGTCTACCTGTTGTTCTCCATTAGAGGCTCATTTGAATCCTAAGAGCATATTTTAAAGTTAAACGTTTTCCACTTCAAAGTGTCCCCGTCTAGCTGGGAGCCTCTGAGCGAGGCGGCCCGGGCCCCGTGTCTCCGGCAGGAGATGAGGGCCTCTTCAAACACACAGCCTGCTCCTCGGGTTTCAGGACGGGATACGGGCCCTGGCGGTTACTGTTAGACCTGAAATCAGCCTTAAAGCCAGCCTTAAATCAGACTACTGGGTGAACCAGCCTTAAATCAGACTACTGGATGAACCAGCCTTAAATCAGACTACTGGGTGAACCAGCCTTAAATCAGACTACTGGGTGAACCAGCCTTAAATCAGACTACTGGGTGAACCAGCCTTAAATCAGACTACTGGATGAACCAGCCTTAAATCAGACTACTGGATGAACCAGCCTTAAATCAGACTACTGGATGAACCAGCCTTAAATCAGACTACTGGATGAACCAGCCTTAAATCGGACTACTGGATGAACCAGCCTTAAATCAGACTACTGGATGAACCAGCCTTAAATCAGACTACTGGATGAACCAGCCTTAAATCAGACTACTGGATGAACCAGCCTTAAATCAGACTACTGGATGAACCAGCCTTAAATCGGACTACTGGATGAACCAGCCTTAAATCAGACTACTGGATGAACCAGCCTTAAATCAGACTACTGGATGAACCAGCCTTAAATCAGACTACTGGATGAACCAGCCTTAAATCAGACTACTGGATGAACCAGCCTTAAATCAGACTACTGGATCAAACAGGATTAAATCAGACTACTGGATCAAACAGGATTAAATCGGACTACTGGAAACGGAAACATTTCATCCCAAATTAAACAAAAAGGAGAATAAAAACCCATTCAGATTCTCAGACACAACTTGGGGAATGATATCAAATATGCAATAGTCTGAATAAACGACTTCACTGGCTGTGAGGTTTGAAATGTAATTCAACAATTTCAAAAAGTTTTTAAATAATTGAGAGATTACATTTTTTGGAAGTGGAAAAAAACCAAACCGTCAAATAGTTTCCTAGCGGCTCACAGTCACAGATCATGATTTAAACCCACGTCCTGAGTTCCTCCTTCGGTGGGAGTAGCAGTCATAGTATTACTGTAGGTTTTTATAGTACTTCTGTACGTAATTCTTCATGTATTTATGGTGTTTTTGTATGTATTTTTAGTATTTCTGTATGTATTTCTGTATATATTTCTGTATGTATTTCTGTATGTATTTCTGTATATATTTATAGTATTTCTGTATGTATTTCTGCCTGTATTTATAGTATTTCTGTATGTATTTCTGTATGTATTTATAGTGTTTCTGTATTTCTGTATGTATTTCTGTATGTATTTATAGTATTTCTGTATATATTTCTTTATGTATTTATAGTATTTCTGTCTGTATTTTGGTATGCATTTCTGTATTTATATATAGTATTTCTGTTTGTATTTCTGTATGTTTTTCTGTATGTATTTATAGTATTTCTGTATGTATTTCTGCATGTATTTATAGGATTTCCGTATGTATTTCTGTATGTATTTCTGTATGTATTTATAGTATTTGTGTATGTATTTGTGTATGTATTTATACTATTTCTGTATGCATTTCTGTATGTATTCATAGTGTTTATTTCTGTATTTCTGTATGTAATTCTGTATGTATTTATAATTTTTCTGTATGTATTTCTGTATGTATTTATAGTATTTCTGTCTGTATTTCTGTATGTATTTCTGTATGTATTTCTGTATGTATTTCTGTATGTATTTATAGTACTTCTGTATGTATTTCTGTATGTATTTATAGTATTTCTGTATGTATTTATAGTATTTCTGTATGTATTTCTGTATGTATTTATAGTACTTCTGTATGTATTTCTGTATGTATTTATAGTACTTCTGTATGTATTTCTGTATGTATTTATAGTATTTCTGTATGTATTTCTGTATGTATTTATAGTACTTCTGTATGTATTTCTGTATGTATTTATAGTATTTCTGTATGTATTTATAGTATTTCTGTATTTGTGCGTCTGTGTGATCCTCTGACGTCACACAGGAGCCGCTCCAGATTGACGGGACAATAAGCGTTCCTCTCTCAGGGCGGATCACCCAGAATGCATTGCTCTCTCCGTCTCCCGCTGTAATCTATATGGACCTGAGGGCTGATGAACCCCCAGGGTACACTTTGATTAACTTCATCTCTGAGACCAGGGGCTGTGGGGAGACCCAGAGAGACCGGGTCTGGACGGCTGCTCCAAGACCAGGTCCCACACCGGACTCCAAAGACCAGCTCATATATTATAGAACATAGACCAGGTACTTCAGAACATAGACATGTCTGGTCTATATTTTATAGTACCTGGTTTTAGTTATAAAGTACCTGGTCTATGTTCTATAGTATCTGGTCTATATTCTATATAACCTGGTCTATATTCTATAGTATCTGGTCTATATTATATATAACCTGGTCTGTATTATATAATACCTGGACTATGTTCTATAGTACCTGGTCTATATTCTATAATACCTGGTCTATGTTCTATAGTATCTGGTCTAAGTGATATAGTACCTTGTCTATGTCCTATACTTGAGAACATAGACCAGGTACGATAGAACATAGACCAGGTAATGTAGAACTAGACCAGGTACTATAGAACTTAGACCAGGAACTACAGAATATATAACAGGTACTATAGAATATAGACCAGGTACCCTGCTGGGGTGTGTGTGTGTGTGTGTGTGTGTGTGTGTGTGTGTGTGTGTGTGTGTGTGTGTGTGTGTGTGTGTGTGTGTGTGTGTTTGGAGGTCCTCCAAACACACACACACACACACACACACACACCCACCCGTCCTGATTCCCTTGCCCCAGCAGGCTCTGATAAGCGTGTCGTGCCTCAAGGCTGGCCCATTGTCACACAGTAAATCAATGTCCTCCCAATACCCTCCCCCTTTTATATCCCCTCCTCCACCTCCCCCATCTCCCCCACCTCCCCCACCTCCCCCACCTCCCCCCTACACACACTCTTTATTATTTTAATTAATCAGCAGCCTGCACCTGTCTGTCAGCTTTTAGGGTGCTGTTCAGCTACAGAGTAATTAAAGTGTCTGGCAAGGCATGCTGGGAGTTTGGTTTGGGGCAGCATGGTGGTGTTGATGAGGTTTCACCAGAGCCTCCTCCTGCTAGCGTAGCGGCTAGCGCCGAGCTGTCACCACTACTGCCTACACACCTCCTTCTGCTCCTCCTGGGTTCTCCTCATGATTCTAGACTGCTCCTCCTCCTCCTCCTCCTCCTCCTCCTCCTAGTTTCTCCTCATGATTCCAGACTGCTCCTCCTCCTCCTGCTCCTCCTCTTCCTGCTCCTCCTCCTCCTCCTGCTCCTCCTGGTTTCTCCTCATGATTCTAGACTGCTCCTCCTCCTCCTGCTCCTGCTCCTCCTCCTCCTCCTCCTCCTCCTCCTCCTCCTCCTCCTCCTCCTCCTCCTCCTCCTCCTCCTCCTCCTCCTCCTCCTCATTGTTGCTCCTCATGATTCTAGACTACTCTGCCACCACTGCTTTAGAGACAACCAATCAGAGATGCAGTCTACCTATGACCTCTGACCTCTGATCTCTGAACCACCTGCTCCTTCATGACATTCAAAGACATTATAGCTGTAATGCTAGTGTGTAGGATATAGTGTGTAGGATATAGTATGTAGGATACTAGTGTGTAGGATAGTGTGTAGGATACTAGTGTGTAGGATACTAGTGTATAGGATATAGTGTGTAGGATATAGTGTGTAGGATACTAGTGTGTAGGATACTAGTGTGTAGGATATAGTGTGTAGGATACTAGTGTGTAGGATATAGTGTGTAGGATATAGTATGCAGGATACTAGTGTGTAGGATAGTGTGTAGGATACTAGTGTGTAGGATACTAGTGTGTAGGATATAGTGTGTACGATATAGTGTGTAGGATACAGTGTGTAGGATATAGTGTATAGCATACTAGTGTGTAGGATACTAGTGTGTAGGATATAGTGTGTAGGATACAGTGTGTAGGATATAGTGTGTAGGATAGTGTGCAGGATACTAGTATGTAGGATATAGTGTGTAGGAAGTAGTTTGTAGGATACTAGTGTGTAGGATATAGTGTGTAGGATATAGTGTGTAGGATACTAGTGTGTAGGATATAGTGTGTAGGGTAGTGTGTTGGATACTAGTGTGTAGGATACTAGTGTGTAGGATAGTGTGTAGGATATAGTGTGTAGGATATAGTGTGTAGGACACAGTGTGTAGGATATAGTGTGTAGGATGCAGTGTGTAGGATATAGTGTGTAGGATATAGAGTGTAGGATAGTGTGTAGGATACTAGTGTGTAGGATATAGTGTGTAGGATATAGTGTGTAGGATGCAGTGTGTAGGATATAGTGTGTAGGATATAGAGTGTAGGATAGTGTGTAGGATACTAGTTTGTAGGATATAGTGTGTAGGATATAGTGTGTAGGATAGTGTGTAGGATACTAGTGTGTAGGATATAGTGTGTAGGATATAGTGTGTAGGATACTAGTGTGTAGGATATAGTGTGTGTAGGATACTAGTGTGTAGGATACTAGTGTATAGGCTACTAGTGTGTAGGATACTAGTGTGTAGGATACAGTGTGTAGAATACTAGTGTGTGGGATATAGTGTGTAGGATATAGTGTGTAGGATATAGTGTGTAGGATACTAGTGTGTAGGATACTAGTGTATAGGATATAGTGTGTTGGATATAGTATGTAGGATACTAGTGTGTAGGATACTAGTGTGTAGGATATAGTGTGTAGGATACTAGTGTGTAGGATATAGTGTGTAGGATATAGTATGCAGGATACTAGTGTGTAGGATAGTGTGTAGGATACTAGTGTGTAGGATATAGTGTGTACGATATAGTGTGTAGGATACAGTGTGTAGGATATAGTGTGTAGGATATAGTGTGTAGGACACAGTGTGTAGGATATAGTGTGTAGGATACAGTGTGTAGGATATAGTGTGTAGGATAGTGTGCAGGATACTAGTATGTAGGATATAGTGTGTAGGATGTAGTGTGTAGGATACTAGTGTGTAGGATATAGTGTGTAGGATACTAGTGTGTAGGATATAGTGTGTAGGGTAGTGTGTAGGATACTAGTGTGTAGGATACTAGTGTGTAGGATAGTGTGTAGGATATATTGTGTAGGATATAGTGTGTAGGACACAGTGTGTAGGATATAGTGTGTAGGATGCAGTGTGTAGGATATAGTGTGTAGGATATAGAGTGTAGGATAGTGTGTAGGATACTAGTGTGTAGGATATAGTGTGTAGGATATAGTGTGTAGGACACAGTGTGTAGGATATAGGGTGTAGGATGCAGTGTGTAGGATATAGTGTGTAGGATATAGAGTGTAGGATAGTGTGTAGGATACTAGTTTGTAGGATATAGTGTGTAGGATATAGTGTGTAGGATAGTGTGTAGGATACTAGTGTGTAGGATATAGTGTGTAGGATAGTGTGTAGGATACTAGTGTGTAGGATATAGTGTGTAGGATATAGTGTGTAGGATACTAGTGTGTAGGATATAGTGTGTAGGATATAGTGTGTAGGATACTAGTGTGTAGGATATAGTGTGTAAGATATAGTGTGTAGGATACTAGTGTGTATACACACTAGTATCCTATACACTAGTATCCTATAGGATACTAGTGTATAGGATACTAGTGTGTAGGATACTAGTGTGTAGGACACAGTGTATAGAATACTAGTGTGTGGGATATAGTGTGTAGGATATAGTGTGTAGGATATAGTGTGTAGGATACTAGTGTGTAGGATATAGTGTGTAGGATATTAGTGTGTAGGATACTAGTGTGTAGGATACTAGTGTGTAGGATATTAGTGTGTAGGATACTAGTGTGTAGGATACTAGTGTGTAGGATACTAGTGTGTAGGATATAGTGTGTAGGATACTAGTGTGTAGGATATAGTGTGTAGGATACTAGTGTGTAGGATAGTGTGTAGAATACTAGTGTGTATACTAATGTATAGGATAGTGTGTAGAATACTAGTGTGTAGAATACTAGTGTGTAGGATACTAGTGCGTAGGATATAGTGTGTAGGATACCGTGTGTAGGATAGTGTGTAGGATACTAGTTTGTAGGATATAGTGTGTAGGATATAGTGTGTAGGATACAGTGTGTCGGATATAGTGTGTAGGATAGTGTGTAGGATACTAGTGTGTAGGATACAGTGTGTAGGATATAGTGTGTAGGATACTAGTGTGTAGGATATAGTGTGTAGGATATAGTGTGTAGGATACAGTGTGTAGGATATAGTGTGTAGGATAGTGTGTAGGATACTAGTGTATAGGATATAGTGTGTAGGATATAGTGTGTAGGATACTAGTGTGTAGGATATAGTGTGTAGGATATAGTGTGTAGGATACTAGTGTGTAGGATATAGTGTGTAGGATATAGTGTGTAGGATACTAGTGTGTAGGATACTAGTGTATAGGATACTAGTGTGTAGGATACTAGTGTGTAGGATACAGTGTGTAGGATATAGTGTGTAGGATACTAGTGTGTAGGATATAGTGTGTAGGATACTAGTGTGTAGGATATAGTGTGTAGGATACTAGTGTGTAGGATAGTGTGTAGAATACTAGTGTGTATACTAATGTATAGGATAGTGTGTAGAATACTAGTGTGTAGAATACTAGTGTGTAGGATACTAGTGCGTAGGATATAGTGTGTAGGATACCGTGTGTAGGATAGTGTGTAGGATACTAGTTTGTAGGATATAGTGTGTAGGATATAGTGTGTAGGATACAGTGTGTCGGATATAGTGTGTAGGATAGTGTGTAGGATACTAGTGTGTAGGATACAGTGTGTAGGATATAGTGTGTAGGATACTAGTGTGTAGGATATAGTGTGTAGGATATAGTGTGTAGGATACAGTGTGTAGGATATAGTGTGTAGGATAGTGTGTAGGATACTAGTGTATAGGATATAGTGTGTAGGATATAGTGTGTAGGATACTAGTGTGTAGGATATAGTGTGTAGGATATAGTGTGTAGGATACTAGTGTGTAGGATATAGTGTGTAGGATATAGTGTGTAGGATACTAGTGTGTAGGATACTAGTGTATAGGATACTAGTGTGTAGGATACTAGTGTGTAGGATACAGTGTGTAGGATATAGTGTGTAGGATATAGTGTGTAGGATACTAGTGTGTAGGATATAGTGTGTAGGATACTAGTGTGTAGGATATAGTGTGTAGGGTACTAGTGTGTAGGATACTAGTTTGTAGGATAATAGTGTGTAGGATACTAGTGTGTAGGATACTAGTGTGTAGGATACAGTGTGTAGGATATTAGTGTGTAGGATACTAGTGTGTAGGATATTAGTGTGTAGGATACTAGGGTGTAGGATACTAGTGTGTAGGATATAGTGTGTAGGATACTAGTGTGTAGGATATAGTGTGTAGGATACTAGTGTGTAGGATACAGTGTGTAGGATAGTGTGTAGGATATAGTGTGTAGGATACTAGTGTGTAGGATATAGTGTGTAGGATACAGTGTGTAGGATATAGTGTGTAGGATATAGTGTGTAGGATAGTGTGTAGGATACTAGTGTGTAGGATACTAGTGTGTAGGATACAGTGTGTAGGATACTAGTGTGTAGGATACAGTGTGTAGGATACTAGTGTAGGATACAGTGTGTAGGATACTAGTGTGTAGGATAGTGTGTAGGATAGTGTGTAGAATACCCATGTGTAGGATACTAATGTGTAGGATAGTGTGTAGGATACTAGTGTGTAGAATACTAGTGTGTAGGATATAGTGTGTAGGATACTAGTGTGTAGGATATAGTGTGTAGGATACTAGTGTGTAGGATAGTGTGTGGGATAATGTGTAGGATATAGTGTGTAGGATAGTGTGTAGGATATTAGTGTGTAGAATACTAGTGTGTAGGATATAGTGTATAGGATACTAGTGTGTAGGATATAGTGTGTAGGATACTAGTGTGTAGGATAGTGTGTAGGATGTAGTGTGTAGGATACTAGTGTGTAGGATACTAGTGTGTAGGATATAGTGTGTAGGATACTAGTGTGAAGGATAGTATGGAGCGTCCTTAGCATGGAGAGTCGTTAGCATGGAGCGTCGTTAGCGTAGCGTACCGTTCCATCCTATCCCTGTGAATGTGTGTAACCTACAGAACCTCATGGTCACAGGACGGTAGCACATCGAAGTGTTACAACGTAACAGCGTAGTGGAACAAAGAACACACAATAATAGAATAATATAATGGGCTGTCGCTTCGCTGCGTAGATTAATCTAGATATATACGACAGGGACTGGTTGATGTCTTGCCCATGGGTTTGGGCAAAAAGAGTGAAAGCTCTGTCCTCGATACTTTGAAACGTGCTGCCAAATGGCGCTTCGACATTCGGGAAGTCTGCGGAAAATCTACGAAGATCCACGTTGGAGGATTTTCGTCATTCGTCTTTTCCCCGTGGATATATTCAGCTTTTTTAACATATTTGCAACATTTACACTCAGTTTTCGCATTTTTCCCGGCGGTTCACGTACACATGGCATCGGAAACGCTAAGCTGCCCCCAAAAGTGGACCCGTTAACGTGGCGTGTAAACGTATAAACGTATAAACAAAGCTCTTCAGGTGCAGGTGCAGCTGAACGCAGCAGAACTGTGAGTTCATCTTCAGACAAAGAACACAGCAAACGAGGCAAGGAGGCAAGGAGGAGGAGGAGGAGCCAACACTTATCCCCGACTCCTGAACACACTTTGAACATAATCGCGCCGATAGTCTCAGCCGGGGGTCTCCTAACGTCCGTCTGCCCGGCGGGGGGGGCGTCGTTTCCCGGCCTCTGATGGAGGGGTCACCTGCGGCGATGGCGCTCCTCTTCCTGGGCCTAACGGCTCTAAGTTTCAATAACGCCGGCCGCCAAGCACCTCCTAGCTTCGGAGCTTAGGTCGCGCTCCTGGCGGGAGGCGCCGGCTTCCCGCCAGAATATATCTCCTCCTCCTTGTCCACGGAGACACATAACACCTCCTCTCTGAGTGGAGGTCTGGGGGGCAGGGGGGGGGGGGGGGGTCTCCCACGGCATTCTGGGTAATCAGCGTCTGCATCATCATCATCATCTTCATCTTCATCATAATCATCATCCTCACCAGGCTTCAGCTGCAGAGCATTACGTCCTCTCCTCCTCCGAGAGGCTGTGGTTGTCGTGGCGACGGGGGTCCGGGGGGGGTAGCTGTGTGAGGTCAAAGGTAACCCTGACGCCATGTTTGAGCCCCTCCCCCTCCACCACTGTGAGTGCTTTAAGAGGGGAGATGGGAATACACTGCCTGGGGAAATGAGATTATCATCATAAGCAGCGAGACGAGGGCGTTTAAATGTACAAAAAGCGCACAAAAAGTGATATTTTATTACAGAAATGGAGGCTTTTAGAAATTACTGGAAAAACCAGGAAAATGTGTCTGAGAGGAGCGTGATGCTAATGCGGTTAGCCTGATGTGTCCTGTCCTCTTCACACCCAGTGCACAACTTCATCTTGGGTGGAAAAACCACTTTGTTGCTATTACTGAAGCATTCAGCAGCGAGACGGGAGGATGGGGAGGAGGTGGTGCCTGGTCCTCCACCGCCCCCCCGCTCCACCCCTGATGGGGTTACGCCGTCCCGAGCTCTCGGGTTGCCGCCGGGTGGTTAGCCTAGCGCTAAACGTGACCGCGGCAACATTAAGTGGACCGTAGTAGCATTAAGGTGCAGGGTAATCGGTACTACATACTACAGCAGCTACATTTAGCCGCGCACTAGATGTAGCTGCTACGCTACGGAGGGTAGCAGGGCTGCACTAATGAAAATAGCTAAAGCTGGATAGCAGCGCTAGTGAGGATGTGTGAGTGTTCGTATCACATGAAGGCCGACAGCCTCCCAGCCTCCCAGCCTCCCAGCCTCCCCGCCTCCCAGCCTCCCCGCCTCCCAGCCTCCCAGCCACCCAGCCTCCCAGCCTCAGACCTCATGTCTCTGTGCTGCTTGGTTGGGAAATCCTCAAGAAGATCCTTTGTTTTAGTTGATAAATACATTCAATATCTATCTATATATCTAATGATATAATAAATAATATATACCTAATGATATAACATACAATATTTATCTAATGATATAATATATAATATATGATAAGTATCTAACGATATAATATATAATATATATATATATATATAATAATATGATGAGATTCATTCCTGGTAGAGGTGTGAATGGAACCAAACTAATAATTATAAAAAATCCTAGTATATATAAACTATGTATAATAATACCTTGAATCCACGACACTCAGACATGTCAGATGAAATGAAGGTAACGTCACAACAGAACTAATATACAAAACTAAATATAGCAAACAATATAATAACAATTGTATAAAGATTCATAGAAAGTATAAAAAATGCCTTTTGCCAAATGCATGTGTTAAGAAGGGATGTCAAAGATAGTTATAGTATATTATAGTATATTATATAGTATATTATACTATAGTACAGTATATGAACATCTAAACCACTGGGGCGTTCTCAAACCTGCCTCACACATCGAGGTGTGTCTTCCTGACTCCTCCCCCCTCGCCGTACTCCCGTCCGTAGCTCCTCCCCCTCCCCCCCAGCGCTCTAATAGGTAACATTAGCCGGACGCTAATGGCGCCGATGGCTACGCTAGTACAGATCAGTGGGGCGAGGCGGTCATTAACCATAATTACCTCCAGCTAATCCACTTCCAGGCGCTACAAAATAAACAGCCAGCCCCATTAGAGGAGCTGACAGTCAGCCTGCAAGTGGCCTGTGGCTCCTCCTCAGGCTCCTCTGGCAGGGACCTGGGGGCCCCCAGGGGCCCCTGGGGCGGGAGCTTCCACCTGATGGCTCTGCTGGTGGGAGAGAGAGAGAGAGAGAGAGAGAGAGAGAGAGAGAGAGAGAGAGAGAGAGAGAGAGAGAGGGGAGGTACCAGCTACACACTGGTACTGCTGGTACTGCTGTTTTGTTTGGCTGCCTCCCCCTTCCCCTCTCCCCCCTCTCCCCCCTCTCCCCCCTCCCTCCCTGGACCCAGATGGTGCTCATTTTGACCTCCTCTCTGTTCCTCCCCCCCCATACCCACGTCCCATTCAGCCTATGCCTGCAGGCGTTTTGACACACACACACACACACACACACACACACACACACACACACACACACACACTCACACACACACACACACACACACACTCACACACACACACAGCCATAATTGTCTCTTGTCCCCACAGTTCTAAGCTAAATCAAGTGCGTTGCATGTTCTGTGTTATGGACACTGCATGTTGTAGTGAATGTTATCGTGGGTCTTACAGTCAATGTTATAGAGAACGTTGAACCAAATGCTAAGGTTGTATCAGTGAATATTATAGTAGATGTTATAGTGAATATTATAGTGAATGTTCTAGTGGTATTTGTGAATGTTATAGTGCTAATCGTGTGTGCTATAGTGAATGTTATAGTGGTAGTGGTGCATATTATATTGAATGTTATAGTGAATGTTATAGTGGTACTGGTGCATATTATATTGAATGTTATAGTGAATGTTATAGTGGTAGTGGTGCATATTATATTGAATGTTATAGTGAATGTTATAGTGGTAAAAGTGTATGTTAAGATGTTAATACTCTTAACATGGACCCTGTTAGGAGTGTGGGTGCGGTTTGTCCGATGTGAGAAGGCGGGACATAAGGAGAGCTGTCAGAGTAATGTGATACTATGTGATAGTAATGTGATACTATGTGATAGTAATGTGATACTATGTGATAGTAATGTGATACTATGTGATAGCAATGTGATACTATGTGATAGTAATGTGATACTATGTGATAGTAATGTGATACTATGTGATAGTAATGTGATACTATGTGATAGCAATGTGATACTATGTGATAGTAATGTGATACTATGTGATAGTAATGTGATACTATGTGATAGTAATGTGATACTATGTGATAGTAATGCGACTGTAGGAAGAAAAAACAGAATCTCGGACATTTTGGGGATTTAGAAATCCCAGCCTGACGGTCACACGTATATAACGGACGTATATAACATATATTACAGTTTATAACATGATAATGCTATGATAACCATGCTATGAAAGTTTATAACATGACAATGCTACGACAGCTAAGCTATGCCAGTTGAAATGCTAGCAGCGTGTGCTGGCATGGGGCTAGGTTTAGAGCCAGGTGCTACGGTCTTGGCTAGCTTCCACGCGTTATTGTTCTTCTCTTCATGTTCTCCATGTGAGGATGTTGATGAAGGGCATCCATCCAACGCTATAAACCGCCGGTCGGAGACAATAAAAGATACTATAACAATAACAATAAAGAGGCTTTGTTGCCGCGCCGCTTGTCAGCTACGCTAGCGTTAGCGTGTCATCAGCTGCCTGCTTGATGTCGGTTGATTGTCGTGTTAACGGCTTCTGGAGCCCTTAGAGGTTAACCACCGCAGTACTTTAGCTATAGGTAGCTTCGTGTCAGCGAAGCTATAGCTTGCTTGGTGCACGCAAACATATAGGTTCCGAAAACAGCAAAAGCAGCAGAATGTAATTCCCTCCCAATTAGACGTCTCCGTGGTAACGAGGTCCAGCGGCGGTTCATTAGTTTCCCGCCGCTCCACCGACAGGAAACTCAACTCATCAGACGGCGGCGAGACTTCAGTTCACGCCGTCGTGGACGGACCACACAATAAACACAGCGGGGCGAGCGAGGGAACAGGGAAACGCATTAGAGAGAGAGAGAGAGAGAGAGAGAGAGAGCTAACTAACTTCTAGCTCGGTCTATCATCACAGCCAATGGGCTTCAGCCTGACTTTATTGGCTCATCACGAAGAGCGACGGCTAATTGCTGCTAGCAGAGATCCTGTTGGCGAGTATTAGCTGGAAGTCCAACCACCGTCTCTGGTGCCGCCTTCCTGCTAATGGTTCTGTTGTGCTGTTGTGTTGTTGTTATTCTGTCTTGTTGTCTTGTAGGTGTGTTGTTATTCTGTCTTGTTGTCTTGTAGGTGTGTTGTTATTCTGTCTTGTTGTCTTGTAGGTGTGTTGTTATTCTGTCTTGTTGTCTTGTAGGTGTGTTGTTATTCTGTCTTGTTGTTCAAGATTCAAGATTCAAGATTCAAGATAACTTTATTTATCCCGATGGAAATTAAGGTGCAACAGTTGAAACAGGGGGAATAAATGCACACAAAATATACTAATACCTAAAAACTAAATAACAACAAACTAAACTAAACTAAACTAGTATAAACAAAATATAACTAAATGAACTCTAAATTAAATCTAAATGTATTGATAGATGAATTGCACAATTATGAATTTACAGTATTATTCCAGTAATACGTAGGTATATACAATACACAACAATACGTATGGTGCAAATTGGCAGAAATAAAATACTAATAATTAACTCAGATGAATACTGAATGTTGTCTTGTAGTTGTGTAGTTCTTCTGTCTTGTTGTCTATTAGTCGTGTAGTTCTTCTGTCTTGTTGTCTATTAGTCGTGTAGTTCTTCTGTCTTGTTGCCTATTAGTCGTGTAGTTCTTCTGTCTTGTTGTCTATTAGTCGTGTAGTTCTTCTGTCTTGTTGTCTATTAGTCGTGTAGTTCTTCTGTCTTGTTGCCTATTAGTCGTGTAGTTCTTCTGTCTTGTTGTCTATTAGTCGTGTAGTTCTTCTGTCTTGTTGTCTTGTTGCCTATTAGTCGTGTAGTTCTTCTGTCTTGTTGCCTATTAGTCGTGTAGTTCTTCTGTCTTGTTGTCTATTAGTCGTGTAGTTCTTCTGTCTTGTTGCCTATTAGTCGTGTAGTTCTTCTGTCTTGTTGTCTATTAGTCGTGTAGTTCTTCTGTCTTGTTGCCTATTAGTCGTGTAGTTCTTCTGTCTTGTTGTCTATTAGTCGTGTAGTTCTTCTGTCTTGTTGTCTTGTTGCCTATTAATTGTGTAGTTCTTCTGTCTTGTTGCCTATTAATTGTGTAGTTATTCTGTCTTGTTGTCTATTAGTCGTGTAGTTCTTCTGTCTTGTTGTCTTGTTGCCTATTAATTGTGTAGTTCTTCTGTCTTGTTGCCTATTAATTGTGTAGTTATTCTGTCTTGTTGCCTATTAATTGTGTAGTTCTTCTGTCTTGTTGTCTATTAGTTGTGTAGTTCTTCTGTCTTGTTGTCTATTAGTCGTGTAGTTCTTCTGTCTTGTTGTCTTGTTGCCTATTAATTGTGTAGTTATTCTGTCTTGTTGCCTATTAATTGTGTAGTTCTTCTGTCTTGTTGTCTTGTTGCCTATTAATTGTGTAGTTCTTCTGTCTTGTTGTCTATTAGTCGTGTAGTTCTTCTGTCTTGTTGTCTATTAGTCGTGTAGTTCTTCTGTCTTGTTGCCTATTAGTCGTGTAGTTCTTCTGTCTTGTTGTCTATTAGTCGTGTAGT
>CM051001.1:27383236-27388236 GCA_027704905.1 Muraenolepis orangiensis
AATCTCCACAATCAGCTGTCCTCCCCCTCCCCTCCCCCTCCCTCCTCCTCCTCCTCCTCCTCCTCCTCCTCCTCCTCCTCCTCCTCCTCCCACCCCTCCACCCGCTCCTCGTCCTCGTCCTCGTCCTCCTCCACCTCCTCCTCCTCCTCCTCCTCCTCCTCCCACCCCTCCACCCGCTCCTCGTCCTCCTTCTCCTCCTCCTTCTCCCGCTCCTCCTTCTCCACCTCCTCCTCTCTGTGTGTCGGTGTTGGCCATTAACGCTCCAGCTCTGCACACTTCATCATTCTTATGAGCAGTGTCTCCCCCTCTCTTCTCCCCCCCTCCCTCCCTCGTTCATCATCCTTTATGGAGACTAATAGGAGGAGGAGGAGGAGGAGGAGGAGACCATCTTTAAATCCCCTCAGAGTGAAACTCATTCATTCTTCTGCTGCTGAGAGACGACTGATATTCATCTGGTGGATTCAGGCTGGTGGTCCTCTTAGACGGAGAGTTACAGCTCTGACTCTCTCTCTCTCTCTCTCTCTCTCTCTCTCTCTCTCTCTCCCTCTCTCTCTCTCTCTCGGTCTCTCGGTCTCTCAGTCTCTCTCTCTCTCTCTCTCTCTCTCTCTCTCTCTCTCTCTCTCTCTCTCTCTCCCTCTCTCTCTCTCTCTCGGTCTCTCGGTCTCTCAGTCTCTCAGTCTCTCTCTCTCTCTCTCTCTCTCTCTCTCTCTCTCTCTCTCTCTCTCTCTCTCTCAGTGGCGCCGCTGAACATCCAGGTCAAACAAGCAAGGACCTCCTCTGTAGCTAGCGGTTAGCACAGCGGACACTTAGCCATGTGTAGCAACATTGTAGCGTAGCATAATAGCCTGGATCATGGCTAGCGACAGCGTCTCGTCGATGCTAGCCATCTCGCCACCAGATAAACCCTCTGAGACGGACAACAGTTCAACGAAGGACCAATAGAGACGCAGGACCTCCTGTCTGTCACCTGATTGGCTGTTTGCGTTTGTTTCTGGTTCTTATTTCCTGTTCAGTCTTGTTTCCTTGGTTACCAGAGTCCATCCCTACAGCTCATGTAATCATTTTTATTTCACCAAATAACATAAACAAACATTAATAAAAAACCCTCATTAAATCCAGCCCAGAAATAACCTCATGTAATATTGTATTTATACTGTTAATTTAATGTTCATAAGTTGATGTGATTTTCCTGACCCCCACTTGAACTTTGACCCATATATTATCAGATAACAGCTAAGCTGTCATTATTATAGCTAACAGCATGATGGCAACCAGTGTAGCCAGCCGTTAGCATTACATCTCCTTCCTGAAATGCCCCAAATGATTGGTTCGATAAATCTGTCTCTTTTCTGATTGGTTCTGTGAATCCATCTTGCTTGTCAATCAGAGGTGAGTCCAGGTACTCCTCAACAGAGGAGAAATGTAGGGAGGGAGAGGAAAGGGAGGGTTGGAGGGAAGCAGGAGAGGTGAGAGGGAGAGAGGGAGGGAGGGAGGAGCAGGGAGAGAGAGGGAGGGAGGGAGGAGCAGGGAGAGAGGGAGGAGGGAGGGAGAGAGGAGGAGCAGGGAGAGAGGGAGGGAGGGAGAGAGGGAGGAGCAGGGAGAGAGAGGGAGGGAGGGAGGAGCAGGGAGAGAGGAGGGAGGGAGGAGGAGCAGGGAGAGAGGGAGGGAGGGAGGGAGGAGCAGGGAGAGAGGGAGGGAGGGAGGGAGGAGCAGGGAGAGAGGGAGGGAGGGAGGGAGAGAGGGAGGAGCAGGGAGAGAGGAGCAGGGAGGGAGGGAGGTGATGTCTTTGGTTATTTCGTCTCTTCTCTCTTCTCAAGTCTCATCTGCAGCAGCTTGAAACAAACTGTACATTTTTAATAATTTATTAATAATGATAAATAATACAAATAACAACAAACATTATAATTATTACCATTTGAATGATTGTTCTTGTTGTATTCTATGACTTTACCATTCGATCATTATTATTAATAATAGTCCTATAGATGAGTAATGTCCATGATGCTGAATAAAGCATTAGCTTTAGCCCCGGAGCACTAGCCCCGGAGCGCTAGCCCCGGAGCACTAGCCCCGAGCCGGAGCTAGCCCCGGAGTGCTAGCCCCGGAGCGCTAGCCCGCCAGTGTGCTCCTTCCACAGGTAGCGGCCGGCATGAGGAATGGATTTGGTTATGAAAACAGAGCAGATATTGTTAGGTAAATGAATGAGGCCTTAATGACACAATTAGACGCTCCAATCTTCAACCAGGTGGGAGGTAGATGATGCGGCGCACTGCGCCGCCGCTAATACTGTTTCCAATAACGCTAACGGCTAATGATATAGGATTAAACAGCAGTGCCGCTTCCCGCCGGCTAAATATATTAGCTTGAGGAATTAGCTCATTTAAAACGCTGTAACCAGAGGAATAATAACCCAAGATGGAGGACAAATTAACAACAGGAGAGGAAGAGAAGAGTCACATGACATCACAACCAAAACATTGTATCTGTGACATTATATCAGTGACATCATGACATCATATCAGTGACATCACGACATCATATCAGTGACATCATGAAATCATGACATCATGACATATCAGTGACTTTGTGACATATCAGTGACATCATGACATCATATCAGTGACATCATGACATCATATCAATGACATCATGACATCATATCAATGACATTCCAACATCATATTAGTGACATCATATCAGTAACATCATGACATCACATCAGTGACATCATATCAGTGACATCATGACATCATATCAGTGACATCATGACATCATATCAGTGACATCATGACAGCATATCAGTGACATCATGACATCATATCAGTGACATCATATCAGTGACATCATGACATCATGACATCATATATGTGACATCATGACATCATATAAGTGACATCATGACATATCAGTGACATCATATACATGTCATAATGACACCATAATCATAACATCATATGTGTGACATCATTACATATCTGTTATCTGTACATTTTTTTTGTACCTTAACTTATCTCATGTCATCTCCTCTCATCGTACCTTACCTTATCTAATGTCATCTCCTCTCATCGTACCTTACCTTATCTAATGTCATCTCCTCTCATCGTACCTTACCTTATCTAATGTAATCTCCTCTCATCGTACCTTATCTTATCTAATGTAATCTCCTCTCATCGTACCTTACCTTATATAATGTCATCTGTCATCTTATCGTATAATATATCCTATCAGTGTACTTTATCTAATCCTATCTTAATGTATCTTTATTGCCTTATCTTATTAATAAACCGTTTGCATAACATGTGGGTGATCTGCACTTATCTTCCCATCTCATTCCTAACTTAACTTAACTTTTCTTGTGTCCATTTGGTTATTGAGCGGCTCTCCTAACTGTTGACCTCTGTCTCTATCGCCGCGTCTCAAGTTTGGTTCGTCGGGGTCGCGGGGTCAAATGACAGGGTCAACCCCCAGCAGGTCCTCAGGTCTCTGGTCTCCTGAAACCCGTGGACCATCTGGTCCTCGCTGCCCCTCGTCTCCTGAGACTCATTAAACAGACTGTCCAGAAATTAACTTTCGACCGAGAACAGAAGTTTAAGGACCGAGTTTCCCCAGGAAGGAGGACTCAGAGGTCCCTGAATGTCCTCGTAGGGACACATCTCACGACCAGCTAAATGATTAGAATGGAGCCCGCGGTCATAATGGGCTCGGAGCTAGCGTAGTTAGCGCCAGCGTAACAACCGCAGATAATGAGTTGGGGGGGGGGGGGGGAGGGGGGTAGTTAACGCTAGCGGAACAACCGCAGATAATGAGCTAATCTTCCTCGCGGCGTCCCTGCGCTCCAATCAAAAGCAGACAAACAGCATCAGTCGGGTCCCAGTCCGACCATATTCACCGTAATCCACACCCTAAAGGCTCCGCCCCTCACAGCCTTTTCCAAAGTTCCCGCCATTGATTGGTGCGTTGACGCCTGGACTTTTTGGCGGAGCTCCAGAATGCTAAGGGTTGACGGGGGACAGCGCGGCTAAGTGCTGGATCAATGTGGACGCGGGGATAGCGTTACCGGTGGCACGAGGTGGGAAGATGGTTCCCCGGGGAAGACTTTTGGAGACGCACCGCACACTATCCCCAATCAAGCTTCGTCCTTCCCGTAATCAATTAGGAGGACCCTGAGTCTGGTCTAGACCAAGAACCAGGACTCGTCTGGTCCTGGTCCATCTTTCAACATGTACAGGATGAGGGGACATGTCCCATAATTCACTTCACCGGACCCTAAGAACATGTTCATGCTTTTTAGTGTAATGCCAGAATAGAATAATGGGGAAGTCAGGAGCTTTAACTCTCAAGAAGGGGAGGAGGAAGAGGAGGAAGAGGAGGGACAGGAGGAAGAGGAGGAAGAGGAGGAAGAGGAGGGAGAGGAGGGAGAGGAGGGAGAGGAGGGAGAGGAGGGAGAGGAGGAAGAGGAGGGAGAAGAGGAAGAGGAGAAAGAGGAGGAAGAGGAGGAAGAGGAGGGAGAGGAGGGAGAGGAGGGAGAGGAGGAAGAGGAGAAAGAGGAGGAAGAGGAGGGAGAGGAAGAAGAGGAGGAAGAGGAGGGAGAGGAGAAAGAGGAGGGAGAGGAAAAAGAGGAGGAAGAGGAGAAAGAGGAAAAATAGGAGGAAGAGGAGGAAGAGGAGGAAGAGGAGGGAGAGGAGGGAGAGGAGGTGATGACGGGAGTGTACTCTGAACAGGAAGGTCATTTTGTGAACAGCCAGTGAGGTCCCCGGGCTGCCATCTGAGGAGGTCGTTTGGCGGCGATCCGGCGGCTGACTTTGACGTCTTGTTGATCACGGCGCCCGCCCGGGGGCCCTTCCCGGCGCGGCGGGAAGCGGCCCCTCCCCCGCCCCACGCCCACATTACCCAGCATGCCACACCGCCTCGCAGGAGCAACCGGGCCATGTTGCCGCCACATTAAGACGCTTGCATCATTAGATCGGTCGGCCTTTATTTCCCGCGAGGCTCGTGTGTTC
>CM051001.1:27395736-27400736 GCA_027704905.1 Muraenolepis orangiensis
GGTAAATGCTCGCATCAAGTTCAAGACTCTGGTGCTGACCTTTAGGGCAGTCAATGGAACTGCCCCAGCCTACCTCCAGGCGTTGGTCAAACCCTACATCCCAGCCAGAGCGCTCCGCTCAACATCTGCCAGGCGACTTGTTCGACCTTCACTGATGACAACCAAACATCGCTCGTCCAAGACCCAGCTCTTCACGGCTCTAGCTCCACAGTGGTGGAATGAACTCCCGTCTCATGTCAGGACGGCAGAGTCCCTCGCCAGCTTCCGCAAGAGACTCAAGACCCACCTGTTCAGAGTCCACCTGGACTCTCCTTGAACCCTCCTTCTCCTTTGTGAAACCCCTAAACTTGCTTAAGTCCTGACATTAATAGCTCTTAGCATGTTGTATATGTTAGCAAGTGTATATCCTTAATGTTTATAACACGCTCTTATCACAGCTACTTAAGCAGGTGACCTAGCAGTACCAAATTGTGTTATTCATCTTGTTAATATGAATACTTGTGAACTGCTCTATTTTTATGTTTGCGTACCTCAGTGTTATGCTATTGTCTGCTTCAACTAATGTACACCTTGTAAGTCGCTTTGGATAAAAGCGTCTGCCAAATGCCCTAAATGTAAATGTAAATGTAAATGTGTTTGTGATTTTGCCGCTCCCAAGGTGACGTGCTCAGTCCTCCCGGTGAGATATGAGGTGAACCAGTTTAGGGCAGAGTCAGAGAGTCCAATTGTCGAGCGAAGACGATGGAGTAGAATGTTATGGTCGACGGTGTCAAATGCTGCAGTTAGATCCAGGAGGATGAGGAGGGATGGAGATCCGGTGTCAGCTGTCATCAGCAGGTCATTGGTCACCCAGACTAAGGCAGTTTCTGTACTGTGGCCCTGGCGTAGTACAGTGCATGCCCATGGCACTAGTATAGTGTACGAGTGTGTACTAGTGTGTACTAGTGTGTACTAGTGTGTGCTAGTGTGTACTAGTGTGTACTAGTGTGTGCTAGTGTGTACTAGTGTGTACTAGTGTGTACTAGGGTGTACTAGTGTGTACTAGTATTGTGTACGAGTGTGTACGAGTGTGTACTAGTGCGTACTAGTGCGTACTAGTATAGTGTACGAGTGTGTACTAGTGTGTACTAGTGCGTACTAGTGTGTCAGACCACCCCTGTCCTCCCTGATTTGTGTAGCAGCTCCAACAGGATATCAAACACATGATAGGAACCGGTTTTGCATCGACCCCAGTGGGCAGTAATGCTGTTGGAGGCGATGGGGAGAGAAGCTGTGAAAACCCAGGGATTTCTGTGTTGTGTGGGAGAAGAAGGTCGGGTTTCTGTTGACGGCTGTTGGTGTAAACACGACTCCTTCCTCCTATTACTCCGCCAAACACTCCAAATACTGGACCAAAATGAAAGAGTCTGTGTGAAGAAGACGGTGGATGAACGTACGGACGTACGTACGAGCGCCAGGGGAGGCGGGAAGGGGACGGACCACAGCTCTCAGATAGATGTCAGGTTTGACATCTCTCTTTGGGGGGGTTAGGAAAAGGTGGTGACCACCTATCACGCTTCACGCTTCACGCTTCGTTTGAAGTAATGTACGAAGAGGAATTGAGGAAATACTCAAAACTCTGGTGTGCTCCTCATCATAGAAACGAGGGAGGAGGACTATAGACCAGAGGACCCTGACCTCTCTCTCTTGTGTCTACCGGCACCTGAAGCTCCTGCTCCTCCTTCACCTCACCAGAGAGGCTCCTCCTCCTCCTCCTCCTCCTCCTCCTCCTCCTCCTCCCTCCTCCTCCTCCTCCTCCTCCTCCTCCTCTCCTCCAACATCAAGTCACCGCTGGCTGTTGAGGAGCGGTCTGTGACCCGTGGGCCAGCTGAGTGAAGACACTTAGTTTACCACAGAGTCACCTACCTCCTGTCCCTCAGAGGAGGAGGAGGAGGAGGAGGAGCCTGCATGGAGGCTCTCTCTCTCTCTCTCTCTCTCTCTCTCTCTCTCTCTCTCGCTCTCGTCTCTCTCTCTCTCTCTCTCTCTCTCTCTCTCTCTCTCTCTCTCTCTCCTCTCTCTCTCTCTCTCTCTCTCACTCTCTCTCTCTCTCCCTCTCTCTCTCTCTCTCTCTCTCTCTCCTCTCTCTCTCTCTCTCTCTCTCTCTCTCTCTCTCTCTCTGTGAAGAGAGGAGGAGAGGAGGAGAGGAGTAAAGGAGGGAGGAGGAGAGAGGAGGAGAGGCGGAGGAGAGGAGAAAGAGGTTAAGGACAACCAGAGGGAGAACGGAGCAGGAGAGAGGAGGAGGAGAGGAGGAGGAGAGAGGAGGAGTAGGGGAGGAGCCGGAGAAGGAGGATCCGGGCCGTCCTCCATGAGGGCTCTTCCCATACCTTCCCAGGGATTGAGTTTCCTACTCCTCTAGGAGGATCTGAGACGATCAGAGATGAGGATTAGGAGGTTGTGAGGACGCTGCAGCGTTCGGCTCCTAAAGCTGTAGATCAGCTGTGTCTTCAGCAGGGATTACACTCCGCTAAACATCACAGGCCTTCCAAGCGCCAGCTCACACTCTGGTGTGTATTTTAGTGCAGTGTTTAGTGTTCAGTCAGTATTTATAGTGCGCTGTTGGCACATGAAGACTCATGTATGTCACTTGTAAGTCCCATTAGTCCTCTGCTGGCGTCCACCAGACTAGAACCATGGAGAAGAGTGTGCTCTCATTGTGTATATTAAGTATATGATGTGCATTATGAGGTAGATTTATATTTATATATATAAGTCTTATTATATCTTAATGTGTATATTATGTAATTAGTATTCACGGGGAAATGTCCCACTCCCTTCTGAAGATGTTAAGAGGCTCATCAGGAACTTCAATTCAACTTTAATGTTAATTATTTTTAATCAGTGGAAAGACGTCTTGTCCAAACGACTTCATTATAGAACACAAGTCAACTCAAATATTAGTCGATCGTTACTAACACATCTGGGACCATTAGAAGACAAGTATTAGGAGACAAGTATTAGAAGACAAGCATTAGGGGACAAGCAGAAGACAAGCATTAGGAGACAAGCATTAGGAGAAAAGCAGAAGACAAGCATTAGGAGACAAGCAGAATACAAGGATAAGGAGATAATCAGATGACAATCAGAAGACAATCATTAGAAGACAAGCAGAAGACAAGCATTAGGAGACAAGCATTAGGAGAAAAGCAGAAGACAAGCCTTAGAAGACAAGCATTAGGAGACAAGCAGAAGACAAGCATTAGGAGACAAGCAGAAGACAAGCATTAGGAGACAAGCAAAAGACAAACATTTGGAGACAATCAAAAGACAAGCATTAGGAGAGGATTAGGAGACAAGCATTAGGAGACAATCAGATTACAAGAATTAGGAGACAAGCAAAAGACAAGCATTAGGAGAGGATTAGGAGACAAGCATTAGGAGACAAGCAGATTACAAGGATTAGGAGACAAGCAGAAGACAAGCAGAAGACAAGCATTAGGAGACAAACATTAGGAGACAAGCAGAATACAAGGATTAGGAGGCAAGCAGAAGACAAACAGAAGACAAGCATTATGAGACAAGCATTAGGAGACAAGCAGAAGACAAGCATTAGGAGACAAGCATTAGGAGACGAGCATTAGGAGACAAGCAGAAGACAAGCATTCGGAGACAAGCAGAAGACAAGCAGAAGACAAGCATTAGTAGACAAGCATTAGGAGACATGCAGAAGACAAGCAGAAGACAAGCATTAGGAGACAAGCATTAGGAGACAAGCAGAAGACAAGCTTTAGGAGACAAGCAGAAGACAAGCATTAGGAGACAAGCATTAGGAGACTTGCAGAGCCGGTCGTGGTGTAAGCGTCCTCTTATCTCCCGGTGACGAGCCTCAACCCGACACCTCTCTGATCCTGGCCCCGATGAGGGCTCCCAGCCTGCTCCTGTTCTCCAGGTGAGCGGTTCTCTAGCTGATGGATCACCTGCTGGGCGCGATCGGGGCCATGAGGGCCCGGGGTCCCTCTGACGCCCTCCATGGGGAGGCCGGTCCTTCCGGAGCGGGTACAAAACCGTCTGGCCTCCTCTCCACATCCTCCGCACTGGTTTACTATCTTTACAATCTGGAGAGCCATCCACTCATTCTACCGCTTGTTTTGAAAAGGAAATATGATAAGTGTGATGAATATGATATACATGGCAGATAGATTGTGTTTTTAACCGGCGAGTCGCATCTGACGATGAAGCCCATGACCTGCGTGTGAGAAGCTTTTATGATAACAGAACTGTGACTGACGGCAGCTCATCACTCCACTGCCTTAGGATCAGCAGGGGAAGACGTCTAAATCCCATCACTACTGGGCTAACGCTGAGCAGTGGTCACACACACACATGTGCTTGAGGAATAGCTTCATAAATATACTTAAATATACACAATGTGTCACATTAAATTCAAAATATGTGCAGAACCCGTCATGGTGATGATGCAAGATGATCAAAGACCCACATGCACTCAGGGGCCCCTGGGCGGGTGGGGCGGCCCCCCCCCTGGGGGGAGGGGCCCCTGGGGCGGAGGGGCCCCTGGGGCGGAGGGGCCCCTCAGGTTTGAGGGCCCGTCTGACGGGATGACAGCTGAGCAGAGCATTGGATTGGAATGACAACAGCATGACGACAAGAGGGCCTCACCGTTGGAGAGGGTTCAGACATTATCAGACGATATCCAGGCTCTCACCTCCTCCTCCTCTTCCTCCTCCTCCTTATCCTCCTCCTCCTCTCCCTCCTATTCCTCCTCCTCCTCCACTTCCTCCTCACCTCCTTATCTCCTTCCTTCCTCCTCCTTATCCTCCTCCTCTTCTTCCTCCTCTTCCTCCTCCTCCTCACCTCTTCAGTCATCGTCGTCCTCCTCCTCCACCTCCTCCTCCTCCTCCTCACCTCCTTACATCCTTCCCTCCTCCGTCCTCCTCCTCCTCCTCTTCTTCCTCCTCCTCTTCCTCCTTGAGGTAGAGGCAGAGGAGGATGGAGGAGGTGAGGAG
>CM051001.1:27405736-27470736 GCA_027704905.1 Muraenolepis orangiensis
CACACACCTGCACAGCTGTGTGTGTGTGTGTGTGTGTGTGTGTGTGTGTGTGTGTGTGTGTGTGTGTGTGTGTGTGTGTGTGTGTGTGTGTGTGTGTGTGTGTGTGTGTGTGTGTGTGTGTGTGTGTGTGCATGGTGTGTGTGTGTGTGTGTGTGTGTGTGTGTGTGCGTGCGTGTGTGCGTGTGCATGGTGTGTGTGTGTGCGTGTGCATGTGTGTGTGTGTGTGCGTGTGCATGTGTGTGTGTGTGTGTGTGCGTGTGCATGTGTGTGGGTGTGTGCATGTGTGTGTGTGTGTGTGTGCCTGTGTGTATGTGCGTGTGTCCATGTGTGTGTGAGCGTGCGTGTGTGTGTGTGTGTGTGTGTGTGTGTGTGTGTGTGTGTGTGTGTGTACGTGTGCGTGTGCGTGTGCGCGTGTGTGTGAGCGTGTGTGTGCGTGTGTGTGTGTGTGTGTACACACACACGCTCACACGCACACACACACGAGATGCTGACGGGCCGCGCCATCCATCACCCGGCGTGGCGCGCGGACGGCGCGCGGAAAAGCACAAACAAGCGATCAATTGTTCCGCCGCGCGGCGGGCGGTCCGCTAATCGCGTGCATTTATCCGTTGGTCGCAGCGATCCTTTAATTTGCGGGACATTACGGTGAGTTAACGGCGCGAGGGGCGCACCGGGGGGGGGGGAGAGGGGGGGTCGGTAGCACCGCGAGGCGCGGGCCACGGTGATTCGCGCAGCGCGCGCGCGCTAAGAACTCACGTTATGGACGAGCGGTCACCGCGGGACGTCTGTCCGTCGGCTTCCGGTTTGAGAGAGAGAGAGAGAGAGAGAGAGAGAGAGAGAGAGAGAGAGAGAGAGAGAGAGAGAGAGAGAGAGAGAGAGAGAGAGAGAGAGAGAGAGAGAGAGAGAGAGAGAGAGAGAGAGAGAGAGCGAGAGAGAGAGAGAGAGAGGAGGGGGAGAGAGAGAGAGAGTAATAGGGGGATGGAGAGGTGAGAGAGGAGGAGAGAGGAATGGAAAGATAGCGGAAAGAGAGAGTGAGATATTTAAAGAGAGAGAGATGAGAGATGGAGGGGGGAGGGGGAGGGGGAGGGGGGGGGTGATGCCTGAGGGCCCATCATTATTACAGTCTGCCACATCTCTCTCTCTCTCTCTCCCCCCCCCCCTCTCTCACTCTCTCTCTCTCTCTCTCCCCCTCCCCCCTCTCTCTCTCTCTCTCTCTCTCTCTCTCTCTCTCTCTCTCTCTCTCTCTCTCTCTCTCTCTCTCTCTCTCTCTCTCTCTCTCTCTCTCTCCCTCCCATCATTGTGAACACTTTCGTCTCTCCTCTCAACATACGGAACACATGACGGAGCGACGTGATTGGTCGACCGAAGCACCTGGTCACCGGCCGGCAGCCAATCACCTCCCACTACGGCTAACCCGATCAGAGGGCCGTGCGCTTTTAGTTATACTCTTCATCTTTCCCTCCATTCATTCATCCATTCGTTCATCGGTTCATTCATTGGTTCATTCATTTATTCACGGTTCATTCGTTCATTGATTCACGGTTCATTGGTTCATTCATTTATTCACGGTTCATTCGTTCATTCAGGTATTCATTCATCCAGTCTCTCACTCCATCTCTTGGTCTACAAATGGATGTCACATTATAATCGCCTGTGGATAGCTTGTCATTCATATAGTCTCTCTCTCTCTCTCTCTCTCTCTCTCTCTCTCTCTCTCTCTCTCTCTCTCTCTCTCTCTCTCTCTCTCTCTCTCTCTCTCTCTCTCTCTCTCTCCCCTCTTTTTCCTTCAGAAATGCCTCCGGGCCCCTCGTCACGCAGTGCCCGTGGGCGTGTGTATATATGTGTTCGGTGTGTGTGTATGTGTGTTCGGTGTGTGTGTGTGTGTTCGGTGTGTGTGTGTGTGTGTGTGTGTGTGTGTGTGTGTGTGTGTGTGTGTGTGTGTGTGTTCGGTGTCTGTGTCTGTGTATGTGTGTTCGGTGTGTGTGTGTGTGTGTGTGTGTGTGTGTGTGTGTGTGTGTGTGTGTGTGTGTGTGTGTGTGTGTGTGTGTGTGTGTGTGTGTGTGTGTGTGTGTGTGTGTGTGTGTGTGTGTGTGTGTGTGTACATGACAGGCGGCGCGGTGGCTCTTCGATGCCGCGCGCGGAGGAAATTAAATTATCGCTCGCGCTGCCCGGTTTGTAAACACGACAAAAGCCAATTACACTTAAACACGGTGCGCGTGACCGCGCAGCTCTGAGTCTTACCGAGCAGCTAAGGCTCCGTGCGCGTCCCCGTGTCTTTTATACCGAGTAGCTAAGGCTCCGTGCGCGTCCCCGTGTCTTTTATACCGAGCAGCTAAGGCTCCGTGCGCGTCCCCGTGTCTTTTATACCGATCAGTGAAGGGGGGGATTTATTTGGTCTGTGAACAAAACAGCGTCGGTTGTGGCTTTATTTAGGCTATTGGCCTAGATAAAACTATTATAAAACTATATATATATATATATATATATAGTTATAGATACAGTATATATATAACTATATATATCTATATATGTTTATCTCTCTCTCTCTCTCTCTCTCTATATATATGTATATATATCTATATGTATATAGATATATGTTTATCTCTCTCTCTCTCTCTCTCTCTCTCTCTCTCTCTCTCTCTCTCTCTCTCTCTATATATATATATATATATATATCTGTTTATATCTCTCTCTCTCTCTCTATATATATATATATATATATATATAGAGAGAGAGAGAGAGAGAGAGAGAGAGAGAGAGAGAGAGAGATAAACAGATATATATACATAGCCTATTTATATCATTTTTTTAATAATAATAATTATATGTTCTAACATCAACGACAGCAGTAAACAAAAGAGTATTATTATTATTATTATTATTAATATTATGATTATTATGATTATCATCATTGGTATAATTGTTATTGTTCTTATTATTGCCGTCATCTTTTCTTAATGATTCTGGTTGTTATTATTATGTTATGTTATTATTATGATATGAATAGTAATGTTATCACTATTGTAATGATCGTAATCCTGATGAAGGCCGTGACGGGAAGCCGATACCAATAAAGAGTCTCGCTCTCTTTCAATAAACGAGATGGGGAAATAACGAGCAGGTTAGAGACAATCGATCACCCTGATCAAACCTGATTAGATTGGAGTAAATAGTCGCGCGCGTTCCGTTCATCCACTCGGAGCTCCGCTAACTGACTGACCCCAACCCTTTAGAACCCCCAACCCTTTAGAACCCCTAACCCTTTAGAACCCCAACCCTTTAGAACCCCCAACCCTTTAGAACCACCAACCCTTTAGAACCCCCAACCCTTTAGAACCCCCCAACTCTTTAGAACCCTTTAGAACCCCCAACCCTTTAGAACCCCCAACCCTTTAGAACCCTTTAGAACCCCCAACCCTTTAGAACCCTTTAGAACCCCGAACCCTTTAGAACCACAAACCCTTTAGAACCACCAACCCTTTAGAACCACGAGTTAAGGCCCAGACCCGAACCCTTTAGAACCCGAACCCTTTAGAACCCTGAGTTAAGGCCCAGACACACGGAGCATATCTTTATTATTTTGTTCAACTTTAGGCGTACGATTCAGCCTTTCTATGGCCGTAATAATTATAATAATAATAATACATTATAATAATAATACAGTATAATAATGATAATAAATACATACAACAAATACATACGATTATAATAAAACAACAACATAATTACATAAAAAACTACTACTACTGCCACTAGCCTACTCATAATAATAATAATCATGATAATAATCATAATAATCCTAATAATCACAATAATCCTAATAATCCTAATAATCCTAATAATCACAATAATCATAATAATCATAATAATGTTCATTCTTATAATAATCCTAATAATCCTAATAATAATCATGTTAATCGTAATAATAATCCTCAATAATAATAACAACGGTTCAATCGTTGTCTGATCACGTGTTCACCTCTCAGTGAGAGCATCTAAAACGTTCCTCTCTCCCCGCGTTGGTTTGACTTCTCCTCCCGCCTCCCGGGACCTGAGGTCCGCCCAGATCCCGCTCGTCTGATCCCGGACTACCGGCGCCAGGTTTTCCCCCGGGAGCCCCGGAGTCAAGGACTGAAGCTCCACACTGTAATCCTATCTGCTCCCGGCCCAGCCCCTCGTTACAGCGGGGCGCTGCGGGCCCCGGAGCTCTGGGACCGGGGTAAGGATGACAGGTTGTCAGCCTCATCCACATCCTCCGGTGGAGCTCGAGGAGGTCTGATTGACACGCGTCAACCAGTGGTGGAGAGTGGAGAGAGTGGAGAGGAGAGTGGAGAGTGGAGAGGAGAGAGGAGAGAGGAGAGAGGAGAGAGGAGAGAGGAGAGAGGAGAGAGGAGAGAGGAGAGAGGAGAGGAGGAGAGAGGAGAGAAGAGAGAGGAGAGAGGAGAGAGGAGAGAGGAGAGAGGAGAGAGGAGAGAGGGGAGAGAGGAGAGAGGAGAGAGGAGAGAGAGGAGAGAGGAGAGAGGAGAGAGGAGAGAGGAGAGAGGAGAGAGGAGAGAGAGGAGAGAGGAGAGAGGAGAGAGGAGAGAGGAGAGAGGAGAGAGGAGAGAGGAGAGGAGAGAGGAGAGGAGAGAGGAGAGAGGAGAGAGGAGAGGAGAGAGGAGAGGAGAGAGGAGAGAGGAGAGAGGAGAGTAGAGTGGAGAGAGGAGAGAGGAGAAAGGAGAGGAGAGAGTAGAGAGGAGAGAGGAGAGAGGACAGAGAAGAGAGAAGAGAGGAGAGAGGAGAGAGGAGAGAGGATTTCTATGTTGTTTCTACAGTCTCAGTATAGTCAGCCTCCGTTTCCTGGTTCTCTCTTAGGTCCTCAGCTTGCCAAGTAGGTCAACCGTTTCTTCCTTCCTGTCAAGACAAGAACACAACTAACCTATACCTATAATATATATATATATATATATATATATATATATATATACCTATAATAATATATATATATATATATATATACCTATAATAATATATATATATATATACCTATAATAATATATATATATATATACACCTATAATAATACATATACCTATAAAAATACATATAATATACCTATAATAATATATATACCTAGAATAATACATATAATATACATATAATAATATATATACCTATAATAATACATATAATATACCTATAATAATATATATACCTATAATAATACATATAATATACCTATAATAATACATATAATATACCTATAATAATATATATACCTATAATAATGCATATAATATACCTATAATAATACATTTAATATAACTATAATAATACATATAATATACCTATAATAATATATATACCTATAATAATACATATAATATACCTATAATAATACATATAATATACCTATAATAATACATATAATAATAATACATATAATATACCTATTATATATATATATACCTATAATAATACATATAATATACCTATAATAATACATATAATATACCTATAATAATACATATAATATACCTATAATAATACATATAATATACCTATAACATATATACCTATAACAATACAATTTTATATATATATATAAATATATATATATATATATATACCTATAATATATATATTATATATATATATATATAACACATATATTATATATATATATATATATATATATACCTATAATATACCTATAATAATACATAAAATATACCTATAATAATACATATAATATACCTATAGGTATATTATATGTATTATTATTGGTATATTATATGTATTATTAAAGGTAAATATATATATATTATTATAGATATACTGTATTATTAAGTTATTATTAGGTATACTATACCTATAATAATACATATAATATTAAGTATAATATACAGTACATTTACCTATATCTATCTATCTATCTATATGTCTGTCTCTCTCTCTCTCTCTCTCTCTCTCTCTCTCTCTCTCTCTCTCTCTCTCTCTCTCTCTCTCTCTCTCTCTCTCTCTCTATATATATATATATAGAGAGAGAGAGAGAGAGATATACATATATATATATATATATATATCTCTCTATATATACATCCATATATATTCAGTGTGTCACCGGCCTATATTATGTGTGTGATCAATTGATTTTAGTGTCAAATACTAATATGACGTCGTTTGACGGCTGTAGCTTTTTGACGTGTTATTTGTAATTGACGAACTGTGGATTTTTATGGCGATAAATGCGTATATTTAATTGTATTATTTAATATATATACGGGTATATAGGGTATATAACCCGTATATATATTGACGTCATTCTCTTAGACTTATTTGACCGGATGTCAAATAAGTGATGACGAAGATGAAGTACATATAGGGGGTCACGCGCCGTATAGACCATACATCCCGGGTGGGGGGGGGGGGGGCATGCAGGCAGGGGGGCCTCCTTCCTTCACGCGCCGCATCCAATCCACCCGCGCAGGTGGACCCGCTCGAGACTCCTTTCACTTCCCTATTTATTGTCTGCAGTCACGTCACGCCGGCGTCAATTAGCCGCCCTCTGACACCTCTGACGGGTCACGCGGACGGGTGACACTACATGTGATCTGCTGGTTGGTGCGCGTGGTTCTCTCCCCCCCCCATGCCCATTCATCTCGGTGGTGGGGGGCGCCCCCCCCCCACCCCCCACCACCCCTCTCCTCTCGTGCACCGATAAAGGTCACTAATATAAACGGGGGGGAAGCAACTGTGACAAATTCCTTTTGTCTCTGTTCTTCTGCCGGTACTTTATTACTCTGACGGCAAACACCGCCCGCAGATAACGATTCATCACGCGCAGCCGGTGACCAGAGAGAGACACCGCCTCGGGGCAAAGACAGCGGCGCGAGGCCCCCCTCTCTCATATTGCTGCGAGAGAGGGAGAGAGAGAGAGAAAGACAGAGAGGGGGGAGGGAGAAAGGTGGGGGGGGGGGGGGGGGGTGAGAGAGAGAGAGGGGGGGGGGGAGGGGAGAGAGGGGGGGGGGGGGTGAGAGAGAGAGAGGGGGGGAGAGAGAGAGAGACAGCGCGAGGCCCCATATTGTTGACAGAGGGAGAGAGAGAGCATAGGGGAGGGGAGGGGGGAGAGGGAGGGAGAGAAAAGGGAAAAATAAGCTAATTAAAGAAGCCGTTTGTGGCGCGGCGAGCGGAATCTGTGTTGCTCCCAAATCCAGAAGTCTCTCCTCGCTTCCTTCCCAGAATGCATCACACCTCCCTCCTCACTCCCACCCGGTGGTCCTCTCTTTATACTGTACTTACTAACTAACTAACTAACTAACTAACTAACTAACTAACTAACTAACGGGGATCATCGTTCAAAAAAGAACCCGTTAAAGAACCCGTTCAAAAAACGAAAGTGACGATATCCGCGCGCCCATATGGCTCCACCAAGCCGAGGGCCCCGCGCGCACCGCAACGCGCGTCTCTGCCGCTCATCATTAGCCATGCACGGAACCCAATTACGTCATTACCGCCCGCGGGTCCCCTTCGAGTGCGGGGCGCGAGCCGCTCACCCTAACCGGCGTCACGTGACGTGACCGCGTTATCATCACCGTACTTTAAACGGTTTACCTGGAAACCGTTTAGTGAATCCCGCGCTCCGAACAGCATGCACGCACGCGCCCGCCGCCGGTGTTCTTGCATCATTTGATAAAAAGATAAGATTTATTAATTATAGGGCGGGAAATCCCAGGGTGTTTAAAATACATATGGGATAACAGTGGGATAAACGCATGCAGCTGGACGAGAGTTCACGTTAAAATAATGATAGCTATGAGGATAAAGAAGAAGATGACGAGGATGATGAAGATGATGATGATGATGATGATTCTTCAGTGAAATAAAACAGCAAAGTAATCTAAATCTGGAGGATTGAATCCTCTTTATTATTATTATTATAATAATTCAAATTTGTGAGTGTACGAAAGGTATTTCTCAGCATTTGACCCAGCAGCTATTTCTACAGCGCCCGGGGAGCGGTGTATGGGGGGGCCTTGCTCAAGGGCACTTAGGCAGTAACCTGGTGTTTCGGGGACTTGAACCGGCGACCTTGCAGCTAGCTCCCAAGCCAGGTCCTTATACCCATAGAGCTACTGCCCCCCCCAGCAGTTGGGGGCAGCTATTGTATATCCAGCGCCCAGGTAGGGATAGGGGGTCTGGTTGCCTTGCTCAAGGGCACCTCGGCAGTGCGCCCAGGTGTTTCGGGGGACTTGAACCGGCGACCTTCCGGTTCCCAACCGACTGCAGCGGATGCGCCATAAGTAAGAAAACGGTTTAAAACAACAAAAACAAAAAAAGGGGGGGTCTATGTTGTGGGGTTGTGTGTGTGGTCTTGGCCTCCTCGCGCGAGGACCCCAGGTGTGTGGATTGCGTAACACGTGATCATAACGGATGACGATCGGATGATGATCCGTCACGCCGCGAGACGCCAAACGAGACACGCGCCTTAATAATAATAAAACGTGGCGGCGGCCGTGGCGCGCGCCGCCCATCATCATCATCATCATCATCATCATCGCGCTTGTTTTATGCGGGGGGGGGGAGGGGGCTTACATATAAACATAACGGGCCCGTTATTGATACGCTGTTCCACGATGCGTGCGCCACAATTGATTGTTCTGCTCCCCCCAGAAGACAGGGGGGGGAGGGAGCGGGGGGGGGGGGGCAGGGGGGGAGGGGGGAGGGGGGGCGGGTGGGTGGTGCGTCTTCGTTCTCACGGAAACTCAAATAAGTGCGTAATAAAAAACGGTGATCTATTACACTGATGCTTCTCCACGCGCTGCGTTTTTATTATCCGCCATCTTTTTTGTTCTAGATTGAATTAAGACGTATCCGCCCGCCGCTGTCTATCTATCTGTCTTCATATCTATCTATCTATCTATCTATCTATCTATCTATCTATCTATCTATCTATCTATCTATCTATCTATCTATCGATCTGTCTGTCTGTCTGTCTGTCTGTCTGTCTGTCTGTCTGTCTGTCTGTCTGTCTGTCTGTCTATCTGTCTGTCTGTCTGTCTGTCTATCTATCTGTCTGTCTGTCTGTCTGTCTATGAATGTGTATTGTTATTTTGGACGCAGGTGTTTTGGTATTATGGTATGATGGTCCGTTTTTTTCAATTGTGTTGCTGTAGACCTACTTGTTGGTTTTGTAGTTCTACTTGTTTGTTTTGTAGTTCTACATGTTTGTTTTGTAGTTCTACATGTTTGTTTTGTAGTCCGTTGTGTTGTCGTAGGCCTTCTTGTTTGTGTTGTAGTTCTACATGTTTGTTTTGTAGTCCGTTGTGTTGTCGTAGGCCTTCTTGTTTGTTTTGTAGTTCTACATGTTTGTTTTGTAGTCCGTTGTGTTGTCGTAGGCCTTCTTGTTTGTTTTGTAGTTCTACATGTTTGTTTTGTAGTCCGTTGTGTTGTCGTAGGCCTTCTTGTTTGTTTTGTAGTTCTACATGTTTGTTTTGTAGTCCGTTGTGTTGTCGTAGGCCTTCTTGTTTGTTTTGTAGTTCTACATGTTTGTTTTGTAGTCCGTTGTGTTGTCGTAGGCCTTCTTGTTTGTTTTGTAGTTCTACATGTTTGTTTTGTAGTCCGTTGTGTTGTCGTAGGCCTTCTTGTTTGTTTTGTAGTTCTACATGTTTGTTTTGTAGTCCGTTGTGTTGTCATAGGCCTTCTTGTTTGTTTTGTAGTTCTACATGTTTGTTTTGTAGTCCGTTGTGTTGTTGTAGGCCTTCTTGTTTGTTTTGTAGTTCTACATGTTTGTTTTGTAGTCCGTTGTGTTGTCGTAGGCCTTCTTGTTTGTTTTGTAGTTCTACATGTTTGTTTTGTAGTCCGTTGTGTTGTCGTAGGCCTTCTTGTTTGTTTTGTAGTTCTACATGTTTGTTTTGTAGTCCGTTGTGTTGTCGTAGGCCTTCTTGTTTGTTTTGTAGTTCTACATGTTTGTTTTGTAGTCCGTTGTGTTGTCATAGGCCTTCTTGTTTGTTTTGTAGTTCTACATGTTTGTTTTGTAGTCCGTTGTGTTGTTGTAGGCCTTCTTGTTTGTTTTGTAGTTCTACATGTTTGTTTTGTAGTCCGTTGTGTTGTCATAGGCCTTCTTGTTTGTTTTGTAGTTCTACATGTTTGTTTTGTAGTCCGTTGTGTTGTTGTAGGCCTTCTTGTTTGTTTTGTAGTTCTACATGTTTGTTTTGTAGTCCGTTGTGTTGTCATAGGCCTTCTTGTTTGTTTTGTAGTTCTACATGTTTGTTTTGTAGTCCGTTGTGTGGTTTCTACGTCACAGACTTCCTGTCTTCAGCTCTCGGGTTCCAGAAAAACTCTCGCACAGCGGAAAGCATTTTGACGTGATTGTGTATGACACCACAGATGAGTTATCAGTTATGAGTTATAGGTTATAGGTTATGAGTGGTGAGTGATGGGTTATGAGTTATGAGTTATTAGGTATGGGTTATGTGTTATAGATTATAAGCGGTGAGTTATGATGTATTAGTGATGAGTTATGAGTTATGAGTTATTAGGTATGGGTTATGTGTTATGAGTTATAGATTGTAAGCGGTGAGTTATGATGTATTAGTGATGAGTTATGAGTTATAAGATATTAGGGACGAGTGATGAGTTATGAGTTATAGGTTTTAAGTGGTGAGTTATGATGTAGTGATGAGTTATGAGTGATAAGTGATGAGTTATGAGTTATGAGTTATGAGATATGAGTGATAAGTGATGAGTTATGAGTTATGAGTTATGAGATATTAGTGATAAGTGATGAGTTATGAGTTATGAGATATTAGTGATAAGTGATGAGTTATGAGATATTAGTGATGAGTTATGAGTGATAAGTGATGAGTTATGAGTTATGAGTGATAAGTGATGAGTTATGAGATATTAGTGATGAGTAATGAGTGATAAGTGATGAGTTATGAGATATTAGTGATGAGTAATGAGTGATGAGTTATGAGTTATGAGTATGAGATATTAGTGATGAGTTATGAGTTATGAGATATTAGTGATGAGTTATGAGATATTAGTGATGAGTAATGAGTTATGAGATATTAGTGATGAGTAATGAGTGATAAGTGATGAGTTATGAGTTATGAGATATTAGTGATGAGTTATGAGATATTAGTGATGAGTTATGAGTGATAAGTGATGAGTTATGAGATATTAGTGATGAGTTATGAGTTATGAGATATTAGGGACGAGTGATGAGTTATGAGTTATAGGTTTTAAGTGGTGAGTTATGATGTAGTGATGAGTGATGAGTGATGAGTTATGAGATATTAGTGATGAGTTATGAGTGATAAGTGATGAGTTATGAGATATTAGTGATGAGTTATGAGATATTAGTGATGAGTTATGAGATATTAGTGATGAGTTATGAGTGATAAGTGATGAGTTATGAGTTATGAGATATTAGGGACGAGTGATGAGTGATGAGTTATAGGTTTTAAGTGGTGAGTTATGAGTGATAAGTGATGAGTTATGAGATATTAGTGGTGAGTTGTGAGTGATAAGTGATGAGTTATGAGTTATGAGATATTAGTGATGAGTTATGAGTGATAAGTGATGAGATATTAGTGATGAGTAATGAGTGATAAGTGATGAGTTATGAGATATTAGTGGTGAGTTGTGAGTGATAAGTGATGAGTTCTAAGATATTAGTGACGAGTAATGAGTAATGAGTTATGAATTATGATTTTTGAGTTATGAGTTATGAGTAATCAGTTATGAGGCCCGTGTCTAGCAGATCTCGCGAGATTTCTTGCTCATTTTCAGCGTGAACTTCATCTCAGGAAGAGGAATCACAGAAAGGAAACGCGGTGTCTTTAAGAAGAGACACCCCATGCGGGGGGGGGAGGAGGGGGAAGCGAGGGGGGAGGCAGAGGAGGGTCTCACCTGCTCCAAAACCACTTCACGATTCAGCGCGAGCCAGTTCCTCTCATCTCTCCCGCCCGCCGCACGTGAACATCCACCACCCCGCTCCGTCTTCCTCGTCGGTTGTGCTGATTGGACGGTCCGCGAGCCCCACGGTGATCGGCGGTCTATGGATGCTTTCCGCCGCGCGAGGCTAACAAAGGACCCCCTCCCTCCCTCCCTCCATCACCCCTCCTCACCCCTCCACCACCAACCAGCCTCCACCCAGCCTCCACCTCCGTGAGTCCTCCGGATAGCAGCAGCAGCAGCAGCAGCAGCGCGCGCCTCGAGCCTCACCGCGGGGAGCCTCGAGATGGATACCGACCGGTCGCTATAGTCTCCCGCCGCTTCTGACTCACCGATGGATGTTTCTCTCCGGTTCCACGTCGCGTGACAGCGTGACAGCGCGCCGGTCTCCCGCCGCCGCCTCGAGGAAGTAGAAGAGAGTCGGCCGCTCGTGGAGGGACAACAACTTGAGAGCGCGCGGAGCGGAGCCGAGAGACCGGAGGCTGCCGCTTCCGCGTTACCGCGTCTTGTCTCGAGGCCAAAGCGCTCCCCGCGGCGTTGTTGTTATTGTTGTTGTTGTTGTTGTTGTCATCGGCGCTTTGTCTTATTTATTTATTGTTATAATCATCATCATCATCATCATCATAATCTCCACGATCATCATCATCATCATCAGAATCCGAGAAGAACAGACGCGCGCGTGTTTTTTTTGTTGGGTGAAGCGAAGCGGCAGAGCGGCGAGCCGCCATGGAGCACACGGGGATCGAACAGGTGAGCCAGACGCACCACCAGCCGCACGAGCCCATCAGCTTCGGCATCGACCAGATCCTGAACAGCGCGGACCAACCGGGCGGCTGCCTGCTGCCGCACCGGACCGCCGGGGAGGCGGAGTACGCGCTGTCCGCCGCGCCCGCCGCGCCCCACAACGTGTACGCGGCGGCGGCGGGCGGCGGCTACTACAACAACCCCGCGTGTTCCATGGCGGCGGCGGGGCTCGCGGCGGGCTCCTACAACGTCAACATGAACATGAACGTCAGCATGAACATGAACGTTAACGTCAACGCCTCGGGCGGCGCGAGCGCGAGCGGCGGCGTGATCCGTGTGCCGGCCCACAGGCCCATGCCACCCGCCGCGCCGTCCGCGCACGCGCACCCGCCTCCGGGCATGGGCCCCGGGATGGCCTCCCCGGTGCCGGGGATACCCGGTTTACCCGGCATGCCCGGGAACCCCAACTTCACCTTCCCGTGGATGGAGAGCAGCCGGCGCTTCGCCAAAGACAGACTGACAGGTAACCCCCTCACCTGTCCGCGTGTCACATCAATCCCAGCGCGAGCGCTCAGGACGGTTCCCCATAATCCGATCCGCTCGTAACCGTCCGAGCGGCTCGTTCATCTCTCGGAGAGGCGCGCGTGTCATTTAACGGGAATAATACACGGGGACGCGCCTCGAAGCCGACACAATAAAACACAATGAAACGTAATACAGTTACACGGTGACGCTGAGCAGATCGCGTGCACGCAGACGCGCGCGCGCACGCACGCACAAACACACACACACACACACACACACACACACACACACACACACACACACACATACACACACACACACACACACACACACACACACACACACACACACACACACACACACACACACACACACACACACACACACACACACACACACACACACACACGCACACGCGCACGTACACACCGAGTCCTCTCGCGGTCCGGTCGTCCCGGTATGATGGACGAGGTCACGGATTGGCGCGGACCGTCGCTCCGTGTTGTTCGCACGTGAATTGAATGAGACGCGATGGACCTCCTCACTCAACTACACACAACTACACACAACTACACACAACTACACACAACGATAATCAGTGTCACTTAGTGTTTAAATCGTTACCAACAATAATATTATACAATAACAGCAATACCATATACATTAAATATGATACAATAATCATATTTAATGTGTAACTGTTTACAATAACAACAGTGGAAATACATCATAGTTCATCATTTGATATGATATTATCAACACAATAATATCATATGTAACATAGTCATAGTTGATAATACTATCAACATGATTCATTAATATTTAATATAATCATAGTTGATAATATTATCAACATGATTATTTCATATTTAATATAATCATAGTTGATCATATTATCAACAACAGCAATACAATCCTATTTAATTTGATAACACTAACGTATATTTTAATACATAGTTTCAGGCCTATCATATTTGATAATATTAATAACATAATAATATAATATATCATCGTATTTGACATAATATTGACAACTGAATGGATAATAACTACAATGATAACTTGTGTTAACATGTCCATAATGAGAGAATTATTATCTAATGAAATGCATTGTTATCATTATTCATATTATTATATTAGCTACCAATATTATTATTATTAGTATTATTATGAATAATACTAATAATACTACTATAGGCTCTAATAAGTGAATTAATAACTAGCTGGTCTGACCTGATTCACTGGAGGACTTTGCTTTATTAACCCTTTCATCCCCGTTCAATGGAGGCTTATTGTTATTAATATTATAATAATCATAATTATTATGATTATTATTCATATTATTATTCATATTATTATATTCCTACGAATTCCATACGAACCCTATTGTGTTCGTTATTATTATAATAATAATAATTATTATTATTATATTATTATTTATTTATGACAGATGTCTAACTTCTTCCAATGATTATCTGGTTTGTAGTTGGAGTTTCATTTTAAACAGCATTATCTATAATTATTATCTATAACTCTATACAGTATGAATCTCTTCATGAATTAAGTTATGTTTGGCAGATAATGAGTTATAATAGAGAAATATAACAATAATCATGTGAAGTAAGTGAAGAAGAAGGATTTCTTCCTCTTACAGCAGATTGGATTATAAAATCATTATTTCTATTTAATTTTAAAATGTAAAAATAATGTAAAATAACGTAACGTGTATATAAGAGATCCGGAAGACGATTCTATTAGAAGAGAGTATTCATAATTCATATCTTCCTGAAATGATGTTATTTTTGAGTATTTTAACGTTAACACGAAACGATGTATTATAGTTAATATAGTTAATATAGTTGTTATATGCCCTTCTTATTGAAATACGTCCAGAAGCACGGCTTTAAACTATTGGTTCCAAACTATTGGTTTTAAACCCTTAATAGTGGACAAAAGTGTCTGCTAAATAACTGTATAATGCAATGTAACTATGGGTTTTAAAGTATGGGTTCTAAACTATTGGTTATTTTAAAACAGGCTATAAAATACAATGATTCGTGTATATTCGTGCACGAATACAAACGAATATACATGTATATTCGTGTATATTCGTGTGTATTCGTGTATATTCGTGTATATTCGCGTGTATTCGTGTGTGTTCGTGTGAATGAGGAATCACTTAAACCAGCTCTTAAAGTGTTCTTTAAAGAGTTCTTAAAGTGGACCTTTAGATATTCTCATTCCGGGGCGATGAGGGCATCGTCTTCACCCGTGACGTCACCGACCATCATCAAAAAAGAGAGTATGAAAGATGGAGCAACAATATTATTAAATATGCAAAGTTCCTATTAATTATTAAGAAGAGATCCAGTGTAAATAGACTCTTATCCACGGGGGGGCTCGTTTAATTCAGCTCTCAGTCTCTGTGATTATTTTATTAGCTTTTTCCACTGTTGTATCGATTAGAAGGGACACACACACACACACACACACACACACACACACACACACACACACACACACACACACACACACACACACACACACACACACTGTATATTTATGTCTTTATTATTATAGGTTTAAATACATTACATTTAGAGTTGGCCGACAGCCCCCCCCAGTATACCTAAATCATATTTGACCTATTTAATTGCTTTGTTTCTTCTTCTTATTCTTCTTTCATGTTTTGAGTTTCTAAATATCGATAATATGTATCGACACATCGAAGTGTCCAGTGTTACGAGTCAGAAACTCAAGGTCAAATCGGCCGAGGCTGTATGTTCGGGATGGTTCGGTGGGGTTCGGGATGGTTCGGGATGGGTTCGGTGGGGTTCGGGATGGGTTCGGGATGGTTCGGGAGGGGTTCGGTGGGGTTCGGGAGGGGTTCGGGATTCACGAAGTCTGGTGAATCCCGTCTTTTTTCTTCGGCTCGTTTGTCTTGGTCGCGCGTGGCGGTGCCAAGTCTCACCGCAGCTGTCACAGCAGGGCATCGAACCCGCGGCCCGCGGCGTCCTGAGACCCGATATTCACAACACTGTCTGGGGAGAGAGAGAGAGAGAGAGAGAGAGAGAGAGAGAGAGAGAGAGAGAGAGAGAGAGAGAGAGAGAGAGAGAGAGAGAGAGAGAGAGAGAGAGGGGGAGAGAGAGAGAGAGGGGGAGAGAGAGAGAGAGGGAGAGAGAGAGAGAGAGAGAGGGGGAGGGAGGGATGGAGAGGGAGAGGGGGAGAGAGAGAGAGAGAGAGAGAGAGAGAGAGAGAGAGAGAGAGAGAGAGAGAGAGAGAGAGAGAGAGAGGCGCTGAAAGGGAATACTGTGTTTTTCTGTTAATTGATGAACTCTCAGTGTGTCGCTCGAGAGGAACGGAGATAAAGACGAGAAGTCAACAAACAGCGAGAGATGATAGTACTAATATACATACTACTATATATAAATATATATATAATATATATATAAACTACTCATTTACAACTGCTTCTACTACTACTACTATATCATTACTACTACTACTACTCGTACTACTACTATTGATTGACATATATAATCACTAGTACTAATATACAACTACTACTACTAGTACTACTATTACTAATATACAACTACTACTTCTAGTACTACTACTAATAATATACAACTACTACTACTTATATAAATCATATACTGCTAATATACAACTACTACTACTAGTACTACTACTACTAATATACAACTACTACTTATAGTACTACTACTACTAATATACAACTACTACTTATAGTACTACTACTACTACTACTACTACTACTAATATACAACAACTACTACTACTAGTACTTATTATACAACCAGTACTACTCCTACTATTTCTACTACTATTAATACAACAATATATATAATATATCTAATAATAATAATAATAATAATTATACTACTAATGGTGTAATGATGTATGATAGCCTAATGGCTATCCGTATGGGATACGGCCCGTTGTCCTAATGAATAAAGGGTATTTTATTAGGTCTATTGCAGTTCATTTAAATGAGCATATTTATATGTTCATAATACATTTACATATATTCATATTTATTTTTGATTAGACCACGCGCACCTTTGATTCACCGCTGGGCTGGGTTGCTCGACGCATATGATGCATTAATGTTTAACAATCCTCTGATGCGGTTTGAGATACATATTAATACACATTAAAGAAGTAAATCATCGGGTGTATTTTAATTTCATATCGAGTGTCGAAGCGCCGCCGACTCTCACACGTCTTATTAAAGAGTTTAATAACCACCGTGATGATTGACAGGTCACGGTGTGTGAGGAAGAACACTTTAACAGAACCAAACACCTACCTAGAACCGGTTCTACACTCCCGGTTCTACGCGTCAGAACACATACAGAACCGGTTCTCGGTCAGTACACATAAAGAACCGGTTCTACGCGTCAGAACACATTAAAAAAAAACAACACGCAGAACCAGGCCTGTATATCGATTCTACATTAATAACAGAACCGGGTCTGTCGGTTCTACAGTAAGAACAGAACCAGGCCTGTATATAGATTCTACATTAAGAACAGAACCGGATCTGTCGGTTCTACAGTAAGAACAGAACCGGGTGTCTGTTCTACAGTAAGAACAGAACCGGGCCTGTAGTATAGGTTCTCCAGAACACATACAGAACCTGTATAGGTTTTGGAGGCGTGCCTCTGTGTGTGTGCGTGTGCGTGCGCGCGCGTGTGTGCCTCTGTGTGTGTGCGCCCGCGTGTGTCTCTGTGTGTGTGTGTACGTGTGTGTGCGCGCGCGCGTGTGTACGTCCCCGTCGCCTTCTCCCGCGGTGTAATAAATAGCACTATGTTATATTTCAATATCCCCAGATATATTTATTAGATCGCTCGCGAGGTAGTATCCGCAGGGGGGCGGGGGGGCGGGCTGTCACCGCCCAGCGTTATTAAGTAGCGGCTCCTATTATGGGATGTATCCTCCACGGGAACGCACGCGCCTTTGATGTGCTTATGCTAAATTCTATTACTGTTGTATGGTTCTATTTACCGTGTTTCATGTGAAGAGGCTATTCCCGTCTGTCTGTCTATATCTATATCTATATATCTGTTATCTAGATCTATGTGTCTGTATACTGTATGTCTATGGTTAGCTGTATCTATATATATATATATCGATTTATCTATATCTATAATTATATCTATCTATCAATAACTGTTTAATATTGATAGATATACTACATCTATATGTATGTATGTATGTATGTATGTATGTATGTATGTATGTATGTATGTATGTATGTATGTATGTATGTATGTATCTATCTATCTATCTATCTGCTATGTCTATATATGTCTATCTACATATCTATCTACCTATCTACCTAAACATTTCTTATACTTCAAATGTGTACATATTTAATTGATAGGATATATATTATAGCCTATAATAATATGACACTATCCAACTATTTTTGACTTTATGTAGCCTGATATTTGCTCCCCATATTCTTTCCTTAAAGAGTCTTTCTTATGTTCTGTTCACTGTCCTGGTTGCTGATACCCATTCTGTATCCTACAGTAGGCCTGTAGAACCCATGACATAGGCTTGTGTGGACCATAACTCCTGTACGGGCCCTTCCTGCGTGGCCGGGTCCTATCTGGTTCTAACTGGTCCTATCTGGACCTATATGGTTCTAACTGGTCCTATCTGGGTCCTATCTGGTCCTATATGGTTCTAACTGGTCCTACCTGGTCATATTTTGTCCTATCTGGTCCTATCAGATCCTATCAGGTCCTATCAGGTCCTATCCGGTCCTATCTGTTCCTATCTGGTCTTATCTGGTCCTATATGGTCCATTATGGTCCTATATTGTTCTATCTGGTCCTATATAGTCCTATTAGATCCTATATGGTCCTATCTAGTCCTATTCGGTCCTATCTGGTTCATATATGGTCCTAGATGGTCCTATCCGGTCCTATCTGGTTCATATATGGTCCTAGATGGTCCTATCAGGTCCTATATGGTCCTATCTGGTCTTATATGGTCCTATCTGGTCCTATCAGGTACTATATGGTCCTCTCAGGTCCTATATAGTCCTATCAGGTCCTATCCGGTCCTATCTGGTCCTATATGGTCCTATCTGGTCTTATCCGGTCCTATCCGGTCTTATCTGGTCCTATATGGTCCTATCCTGTCCTATGTGGTCCTGTCAGGTCCTATATGGTCCTATCTGGTCCTATCCGGTCCTATCTGGTCTTATCTGGTCCTATATGGTCCTATCCTGTCCTATATGGTCCTGTCTGGTCCTATCCGGTCCTATCTGGTCCTATATGGTCCTATCCTGTCCTATATGGTCCTATCAGGTCCTATATGGTCCTATCTGGTCTTATCCAGTTCTATCCGGTCCTATCTGGTCTTATCTGGGTCAGCGTCCACTCAGCAGCAGTGGGTCCTCTTGGGTTTCCTCGGAGCGTGTCTGTATGCGCCTGCTCCATTAGTTGGCCCACAGATGGCCTGCATGGCTGTCTAATTTAGTGTATTATGTGTAATATGTGTGTTATGTGTGTGATCTGTGTGTGTTTGTTATGTGTGTGTGTGTGGGTTGTGTGTGATGTGTGTGTGTTATGTGTGTGTTATGTGTTATGTGCGTGCGTGTTTTATGTGTGTGTGTGTTATGTGTGTGTGTTACGTGTGTGTGTGTGTGTTATGTGTGTGTTTTGTGTGTGTGTTATGTGCGTGCGTGTTTTGTGTGTGTTATGTGTGTGTGTGTTATGTGTGTGTGTTATATGTGTGTGTGTGTTATGTGTGTGTGTGTTATGTGTGTGTTGTGTGTGTGTTATGTGTGTGTGTGTTATGTGTGTGTTGTGTGTGCGTGTGTTATGTGTGTGTGTGTGTGTGTGTGTTATGTGTGTGTGTGTTATGTGTGTGTGTGTTATGTGCGTGTGTGTGTGTGTGTGTGTGTGTGTATTATGGGCTGTCGGCCTGCTGCTGGAGCCTATCATGTGAGCCCTGTGTATTTTTAGACAATTGGTCAGAAACAATTCCGATCACTGGTCTGGTTTAATGAAACCTGGTTTTTAAAAATCTCCATCCGCTGTTCGAACGTCGACGCGTCTTTAAGTAACTATTTTTATTATTACTACTTCAATAATAAAAATTATTATTATTAACTTAAAGAGTTCATTCACCTATGCGTGTTTCCTTCCCAAAGGCCACTCACAAACAGAGTGTTACTGGACAGAGGAGAGAGAGAGAGAGAGAGAGAGAGAGAGAGAGAGAGAGAGAGAGAGAGAGAGAGAGAGAGAGAGAGAGAGAGAGAGAGAGAGAGAGAGAGAGAGAGAGAGAGAGAGAGAGAGAGAGAGAGAGAGAGAGAGAGAGAGAGGGGATCACGATCAGGTTTCCTCTATTGATCCACTGTTTTCCCTCGGCTGACAAAATAGACAGGATTCACAGATATTTTATGAACAGCCGCGCGCGTGTGTGTGTGTGTGTGTGTGTGTGTGTGTGTGTGTGTGTGTGTGTGTGTGTGTGTGTGAACCATGTAGAAGAGACACGAGTAACCCATAATGTATTGAATGAAAGCACTACATGTTCTCTCTTTAACAATAACACAATACTGTTAACAAACCATGAATGTATATTACATTTATTTTTTGCCATTTTCACAATACAGTTTATTGAATGGCTGTGATGGCAGTAGGCTGTCAACAGTACGTAACCCTAACCCTGACCCTTCAACAGTCAGTCAACAACAACAGTTTAATCAGCAAACGACACTTACAACTGCTAGTCAACTGTTAATAAACAATAGTGGTTCATTAAAAACCACAAGAGTTAGTAGAACGCAGTCCACAACAATCAGTAATAAACATGTTTATGGTTAGTAAACAACGGCTAGTAAAAGCAGCTAGCGGACCAGAAAAGCTAGTAAAGAATAGATTGTAAACAACAAGTTATTAAACAAAAGCTGTCAACGTCAATAAACAACAGCCAGCAAACAAGTCAGCCAACAGTTCGTCAGCAACAACTAAATGTAGAAAATAACAGTTAGTAAAAACAGTAGCAGTACAGCAGTCGGTAAGCAACCGTTCAAAAGCAGCCAGGAAACAGCAGTCAGTGAATCACTCTGCCGTGCTTCAGATGAGGAACCTTGCGTTTGTTTCCTTTCCTTTAGGGGAGCATTTAGGGGACAGCCCCGTGGGGGACATCTCGGGGAGGCCCACCATGTCCCTGCCCGGCCTCTGCCCCCTCCCCAAGGGAGACATGGGCAGGGTCCCCGCCTGGAGCACCGTGGAAACCTTAGCCAAGTGCTATTACCCCGAGCTAGCCCACCTGAGGGACCACGACCCCCTAGCCGACTATCCCTTCCCCAAGGGGGCTCGTTCAGGTGAGTCCGGGCGGTCCGCCGCCCCCCTGCTGTGGGGGGACCAGGGGGGCTCGTGGGTAGGGCTCTATGGGGTAACCAGTAGTTCTCATACAAACATAGAAATGCTAAAAAGGGTTGATTATTATGATATTACTTTCAAATGTTTAGTCGGATGTTGTTGCTTTAAAGTTCTCGTACAGTTTGAGATATTATTGAAACAAAATATGAATGATCGATACATGTTTAATAACAATAAATAACGGCTAGGATAGTGGTCATATATCTCAGCAGTCCTATAGCCTACAACTTGATCAAATAGCTGAAGCTAACGCTAAAATTAGTTTGAGGCTAAGCCCAATGGATAAGATGACCCCTTCACGTTTGTTCGTCTGTACGCTAACCGGCGCCCTTTGAACCCGTTCCCGGGACAATGTGGTTATATTTTACCCCTCCTGAAGTTAGCCAGACGTACTCTGTGGCACCCGATGAAGTCTTGAGCCCCGCCTCTCTCCTTTGATCCCAAGCAGCTCTGTCTCCGTTCTCGGTGACGCGGCGTATCGGTCACCCGTACCAGAACCGCACGCCGCCCAAGAGGAAAAAGCCGCGGACGTCCTTCAGCCGCGTTCAGATCTGTGAGCTGGAGAAACGCTTCCACCGGCAGAAGTACCTGGCGTCGGCCGAGCGCGCCACGCTCGCCAAGGCCCTCAAGATGACGGACGCTCAGGTCAAGACCTGGTTCCAGAACAGACGCACAAAATGGCGGTAAGATGCCGAACGGGTTGTTGTTTTTGTGGGGTTGTTCGGTTCAGTTTGGGGGGGGGAAAGCGTCTCGCTGCTCGACGACTCTGCTCGGCGCCGTATCTGTGAGTTCTGGTGTTGTTCCGTCATATTTACTTAATGTACTTCCACCTAAGAGAGAAACATCGCCTCCATTTCACTACACGCCAGAAAGTGCTAGTAGCAGTGCTTTTTACGTACTCTTGTACTCACTATAAAAACGGAGAAAACCCACATAACTTCCTTAGAGAGAGAGAGAGAGAGAGAGAGAGAGAGAGAGAGAGAGAGAGAGAGAGAGAGAGAGAGAGAGAGAGAGAGAGAGAGAGAAAAGAAGACACACACACACACACACATACTAACAGCTACTCTGCTTAGCGTAGCTGTTAGCGTCGCTACCAGATGAGAGCATTTCTCTTGACCAAGCACAATTATTTGTGCCTCCCTGAAAGGCTTTTTAGAAAGTTGCTGTCCGAAGCAAATCCTGAAACACTCAGGACCCGGGATGGAGCCGCGAGGCCTCGGAGTAGCGCCGCGCCCTGCTACCGCGCTCTCAACCCAGCTCACGGCCATTTTGTGAGCAAATGAGCCGGAAATTAAGTTACCATACGTTACACTTACTTAAGGAGACAACAACAACACACGCGCCATCCATAAATCATACTCAACCAGGCCTTTGCATTAATTCGATTAGATTTAGGTCCATTTCTGCAATGACTCAAATCACCGGTTTTCTTTATTTTCGATATGCAATGTTTATTTCTTTTAATTTCATGTATGCTTTATGTTAATTAGTTAATAGTACAGTTAAATACTGACCATTTTTATATAAAAATGATCAAACAAATAGTTGAGGGAAATACACTTCAGCATAACTATAAAACGATATTTGGGGAGACAGAGCGACTGATAAACGGCGGTTAAATAGGATAAATAGGATATGGCGAGCAGCAGGCTACCGTTTTTTAGTGAGTGAATAAAGGCAGACCATACACTTACTTTGCGGTGGTGTTATGTTACAATCTCTTAAGGCCAGCTATACTTTAGTATCAAATAAAATGCTTGATTGTTATATCGCATTGTGCGCGCAAATCACTCAGTAGCCTGCGCTCTTCGGCTGGCTAGCTGCCTCGAGAGAGAGAGAGAGAGAGAGAGAGAGAGAGAGAGAGAGAGAGAGAGAGAGAGAGAGAGAGAGAGGAGAGAGAGAGAGAGAGAGAGAGAGAGAGAGAGAGAGAGAGAGAGAGAGAGAGAGAGAGAGAGAGAGAGAGAGAGAGAGAGAGAGAGAGAGAGAGAGAGAGAGAGAGAGTTCAGATCACTGCGCTACTTCGGACTATCTTCTCTTAACATATTCCCATTTAGATTCAGATTTTATTTCATATTTATACAGAATATAGGCCGATATATATAATATATAGACACCACTTTTATTACTATTATATGTTCTAAAGCCCCTCGTAAATCCTGTAAAGAATTAACGACCAGAAGAGAGAAGTGATTGAATTACCGTCAAACAGACACGCGCTCTTCAAACCGTCGGCGCCAAATGCTTCGCGGCAGCTCGAGGATCAAAGGATTGATGAGGAGGAGGAGGGGGCTCCTCTTTTTAGCGCGTGTTATTCTAGCGCGCGTATACCTGCTATTACCTGTGTGTGTGCGCGTCCTGTTTAGCGCGTGTTCATTTAGTGCGCGTACCCTGCCCGTGTGCGTGTGTGTGTGTGTACCTGACCGCGCCCGTGTCAGGTACCGACGTGGTACCTTACCTGTGTGCTCGAGCGCTTGAGGGATGCGTCCACGCGGCGGCTCCGCTACTAACGAGGTCGTGATCCAATCAGAAGACGGGGAATTGGATCACGGTAATGACGTAATGTCGTTATAAATAACGAGCTGCGGAACACATTATTTTAGTTAATTATTATTATTTTAGTTGTATTAATTGCAGAGGGAACTCACGTGTTGTGTTCTATTGCCACATTCCTACCTCACCGTTTAAAAGTGGTTTTCAATTCATTACCATTCAATACCATTATGGGGCACGTGAGCACGGGGAAATATATAGATATAGACGCATCATTTACTTAATAAGCATTTATTTTTGCATTGCATTTCATAATCTATATATTCAAATTGTTTTCCCTTTTTTTTTTAATAGCATTTTGAATTTACTACTAGACAATAATAACATCATTACAACACCACTCAGTGTCTAAGACCATAATAACATCATAGTAACATGTGTTAATACAGACCATAATAACATCATAGTAACATGTGTTAATACAGACCATAATAACATCATAGTAACATGTGTTAACACAGACCATAATAACATCATAGTAACATGTGTTAACACAGACCATAATAACATCATAGTAACATGTGTTAACACAGACCATAATAACATCATAGTAACATGTGTTAACACAGACCATAATAACATCATAGTAACATGTGTTAACACAGACCATAATAACATCATAGTAACATGTGTTAACACAGACCATAATAACATCATAGTAACATGTGTTAACACAGACCATAATAACATCATAGTAACATGTGTTAACACAGACCATAATAACATCATAGTAACATGTGTTAACACAGACCATAATAACATCATAGTAACATGTGTTAACACAGACCATAATAACATCATAGTAACATGTGTTAACACAGACCATAATAACATCATAGTAACATGTGTTAACACAGACCATAATAACATCATAGTAACATGTGTTAACACAGACCATAATAGCCTCATAGTAACGTGTGCCTCCCCTGGTCCCCAGGAGGCAGACGGCGGAGGAGCGGGAGGCTGAGAGGCAGCAGGCCAACCGTCTGATGCTGCAGCTGCAGCAGGAGGCCTTCCAGAAGACCCTGAGTCAGCCTCTCCAGCAGGACCCCCTCTGTCTGCACAACTCCTCCCTCTACGCCCTGCAGAACCTCCAGCCCTGGGCAGAGGACAATAAGGTGACCGCCCTGGCCTCCGGGGTGGGAGGGTGGAGGGTGGAGGGTGGGAGAGAGAGAGGGATGGAGAGGGGGGGAGAGAGAGAGAGAGAGAGAGAGAGAGAGAGAGAGAGAGAGAGAGAGAGAGAGAGAGAGAGAGAGAGAGAGAGAGAGAGAGAGAGAGAGGGGGGGGTGGGGGTTGAGGATGAATGGGAGGAGGATGTTAGAGAGAGTGAAAGATTCCTTAAGAAAGAGCAAGTGTTGGAGAGAGTGATGAAGGGAGAGAGAGCGAGAGAGAGCGAGAGAGAGAGAGAGAGAGAGAGAGAGAGAGAGAGAGAGAGAGAGAGCGAGAGCGAGAGCGAGAGCGCGAGAGCGCGAGCGAGAGAGAGAGAGAGAGAGAGAGAGACAGAGAGAGAGAGAGAGAGAGAGAGAGAGAGAGAGAGAGAGAGAGAGAGACAGAGCGAGAGCGAGAGAGAGAGAGAGAGAGAGAGAGACAGAGAGAGAGAGAGAGAGAGAGAGAGAGAGAGAGAGGACAGGTATGGGACAGAGTGTTGAAGTAGAGGCAGCCCAGCCTCTTGTCCTCCATGTCTGTGTTCTCCTGAACCTTCTCCTGCCTGACACCAGATCTTCGCTCTCCCTTCAGCTGACGCTCTAGGAAAGAGGAGGGCCCCGAGCTCCGAGGGCCCCGCTACACATGGACCCTTCGGGATGGGCCCCCGAGGCCCCTGAAGCACCAGAGGCCCCTGAAGCCCCCGAGGCCCCTGAAGACCCCGAGGCCCCCGAGGCCCCTGAATCCCCCCAGGGCCCCTGAGGCCCCCGAGGCCCCTGAATCCCCCGAGGCCCCTGAAGCCCCCGAGGCCCCTGAATCCCCCCAGGCCCCTGAGGCCCCCCCCAGGCCCCCGCAGGCCCCTGCGGCCCCCCTGAGGCCCCCCAGGCCCCTGAGGCCGGACAGCAAACAACAACACCTCCCCCTTTTTAGGCTTTTGACTTTGTACAATGTAGTAAATGCATGTTCCCAGCCTTTTATTGTGTACATTTGGACGGATCACGACGAGAAGGAGGAGCCACCTGACGAGGAGGAGGAGGAGGAGGAGGTGGAGGAGGAGGAGGAGGTGGAGGAGGGGTGGGGGGAGGAGGAGTGGGGGGAGGGGGGAGGAGGTACGGCAGGAGCCCCGCCCCCTCCCCCCTCTGTAGTCGTTGTTTAAAAGGTGTTTTATATTAAATGATACCCTGACTTTTGGAAAAAGATGACATCACTCCAATGTGGCCTTTCTTTCCTCTTGTGTCTGCGTGTCACACAGAGAAAGAGAGAGAGAGAGAGAGAGAGAGAGAGAGAGAGAGAGAGAGAGAGAGAGAGACAAAGAGACGAAGAGATCGAGAGATTGATGGAGAGATGGAGAGAGAGAGAGAGAGAGCTGATGCTGGGTCATGGATGGATGGATGGATGAGAGGCAGGGTGGTAGGGTGGGTGGTAGGTGGAGGTACCACTTTATAAACCTGCTGTGTGTCTGAGAGATCTTCATCTCCCTCTCTCTGGAGTGGTGGGGCTGTGTAACATGCCCACCCACCACTGTAAACACACACACACACACACACACACACACAGGGCCGCCCTTATCAACCAATCGCAACAATGCACCCACTTCCTGTCTGGCAGAAGCAGTAAACATTCAGGTGAAGAACCTTAAAGGAACACGCACGGCGGTGGATCTTTCTTTTGGGGACGGCCATGTCTGGGGTGGCACATCCCTCCCCCAAACCCCCCCCCCCCCCCCCTGAGTGTCTTAATTGAATGGTAGCTCCCGTTGCTAGCCTCGGTCCCGAGCTTCAGTGGCTAGATTTCATTGCTAGCTGCAGTCACTAGTTTCAACCACTAGCTTCAGTGGCTAGCTTTCATTGCTGGCTCCAGTCACTAGCTTGAACTACTAGCTTTAGTGGCTAGCTTTAATTGCTGGCTCCAGTCACTAGCTTGAACTACTAGCTTTAGTGGCTAGCTTTAATTGCTGGCTTTAGTCACTAGCTTCAACGAATAGCTTCAGTGCCTAGCTTTCTATGCTGGCTCCAGTCGTTGGCTTCCATTGCTAGCCTATATTGCCGATATTGCTTGGCTAGCGTTCATTGCTAAAATCAGTCACTGGCCTCAGCCACTAGCATCAACCGCTAGCTTCAATCACTAGTGTCAGGGTCTAGCGCCATTAGCTAGCTTTAGCCACTACCGTCAATCACTAGCTTGACCATCTTCAGTCAGTACCTCCAGACACTAGCTTCAGCCACTAGCTTTAGCTACTAGCGTCAGTCACTAGCCTCAATCACTAGCTCTGGAAGCTAGCTCCAGAGGGCTAACTTATCTGCTGTGAGGGGGTTCTGCCTGGCTGAGATCGTGTCAGAGTCCGGGCGTTTCTCCAGGTGACTCAACCCATATTTCCTCTCCTCCCCTCCTCCTCCTCCTCCTCCTCCCCCCTCCTCTTTCATCTCTCTGTCTGGACGGTCACGAAGACGTGACTTCTATCACTTCTCACACATTCCATCCTGGTGCTTTCAAAAGGCTTCATTGTGTTTCTCTACAGGTGCTTCAAGACCTTCTTTATCCATAGGAGAGGAGCGCCAAGCAGCTATCAGGCTTCCTATCACGCTTCCTATCACGCTTCCCATCTGCCTCTGGTTTCAACACGACTACGGCAAACCAAAACACCACAGCTTTATGTACACACGAGCCCGTCAACACCGAGAGTATTGAACCCGCGTCACGCCAAGAGCTGACACTCCGCGGACGTGTTCTAAATATTTTGTCATGGCAACGCGCCTGGAGTGACATCCTGAGAACATGACGGCTCGTACTCGCCTCCATCCTCTGTGACTACCACCACTTTAATCAGCTTTTAATGGACCACACTTCCTGGGGAGAAGTATAGGGCCCCTCTCTCTCTCTCTCTCTCTCTCTCTCTCTCTCTCTCTCTCTCTCTCTCTCTCTCTCTCTCTCTCTCTCTCTCTCTCTCTCTCTCTCTCTCTCGTCTCTTTATCAGACGGTTTCTACTTAAGGCTAAGAGAGAGAACACAGTTTAATATGTTTAATATGTCTCTTTGTGTTGTTACACGGTACCTTGTAACAGTCTGGAGGCTGGTTTAATATGTGTTGTTACACGGTACCTCGTAACAGTCTGAAGGCTGGTCTAATATGTGTGGTTACAGGGTACCTCATAACAGTCTGAAGGCTGGTCTAATATGTGTGGTTACGGGGTACCTCGTAACAGTCTGGAGGCTGGTTTAATATGTGATGTTACAGGGGACCTCGTAACAGTCTGGAGGCTAGTTTAATATGTGATGTTACAGGGGACCTCGTAACAGTCTGGAGGCTAGTTTAATATGTGATGTTACAGGGGACCTCGTAACAGTCTGGAGGCTGGTTTAATATGTGTGGTTACGGGGTACCTCGTAACAGTCTGGAGGCTAGTTTAATATGTGATGTTACAGGGGACCTCGTAACTGTCTGGGGGCTGGTTTCATATGTGTGGTTACGGGTTACCTCGTAACTGTCTGGGGGCTGGTTTCATATGTGTGGTTACGGGGTACCTCGTAACTGTCTGGGGGCTGGTTTAATATGTGTGGTTACGGGGTACCTCGTAACTGTCTGGGGGCTGGTTTCATATGTGTGGTTACAGGGGACCTCGTAACAGTCTGGAGGCTGGTTTAATATGTGATGTTACAGGGGACCTCGTAACAGTCTGAAGGCTGGTTTAATATGTGTGGTTACGGGGTACCTCGTAACAGTCTGGAGGCTGGTTTAATATGTGTGGTTACAGGGGACCTCGTAACAGTCTGGAGGCTGGTTTCATATGTGTGGTTACAGGGGACCTCGTAACAGTCTGGAGGCTAGTTTAATATGTGTGGTTACGGGGTACCTCGTAACAGTCTGGAGGCTAGTTTCATATGTGTGGTTACAGGGGACCTCGTAACAGTCTGGAGGCTGGTTTGATATGTGTGGTTACAGGGGACCTCGTAAGTCTGGAGGCTGGTTTGATATGTGTGGTTACAGGGGACCTCGTAAGTCTGGAGGCTGGTTTGATATGTGTGGTTACGGGGTACCTCGTAAGTCTGGAGGCTGGTTATGTAGAGTGATGTGGACCTGGCTCTGTGCTGCTGCATGTTACACCAGAGGCCTCTAAGACTGAACTAAACTGTTTTCACCCAAATTACAATACCCAGGCTCACTGAAGTCACTTATTTAGCCCTTAGCTTATTTACATTCCTTATTTAGTCGACCTAATTTAAAGCTGATCGCTAAAACGGACATGTTCATTTTGAAGTGGCTAAAGACACAAAGGATGAAGGAATTGAATGGTATCGACAGGTAATTTGATATATAGGCGTAGCCTTATTGATAATCACTTATAATACGTTAATATTAGGTCTAAATAATTCTAATACACAGTAAAACTCATAGCCATAACGTGGTCATAATAAAACACTGTTGTTGGAAAGCTTATAGTTTCTTATTATATATCAAATCAATATAGATGACATTTGTATTATTTATTGCCTCTTATCGTCTCTAATTAGTTGTATTTATTTTTGTATATTAAAATACTAACACTAATTTACAATAGTGTCCACAGAGAAAATCAATCGAGTTTTGTCCCTTCCAATACATCTCTCTTCTCTTGTCTCTCTTCTCTTGTCTCTCTTCTCTTGTCTCTCTTCTTGTCTCTCTTCTCTTGTCTCTCTTCTCTTGTCTCTCTTCCCTGTCTCTCTTCTGTCTCTCTTCTCTTGTCTCTCTTCTTGTCTCTCTTCTGTCTCTCTTGTCTCTCTTCTCTTGTCTCTCTTCTCTTGTCTCTCTCTGTCTCTCTTCTTGTCTCTCTTCTCTTGTCTCTCTTCTTGTCTCTCTCTGTCTCTCTTCTCTTGTCTCTCTTCTCTTGTCTCTCTTCTCTTGTCTCTCTTCCCTATCTTCTCATGTCTCTTTATATTCTCTCTCTTTTCTCTTTTCTCTTATATCTCTACTCTTCTCTTTTCCCATTTTGGTTACAACACTCACATAACACAACACAACACAACACAACACAACACAACACTCACACAACACTCACACAACACTCACACAACACAACACAACACTCACACAACACAACACAACACTCACATAACACAACACAACACAACACAACACAACACAACACTCACACAACACTCACACAACACTCACACAACACAACAACACTCACACAACACTCACACAACACAACACAACACTCACACAACACAACACTCACACAACACAACACAACACAACACTCACACAACACAACACACACAACACTCACACAACACAACACAACACTCACACAACACACACAACACAACACTCACACAACACTCACACAACACAACACAACACTCACACACAACACTCACACAACACAACACAACACTCACACAACACAACACTCACACAACACAACACAACACTCACACAACACAACACAACACTCACACAACACAACACTCACACAACACAACACAACACAACACTCACACAACACAACACTCACACAACACTCACACAACACTCACACAACACATCACAACACAACACATCACACACAACACAACACAACACAACACTCACACAACACAACACAACACAACACTCACACAACACAACACAACACAACACAACACTCACACAACACAACACAACACTCACACAACACAACACAACACAACACTCACACAACACAACACAACACTCACACAACACAACACAACACTCACACAACACAACACAACACTCACACAACACTCACACAACACATCACAACACAACACATCACAACACAACACAACACAACACAACACTCACACAACACAACACAACACAACACTCACACAACACAACACTCACACAACACTCACACAACACTCACACAACACAACACTCACACAACACAACACAACATGCTTGTAGTCACTCAACACAACACTCACTTAACACAACACCACCCAACACCACACGCTGGTAGTCACACAACACCACCCAACCCCACCCAACACCACCCAGTGGTAGTCACACAACCCCACCCAACACCACCCAGTGGTAGTCACACAACACAACACAACACCACCCAACACCACACGCTGGTAGTCACACAACACCACCCAACCCCACCCAACACCACCCACTGGTAGTCACACAACACAACACAACACCACCCAACACCACACGCTGGTAGTCACACAACACCACCCAACCCCACCCAACACCACCCACTGGTAGTCACACAACACAACACAACACCACCCAACACCACACGCTGGTAGTCACACAACACCACCCAACCCCACCCAACACCACCCAGTGGTAGTCACACGACACCACCCAACACCACCCACTGGTAGTCACACAACACAACACAACACCACCCAACACCACCCGCTGGTAGTCACACAACACAACACAACACAACACCACCCAACCCCACCCGCTGGTAGTCACACAACACAACACAACACAACACCACCCAACACCACCCGCTGGTAGTCACACAACACCACCCAACCCCACCCGCTGGTAGTCACACAACACAACACAACACCACCCAACACCACCCGCTGGTAGTCACACAACACAACACAACACAACACCACCCAACACCACCCGCTGGTAGTCACACACACACAACACAACACAACACAACACCACCCAACACCACCCGCTGGTAGTCCACACAACACAACACAACACAACACCACCCAACCCCACCCGCTGGTAGTCCCACAACACAACACAACACAACACCACCCAACCCCACCCGCTGGTAGTCCCACTGTGGCTGTCGGCTGAATGTCTGAACTTGTTGAGCCGTTGACGTGTTGAGAGACTTTGTTCCTCGTCTCTCAACTTTACTGAACATGACAATACTTTGAAAGTGTTGACACTGAGTATACAAGGGGACTATTTATATATTTATTCAAGATCTTTAAATATATTCTTTAAGATCTTAATATATTTATTTAAGATGTTATTATATTTCTTTAAGATTGCCGGCTTTCAGAATATTTGATGGAAAGCAGGCGGCAGCTGGAATGTTCTGAAGAATCTGTTGTGGAATTCTGTGGACACACACACACACACACACGGCATGCTGTAATACACACACACACACACACACACACACAGACACAGACACATGCACTCACAAACCTACACCCCCCCCCCACACACACACACACACACACACACACACACACACACACACACACACACACACACACACACACGGCATGCTGTAATACACACACACACACACACACACACACACACACACACACACACACACACACACACACACACACACACACACACACACACACACACACACACACACACACACACACACACGGCATGCTGTAATACACACACAGACACACAGACACAGACACACACACACACACATACACTCACAAACCTACACCCCCACCCACACACACACACACACACACACACACTCTCTCTCTCTTGTGCTTCTCCCCCCCCCCCCCCCACACACACACACGCCTGCGCCCATATGCCGAGCGGTGCTGAGTGAGTGTGTGAGTGGGGTTCTTGTTGCGGGGCGTCAGGCCCAGCTACCCGTCCCGTGACCCGGATCACAAGCGGCCCAGTTCACTGCTGCTCCATGAACAAAGATGGTGGGCAGATAGCAGTGTTGGTGAGATGGGAGACGCACACATGAGCAGCACAGTGACAGCTGAGCTGGGGTTGGCATGTGGAAGGTTCACCGCTTCACGTTGAGAGGGTTGAGGGAGGGAGGGAGAGAGAGAGAGAGAGAGAGAGAGAGAGAGAGAGAGAGAGAGAGAGAGAGAGAGAGAGAGAGAGAGAGAGAGACCTTATAAATACACACAATTTAGAGAGAGGTGAGAGAGAAAACTTATAAACACACAAGAGAAAGAGAGAGAGAGAGAGAGATGTGAATCTATTTATATATATTAAATATTGTTATTAATGATAATATATTCATCATATTAATAATCATATTAATAATCATCCTAATAATAAAAAATAATCATAATAATAAAAATAATCATAATAATAATAATAATAATTTATCATCTTTACGCAGCATGGGAAAACCTCGCTGCGTAAAATGTGCAACAAAATGCTTCAACCAAACAATATATCAGGCATCATCATCAATAACTATCGGTGATGGTTATCCCCTCTCCTCCTCTACGGATCGATACTAATAGGTCTGTATGGTATTTGGGTGCGCGCGTGGGCCTCCGGGATGACGTCATATTTCACGATGCATTGAAAGCACGCAAATAGAATGTATCGATTGGGTGATTGATCGTGCGCTTTGCTACTTGGGACGGAAGTGACCACTTTGAAACCACACGAAATAAATGACATGATCGTGTTACACATTAGGTTGGAGACTTTAATATGGAGTTCCTAATTCTACAAACTAGTATAGTGAATAAAATACACATGTATTTAATTTAAACCTACACAAATAACGACCAAACAACGGCTAAGCACCCATGATTATATGTATATATTTAAATATTCGTATTAAAAATAAGCCGAGTGGACCTAAAGTGAACATGGCGTGTTTATAACCTTTACAACAGCGACCCCTAGCGGCCGTCGGACGAAACTGCTCCGGGGGCGTTGTTTCTCTCCGCGCCGCTGAGCATCACGTTGAATCCAATTGGCTGCGGCCGTGACCCGTCTGATTGGTCGGCTGAGCTGTCCGTCACCGCGGGATTATGGAACCCCACCCCCGCGCGAAAAAAACATGGAAGACAACATGTCTCATCCGAGCAGACCGCAGATGTTCTTGTTCGGTGAGCCTGCATGCTATGTTATATTGATATATGTTATGTTCAATTGATATATGTTATATCTAAACGAGGTCGCACGACCGGTGATATTAACACGTGAGGCTCGCAACGCGTAGCGTGCGGACGAATTGTGTACGAAGGACGTACGAGGCAGACATGTTAGCGCCAACTCGGACCCTTTGTTGTGTAACGGAAAGTACGTCTCCTGTCTCCTACGCGTCTCTCCTGTCTCCTACGCGTCTCTCTCCTGTCTCTCCTGTCTCCTACGCGTCTCTCTCCTGTCTCCTACGCGTCTCTCTCTCCTGTCTCTCCTGTCTCCTACGCGTCTCTCTCCTGTCTCCTACACGTCTCTCCTGTCTCCTACGCGTCTGTCTCCTACGCGTCTCTCCTGTCTCCTAACGTCCGTCCTACGTCTCCTCCTGTCTCCTACGCGTCTCTCTCCTCCTGTCTCCTACGCGTCTCTCCTGTCTCCTACGCGTCTCTCCTGTCTCCTACGCGTCTCTCCTGTCTCCTACGAGTCTCTCTCCTGTCTCCTACGCGTCTCTCTCCTGTCTCCTACGCGTCTCTCCTGTCTCCTAAACGTCTCTCCTGTCTCCTACGAGTCTCTCTCCTGTCTCCTACGCGTCTCTCCTGTCTCCTACGCGTCTCTCTCCTCCTGTCTCCTACGCGTCTCTCCTGTCTCCTACGCGTCTCTCTCCTGTCTCCTACACGTCTCTCCTGTCTCCTACACGTCTCTCTCCTCCCTTCTCCTACGCGTCTCTCCTGTCTCCTACGCGTCTCTTGTGTCTCCGACGCGTCTCTCTCCTGTCTCTCCTGTCTCCTACACGTCTCTCTCCTGTCTCCTACACGTCTCTCCTGTCTCCTAAACGTCTCTCCTGTCTCCTACGCGTCTCTCTCCTCCTGTCTCCTACGCGTCTCTCCTGTCTCCTACGTGTCTCTCCTGTCTCCTACGCGTCTCTCTCCTGTCTCCTACGCGTCTCTCCTGTCTCCTACGCGTCTCTCTCCTCCTGTCTCCTACGCGTCTCTCTCCTGTCTCCTACGCGTCTCTCTCCTGTCTCCTACACGTCTCTCCTGTCTCCTACGCGTCTCTCCTGTCTCCTACGTGTCTCTCTCCTCCTGTCTCCTACGCGTCTCTCCTGTCTCCTACGCGTCTCTCCTGTCTCCGACGCGTCTCTCTCCTGTCTCTCCTGTCTCCTACACGTCTCTCTCCTGTCTCCTACACGTCTCTCCTGTCTCCTACACGTCTCTCCTGTCTCCTACGCGTCTCTCTCCTGTCTCCTACACGTCTCTCCTGTCTCCTACACGTCTCTCTCCTGTCTCCTACACGTCTCTCCTGTCTCCTACACGTCTCTCCTGTCTCCTATGCGTCTGTCTCCTACACGTCTCTCTCCTGTCTCCTACACGTCTCTCCTGTCTCCTACACGTCTCTCCTGTCTCCTACGCGTCTCTCTCCTGTCTCCTACGTGTCTCTCTCCTGTCTCCTACACGTCTCTCCTACGCGTCTCTCTCCTGTCCTACACGTCTCTCCTGTCTCCTACGCGTCTCTCCTGTCTCCTACGCATCTCTCTCCTGTCTCCTACATGTCTCTCTCCTGTCTCCTACACGTCTCTCCTGTCTCCCACACGTCTCTCCTGTCCTACGCGTCTCTCTCCTGTCTCCCACACGTCTCTCCTGTCTCCTACGCGTCTCTCCTGTCTCCTACGCATCTCTCCTGTCTCCTACGCGTCTCTCTCCTGTCTCCCACACGTCTCTCCTGTCTCCTACACGTCTCTCTCCTGTCTCCTACGCGTCTCTCTCCTGTGTCCTACACGTCTCTCTCCTGTCTCCTACGCGTCTCTCCTGTCTCCCACACGTCTCTCCTGTCTCCTACACGTCTCTCTCCTGTGTCCTACACGTCTCTCCTGTGTCCTACGCGTCTCTCTCCTGTCTCCTACACGTCTCTCCTACACGTCTCTCTCCTGTCTCCTACGCGTCTCTCTCCTGTCTCTCTCCTGTCTCCTACATGTCTCTCTCCTGTCTCCTACACGTCTCTCCTGTCTCCCACACGTCTCTCCTGTATCCTACGCGTCTCTCTCCTGTCTCCCACACGTCTCTCCTGTCTCCTACACGTCTCTCTCCTGTCTCCTACGCGTCTCTCCTGTGTCCTACACGTCTCTCTCCTGTCTCCTACGCGTCTCTCCTGTCTCCCACACGTCTCTCCTGTCTCCCACACGTCTCTCCTGTCTCCTACGCGTCTCTCTCCTGTGTCCTACACGTCTCTCTCCTGTCTCCTACACGTCTCTCCTACACGTCTCTCTCCTGTCTCCTACACGTCTCTCCTGTCTCCCACACGTCTCTCCTGTCTCCCACACGTCTCTCCTGTGTCCTACGCGTCTCTCTCCTGTCTCCTACACGTCTCTCCTACACGTCTCTCTCCTGTCTCCTACACGTCTCTCCTGTCTCCTACACGTCTCTCCTTGTCTCCTAAACGTCTCTCCTGTCTCCTAAACGTCTCTCTCCTATCGCCTACACGTCTCTCTTCTATCTCCTACACGTCTCTCCTGTCTCCTACACGTCTCTCCTGTCTCCTACACGTCTCTCTCCTGTCTCCTACACGTCTCTCTCCTGTCTCCTACACGTCTGTCTCCTACACCTCTCTCCTTGTCTCCTACACGTCTCTCCTGTCTCCTACACTTCTCTCCTGTCTCCTACACCTCTCTCCTGTCTCCTACATCTCTCTCCTGTCTCCTACATGTCTCTCCTGTCTCCTACACGTCACTCCTGTCTCCTATACGTCTCCTGTCTCCTACACGTCTCTCTCCTGTCTCCTACACGTCTCTCCTGTCTCCTACACGTCTCTCCTTATCTCCTACACGTCTCTCCTGTCTCCTACACTACTCTCTCCTGTTTCCTTCACGTCTCTCCTGTCTCCTACACGTCTCTCTCCTGTCTCCTACACGTCTCTCCTGTCTCCTACACGTCTCTCCTGTCTCCTACACGCCTCTCCCCTGTCTCCTACGTCTCTCCTGTCTCCTACACGTGTCTCCTAAACGTCTCTCCTGTCTCCTAAACGTCTCTCTCCTATCGCCTATACGTCTCTCTCCTGTCTCCTACACGTCTCTCCTGTCTCCTACACGTCTCTCTCCTGTCTCCTACACGTCTCTCTCCTGTCTCCTACACGTCTCTCCTGCCTCCTACACGTCTCTCTCCTGTCTCCAACATGTCTCTCTCCTGTCTCCTACACGTCTCTCTCCTGTCTCCTACACGTCTGTCTCCTACACCTCTCTCCTTGTCTCCTACACGTCTCTCCTGTCTCCTACACTTCTCTCCTGTCTCCTACACCTCTCTCCTGTCTCCTACATGTTTCTCCTGTCTCCTACATGTTTCTCCTTGTCTCCTACACCTCTCTCCTTGTCTCCTACACCTCTCTCCTTGTCTCCTACACGTCTCTCCTGTCTCCTACACGTCTCTCCTGTCTCCTACACGTCACTCCTTTCTCCTACACGTCTCCTGTCTCCTACACGTCTCTCTCCTGTCTCCTACACGTCTCTCTCCTGTCTCCTACACGTCTCTCCTTGTCTCCTTCACGTCTCTCTCTTGTCTCCTACACGTCTCTCCGGTTTCCTACACATCTCTCCTTGTCGCCTCTCCTTGTCTCCTACACATCTCTCCTTGTCGTCTCTCCTTGTCTCCTACACATCTCTCCTTGTCTCCTCCTAGCCTGTTCCAGTGTAATGAGTGAGGGTCTGTGTACAGAAAGCCTTTAAGGTCAACGGAAGAACAACATAATTGTGTATCAATCCTCACAGTCACTCTTACCACACATACCAGCGAATGAAAATGTTAATTATTAATAAACTAGACAAACAAAACATATTTAAATTGCCAAATATGAGTACAAATATATATTGCAGTGGCCCTATGTACACATTAGAAATGCATAAAGTCAGCGGTGCAGTGGGATGTAAACATGTAACTAAGTATTGTAGTAGTGATGCAATATACAGTATTGTAATTACAGAGAACAGTCAGTGTTTGACATCAGTGTTGTTCACTACAGTATTGTAGTGGATGTTTTCTCAAAAACAGTGTTTGGTTCAATTTTCTTATGGCTCTGTGGTACAGTTAACATAATTGTTAACATGATAGTTAACAAAGAGTTAACATAATACTGAATTAATGGTTACCATCAGGCTGTACTCTCAAGTCCGACAAGAAGGAGTTCAAAGTTGAGATCGAGGATGACGACACCGAGCACCAACTGTCACTCAAATCGGTAAGCGAGAATATCATGTAATATCGGTAAGCGAGAATATCATGTAATATCGGTAAGCGAGAATATCATGTAATATCGGTAAGCGAGAATATCGGGAAATATATATTTATATTATATTCATATTGTATTGTTTATACAATATGATGACAATATATGTTTATATTTGTATTGTTTAAGGCTATAGGAGCATTGTAAAGCACTAAATATCACTGTTAACTATATTCAAGATTCAAGATGACTTTATTCATCCCGAGGGAAATTAAGGTGCAACAGTTGAAACGGGGAATAAATGCACACAAAATATACTAAAACGTAAATGTATTGATAGATGAATTGTACAATTTACAATATTATTCCAGTAATACGTAGGTATATACAATACACAACAATACGTATAGTGCAAATTGGCAGTAATAAAATACTAATAAATAACTCTGATGAATACTGAAAAAGTGACATGTGAAATTGAATTTACAGTGCAAAAATTACAGTGAAATTATGGCAAAGAAACAACCTTTAGCCAGACCTCCTTGGCAACGGTCTCCCTCGTGACTGTTCCCTGGCGACCGTCTCTAGGATGACTGTCTCCTTGGTGACTGTCTCCCCGGTGACTGTCTCCCTGGCGACTATCTCCCTGGCGACCGTCTCTAGGATGATTGTCTCCTTGGTGACTGTCTCCTAGTGACGGTCTCGATGGTGACGGTCTCCGTGGTGACGGTCTCTCTGGCGACGTGTGATTGTTTCCAGGTGTGTCTGGGGGCGGAGGCTGACGACATGCCCCACACGGTGGAGATCGAGGGGCTGACCTTCGATGGGAAGAAGACCAAAGTCCCTCTGGTGGTTCTGAAGCCCTCCATCCTGCCCTCGGTGAGCTCTCTCTCTCTCTCGCTCTCGCTCTCTCTCTCTCTCGCTCTCTCGCTCTCTCTCTCGCTCTCGCTCTCGCTCGCTCTCTCCCTATTATGTATTATTATTTGTCTGTCCTCAGAATGACTGCTAGCATATTGGTTCCTCTGTGACGGCTTTCTGGAAGCTTCTCAGGTCTTTCTATTTATAGAGGAGTTCATCGATCTGTTACAGAAAGAACTTTCCGCTACGTTGGAGGAAAACAACGAGTTAGCTGACTCAAACTAATATCCATACAAAATAACAACGGAACTAAAGATCTCCAACCCGCTGCCGTCCTGATACGGAACACAGCCGATGAAGAGACCACATTTATTTTTTGTAGATAGATCGGTTTGTTTGGCTGCTCTGATTGTCCTCGGCCCTCACTTGTATGCGTCTGTGGATCCAAGCTTCTGCAGATATCAAATTAGGTTCAAATGATATTATATGATAATAAATGATATTAAATGATAATAAATGATATAAGAGGTAACCTGACTAAGCCCCTCCCCCCAGGTGAGTCTGGGAGGGTTCGAGGTCAGTCCTCCAGTCGTCTTCCGCCTCCAGTCGGGCTCCGGCCCCGTCCACATCAGTGGACAGCACTTTGTGAGTAAGTACTCAAATACTACTTCTAAAGTACTACTACTACTACTACTGCTAATATACTACAACAGTACTACACTGCAACTACTAAAATACTAAAACACTACAACTAAAGTACTATGACTACTACTAAAGTACTACTACTATTACTAATGTCACTGCAACAGTACTACACTACTGAAGTGCTACGACTACTAATGTACTACAACAGTACTACTACGAAGTACCACATGGTGGTGCATGCTGGGTAATGTCCTGTGTGTGTGTGTGTGTGTGTGCAGTTGTAAAGGAGTCGGAGGACGAAGAGGAGGAAGAGGAGGAGGAGAACAACTCGTCGCCTGTGAAGAGACCTTCCGCGCTGTCGTCCAGGAAACAGCCGACCTCGGTGAGTTCTAAACCCATGGGCGGAAGCGGAGGGTCGCTGCTTCGATTCCCGACTTCTCCAGGAAGTCACCCGACTGACTGACCCCTTCATGACCTCTTCTGAAGTCCATCTGAATATGTTCCTTTGTGCGTTCACACGTCTCAAGATGTTCTTAAATTGATTCTTCCACAGAAAAAACTGAAGATGGAGTCTGATGAGGAAGAGGAGGAGGAGGAGGAGGAGGATGATGATGATAGTGATGAAGATGAAGACGAGTATGTTGTCTGGAGTTTCACACCGCTTCTCACACCGGTTCTCAGTAGTGTGTGGTCGTTTGTCCCTGTTTCTCATGTTGTTGTTTTCTTGTAGTGAGGATGACGACGAGGACAGTGATGAAGAGGACGTGAAGGCGCAGAAGGCTCCTAAAAAGGTAGGTCTCTTCGGACCAGGTTCCACAAGCTAACCCTAACCCTAACCCTAACCCGACACAACGTAGGGGAATCACAATCACTAAGGCCTTTAACTCTTGTATCCCACATGTGTTTATTTAAATGGATTTGTTTGCTTGTAAGAGAAATTGTTCTCCAATATGAAATGTTTCATGAAAACGTTGTTTTTCAAATTGATTTGGAAAAGTCACACTTTTTGACCAAATATTGGTCAAAATATCGGTTATCAGTGGGCTACGACTAACCCTCCGCCCCGGACTCAGTGTCTCAAGTGTTCAGTGTATTTAGTGAAGTGTTTAGTGTATTTAGTGTAGTGTTCAGTGTATTTAGTGAAGTGTTCAGTGTATTTAGTGTAGTGTTCAGTGTATTTAGTGTAGTGTTCAGTGTATTTAGTGAAGTGTTTAGTGTATTTAGTGTAGTGTTCAGTGTATTTAGTGAAGTGTTCAGTGTATTTAGTGAAGTGTTCAGTGTATTTAGTGTAGTGTTCAGTGTATTTAGTTTAGTATAAATACTGTAGTATTTAGTGTGTTGTGTATTTCGTTTTCGTGTGTTTGGGTGGTGTAGTACATAAGTCATTTAGTTCAGGTTGTGTAGTACATGGAGTCAGAGTACTTATTCTGGGTTCTGTAGTACATGCAGTACTGGAGTGTATTGAATTAGTATGTGTATTAATATTATTATTATTAGTAGTATTATTGTGTATTATTACAGCGGTTCTGCGTGTGTCCACCAGGGGGCAGCCAGGCCCCCTGTAATGTTCCCTGATTACCAGAAATACTCAACCTTTTCCCCCCTTTCTGTTGAAGTCTTACTGAGACCATCATCATCATCATCATCTTCATCCGGTGTGTGGGCATCCCATAATAATAACCCCTCCCCCTCCCTGAACCCACTGACCGGCGGCCATGTTGTTTGGGCGGGACCACAGAGTCCCGTGTGTCTCCCCGTCCAGCTGTTAGCAGCTGTTAAACACATAATATCACACTGTGTCCTCTGTAATCACACACACACACACACACACACACACACACACACACACACACACACACACACACACACACACACACACGTTACACTTCTCTCATACACACAGACGCATACGTTACAATTTTCACCAACATATGCACACACGTTACACACACACGTTAGTTACACTTCTCACTCACAGACACACACGTTACAATTCTCACGCACATACACACACACACAGTGTGTTAGACTTTACACACACACACACACACCACACACACACACACACACACACACACACACACACACACACCACACACACACACACCACACACACACACACACCACACACACCTATTACTGGACACTGATGGGTCCAGTGATTAAAAAAAAAGTCAATCGTAATACCTAAACAGAAATCTTAATTGTTATGAAATGGCGTGGCGTTGGGAGATGAGATGGCGTCCGACCACCTCGTTCAAGATTCAACCATCTCATGGGCCATGAGTAATGAGTACAACGGGACACTCACTGCCCCTTCCCACCCGCAGTAGGACTGTACACTACAGTACTATACCTAACTACACTATGCGACGCAATCCTGTACTATAAACAACACTATGTACTACTTACTGTATACTATACTATGTACACACCATACGCTATCTACTATATACTGTACTTTATGCTATAAACAACACTATATACTATCTACTATATACTATAAACAACACTATATACTATCTACTATATACTGAACAATTCACTATATACTACCTACTATATACTATAAACAACACTATATACTATCTACTATATACTGAACAATTCACTATATACTACCTACTATATACTGTACTTTATGCTATAAACAACACTATATACTATCTACTATATACTATAAACAACACTATATACTATCTACTATATACTGAACAATTCACTATATACTACCTACTATATACTACTTTATGCTATAAACAACACTATATACTATCTACTATATACTATAAACAACACTATATACTACTTACTGTATACTACACTATATACTATATACAACACCATATGCTATCTACTATATACTGTACTTTATGCTATAAACAACACTATATACTATAAACAACACTATATACTATCTACTATATACTGAAAAATTCACTATATACTACCTACTATATACTGTACTTTATACTGTAAACAACACCATATACTACCTACTATATACTGTACTGTATACTATAAACAACACTATACTACCTACTATATACTGTACTGTATACTATAAACAACACTATATACTATCTACTATATACTGTACGGTATACTATAAACAACACTATATACTATCTACTATATACTGTACTTTATACTGTAAACAACACCATATACTACCTACTATATACTGTACTGTATACTATAAACAACACTATATACTATCTACTATATACTATAAACAACACATTTTTTACTATACTATATACTTTACTTAATACTATAATATACTATCTACTATATACCGTGCTATATGCCAAAAACAACACTATTCTATAACAATACTATACAGAATAAAACAGAACAATAAAGTGTCTAAATGAGGATATATATATATATATATATATCTCTATATATATTTATACTAGATATAGATATCTATCTATCTAGATATACATATTTATACTAGATATAGATATAGATATATATCTATATCTAGATGGTGCAGAAAGCCTTCACTGCTGTTGCTCTGTGGTCCCCAAGTCAGTTTATACCCCACTTCATACTGCACCTGCACACTGTGTGTGTGTGTGTGTGTGTGTGTGTGTGTGTGTGTGTGTGTGTGTGTGTGTGTGTGTGTGTGTGTGTGTGTGTGTGTGTGTGTGTGTGTGTGTGTGTGTGTGTGTGTGTGTGTGTGTGTGTGTGTGTGTGTGTGTGTGTGTGTGTGTGTGTGTGTGTGTGTGTGTGTGTCAGGCAGCAGATCAAAGGCGATGTTGTGAGGCCTCGGGGAGCCTACTGACTCATCAGCTGATTTATACTGTAGTCTGGTACTACTACGCCCCCTCCTCCTCCTCCTCCTCCTCACCCACTCTCCCTCCTCCTCCTCACCCACTCTCCCTCCTCCTCCTCCTCACCTACTCTCCCTCCTCCTCCTCCTCACCCACTCTCCCTCCTCCTCACCCACTCTCCCTCCTCCTCCTCCTCCTCTCTCCTCACCCACTCTTCCTCCTCCTCCTCCTCCTCCTCCTCACCCACTCTCCCTCCTCTCTCCTCACCCACTCTTCCTCCTCCTCCTCACCCACTCTCCCTCCTCTCTCCTCACCCACTCTCCCTCCTCACCCACTCTCCCTCCTCTCTCCTCACCCACTCTCCCTCCTCCTCCTCCTCCTCTCTCCTCACCCACTCTCCCTCCTCCCTCCTCACCCACTCCCTCCTCCTTCTCACCGTCCCTCCTCCTCCTCCTCACCCACTCCCTTCCCCTCCTCCTCCTCCTAACCCAGTCTCTCTCCTTATCCACTCTCCCTCCTCCTCCTTTTCCACTCCTCCTCCTCCTCTCCTCCTCTCTCCTCTCCTCCTCCTCCTCCTCCTCCACTCTCCCTCCTCCTCCTCACCCACTCTCCCTCCTCTCTCCTCACCCACTCTCCCTCCTCCTCCCCCTCCTCCCTCCTCACCCACTCCCTCCTCCTTCTCACCCTCCCTCCTCCTCCTCACCCACTCCCTTCCCCTCCTCCTCCTCCTAACCCAGTCTCTCTCCTTATCCACTCTCCTCCTCCTCCTCCTCCTCCTCTCCCAGGCCTCCTCCTCCTCCTCTCCTCACCTCCTCACCCTCGGTTTCAATATGCGGGTCCTTTCTTCCATGTGTTGTATGCATGTCGGGGTATCAGTCAGTAGGTCATGGCGATAGGTCAGGTTTGACCAATCAGGCACCATCTAAGAGCCAATCAGAGCGTTGTTTCTGGCCCAAAATAACTATCATTTCCAGGATCACAAACCACAAAAATCCGCTCCGGTATTTTGTACAGCATTCCCAGATCAAAGCTGCACAGTGTGAGTTCGTTTAGAGGGGGTAGGGTTGAACACACGGCTGGGATTCTCCTCCTGGGTGAACCTGGAGTTCCTCCGCTAAGGGAGAGAGGGAGGGAGGGGGGGGAGAGATGTGGCGTGCTAGCGCTAGCGGCCGCTTAAGGGTTAGCGGGAGGAGATGTGTAATCACCTTGTAACCGGTCGTGTCAACACGGGCCAATTACAGAGATACTCTTCATCCCGGAGCGCACGGCGCAGACCGTCCTGTGAAAACACGGGTAGCGCAGCATGCTGCTACAAGCTAATTACACCGGTACTTAGCTAACACGCTACGCTAATTACAGCGGCGGGGGGGAGGAATGTCAAACAAACCACAAGCTCTACCTGAGACGTTACAGATGGAACTTTAATGACCTGGAGTTGGCTGTAGCTTCTTTTAGCTAACTAGAACAGGGAGTAGTGACTGGCATTACTAACTAGTACAGGAAGTAGTGACTGGTATCCTGGTACTACTAACTAGTACAGGAAGTAGTGACTGGTATCCTGGTACTACTAACTAGTACAGGAAGCAGTGACTGGTATCCTGGTACTACTAACTAGTACAGGAAGCAGTGACGTGCTTGTGGAATAGAAGTGCATTCTGATCGGTGATTTTCTGTTTTTGATTTTTGTGCCACAGAGCCCACAGTCGTCAGTCAACAAGACCAAGGGCTCATCCAATCAGAGCGTCTCCTCGGGAAAACCAGGAAGTGTGCTGTTCAAAGCCCAAAGCAAGGTAGAGACAACCCCTCTTTCTGATTGGCCGAAATCACTGCCAGGTCATTTGGCACAACTTTGAACCAATCAAAACAGAGGAACGTCAACCTGCGTTTAGTGCTTAGGTTAGTGTTAGAGTTCAGTGATTGGTTAGTTCAGTTCAGTGATTGGTTAGTTCAGTGATTGGTTAGTTCAGTTCAGTGATTGGTTAGTTCAGTTCAGTGATTGGTTAGTTCAGTTAAGAATTTGGTTAGTTCAGTTCATTGATTGGTAAGTTCAGTTCAGTGATTGGTTAGTTGAGGGATTGGTTAGTTCAGTTCAGTGATTGGTTAGTTGAGTGATTGGTTAGTTCAGTTCATTGATTGGTTAGTTCAGTTCAGTGATCGGTTCTTTGGTTGGTTAGTTCAGTTCAGTGATTGGTTAGTTCAGTGATTGGTTAGTTCAGTTCAGTGATTGGTTAGTTCAGTTCAGTGATTGGTTAGTTCAGTTCAGTGATTGGTTAGTTGAGTGATTGGTTAGTTGAGTTCAGTGATTGGTTAGTTGAGTTCAGTGATTGGTTAGTTCAGTGATTGGTTAGTTCAGTTCAGTGATTGGTTAGTTCAGTTCAGTGATTGGTTAGTTCAGTTCAGTGATCGGTTCTTTGATTGGTAAGTTCAGCTCAGTGATTGGTTAGTTCAGTGATTGGTTAGTTTCAGTTCAGTGATTGGTTAGTTTAGTTCAGTGATTGGTTAGTTCAGTTCAGTGATTGGTTAGTTCAGTTCAGTGATTGGTTAGTTCAGTTCACTCTCATACCAGCTGATCCTGGGACCTGCAGAGGATCAACAAACTACTGGATTATCAACTATGGCAGCCAGCTGAGGACTGGTTCAGAACCTCTTCAGAGACCAGAGGGACAAGACCTCCACGTGTTCTCCTCCAACCTCCCTTTCCTCCCATCTCTCCTCCCCCTACCCTCCTCTCCCCACCTCCTCAGCTCCTCCTCCCTCATCTCCTCCTCCTCTCTCCCCACCTCCTCCACTCCTCCCTCCATCTCCCCTCCTCCTCCCCTCTATCCCCTCCGCCCCCTAGCTCCTCCTTCCTCCTCCCCTCTATCCCCTCCGCCCCCTCCGCCCCCTAGCTCCTCCTTCCTCCTCCCCTCTATCCCCTCCGCCCCCTAGCTCCCTCCGCCACGCCCTCCTCCCTATCGCTCTCATTAGCCCTGTGAGTCTTTGATGTGTGTTCTAGCGGCGTAGCGGCGCTGGTGTGTTTGTGCTAAGCGCTGGTGACTGGTCATTAGACCGCCTCCTCAGATGTGCTGCCAGAGGTTCTTATGTAGTTCCACATTCCTCCAGAACCACGGCTCTGCAGGGGGGCCTTATCTAGCGGGGAGCCCACCTGCAGGGGGGGTTATCGGCTGAGACCAGGACCCGGAGTGGGTCTGGACCCGGAGTGGGCCGGGACCCGGAGTGGGTCTGGACCCGGAGTGGGCCGGGACCCGGACTGGGCCTGGACCCGGAGTGGGTCTGGACCCGGAGTGAGCTCTACCCGCACTATAAACAGATGCCTGCGAGCAGACGTCAGGGTGGTAAATCCGTTAACCACTCCACCTGGGGCGTCATGGGGTTGAATATGGGAAGGCAGTAACTCAGGAGGTAGAGTGGTCTGGCATCCAGAAGGTCGCTGGTTTGATACCCCAGCTCCTCCTCCTCCTAGCCAAATGTAAAGGTGTACCCGAGCAAGACACTCTAACTGGTCCTGACCAGTAGTTAACCACTTCATCTTGTAGTTAACCACTTCACCTGGTAGTTAACCACTTCACCTGGTAGTTAACCACTTCACCTGGTAGTTAACCACTTCACCTGGTAGTAAACCACTTCACCTGTTAACCACTTCACCTGGTAGTAAACCACTTCACCTGTTAACCACTTCACCTGGTAGTTAACCACTTCACCTGTTAACCACTTCACCTGGTAGTTAACCACTTCACCTGTTAACCACTTCACCTGGTAGTAAACCACTTCACCTGGTAGTTAACCACTTCACCTGTTAACCACTTCACCTGGTAGTAAACCACTTCACCTGGTAGTTAACCACTTCACCTGTTAACCACTTCACCTGGTAGTAAACCACTTCACCTGGTAGTAAACCACTTCACCTGGTAGTTAACCACTTCACCTGGTAGTTAACCACTTCACCTGGTAGTTAACCACTTCACCTGTTAGTTAACCACTTCACCTGTTAACCACTCCACCTGGTAGTTAACCACTTCACCTGGTAGTTAACCACTTCACCTGGTAGTTAACCACTTCACCTGGTAGTAAACCACTTCACCTGTTAACCACTTCACCTGTAAATCACTTTACCAGGTAGTTAACCACTTCACCTGTGAGCCACTTCACCTGGTAGCTTCTGGCGGTTGACCTCCACACGCCGCTTGGTGTCAAAGGTCAACGGTTGGGACGTGTTTGCGCTGCGAGGCGACGCCCACGCGACGTGCTAGGACGTAAATCAACCGGATAGTACCCATTATTAACCTGATGGGGGAGTACACCGCTAACTGTAGCATCCCGGTAGTGCGTGCTAGGCTAAATATCATATACAGCTATACATATTCAGCCTAGCTCACCTACCAGGACCATACTGTGAGCATTCTGTTCCCCAGTGGGAAGCTACACTGCGCTTCCCACCATGCTAGGAAAACAACGCTGTGAACATGACACTAGTCATACCTCGCTAAGTGGCAGGTGGTGTCGCCAGGTGTGTGTGTGTGTGTGTGTGTGTGTGTGTGTGTGTGTGTGTGTGTGTGTGTGTGTGGTGTGTGTGTGTGTGTGTGTGTGTGTGTGTGTGTGGTGTGTGTGTGTGTGTGTGTGTGTGGTGTGTGTGTGTGTGTGCGCGCGTGCGCGCGCCCCAGATGACCAAGCACCAGCATCACATGCTAACTAGCGCAGCGGGTTCCGGAGTGGCGTCTGTAATCAGCGCTTGGCCAGATGAGAATGCCGCTACGTGTGCTAGCAGTGGTTAGCTGCAGTGGGGGGACAGCTGTCCCCTGGAAGGCGGGGGGTGCTGGGCCCGGGGCCCGGGGCCCTGGTGGTAGACACGGTTCTGGGGCCCTGGTGGTAGACACGGTTCTGGGGCCCTGGTGGTAGACACGGTTCTGGGGCCCGGGGCCCTGGTGGTAGACACGGTTCTGGGGCCCGGGGCCCTGGTGGTAGACACGGTTCTGGGGCCTGGTGGTAGACACGGTTCTGGGGCCCGGTTCTGGGGCCCGGGGCCCTGGTGGTGGACACGGTTCTGGGGCCCGGGGCCCTGGTGGTAGACACGGTTCTGGGGCCTGGGGCCCTGGTGGTAGACACGGTTCTGGGGCCCGGGGCCCGTTTGGTTGATTCTGTTCTCTTTTGATCTGTTGCTATTAAAGACACCGTGAGTTCAGTCTATAAACCGCTGGGAAAATATGAGTCTGTTCCACGTTAGGATTCCCCCCCTACCCCCCACTTTATAGGCTGTTATTTACACACACACACACACACACACACACACACACACACACACACACACACACACACACACACACACACACACACACACACACACACACACACACACACACACACACACACACCACCACCCCCCCCCCCCCTCTTCTAGTTTCACTGGGGGCTCAGTAGCTCCGACAGACCTGTCAGACTCACGTTTGTTTCTCCGAGGTTGACAGACAAAACTCCCACAATGCATTGCGGGAGTTTGGGCTCCGGAGGATCAATCGTGTCGTCATTACGCTGGAGTCCTTCTTATAGACTCTTTAATCCTCCGCCCGTCGCTGGTCTGAGACTATCCTGCAGTGAGTGGCTGTGGTCACGTGACCTCCTCCCGGCCAATCGTGTCGTAGGGATTGACTTCAAGATTCAAGAAGTCTTTATTTATCCCGAGGGAAATTAAGGTGCAACAGTTGACACAGGGGGAATAAATGCACACACAATTTTTCTTCTTCTACTTCTTATGAAATTAAGCCACTAATGAAATTCAATATGTATATCGTTTCAAAATCGATCACGTGATTGGCCTGATTCCTGATCAGGTGTAGGGATGTTTATGTCTACGACAGATCGAGGTCTGATCTCTCCTCAAATGTGTTTGTTTGAAACAGCCCCTCAAGGCCGCGCCTCCCGGTCCGTCCAAACCGCCGCCGCTGGCCGAGATCAAGAGCAAGCTGGCGGCCGCCGTCAAAGAGGTACTCTTCCTCCTCCTCCTCCTCCTCCTCCTCCTCCTCCTCCTCCTCCTCCTCCTCCTCCTCCTCCTCCTCCTCCTCCTCCTCCTCCTCCTCAGTCATGTGACCTCCAGGATTTATGACATCACAGCCGTGTTCTCTCTCTGCTCTTCAGGGGAAGCCGATGCCCAAGACGGAGCAGAAGTTTGAGAATTTTGCCAAGAGTTCCTTCAAACTGTCCGACGCTAAAGTAAGTTTGTGAACGCGGGAGGGACACTTCCATGACCTCCACGCCGGAGATTCACCGCTTCCAAGATACAGTTCTTCATATGTGGTTCCTTTATTGGGTTAGGTTCTGTTTTCACGTCTTTCTGTCTTTCTGTCTGTTGGTGTGTCAGCAAGAATTGGACAAATGTTGGCGGTTAGATTACTGATGGAGGTAGATTTAGTCCCAGATCTAGTTGAGTCATGGATCTCATATTGTAAAGTTTGTGTGATTGTGTTCATGTTTTATTTGAGCAATACATCTCGCCAGCGCTTCTTGGACATTTTGAGCACCTTTCCCAGAATGCATCTGTGGTGCACAGACAGGTTGACGATGTCACATGGCTTTACCATGTGATGAATGCAATAACATTCATAGGAGGTCACACAAAGCATTGCATTGAAATATGTGGTGGGGATTCATTGTATGGTCCTGTGTACTGTGTACTTACTGAGTACTACTATGTACTGTGTACTGACTGTACTTACTGAGTACTACTATGTACTGTGTTCTTACTTAGTACTACTGGGTACTTACTGAGTACTACTGTGTACTGTGTTCTTACTGAGTACTACTGTGTTCTTACTGAGTACTACTGTGTACTGTGTTCTTACTTAGTACTACTGGGTACTTACTGAGTACTACTGTGTACTGTGTTCTTACTGAGTACTACTGTGTTCTTACTGAGTACTACTGTGTACTGTGTTCTTACTGAGTACTACTGTGTACTTACTGAGGTGTACTGTGTACTTACTGAGTACTACTGTGTACTAACTGAGTAGTACTATGTGTACTGTGTTCTTACTTGGTACTACTGTGTACTCACTGAGTACTATGTGTACTGTGTTCTTACTTGGTACTACTGTGTACTCACTGAGTACTATGTGTACTGTGTTCTTACTTGGTACTACTGTGTACTCACTGAGTACTATGTGTACTCATGTTCCTCCCTAAACACGCCCTAAGCCTAATCCCCGCTCTGTTGCTGTCTTTGTGTTTTGGTTTAAAGGAAGCTGGTTGTTTTCCTTTAAGACCAGAAGTTTAAAATATCCCAGCCCTTTGTTGAGGTGACCGGCCGGTAAACCGACCCCCACAGCCCGTCTGTTCCCGTCCGCTCAGCCGTTAATGAACCCAACGGCCCGCCGAGCGGACCTTAGAGTCCCGGCGTGAGGGCAGACCGTTCTGTCTCCCGGTTCCCCCGTTGCTGTTCTTCCACTCAACCGGTCGCCACTTGGGTTTCCCTCCTAACGAATGGATTGTATTCTCGGTGTCCCCGGCGATGACCCCGCGTCGGATATGAGTGCATGGGTATTATACTGAGTGTTGTTTTCGGTTCAGAGCCAGTACTGTAATGGAGTGTATTGATATTATACTGAGTGTTTGGCTCTCCATTGGATTCATATGTTGCTCGTCCGTTAGTAATCCGCTCTGTGTTCTTTAAGTCCAGCCGTGCACTCTCTTGCATTTTACGGTCCACGTGCACGTGGGGATCGTGCACGTGGGATCGTGCACGTGGGATCGTGCACGTGGGATCGTGCACGTGGGGATCGTGCACGTAGGGCTAGCTTTATGGCCTGTGTCACGTTGGCTTGTGTTGCTGGGAACAGGTGATAGTCCTTAAGGGTGAGGGGGTGTGTGTGTGTGTGTGTGTGTGTGTGTGTGTGTGTGTGTGTGTGTGTGTGTGTGTGTGTGTGTGTGTGTGTGTGTGTGTGTGTGTGTGTGTGTGTGTGTGTGTGTGTGTGTGTGTGTGTGTGTGTGTGTGTGTGTGTGTGTGTGTGTGTGACTGACTGACAACATCTGGGGGATGGCTTTGGGCCGGGCCGAGCTCTGGTCCGCTGGCCTCCAGCACCTTGTCATAGTCTGTGGTATGTGGCTCCGCTCCAGCGCTCCCACGCACTCCGGTCCAGCTCTTCTATCAGACCAGCAGCACCTCGTACAGTGCAATCCTGATGAACTAATCTCTCTCTCTGTCTCTGCTATCTCTCTGTCTCCATCTTCCTCTCTCTGTCTCCATCTGTCTTTGCCTCTCTCTCTCTCTCTCTCTCTCTCTCTCTCTCTCTCTCTCTCTCTCTCTCTCTCTCTCTCTCTCTCTCTCTCTCTCTCTCTCTCTCTCTCTCTCTCTCCTCTCTCTCTCTCTCTCTCTCTCTCTCTCTCTCTCTCTCTCTCTCTCTCTCTCTCTCTCTCTCTCTCTCTCTCTCTCTCTCTCTCTCTCTCTCTCTCTCTCTCTCTCTCTCTCTCTCTCTTCCCCCCAGGTGGTCAAGGACCTGTGGAGTTTCATCCAGACGCTGAAGGGGAAGAAGTAACAGAAGCTCATCTTGTTGTTGTGTTGTGTCTCTTTTTTTTTTTTTTAATAATTACGTTTGTTTGCTTTTAAAGGCACAGTCTGTATGATTTCCTATGCTGTACCGGTGTGTTAAAGGGCCCCTACTTTACACACACACACGCCTGTTGGCTGGGACACGCCCACTTGTGATGTCACTGGACAGTGGGGTGAAATAGGGGCCCTTTAAAACACTTTTTAAAAGAGGCTCTTCTCTGCTTCACCATGCAATAGGAGATGTTGCAGAATGTGCCTTTAAATGAGTTTGGCTCACTAATTCAGTATCAGGGAACCCCCCCATGCTTCTTACCTACGGACGCTTTTAGGAAACGCAGATATAGTCAGCAGTTCCCGTTAAAGCTATCTCGGTTTGTCCTGTTTTTATTAGCCGTGCTTATGTGTAATACAATGTTTTCATATCGTTTTTTTACATTGACAAGTTGATTGTTTGTTTTCGCTTTGCTTTCAAACAAAAGCAATGTTCTTGTTCTCGCACCCGTGTGTGTGTGTGTGTGTGTGTGTGTGTGTGTGTGTGTGTGTGTGTGTGTGCATTCTCGTGGTAAACTTAACTCATCGACATGACACTCGCTCACGACTTTACGACAGCGGCTTGAACGCGTGACAGACCTCTCTCCCGTCCCGCTCCCTCGAGACGCGGCGTTTGTGTGTGTGTGTGACGGCTCGTGTGTGTGTGACGCCGTGTGTGTGTGTGTGTGTGACGCCGTGTTTGCCATGTGCTTACCGGGGGGGAAGAGCGCCGCTTGTCCGCGCTTATCTTACCGCCGTCTGGCCGTGTGTTGTGGTCTTAGCGGTGAGCTCGCCGCTAAGCTACGCCAGATTACAGACTCTCTTAAACACACTTTACAAGCCAGAGGGAGAGGGAGTTAAGGGGGGGATTACAGTCGACATGTTAAAACAAAACCGCTGATGAACCCGCAGGCTGGCGCTTTGGGCAGGGTGCCCTGACCCCCGCCCGCTCCGCGATGACGGGGGGATCTGAAGAGGTCAAAGGTCGCCGTAAGCGGCGTCGGATCAAAAAAAAAAAAAAGCGTCTCCCGGGGCACTAAGTACCCGCGGTGCGCGAGTGTGGCAGTGTGAGAACGCATCGGTTCTGGTGGAGACCGCCGAGTCATCCCGAGGACGCTTTCATCCTCCGGGAGACCTGAATTCTTCTGGGAACCTGTCATTAATGAGCAGGTGTCCTCGTGTGGAGGAATCTCTCTGCCTCTCTTTGATCCCCAACCTGGACAACAGGTCCCAGCCTCGAGAACTCCTAGAGTCCTATCTTTATTTATTTTTAACCCTTCTCCCCCCCCCCCCATCCGACCGTAATTCGTCCACGCTCTCTCGCTTTCCTGGGGTTCTTTTGCTTTTTTTTGGCAGCTTTAGAACAGAATGTTTGTTCTGTTCTGTTAATTATTCTGTTTATTTGACTAGCTGTTCTTTGTCAGTGTGTGTGTGTGTGTGTGTTTATGGTCTCCGCTCCATTGGAAACATACGTCTCTGTTCCAGCTCCCCCCCCCCCCCCCGACTGAAAGATGTCAGTAGAACCTAACAGTACCTCGGGATCCTGACCACGCGTTCACCCTTTTCAAGCGGTTCTGTTCCCCGTAACGTGTGTTGGTTACCCGAGACGGTAGGACGTCGTCTCGTCTGGGCTCTCCTGGCGTTCCTTCGCTAACTCGCTCTCCGTCTGTGCTATGAGATAAGTGTCGGCGTGTCCGAGGCTACCCCGGGCCTCCCAGCCTTCCAGCCTCTCACGCCGGCTGGATATTGAGTTAGTTCTGAAGCTCGCCCCCTGAAGAAGAAGAAGAAGAAGAAGACGAAGACGACGTCATCTTGTTTGATTCAGGAACGTTAAGCAAAACATTACTTTGTCTTTGTTGTTGTTCTGAACACTGACTGTTGTGATCCCCTGTCAATCTACTACTGTTAGTTTGTTTTTATACTGCCCCCCCCCCACCGACCCTAAATACAGTTTATTCCCCCAGTATGAACCACCGTTGTCTGCTTGACTTGATAAAACGTGACAAAATGTTATTTACCAATCTTACTCAACTTGGCCGATACACGTGTAGCGCTGCTGGTGTTTGGGGTCAGTTAACTCACGCTAACTCACATGAGTCCATTCAGAATCACCGGTGAATTGACGCTGCACACAGAAGCATTTATCTCTGTGCTGTTACCATATATTTTCACACCAAAATAAGTAATCACACGTTTCCCTGTCGCCACTTGGGGGCGCTGACGCCCCGGCGGTTAAACGGGGAGACGCCGGGTTGTTAATCGATACTGATCTGATCCCCTACCTGAAGGGTTGGCGCTAGTTGTGCGCCAGCTGTTGGAATTCGCGGCAGCCGCGCAATGACGCAACCTCACAGGGGACCCCCCCCCACCCCCCTCCCCTCCACACACCACACACACACACACACACACACACACACACACACACACACACACACACACACACACCACCCTCTCTTGTGGTTTATATAAATTCCTTTAACTGCACAGCCTGAAGACACGCACGTGTGCAAACACAGGTGCGCAGCGCGACGCGCACGTCACAACCTTTTAAAAGGTAGTGATTAAAGGGCGGGTCACGTGGGGCGCGTTTAGCGGAACCTTGTTACGGATGGCGGGCATTGAGGACATGTCTGTTAATGGTGTAATGCGTCATGTTGTCCCTGGCTAATTAACCTGACCTGCAGGGGCGCCCTTGCGCCACAGGGGGCGGTAGAAGCGCGCCTTTCTGAGGGCCTTTCTTAAACGGTTCATATGAGGTCTAAAACAATTAACTATCTGTGTCGTCGATTAACCGAAATAAAACTAAAAAAAACGAAATGCCAACGGGTACAATCAGTGAATCAGATTCGGGCTAATTAATCAAATACACAAAAACACATTTTTTTGTTGTTCGTTGTACATTTTGTGCGGTTTTCCCTCACAAATGGAATATCAATACATAATCAATGCAACATAATGAATTGTTGAATTGATTACGCAACAGCTTTGTGGATGATCCACCCGAATGACCTTAATCAACTTTAGATATAACGTGTGTTTTAATACTAACATGACGTGTGGAAGTTCCCGGGAACTTGTCCACCTCCTCAACAACCATCCGTCATCCCCAACGCCGGGATTATGAAACCTGGTGTTGGAGGAACGTTCCGGCGCCCCGGGGCTCCGCCGCTGTTCCAACAGCCCCCAGAACGAGGAGGAGGAGGAGGAGGAGGCGGCTGTAGTTTGGATAGCGGAGAACCAGGTGGAGAGTGACACATCGCTGTCTTCACACTCCGGTGAAGGACTTTGTGCCGAAGTCTCGACTAGTCTCAGTCCGGCGTGTGTCGAGTGTTTGTGAACTTGAAACGCGTTCGCTCACAGCGCCTCGTGCGCGTTGTGTGTTCTCACGGCCTGAAGGTACAATACAATACAGTACAATACAATACAATACAATACAATACAATACAGTACAGTACAATACAATACAATACAGTACAGTACAGTACAGTACAGTACAGTACAATACAATACAATACAGTACAGTACAATACAATACAATACAGTACAGTACAGTACAGTACAATACAGTACAGTACAGTACAATACATACAGTACAGTACAGTACAATACAATACAATACCGTACAATACAGTACAGTACAATACAATACAGTACAGTACAATACAATACAATACAGTACAATACAATACAATACAATACACTTTATTGTCCCTGCCTTGGGGAAGTCTTGGACTGAAATGTTGCACACATCACTGCCCCCACAACAACAACAACAACAACAACACATAACTAAGCAGCTCATACTGTAGCAAACCAACACAATGTACACACATACTGCATCCCACATATCAACCGGTGATAAGAACACCATGAAGCTTTCTGCAAAACAACAATACAGCCTCAAGTGACATTGTTTTAACATTTGAATTGAACTAATTATTTTTGATCTGGGTATCATCGTCCCGTCTGAAAGTGATGTGTGAACATTGACATCCGTGTATTGTTGTGTCTAAAAACATCTTGAATCTTATTTTATTTTCTCTTCATAGCTACTAATATACATCTTGTATGCGGAGCCGCCACAAAACAAAAGACATCGTGGTTCAGCTTTAGCTAACCACACGTCCGCTACAGCTCTGTTAGCTAGTAGCGGGCGGGTTCCCGTGTTCGGATGTTAGCATGTGTTCCTGCGGCGGTAGCATGTGTCAGTGGTTCTAGCTGGCGTGGTACCACAGGTGTCCTGATGTTCTCCCACCTCTTCTCAAGATGGAGTCTGTCAAGTGGGAGATGTTTGTGTGACAGCGCTGATCTGGCCGCTATATTAAGCTCGCTACGGTTGTTTCAGCGCTAAGTGTTGGCATGTCTTCGCCCGCTGCTAGGTGCTAGCACGTCAGAGCTCAACCACTAAGTGTAAGCGTGGCAACGCTCCAGTGTTCGGCGTTAGTGTGTCTTAGCTCAATCGCTCACTGTTTGAGTTGGTCACGGTTATGACATTTAAGCGTGTCGTAGCTATGGCATGTTAGCATAGTCCTAATAATCGCTCATACTAATCAGTGTTAGCATCTCAAATCGTCACTGCTAAGTGAAGAATGGCATATCCCCATTGTTAGCATGTCATAACTAAAGTTGGAGAATATTTTAGCTCCACAGCTAAGTGTTGGCATGTAATAGCTCCATTTGCTGCTAAGAGTTAGCACGTTAGCACTCCACTCTCAGCCAGGACCGTGTTGACCTTTGCTCCGAGGAAACGGGTTGGGCTCGATAGGTTAGCGCCCCCCACTAACTAGCACGTAGCATCAGCGGGACGCCCGGGGGACGCATCAGGCTGGTATGTTGACGTTAGACCAGAGGAAGCCGTCGTTGTCATGGGCGACGCGGCGGTTGGCGGCGGGTTAGACAGTCCGTATCTTAATAACAATCCCGCCGCTTGTTCATCAGTTGTCACGCGCCGCGCGCTTGTGTCAACATTTTTTCTCGGTGCACAGAGTAAAGGCTTTGTGGAGCTGTCAGGTCCTGTCGGGATCCGTAGAACCACCATCAGGAATGAGCCCTACAGTCCCTCTGGATCACAGACCAGGAGACCAGCAACCAGAGACCAGCAACCAGAGACCAGCAAACAGAGACCAGCAACCAGAGACCAGCAACCAGAAGACCAAGAGACAAGCAACCAGAGACCAGCAACCAGAGACCAGCAACCAGGAGACCAGCAACCAGGAGACCAGCAACCAGGAGACCAGCAACCAGGAGACCAAGAGACCAGCAACCAGGAGACCAGCAACCAGAGACCAGCAACCAGAGACCAGCAACCAGGAGACCAGCAACCAGGAGACCAGCAACCAGGAGACCAAGAGACCAGCAACCAGGAGACCAGCAACCAGGAGACAAGCAACCAGGAGACCAAGAGACCAGCAGCCAGGAGACCAAGAGACAAGCAACCCGGAGACCAGCAACCAGGAGACCAAGAGACAAGCAACCAGGAGACCAGCAGCAACCAGGAGACCAGCAACCAGGAGACCAAGAGACAAGCAACCAGGAGACCAGCAACCGGGAGACCAGTAACCGGGAGACCAGGAACCAGGAGACCAGGAACCAGGAGACCAGGAACCAGGAGACCAGCAACCAGGAGACCAGTAACCATGAGACCAGCAACCAGGAGACCAGCAACCAGGAGACAAGCAACCTGGAGACCAGCAACCTGGAGACCAGGAACCAGGAGACCAGGAACCAAGAACCAGGAGACCAGTAACCATGAGACCAGCAACCAGGAGACAAGCCACCAAGAGACAAGCAACCAGGAGACAAGCAACCAGGAGACCAGGAACCAGGAGACAAGCAACCAAGAACCAGGAGACCAGCAACCGGGAGACCAGGAACCAGGAGACAAGCAACCAAGAACCAGGAGACCAGCAACCAGGAGACCAGGAACCAGGAGACAAGCAACCAAGAACCAGGAGACCAGCAACCAGGAGACCAGGAACCAGGAGATGTGTAGTCATGTACTGTATTAATGTATTAATGAATGAGTACATGGAGGATGATCATCAGTTATGAGGTAGAGTAGCAGGTATCAAGAGGTCACTGAACAGACCGATATGAAGGCTGAGTGTGTTTACATTGAAAGCTTGTGAGGTGATGCTGCGACTTCTGACAGTTTGCAGCGTGCTGATACACTTTAAAGTTTCACAAACACACACATACTCACACAGACTGACTCACCCTGACACACACACACACACACACACACTCATACACACTCACACGTACACACACCTACACAGACACACACCTACACACACAGACACACACACACACACACCTACATGGACACACATACAGACACGCACACACACCGGGGGTAATTGTCTAAATGAGAGGAAGAGGCGTGGACTATCTTCAGGGTCCTTCCCGTAAACCCGGGTGGCGGGCCGGTAAACCTGCGTGGCCGTGTGGGTACGAACCGCACACACTTATTAATACTCCGAGGAGGAGAGGGGAGGAGGAGGAGGGGGGAGGAGGGGGAGGCGGGGGAGGATGGGGAGGCGGGCTCGCCACGACGACGTGCAGCTACACGTCCAACATTACATGTGTGGCGGGCTATGGTAGTGATGTGATCACATGACCCGCATTCCTGTGCCCACCCGGAGGAAAACATCCTATTACTCTGGTACTGTACACATATATGTATGTATATATATATATATATATATATATATTACTTTATTACATATACATATACTACTTTATTACATATATATATACTACTTTATTACATATATATATATATATACTACTTTATTACACATATATATATATATATTACTTTATTACATATATATATACTACTTTATTACATATACTACTCTAGTACTGTACATATATATACTGCTATATTATAATATTATTATACATATATTACATATACTACTGCACATTGTACTGTACATGTATATAGTACTATATGGCCATACATATATTACACAACCCGACTCACAACGATGGAACATTTATTAATTATTATATTATATTCATAATATATCATGTTGCTGTTTTATGGAGTGGGTGGAGGCTGATGGAGCCTCATCACCTGCTGTAGAGGACGGAGGTAGAGGCTGATGGAGCCTCATCACCTGCTGTAGTTCCAGAGGACGGAGGTGGAGGCTGATGGAGCTCCATCCAGGATACCTGGGTCAGACATTAAGACAGACCACCATACAGCCTAGAGAACAGAGTCCAGTCAGGTTGGTTTGGTTTGTGTTCATCCTGACCTCAGCCCTCATCATCATCATGAAGAAGATGAGACCTCGAGAAGGACCAAATGAGGCGTGCTACTTCCAGGGCTCCCCTAGGGTGAGGAGAGACATGGAGACAGTATCCATCACACTGAGGAGCTGGAGGTGCTTTCTCACAGTCAGACAGGCAGACCGTGAGAGAGACAGGCAGACAGAGAGAGAGAGAAAGGCAGCCATTCAAATAGATAGAGAGACCATCAAACAGAGCGACAGGAGAGAGGGAGACAGATGGAGAAAGAGACAGACAGACAGACAGAGACAGACAGACAGACAGACAGACAGACAGAGACAGACAGACAGACAGACAGAGACAGACAGACAGACAGACAGACAGAGAGAAGAGACAGACAGACAGAGACAGACAAACAGACAGAGAGAGAGAGAGACAGACAGAGAGTGAGACAGACAGACAGAGAAAGAGACAGAGAGAGAGAGAAAGACAGACAGACAGACAGAAAGAGAGAGAGACAGACAGACAGACAGAGAGCAAGACAAACAGACAGAGAGAGAGACAGACAGAGAGCAAGACAAACAGACAGAGAGAGAGACAGACAGAGAGCAAGACAAACAGACAGAGAGAGAGACAGATAGACAGAGAGAGAGAGACAGACAGACAGAGCCTAGGGCTGCAGGTCTATCAGATACTTGCTGAACACGTGTAGCTCGTCACGGTAACTTGTCAGTTTCAAACCTTCAGAGATGAATATGTCTTCCCTACCAGGGCGTCTCGCTCCATCTAATAAGGGGAGGAAAGGGAGGAGGAGGGGGGAGGAGGGACGGGAGGAGGAGGAAGGAGAGGCGGGGAGGAGGGGGTTGAGAAGGGAGGAGAGGAGGGAGGAGAGGAGGAGAGGAGGAGAGGAGGATAGGAGGAGAGGAGGAGAGGAGGGGGGAGGAGAGGGGGGAGGGGAGAGGGGGGAGGAGGAGAGGAGGAGAGGAGGGGGGAGGGGAGAGGGGGGAGGGAAGGAGGAGAGGAGGGAGGAACAAGGAGGGAGGAGGAGGAGGGGGGAGATTTCACCGGCGCTCTGCAGTTCAGACGAAGAAGAAGATGAAAAAACCCTTAGCTTAGCGCTAAGCTGCTTCAGAAGATGAATGAAGCCATTAAGGCCCCACTCTGGCCCCGGTGACAACAAGTGCTCTGATTGGCTGAGCACTGGCTGGGGGTCAGAGTGGGGGGTGCTGGGTAATGTCGGAGGAGTTCGATTTATTCAACGCCACCTGACCCTGGGTTAGCTCCGCTAGCTACATCCCCTAGCTACCGCCACTAGATACCGCCGCTAGCTACCTCCACCTCTCCTGGAAGCTCCTCATGTCTTCGTGGTCAGAAGATTCTCGAATGCGTATCGACTCTGATTAATTACTTAATCTGGTGGGCGTAATCCCACTGCTTGTGTGTTTGAAAACTCAAAAGGTTATTCACACAATTTGACACAACTTGGTGGTTAGATTACTTATGGGCCGAGGAACAGTTGAATTGATTTTGGAGCAGATCCGGATGTGAAACCAGATCCAGGGGACTATTTGGTGGTCTGCTCTACCGAGGGCCCTCTGGTTTAGAAGATGCTTTTCCATTACATGAGGACCACAGGGTCAGATCAATATGAAGGCTGAGTGTGTTTACATTGAGGTGATGCTGAGACTTCTGACAGTTTGACAGCGTGCTGATACACTTTAAAGTTTCACAAACACACACAGAGAGGAGAGGAGAGGAGAGGAGAGGAGAGGAGAGGAGAGAGAGAGAGAGAGGAGAGGAGAGGAGAGGAGAGGAGAGGAGAGGAGAGGAGAGGAGAGGAGAGGAGAGGAGAGGAGAGGAGAGGAGAGGAGAGGAGAGGAGAGGAGAGGAGAGGAGAGGAGAGAGGAGACATATATCATGAACCAGGGAGGGAGAGAATCAATCTTGTGGTAGTGGCTGCTCCTCACCGTGTGTCCTCCTGGAAGCAGGAGGAGACGGATGGTACGTGAAGATGGATATCTTCTCCTACCGACCCTCAGCCGACCGAACCACACGCTAGTGAGCTCTCAGGCCGGGAGGAATGCTCTCTCTAAGACCCACACGGCTCAGGAAAACAACCATTTGATCACCTCCACGCATGAACCTCAGCATGACCCATACATGCAGCTTTAAACTGAACCTTAATGCTGGTCTGGAGCACAGCGAGGCTGGCGTGGAGGCTGGCTGGCGTGGAGGCTGGCTGGCTTGGAGGTTGGCGTGGAGGCTGGCTGGCGTGGAGGTTGGCGTGGAGGCTAGCTGGCGTGGAGGCTGGCGTGGAGGCTGGCTGGCTTGGAGGCTGGCGTGGAGGCTGGCTGGCATGGAGGCTGGCGTGGAGGCTGGATGTGGAGGCTGGCGTGGAGGCTGGCGTGGAGGCTGGCGTGGAGGCTGGCTGGCTTGGAGGCTGGCGTGGAGGCTGGCGTGGAGGCCGTGTTGGGGTGTGCATGTGGCTTCCATGTTCACTAGTGAGTGGCTGAGTGTTACTTCTGAGTGAGGAGAGCAGGTGTCACACGGGTCCTCAGTCTCTAGATCGACAGGAAGATCCAGACCCCGCATGACCTCAACCCCAGACTGCTGTTGGTGGTTAGACAACCATTTACATTACATTACATCACATCACATCACATCACATCACATTACATCACATTACATTACATCACATCACATCACATCACATCACATCACATCACATTACATCACATTACATCACATCACATCACATTACATCACATTACATCACATCACATCACATCACATTACATTACATTAGTCATTTAGCAGACACTTTTGTCGAAAGTCCAAAGACTCACAATAAGGTCATTCAACAGGTAGACAAGAGAACTACTAGTCACCATAATAATATAAAATATACATACATATACACATATATAATAACATGATATATAATACATTACATTACAATAAGAGAATAATATAATATATACATACATAGAACCAGTGCTCAGGTAAAACTAAAATAAGTTGGATAACAAAGGAGCTAACAACTGGCTAACAATACAGCTAACAATAAAGCATACAATAGAGCTACCAATAGAGCTAACAATAGCTACCAATATAGCATGCAATAGAGCTACCAATAGAGTATGAAATAGAGCTACCAAATGAGCTAACACTAGAGCTAACACTAGAGCTAACACTAGAGCTAACACTAGAGCTAACACTAGAGCTAACACTAGAGCTAACACTAGAGCTAACACTAGAGCTAACACTAGAGCTGTTTGTACCCTCAGGGTGAGAAAATCACTCAAGAAGAATTTGCCGAATCCAAACTCTCAAAGCGACAGTGACAGGAGATTCAGCCAATGGCATCGCTACAAGGAAAGAGACAAGAGCCGTCATGTATCATAATACAATGTAGTATAATAGATATATGATATTTATATATATATCTATATCTATTATACTTCAATACACAAGTTGCTCCAGGAGGCAGCTGGGCCCAGCAGGGGGTGGAGGTGATAAAGACTGAGGCTTTCGATGGACGAACATTCCTTAATATGGTCCTCAAGCTCTCTCTCTCTCTCTCTCTCTCTCTCTCTCTCTCTCTCTCTCTCTCTCTCTCTCTGTGTGTGTGTGTGTGTGTGTGTGTGTGTGTGTGTGTGTGTGTGTGTGTGTGTGTGTGTCTGCGTGTGTGTGTGCGTGTGTGTGTGTGTGTCTGTGTGTCTGTCTGTCTCTCTCTGTCTGTGTGTGTTACTGTGTGTGTGTGTGTGTGTGTGTCTGTCTCTCTCTGTCTGTGTGTGTGTGTGCATTTGTGTGTGTGCACTCTCTCTCTCTCTCTCTCTCTCTCTCTCTCTCTCTCTCTCTCCTCTCTCTCTCTCTCTCTCTCTCTCTCTCTCTCTCTCTCTCTCTCTCTCTCTCTCTCTCTCTCTCTCTCTCTCTCTCTTGCCCATTAGAGAAAATAAAACATCAAAACGAATAGTTTACAAGAAGTTGTTTGCAGTAATTATGGAACAAACTGCCACGACCGTATGGGTGGTGTTTGGTCTCTCTCTCTCTCTCTCTCTCTCTCTCTCTCTCTCTCTCCTCTCTCTCTCTCTCTCTCTCTCTCTCTCTCTCTCTCTCTCTCTCTCTCTCTCTCTCTCTACATCTGGAACGGCCCTTTCTTTGTCCTCTTCCTTAATACCGTCAAGCTAAGAGCTCAACACAGACAGGTAGTTAGTAGTGATTGGTCATGGGTGGATTTTCTCTCTCTCTCTCTCTCTCTCTCTCTCTCTCTCTCTCTCTCTCTCTCTCTCTCTCTCTCTCTCTCTCTCTCTCTCTCTCTCTCTCTCTCTCTCTCTCTCTCTCTCTCTCTCGCCCTCCTCTACAATGGCTAGAGGCTAGTATTTCACTGATTACAGACTTGTTCCATTTGAATGGTTGTTTTGTGTATTGTCAGAACAAAGCTCCTATATGACCAGGCGCTAGACAGGGGAGCTCAGGCTCGGAGCTAGGGCTACGGTTTGGAGCTAGGGCTACGGTTTGGAGCTAGGGCTAAGGCTTAGAGCTAGGGCTAAGACTTTGAGCTAGGGCCAATGCTTGGAGCTAGGACTAAGGCTAGGAGCTAGGGTTAAGGCTTGGAGCTAGGGTTAAGGCTAGGAGCTAGGGCAAAGGCTTGGAGCTAGGGTTAAGGCTAGGAGCTAGGGCAAAGGCTTGGAGCTAGGGTTAAGGCTAGGAGCTAGGGCAAAGGCTTGGAGCTAGGGTTAAGGCTAGGAGCTAGGGCAAAGGCTTGGAGCTAGGGCTAAGGTTGGCAGCTAGGGTTAAGGCTAGGCCTAAGGCTTGGAGCTTGAGTTAAGGTTTTACCTTCAGCTTCCCATCATATCCTTCAACCAACTCACTAAACGCTCTCACGATTCAAAAATCACTATTGTCCACGAGTAACAATGGAATACTGACTCCCCATTCACGCCTTTATACAACAGTACTATACTAAACTATACTATGCTATGCAATACTATACTATAAACAACACTATATACTACATACTATCTACTATACTATAAACTATAAACAACTCTATATCCGATAATATGTACTAACTATACTATATACTATGTTCAACACTATACTATAACAATACTGTACACAATACAAATAACAATAAAGTGACTGATGGATGATATATACTTGATGTGTTGAATTGTGCATTTAAAAGCATTTAAAAGCATTTTAAAGCATGTTAAAGCATTTTAAAGTGCCAGTAGTGCAGCAGTGTACAGTGCAGTGCAGTGCAGCGCAGTGACTGTAATGAGTCACCTACTATACCCACCAATACCTGCCCAACACACCAGTATAGTTACAGGGCTGAAGCAGACAGACAGTGACTCTAGGACTCACCATATACTACAGAAGTAGCAGATCTAAAGCGTATTGATATTCATTCCACTGCCAGTTGGGCCCTAATGAGGTCCTGGTCCCGGGGCGGACGGAGACCACACAGGGACCTCATTAGGGCTCCACACTCGTCTGTCTTTGGTTGACCTTCAACCAGACCTGCTGGAGCTGGGAGGA
>CM051001.1:27478236-27483236 GCA_027704905.1 Muraenolepis orangiensis
TGCAGGTAAGTTCACCCACACCACACCTGGATATACCTGCGCGTGTGTGCGTGCGTGTGTGTGCGTGCGTGCGTGTGCGCGTGCGTGCGTGCGTGTGTGTGTGCGTGTGCGTGTGGTGTGTGTGTGCGTATATATGTGTGTGTGTTCCGTTCGCCTGAAACGGAAAAACTAAGAATTGGTGATGTTATTTTAATTTAAAGAAGCGCATCATATCGGATGACGAACTGGTCTCATGAAACATTGTACATATCGAATTAACATTAAAAACCATTTTGTATTATATAATATTAATAGGCCTACTGTCTGAAATGTGAATATTTCGGTTTTAAAGATTGATATACAGTGCGAGATATTGCCGTATTATTAAAGGAGTATTTACGATATACAGATGTATATTTAACTTGAGGTTCCGCTAAAGAGTACGTCGGTTTATACTTATATATATATATAATATATATATAATATGACGTTTTATTCAGCGCAGATTTAGCGAATCATTTCACGGATAAATGACGTGCGTCATAAAACGTGGTTTATATATTTTTTTACAATAATATAATCAAAATGAATCGTATCTGATTCAATAATAGTATATTCTACTAGGCTTATTCTTATTGAATAGGAAATATATATATATATATATAATATATATATAATTATATATATATATATATAGGAAAGGGCCTGGATTTAAAGACCGTTTTTATCCATAGGCAGTGCGCCTATACTGAACTAGGAGTGCTGCCACTTTCATAACATTGTTATTAATATTACACTCAGTCATACTTTGCTGCACTTTCTGGACTCATCACTGATAATAATACTCATTTACTGCACTGTTCTGCACTGTATTCATGATGCTGCTGCACTACTGGCACTTTAAAATGCTTTTAAATATTGTTGCACAATTCAAAACATGTAAATATCATCCGTTACTATATTGTAATTTTTATTGTATATAGTATTTTTTATAGTAGTGTTTTAAAAATTCATACCTTGGAAGGGAATGGGGAGAATGCATTCCATTGTACAAATGGCCAATAAAACATCTTGTATCTTGGATTATTATAAAATCCGTGTGTTAACGAATTAGAATCATATATCATGTAATCAAATTTGAACTGTATAAAAACTCATGGAATTACAGCTTTAAAGAATATTATGTTATAGCGATTTACGCTTTGTGTTATAATTTCTGCTATTCCTACTATCTCTCTGAGTATCTATCTGAGTATAATCTATAATCCAGAATCGGGTGGGTTTCAGAGGGATCAAAGAGAAACATTTGATTTATTTCCTCATAACAATAATTCAGCTCAAATAGAGAGATGTGGTGTGTTGTGTTGTGGTGTGTTACAGTGTGTTGCAGTGTGTTGTTTTGTAGTGTGGTGTGTTGTGGTGTGTTGCAGTGTGTTGTGGTGTGTTGCAGTGTGTTGTGTTGTGGTGTGTTGCAGTGTGTTGCAGTGTGTTGTGATATGTTGCAGTGTGTTGTGGTGTACTGCAGTGTGTTGTGGTGTACTGAAGTGTGTTTTGGTGTGTTGCAGTGTGTTTCAGTGTGTTGTGTTGTACTGCAGTGTGTTGTGGTGTACTGAAGTGTGTTGTGGTGTGTTGCAGTGTGTTGTGGGGTGTTGCAGTGTGTTGAAGTGTGTTGTGTTGTGATGTGTTGCAGTGTGTTGTGGTGTGTTGCAATGTGTTGTGGTGTGTTGCAGTGTGTTGTAGTGTGTTGCAGTGTGTTGCGGTGTGTTGCAGTGTATTACAGTGTGTTGTGGTGTGTTGCAATGTGTTGTGGTGTGTTGCAGTGTGTTGCAGTGCGTTGTGTTGTGTTGTAGTGTGTTGCAGTTGGTTGTGGTGTGTTGTGGTGTGTTGTAGTGTGTTGCAGTTGGTTGTGGTGTGTTGCAGTGTGTTGTAGTGTGTTGCAGTGTGTTGCGGTGTGTTGTGGTGTTTTGCAGTGTGTTGTGGTGTATTACAGTGTGTTGTGGTGTGTTGCAATGGGTTGTGGTGTGTTGCAGTGTGTTGTGGTGTGTTGCAGTGCGTTGTGTTGTGTTGTAGTGTGTTGCAGTTGGTTGTGGTGTGTTGTGGTGTGTTGTGGTGTGTTGCAGTGTGTTGTGGTGTGTTGCAGTGTGTTGTTGTGTGTGTGTGTATGTGTGTGTGTGTGTGTGTGTGTGTGTGTGTGTGTGTGTGTGTGTGTGTGTGTGTGTCTGAGAGTGTGTGTGTGTGTGTGTGAGTGAGTGTGCATGTGTTAGTCCAGGGTCTGCTGGTTTTAAACAGTGTCTGATCTGAGAGTTAAGTTGATGTTGTTTATCTTATTATTGATTGTCTGTGTTGTCTGTTTGTTTATCTGTGTGTTTAGTGTTTGTTTATCAGTAGATACTAGTGGATATATTTTGTTCACTGACAGATATTCTCAACATAATGACTAATACATACTTACTGTATCTCATATCTCCTGTGTACACATAGTTAAACAATACTGCTAATGTATACACATAATAATTCATTATCACCATCAGTCTACTGGTGTGTGTCTGAGGTCACAGTCAGAGTTGTTCCAGCTGATAATCATGACAGATATGATAGACCACAGATCACGTCCCCTTATTAAGGAGTACCGTTAGCTATCTGATGGGCTGAGAATTATGGGATGTTTCACACCAGACAGTAAATCAAGACTCCACCAGGATCAGAGATCTGGAGGAGTTCAGGTGCTGCCCCACTTTAGACCAAGTTCGCTAGACCAGGTAAACATGGTTAGCTAGAGGTTAGCAATGGTTAGCTAGAGGCTAGCATTTTAGCTAGGGTTTAGCATGAGGGGGGAGTGTGTTTAATTAGCAGCTAGTGGAGAACAGCATCATAAAATCCTCGAGTGTGAAATCACCAGCAGGCAGCTGAAGGAGCCACTGACCACGCCTTCCTCATCTGAGCTGCACATGCACGCTCCTCACATGCACACCCCTCACATGCACACCCCTCACATGCACACTTCTCACATGCACGCTCTTCATAAGCACGCTCCTCACATGCACACCCCTCACATGCACACTCACTGCACACCCTCACATGCACACTCCTCAAATGCACGCTCTTTACATGCACGCTCCTCACATGCACACTGCTCACGTGCACACTCTTGATATGCACGCTCCTCACATGCACATGCACACCCCTCACATGCACATGCACACCCCTCACATGCACACTCCTCACATGCACGCTCTTTACATGCACGCTCCTCACATGCACACTGCTCACGTGCACGCTCTTGATATGCACACTCGTTACATGCACACTCCTCACATGCACACTCCTCACATGCACACTCCTCACATGCACGCTCTTCATATGCATGCTCCTCACATGCACGCTCCTCACATGCACGCTCCTCACATGCACGCTCCTCACATGCACACTCCTTACATGCACGCTCCTCACGTGCACGCTCCTCACATGCACTCTCATTACATGCACGAATCCACACACACACACACACACCTTCTATCGGTGAGTCGTAAACCTTCTAAGAATCCAGGCCAGATCTGGAAGGATACGTTTTTAACACAACACTTCCTGTGTGTGTTGTGTGTGTGTGTTGTGTGTGTGTATGTTTGTGTGTGGTGTGTGTGTGTGTGTGTGTGTGTGTGTGCGTGTATGTTTTACCATGTCATTTATAGAGCCTTTCAGCGCCTGGGGCCAGGTATTTGTTGTGCAACAGATCTAGATACTTCGGGTCTAGGTACTTCAGGTCTAGGTACTACAGGTCTAGATACTTCAGGTCTAGGTACTACAGGTCTAGGTACTTCAGGTCTAGATACTTCAGGTCTAGGTACTACAGGTCTAGGTACTACAGATCTAGATACTTCAGGTCTAGGTACTTCAGGTCTAGGTACTACAGGTCTAGATACTACAGTTCTAGGTACTTCCGGTCTAGATACTTCAGGTCTAGATACTTCAGGTCTAGGTACTACAGGTCTAGATACTTCGGGTCTAGGTCTACATATCGAGGAACAGATCTAGATTCTATGGATTTAGGTACCACTGCTCTAGATTATGCAAATCAAGATACTACAGATCTATGTCTAGAGATCTAGATTCTACAGATCTCGGTACTGCAGATCTAGGTCTACAGAGCTAGATGCTCCAGGTGTAGTATTTCAACACCCACCAAGCCCCTGGTTTCTCAATAGGTAATATTATGCAACATTCTGAACATAGAACCTTATTCCCTGATGGAACCAAGGTGGGAACCCAAGGTGGAACCAAGGTTCCACCTTGGTTCCATCTTGGTTCCACACTGAGTTCCCCGTCCTCAGCTGGTGACCAAGGTGGCCCAGAAGGTCCTGGTCCTCTGAGCGTTGCTATCAACGCCATGTTCCATGGACATGTCTCTCTCCCACCCTCTCTGTCTCTCCTCCCTTCTCTCTCTGATTCTCCCTCACTCTCCCCTATAATAAGTATCTCTCTCTCTCCCCTCTGTTCTCTCTCTCTCCCAGGAGTCCCAGCAGACCTCTGCTGACTTCCGGTTCTACATCGAGAACCACACGCGGAACCCGGACGACCTGAGCCGGAAGCAGGTGAGGATCTACCAGCTGTACAGCCGAACCACCGGCAAGCACGTCCAGATCCTGGGGAAGAGAGTCAACGCCAACGGGGACGACGGCGGCAAGTACGGTACGGTCCCCCAAAACACGGTCCCCTTGAAGATGGTTCCCTCATATACGGTTTCCACACCTCGCGGGCCGGGAGGGTGTGTGTGTGTGTGTGTGTGTGTGTGTTCAGTGGTTCAGGGTGTGTGTGTGTGTGTGTGTGTGTGTGTGTGTGTGTTCAGTGGTTCAGGGTGTGTGTGTGTGTGTGTGTATGTGTGTGTCTGTGTGTGTGTGTGTATGTGTGTTTATGTGTGTATATGTGTGTGTATTTGTATTTGTGTGTGTGTGGGTGTGTGTATGTATGTGTGTATGTATACATGTGTGTGTATGTGCGTGTGTATGTGTGTATGTGTGTATGTG
>CM051001.1:27485736-27503236 GCA_027704905.1 Muraenolepis orangiensis
AATCTCATAAACTCTTTTTTTTTGGTCTCTCGCAAAAAAAATCCAACAAACAAAAACAAACGCTTTTAACAGACTTTTCTTGCGGTGAGACGACGCTCCCCGAAAAGGAACAAAACAACGGAAAAAGGAAAAAAAAAAACGGAAATCAAAGATGTTTTATTTTTGTATTTGTGAGTCGGGTGACGGAGGCTGGTGATATTTATACTGGAGGACAGCCTCGCCCCTCCTGCCTCGTCCCTCTGGGGGGAGGTCTGAGGCACTACAGGGGTGGGGGACAATCGGAGGCTGCCTCAGGACTCGTGGTCCTGAGGAGGACGGAGGCCTTATTGGAATACCTGTTGCGTTGTGTTTGCGTTGCCCCTGACGATGGACCCCATACCTTCCAGAGGAGTCAGACTCCATGGAGATCAGACAGGTGACGCCTGGCTAGCCCCGTAGCCACGTAGCTCCGAGTGCAATATGACAAGTCACTGCTCTCTCTCTCTCTCTCTCTCTCTCTGTGTCTCTATGTGTCTCTCTGTGTCTCTCTCTCCCCCCCGACGCTAGCTTGGCCGTGCGCGAGCTAGCCTGGATGGAATGCGCGGCGGTGAGACGTTGTTGAGCTAGCAGGCGACGTGCTTTGACTAGTCGACTGAGTCTGTCTTGTTTAAACACCGAGAAGAAAACACAGAGGCTTTGATATGATTCATAATGCTAACCGCTGTCTTCAACCGCATCACATCAGGATTATAACCCCTCCCCCTCCCCCTCCCCCTCCCCCTCCCCCTCCCCTTCCTCTTCCTCCTCCTGCTCTTCCTCCTTCTCTTCCCCCTCCTCCTCCTCCCCCCTCCCCCCTCCCCCCTCCTCATCCCCCTCCTCCTCATCATCCCCCTCCTCCTCCGCATCCCCCTCCACCTCCTCATCCCCCTCCTCCTCCTCCCCCCTCCCCCCTCCTCATCCCCCTCCTCCTCATCTCCCCCCTCCTCCTCATCCCCCTCCACCTCCTCATCCCCCTCCTCCTCATCTCCCCCTCCTCATCTCCCCCTCCTCCTCATCCCCCTCCTCCTCCTCCCCCCTCCCCCCTCCTCCTCATCCCCCTCCTCCTCCACCTCCTCCTCCTCCACCTCCTCCTCCTCCTCCTCCTCCTCCTCCTCCTCCTCCTCCTCCTCCTCCTCCTCCTCCTCCTCCTCCTCCTCCCCATCCGTCATGCTCTGATGTGTTCTCAGAGGACAGACGGATTATGATCCCATGAGATGCCCTGTGTGTGTGTGTGTGTGTGGGGTAGGTCCTCTCCTTCGTCATCCTCACCTTCATCATCCTCATCCTCTGTGGAGACAAAACTGGACCAAAACCAGATGGACATCAAATGATCTTCATTCCGCCCCCATGAACGAAATGTGAAATGACGGGACAGATGTTTGAGGTGAACTTTGACCTGTACTGTCCACAAGGTCATCTTCATCACCAGCATCAGCATCATCATCATCCTCTTTGTGGCCTTGCTCCTCATTGGACAGTTTGAACCCGAGTCCCACCATGCTGCATGCTGACGGCCAGAGGTCAAAGTTCACACACTTCTGTTGACCAATAGTAGATTGTACCCTCTTCCTCCTCCTCCTCCTCCTCTCCCTCCTCCCCTTCCTCCCCTCTTCGCCCTCCCTCCCCCTCTTCCAAATCCTCCCCCCTTCTCCCCCTCCCATCCTCCTCTGTCTCCCCATCCTCCTCTTCCTCCTCCCCCCTTTCCTCCCTCTCCCCCCTCCTCTCCTCCTCCCTCTCCCCCTCTCCTCCTCTCCTCCTCCCCCCTTTCCTCCCTCTCCCCCCTCCTCTCCTCCTCCTCTCCCCCTCCTCCCCCTCTCCCCCTCCTCTCCTCTCCTCTCCTCTCCTCCTCCTCTCCCCCTCTCCCCCTCCTCTCCTCTCCTCCTCCTCCCTCCTCCTCCTCCTCCCCCTCCCCTCCTCCTCCTCCTCTCCTCCTCCATCTCCTCCTCCTCCCTCCTCCTCCTCCCCCTCCCCTCCTCCTCTACTTCTCCTCCTCCTCCCCCTCCCCTCCTCCCCCTCCCCCTCCTCCTCCTCCTCCCTCTCCTCCTGGCTCCTTACCACCCGATGCATGCGCCGACCCGCCCCCCCCCCCCCCCCCCCCCCCCAATTTCTTTGTTAACCATAAAAATGTAAACAAAAGTTAATTTTAAGACTATTATTAAGATATTTATTGTCTCTCTCTCTCTCTCTCTGTAAATACAACCGTGATGATTTTTATTTGGACTCTGCTAATAAAAGGAGGACTATATTTAAAATGCCGCCGCTATTTCTGTCTGGTGGGAGTTGAAGGAGGGAGAGAGGGGGGAGAGAGGGGAGGAGAGGAGGGGAGATGTTGGGCTCCTCCACCGCGCAGGTAGAGAGCGCGGAGCAGGACATTCCCTTCCTCCTGCCTCCTGCCAAGGTATGCATGTTCATATACAAACCCTCCGTCCGTCCGTGCGAGTACTGCTTTTAAAGGCCAGTCCCCCCGTTTGAAAAAGAAAAGAGAGACGGAGACGGACCCACCCGCAACTTGGGGGAAAAGGTTTATTTATACCTTCCCCCCGCCGCCGCGGTGGTGATGTATCGCGCTATCGTCACTGAATCATCTCCCCCCCCAACTAAAAATAAATATCTGATCTTCATCCCCCCCCCCCCCCCCGGGATTCCAGTCGAGACCTCGAGACCAAGTCACCAACGGTGGGTCCAAGCGATGGGGTCGTGTGTGTGTGTGTGTGTATGACAGAGAGAGAGAGAGAGAGAGAGAGAGAGTGACCACCTCTCTGAGATCTGAGGCTGCGTATATATCTCCGAAGATCTCAGATCTACCGTCTTCATTTACATGTTCTGACGCCACGAGGAGAACACACACACACACACACGCACACACACGCGCGTGCGCGCAGAGTGAAGATGTTTCCGCGAGCAGGAATGTGTCTCATAACAGGGTGTTTACGGTAGCCGTCACACAGACTTTGAGGAGAGAAAAAAGCTTTTGTTTAAATTCCTCCTCGAAATGCTATCAGCCGCCTTAGCACCTCCAACACACACACACACACACACACACACACACACACACACACACACACACACACACACACACACACACACACACACACACACACACACTACAGCAGACACACACACACATGCAGACACACACACACATGCAGACACACACTCACACGCACACACACACACTCACACGCACACACACAGACACACACACACACATGCAGACACACACTCACATGCAGAGACACACATGCAGACAAACACACACACACATGCAGACACACATGCACAGACACACACACATGCAGACACAAACTCACAAGCAGACATTCACACACAGACACACACAACCACACACATGCACAGCACAGACACACACACACACACACACACAGTGTTCCGGTAAGCCACATTCAACAGACGTGTTAGTCCCTATAAGTCCTGACTCCCTGGTGGGATGTAGTCTGGCTAGCACTCTCTGGCTCCGTAGCACTAGGTGGTCCCCTAACTATATATATCCAATATTCGAATGTATTGAATATATGACATTATTCAGGATATAAACATTCACTGTAGTTCTTCCTCACTGTCCTAGCACGCTATTTCTAGCATCTGGCATTGTGGTCTTTAAAGGTGCGTTGTTACGCAACTCTCGCTGACTCGAACTTCAGGGAGACATTTTCTCAAGATTCTCCCTCAGGATTGTATGCCAAGTGTATTCCTGCAAAGTCAGCTCTTCTCTTCTCACCCACATCGATGGGAAGAGGACTCGTACTACAGACCAGAGGAGCCCCCCCCCCGCCCTCCACATCTCAGCCTCAGCCTCCCGCCGGGCCATTCTCACGGGCCCCGACCTTTGATCAGTCGAGGTTAGGCGCTCTGGGAACTCAAGCGATAACCTCCAAATGAAACTTGAATTGTGTTTGGTACAAAAGCAACCCGGGGAGGAGAGGAGGCTGTTCCCAGACCACCGGCTCCGCCTCGGATGAGGAGAGAGAGAGAGAGAGAGAGAGAGAGAGAGAGAGAGAGAGAGAGAGAGAGAGAGAGAGAGAGAGAGAGAGAGAGAGAGAGAGAGAGAGAGAGAGAGAGAGGTCCTCCCCAGCGGCGGTCAAACGTGCCTCTATGAGGCGACCTTTCTCCTCTCTCCTTCGAGGAGAGAAGTCCTCATACGGAGGCACATTAGAGGTCCACATAGAGGCACCGCCGTCTGGTTAACCCGTGGTTCTCGAAAGGTTAAACGACCTCTCTCCTCCTTCGAGGAGTAGAGGTCCTCGTAGAGGCACGTTTAACCTTTCGAGACCTCTTCGACGGAGCTTTGAACGGCACCGGTTTACCGGAACGAACCCCAAAATGAGCTTGCTCCCTTGTGCTTGCTCCCCCTGAGGTACTGAGGTAATATAACTTCTGGCCATTTACACCGGGCACTGCGGTACCCCATGTACCTCCGAGAGGCCGTGGCTGAAACCGCCGTCCTCCTCCTCCTCCTCCTCCTCCTCCTCCTCCCCTCCTCCTCCTCCTCCTCCTCCTCCTCCTCCTCCTCCTCCGTCCATCACCTTCTCCCACTTGGGGGGTGGGGGTGGGGGGTGGGGGTGTGTAATCCACAGACAGGAGCTCTCCAACCGCAAGTCCTCTCTGTGTATTTTTTAAACCTTCTGGCTGAACGATGTTTTCACAGGATTTACAAATGTGCTAACTGTACGGCCGTGTGTACAGTTACCACAGAGAGAGGAGAGAGAGAGAGAGAGAGAGAGAGAGAGAGAGCTCCCCCTCCTCTCCCCCGTCTCCCCTCTGTCTCCCCCCCCCCCCCTAACCCCACCAGATCCCTCCTTGGTCTCCCCACCAGACCTCTCCCTGCTGCTGCGTTGAGTCATCCTGGCTTGACGTTGACTCAAAGTGAGACGTGTGACAATACGACACACAACAACACGCAGCCATGCTCTCCATGCTCTTCGTCCCGGGCATCCTCTTCGTCACTCTCTCCGGAATGGTGAGAATGTTTCGTTTGTTTTAGAAGAGTCACAAAGGCGAGATTATTAATTTAGGACCGTTTTCCAGATCATACAAACACAAACACACACACACACACACACACACACACACACACACACAAACAAAAGAGAGACAGCATGAGAGAAAGAGGGAGGGAGAACACGGGAGAGAGAAAAGGACGGAGGGAGGGAGGAGGGAGGGAGGGAGGGAGGGAGGGAGGGACAGGGTATGCAAGAGAAAGGGAGGGAGAGAGAGAGAGGGATTAGGCTCAGAGAGAAATAGAGAGAAATAGAGAACTAAGAGAGAGGGAGAAAGAGAGAGAGAGACAGAGAGCAGGAGAGAGAGAGAGAGAGAGAGAGAGAGAGAGAGAGAGAGAGAGAGAGAGAGAGAGAGAGAGAGAGAGAGAGAGAGAGAGAGAGGGAGAGAGAGAGAGAGCAGCTGCCAGGTAACGCCCTTCATTAACTTGTGTTCTCCTATTCTCTCCTCATTGTCCTCAGTGAGATGCTTCTTTGTTTCCCGTCCACCGGGCCGTAATTACGGCTTCTCCTCCCCTCCGTTCTCACAGGCCTCCCGCGCAATTCATCAGCACTTTCCCATCACCTCCCCCCTCCTCCCCCCCTTCCTCCCCCCCTTCCTCCCCCTTCCTCCCCCTCCCCCCCCCTCAGACCCGACCACCCGACCCTCGCGGTGCCTGGCTGTAGCGGGTCATTAGTGAACTCACATGGATTCGGAGAACGGTAGTTTGGGACGGGCTGGGGCTCGCTGCTGGGACCCCCCCCCCCCCCCCCCTGTCTAAAAGGCGTACGTGGGGACAAAGGGCCCCGTGTAAACAGAGGGGCCGGCACTATCTCTCCTAGCGGCCCCTCTGTTTATGAATCATTAGGTCCGGAACCTGACAGGAGATGTGTGTCGAAGGTTTAATTGGTGCACACAGCGCCGGGGCCGCCAGGTTCACAACATCTCATGCTTGTGAACGGCCGAGGTCGCACCGTGTGGAACTGATCTGTTGTGTGTGTGTGTGTGGCGCTGGAGGGCGCTGGAGGGCGCTGGAGGGCGCTGGAGGGCGCTGGAGGGCGCTGGAGGGCGGGTCCTTTATGTAACCTGTTGGTGGGCTCTGAAGCACGGGGCAAGGTGTGGCTTGGGCCTTATCACACAAGCCTCACCCCTTCACACCCACTCATCTCTGCACACACACTGACCCCTTCACACACACTCACCCCTTCACACACACTCACCCATTCACACACACTCACCCTTTCACACATACTCACCCTTTCACACACACTCACCCCTTCACACCCACTCATCTCTGCACACACACTCACCCCTTCACACCCACTCACCCCTTCACACCCACTCATCTCTGCACACACACACTCACCCTTTCACATCCACTCACCCCTTCACACTCACTCACTCCTTCACATACACTCACCCCTTCACACACACTCACCCCTCCACACACATTCACCCCTTCACACACACTAATCATGTCAAGTGATTCCCCACAAAACAAAATCTCCTTTTGAAACCAAATGAAAGGAGAGGTCAGAGCCACAGAGGAGACTGGAACCCTCTCCAGAGCCGGGCCCCGAGAGAGAGAGAGAGAGAGAGAGAGAGAGAGAGAGAGAGAGAGAGAGAGAGAGAGAGAGAGAGAGAGAGAGAGGGGGGGGACGGAGAGAGAAAGAGAGAGAGAGAGAGAGAGAGAGAGAGAGAGAGAGAGAGAGAGAGAGAGAGAGAGAGAGAGAGAGAGAGAGAGAGAGAGAGAGAGAGAGAGAGAGAGAGAGGAGAGAGAGAGAGAGAGGGGGGGGACGGAGAGAGAGAGAGAGAGAGAGAGAGAGAGAGAGAGAGAGAGAGAGAGAGAGAGAGAGAGAGAGAGAGAGCGAGAGAGAGAGAGAGAGAGACATGTTCACACAGCATCTCCCCAGCAGGGATCCTCTCCGCGAGTCCGGTGATCCGGGTCTTGGCCCCCACTGCTATCATATCACTGGTCCCAGAAAAGGGGCCCCTCCCCTTCTATTGACCACGCCATTGTTTCTAGAATATGGTTTTTTAATTGGTGTCCTGGATTCCCCGTGGTGGGGGGGGGGGGGGGGCCCGGGGGTAATAGAGCATAATGATGGCCAGGGGCCCGGGTCACAGGGGCCCCCACAATACCAACATTCAGCCACTTAGCTTCCGACGCAACTTTGTGACCAAATCTGTTTGCCCACAACACCAATTAGGAAGGCTCTCCGGGGGCCCGGGCCATCAGGGGTCCGAGGGAGGGGGCGGTCCGACACGGGGACCCATCCCTGAGAGGGCCCTCAGTGTCCCCCGGATAATTGGTGTCCCTTGCAGCCTCTTCCCAGGGCATGTGTGGGCTTTGTGTGTCCCCAACAAGGAGAGGCAGGGCTTTAATGAGACTCCCGGGGGTTTAGACAAACAGGGTGACACCCCCCCGCCGCTCCGCTTGGCGCTGGGCCGCGGGGGCCCCCCTGCACACCCCGCCCTAAACAAACACCGCCCCCGCTGGGCCCTCCAGGGCCCTGCCGCTGGGCCCCTTCACACCCAGCAGCGGCGGGTACCCTGGAGTGACTGCGGCGCGCAGAGTGCGGGACCTGGTCCCGATTGGCCGGTTGGGTTGATGTTTCTCTGTTGGTGTGTTCTCTTGGTTGCTGTGTGCTGACGTCATCCCACGGTGGTCAAGGGGACGGGGAACAACCTATTAGCCTCTCTAGCGGCTAACTAGCCGACCAGGGGCCGGTGGCTCAAATGGTGATTAACTCTTAACGAGTCGTTAAATCCGCTAATCAGTGGTTCACTTTTAGCGTGTGGTTAAATCGGGGTGTTCAAAGGGTGTTTAGTGGTCAACGCGCGGTTAACCAGTGGTTAAAGTTAACCACTGGTTAACCGCACGTTGACCACTAAACGGCTGAAGGTGTATTAAACTATGATTAAGACATTTCTAGGGATTCTTGTTTAGCTTTTTGCCCAACGTTTTTCTGCTCCACATCATGAATCAACACTCGATCGCTAGAGATGATACCATCAAGAAAGACACACAATTAACATATATACAACATATAAATAGAAAAAAAATTAATAATAAATATATATAATCTTTTTAAAAAAATGGCTATTCTGTGTTTCCCTGCTCTCCTCTACAAACACTGTTAACAGATTCACTTCTGAGGAAAAATTCGGTTTTCTCTTTCTGCTGAAACTAGCGTTAGCATCCATCTTTAGAGTTCTTGTGAGGAGATACAGGAAGTTGTTTCAAGAAATGGTAAAAATACTTAATCACTGTTTAACGACTGCTTAACTAGTGGTCAGTTAAACACTCACCTAATCACCCTTTGAACAACCCACAGTTAACCAATGTTTAACTAACGACTGATTAAGACTTAACGACTGATTAAGACTTAACGACTGATTAAGTTAATCACCCTTTGAACAACTGACCAGCTCACTATCTGACTGACTAAGTAATAAGAACCAATAAACGACTAATAACCAAGTAACTAGCATTAGAATGAGACTAGAATTAACGTGTTGGGATGCAAACAAACTTGTTGATTTTAATTAAAACTTTTAAAAAGACTTCTATCTATCATCATCCAATATCATCATCATCATCATCATCATCATCATCATCATCATCATCATCATCATCATCTTCATCACATCATCATCATCATCATCATCACCATCATCATCATCATCATCAAGTCAAGTCAAGTCAAGTTTATTGTCACTTCACAGTTTACACAAGTATAAAGCAGTGATGTGAAAATCTTGTGTGCAATACCCGACGACAGACAGCAGTTATAAAATAAGATAAAAATAGATAAAAATAGAATAAAGTTAAAAATTTGAAATAAAAAATAAAAATGCAATTTATAAAATGCAAAAATCAGCACAGAAAAGAGCAATATGTATATATAAATCAATGTAATAAAATATACATTGTTATATGTTATACGCCCTTGTTCAGCAGCCTGATGGCCTGACTGTGGAAGCTATCTCTAAGCCTATTAGTACGGCACTTGATACTGCGGTATCGCCTGCCTGACGGTAATAGTGAGTACAGTTCGTGGCTGGGGTGGGCAATGTCTTTATAATTTGTTTGGCCTTGGCCACGCACCGCTGATTGTAAATGTCCAGGAGGGAGGGGAGCTCACCTCCAACGATATACTGGGCCGTCCGCACCACCCTTTGAAGCGCTCTGCGCTCGAGTGCAGTGCAGTTCCCGTACCAGTCAAGTCAAGTCAAGTCAAGTTTATTAAGTATAAAGCAGTGAGTGAAAATCTTATGTGCAATACCCGACGACAGACAGCAGTTATAAAAATAAGATAAGATAAAAACAGAATAGAATAAAATAAGTAAAAAAACCTGTATAAAGTTAAATATATCAAAGTAAAAATGCAATTTATAAAATACAATATATCGGCACAGAAAAAGAGCAATATGTATATATAAATCAATGTAATAAAATATACATTGTTATATGCTATAAGCCCTTGTTCAGCAGCCTGATGGCCTGACTGTGGAAGCTGTCTCTGAGTCTATTTGTACGGCACTTGATACTGCGGTATCGCCTGCCTGACGGTAAAAATGAATACAGTTCGTGGCTGAGGTGGGCAATGTCTTTATGATGTGTTTGGCCTTGGCAACACCGTCGATGGGGCGTGCTCTCCTCTCTGCTTCCTGTAGTCCACGATCAGCTCCTTGGTCTTCTTGACGTTGAGGGCGAGGCTGCTCTCCTGGCACCACTGCTCCAGCGATCCAACCTCCTCCCTGTAGGCTGTCTCGTCGTCGCCGGCGATCAGGCCCATCACTGTCGCGTCGTCAGCAAACTTGATGATGACGTTGGAGCTGTGCATAGCCATGCAGTCGTGGGTGTAGAGGGAGTAGAGGAGAGGGCTCAGCACACATCCCTGGGGGGCTCCCGTGTTGAGGGTCAGTGGCTCTGAGGTGGTACTGCCCATCCTCACCATCCTCACATCATCATCATCATCATCATCATCATCATCATCATCATCATCACCATTACCATCATCATCATCATCATCATCATCATCCACATCATCATCTATCATCCATCATCCATCATCATCCATCATCCATCATCATCATCATCATCATCCATCATCATCATCATCATCATCCATCATCCATCATCATCATCATCATCATCCATCATCCATCATCCATCATCCATCATCATCATCATCATCCATCATCATCATCATCCTCCATCATCCATCATCATCATCATCATCATCATCCATCATCCATCATCATCATCATCTATCATCCATCATCCATCATCCATCATCATCATCCACTCTCATACATGTTAAATAAGTCCTACATGTTTATTAGTTATTATTATCAGTTATCTATTATCCAGGTCATACAGGTTCTCTGTATGGTTCTCTGTATGGTTCTCTGTGTGGTTCTCTGTATGGTTCTCTGTGTGGTTCTCCCTGTGGTTCTCCCTTTAGTTCTCTGTGTGGTTCTCTGTATGGTTCTCTGTGTGGTTCTCCCTTTGGTTATCTGTGTGGTTCTTCCTCTGGTTCTCCCTGTGGTTCTCCCTTTAGTTCTCTGTGTGGTTCTCTGTATGGTTCTCTGTGTTTTCCTCCCTGTGGTTCTCTGTATGGTTCTCCCTGTGGTTCTCTGTGTGGTTCTCTGTATGGTTCTCTGTATGGTTGTCTGTGTGGTTATTCCTGTGGTTCTCTGTGTGGTTCTCCCTGAGGTTATCTGTGTGGTTCTCCCTGTGGTTCTCCCTTTAGTTCTCTGTGTGGTTCTCCCTTTGGTTATCTGTGTGGTTCTTCCTCTGGTTCTCCCTGTGGTTCTCCCTTTAGTTCTCTGTGTGGTTCTCTGTATGGTTCTCTGTGTTTTCCTCCCTGTGGTTCTCTGTATGGTTCTCCCTGTGGTTCTCTGTATGGTTCTCCCTGTGGTTCTCTGTGTGGTTCTCTGTATGGTTCTCTGTATGGTTGTCTGTGTGGTTCTTCCTGTGGTTCTCTGTGTGGTTCTCCATGTGGTTTTCTGTATGGTTCTCCGTGTGGTTCTCCTTGTGGTTCTCCGTGTGGGTTGTAACTCTAGATGAGCAGATAGCAGCTGGAATGTCCTGTTTGTTATTCTGACATCTGAGGTCTGATGTGAACGTTCCTGTGGCTCCCACCACCGGAACGTCACAGGAGGAGCCGGAGTTTCCCCGGCAACATTGTCTCCTCGTCTCCTCGTCTCCTCGTCTTCTTTCCTCCTCCCCTCCACTCCTCTCTTCTTGTTTCCTCCGGCGACATCCTCTCCTCATCCCTTTGTCTGTGTGTTCTGTCTGCGTGTGTGTGTGTGTGTGTGTGTGTCTGTCTGTCTGTCTGTCTGTCCACTGTCTGTCTGTCTGTCTGCCTGTCTGTCTGTCTGTCTGTCTGTCTGTCTGTCTGTCTGTCTGTCTGTCTGTCTGTCTGTCTGTTTGTTTGTCTCTCTGTCTGTCTGTCCGTTTGTCTGTCTGTCTCCCTGACGTCTGCGTGTCTTTAAATAAACAACACATCAAAGTGGACTCGTTGATTTCATGGCGTTCAGAGAATCTCTTAACCTCAGGTGCAGCAGGGTATCAGGGCGGGACCAGACATCTGATTGGCCGCAGTGGTGATTGTGTGCCCTCTATTGGGGTTCTGATTGGTCGGAAAGGTGAATCCTGCCCGTGTTAAGCTAGTTAGGTTAGGTTAGGTTGAGTTTTAGTAAGGTTAGGTTAGGTTAGGCAAGGTTAAGTTAGGTTAGGTTGAGTTTTAGTTAGGTTAGTTTAGGTTATGTTGAGTTAGGTTAGGTTAGGTTCGGTTAGGTTAGGTTAGGTTAAGTTAAGTTGAGTTGAGTTGAGTTAGGCTATCTTGAGTTTAGTTAGGTTAGGTTAGGTTAGGTTTAGGTTATGTTGAGTTTAGTTAGGTTAGGTTAGGTTATGTTGAGTTTAGTTAGGTTAGGTTAGGTTAGGCTAGGTTAGGTTGAGTTTTAGTTAGGTTAGATTAGATTAGGTTAGGTAAGGTTAGGTTAGGTTAGGTTAGGTTGAGTTTTAGTTAGGTTAGGTTAGGTTAGGTTAGTTTAGGTTATGTTGAGTTTAGTTAGGTTAGGCTAGGTTAGGTTAGGTTAGGTTGAGTTTTAGTTAGGTTAGATTAGATTAGGTTAGGTAAGGTTAGGTTAGGTTGAGTTTTAGTTAGGTTAGGTTAGGTTAGGTTAGGTTGAGTTGAGTTGAGTTGAGTTAGGTCAGGTTGAATTTTAGTTTAGTTTGGTTGAGTTGAGTTGAGTTAAATTAGGTTAAGTTGAATTGAGTTAGGTTAGGTTAGATTAGGTTAGGTTAAGCGGACTCCATTATGAGGATCTGAAAAATGCTGTTATGTTTCAAATATGTATTTGTTTGCTGATTATTTTGACTCCAGTTTACACAATAAAAACATTTTAAATGTTCTCCTCATAGCCCAGATCAGGTGTTGCACCCTGATAGCATAGCGTTAGCCTAGCGTTAGCATAGCAACCGACACCAACACCTGATAACACACAGCTTGTCTCCCTCCTAGAACCTTCAGCCCAGACGGAACATTCTGGACTGATCATCCATAGCTGGAGATATGTGTTGTATCATGGTGCGAGTATGTGTGTGTGTGTGTGTGTGTGGTGTGTGTGTGTGTGTGTGTATAGACGTGTGTGTGTGCGTGCATTTGTGTTTGCAAGTGTAGACATGTGTGCGTGTGTACGTGTGTGTGTGTGTGTGTGTGTGTGTGTGTGTGTGTGAGTGTGTGTGTGTGTGTGTGTGTATGTGTGAGAGACTGGACAAGGAGTGAGGGTAGACCTGACAATATTTATATATATATATATATATATATATATATATATATATATATATATATATATATATATGTAATATTCCTAGAAAGTGTAATGTGTATGTATCAGAGGTTCTGGCGGTAGACAACATATTTTTTTCCTCAGACCGGGACCACAACCAGACCACCAGGAGCTGAGCTGAGATCCCCCACCAGGAGGCCTCCTTCAGGTCCTCCTGTGGAAGGTGTGTGAGGTGCCAGGGTTGAGCTCCTACCTGATAACGCTGATGGATCAACACTCCAGAAGGTTCTCTGGTGTAATGGGAGGAATGTGTCGGGGTTGTGAAACACCAGGAGACTCAACACACCAAACCACTGTCTGCAGCTAGCTGGCGTGGACCACTTTGGTCTACTAAATATACATCTGTTTATTTATAAGATTTATACAAAAAAAATAATATATATATATATATATATATACACACACACATATATTTAAATATATATATTCATGTTCATATTACCTAGTTAATGGTCCTAGTCCTAACTAGTTCATGTTAATGTAAACTAGTTCATGTTCATGTAAACTAGTTCATGTTCATGTTAACTAGTTCATGTTAATGTTAACTAGTTCATGTTAATGTCAACTAGTTCATGTTAATGTCAACTAGTTCATGTTAATGTCAACTAGTTCATGTTAATGTTAACTAGTTCATGTTAATGTCAACTAGTTCATGTAAACTTGTTCATGTTCATGTTAACTAGTTCAGGTTCATGTTAACTAGTTCAGGTTCATGTTAACTAGTTCATGTTAATGTTAACTAGTTCATGTTAATGTCAACTACTTCATGTTCATGTAAACTGGTTCATGTTTATGCTAACTAGTTCATATTCATGTCAAGATCAAAGTCTCCGTCGCTCTGTGTGGGACTTTCCAGCGTCGTAGTGAAAACTGTAATTAATCAGAGAGAGAGAGAGAGAGAGAGAGAGAGAGAGAGAGAGAGAGAGAGAGAGAGAGAGAGAGAGAGAGAGAGAGAGAGAGAGAGAGAGAGAGAGAGAGAGATATTTGGTATATATTTGGTATATATTTAGTATATATTTAGTATATAGTTGGTGTTTATTTAGTATATAGTTGGCAAATATTTGGGTATATATTTGGTATATATTTAGTATATAGTTGGTGTTTATTTGGTATATATTTGGTTTATATTTAGTATATATGTGTTATGTATTTGGTATATATTTGGTGTGTATTTGTATATATTTGATGTATATTTGGTATATATTTGGTATATATTTGGTATATATTTAGTATTTATTTGGTATAGATTTAGTGTAGATTTAGTATATGTTTGGTGTATATCTAATATATATTTGGTATATATTTGGTATATATTTGGTGTATATTTGGTTTACATTTGGTTTATATTTGGTATATATTTTGGTATATATTTGGTACAAGATACAAGATATTTGTATTAGCCAATTGCAACAGGTACATTGGAATGCTTACTCCCCATTCCCTCCCGCAGTATACATCTCCAAAACAATACCATACAAATAATACAAATGACGTGTGTCAGACAAACAGCAAAGTGACTGATAAATTATATTTACATGTGTAGAATGTATATGTTTTTCTTTTTTTTTACAAAAATCTTACGCGACCCGACCACGGATAAGCGATTGATGATGGAGGGACAAACATCTTTAAAAGCATCTAAAGTGGCAGAAGTGCAGCAGCATCATGACTACAGGGCAGGCACTGTGATGAGTCCAGAAAGTCCACAAAGGTATACAGTATATTGAGTATATATTTGGAATATATTAAGTATATATTTGGTATATATTTTACGTATATTTGGTATATGTTTTACGTATATATTTGGTTTATATTTTGGCATATATTTGGTATATATTGAGTATATATTTACCATATATTTAGTATATATTTGGTGTATATTTGGTATAAACTTGGTATATATTTAGCATATATTAAGCATATATTTTGTATATATATAGTATATATTTGGTATATATTTGGCATATATTAGGTATATGTTGGTATATATTAAGTAAATATTTGGTATATATTAAGTATATATTTGATAAACAGTATAATTGGTGTATATTTGGTATATATGTTGTGTATATTTAGTATATATTTGTGTATATTTGTTAACAGTATAATTGGTGTATATTTGGTATATATTTAGTATATATTGGTGTATATTTGGTATAAACTTGGTATATATTTGGTATATATTTAGTATATATTTGGTATATATTTAGTATATATTTAGTATATATTTGGTATATATTTGGCATATATTTAGTATATGTTGGTATATACTTATTATATTATATATATAATATATGCCAATATTTGGGATATATTAGGTACATATTTGGTAAACAGTATAATTGGTGTATAATTGGTGTATATTTGGTTTATATTTGGTGTATATATGGCCCTTTGTGTCCCCCCACCTTCCTAAAAGCATGGTCCACGTTGCACTGCAGAGAGAGAGAAAGATGGAGTCATCTTCACACATTCATCGTCCCTCCTCCTCCTCCTCCTCCTCCTCCTCCTCCTCCTCCTCCTCCTCCTCCTCCTCCTCCTCCTCCTCCTCCTCCTCCCCCTCCTCCTCCTCTTCCTCCTTCTCCTCCTCCTCCTGCCGCTGGTCTGGTTCTTCTATCGCTCTTTACAGTCCGGACGAGCCGACCTAACTGAAGTGGAATGTCTCGGCGGTGCCAAGGGGTCGGAGGTCACAGAGAATAGAGAGCTCTCTGCTCCTCCACAGAACAGAGATGAAGAGATAGGTTCCGCTCCCAGACCCTCAGTTGAGCTGAGAGCATCCTTAAACACGTTGAACCCTTACCTTTACCTGCTCCTTAACCTTAACCTGCTCCTTAACCTTAACTTGATCCTTAACCTTAACCTGCTCCTTAACCTTAACCTGCTCCTAACCTTAACCTGCTCATTAACCTGCTCCTTAACCTTAACCTGCTCCTAACCTTAACTGCTCCTTAACCTACTCCTTAACCTTAACCTGCTCCTTAACCTTAACCTGCTCCTAACCTCTACCTGCTCCTAACCTTAACCTGCTCCTTAACCTTAACCTGCTTCTAAACTTAACCTGCTCCTAACCTTAACCTGCTCCTTAACCCTACCTTAACCTGCTCCTTAACCCTACCTTAACCTCTAACCATGCTTGGCTACCATCCTCCCCCTAGACGACCCGGCCAGAAGCAGCTGATAATATAACTTAGAGATTATCAGGGTCACTAGGTTACCCCGAGTTGGTAAACTAGACTGGTTACTGGTTACTGGTTACCCCGAGTTGGTAAACTAGACTGGTTAGTTGAGGTAGTGGGGAATCAAGTCTAAAGCAGCTGATCACAGATGAGTCTGATAATCCTAGTGTTCAACTAGTGATCAAACTACAAAGTTGTTGTTACTGGGATACACCACCAAGACACGGGGTAAGACAGTCGACCTATCCCTTTCCACTCACACACCACCTCAGAGAAGTGTGTGTGTGTATGTGTGTGTGTGTGTGTGATACACACAGTCAGACAGAATGACAGTCAAACAGAGACACAGTCAGACAAGACTACATTCAAAACCGAACTACAGTCCGACAGAGATACAGTCAGATTGAACGACAGTCAGACTGATATAAAGTCAAACACAGATACAATCAGACATAACTAGTCAGATAGAATGACAGTTAGACAGAACTACAGTCAGACAGATATTCAGTCAGACAGAGGTAGATGCAGGCAGATATTCAGTCAGACAGAACTACAGTCAGACAGAGGTAGATTCAGATAGATATTCAGTCAGACAGAACTACAGACAGACAGAACTACAGTCAGACAGAACTACAGTCAGACAGAGGTAGATGCAGGCAGATATTCAGTCAGACAGAACTACAGTCAGACAGAACTACAGTCAGACAGAACTACAGTCAGACAGAGATACAGTCAGACAGATATACAGTCAGACATAACTACAGTCAGACAGAGATACAGTCAGACAGATATACAGTCAGACAGAACTACAGTCAGACAGAACTACAGTCAGACAGAGGTAGATGCAGACAGATATTCACTCAGACAGATATTCAGTCAGACAGAACTACAGACAGACAGAGATACACTGAGACAGATATTCAGTCAGACAGAACTACAGTCAGACAGAGATACACTCAGACAGATATTCAGTCAGACAGAACTACAGACAGACAGAACTACAGTCAGACAGAGATACACTCAGACAGATATTCAGTCAGACAGAACTACAGACAGACAGAGATACACTCAGACAGATATTCAGTCAGACATACCTACAGTCAGTCATACCTACAGCCAGTTGTCAGTGAGAGGAACTCCTAACTCCTACTCCTATGTTGTGGCCGGTTGCCAGTGGGAGCTGATGGGGAAGTGATGTAATGTTTATATACCATAGAAATATCTCACTTATCTGTCAGGCAGCCACTCACCAGGGTTTATGTAAGCCCCAAAGCATTCTGGGTAGGATCCAGGTAACACAGGTACAAAGACAATGATCCGCCTGTCACTCTGGCAGACGACTCAACGTTTGTGTGTGTGTGTGTGTGTGTATGTGTGTGTGCGTGTTATGCAACGCTTGTGTGTGTGTGTGTGTGTGTGTGTGTGTGTGTAGGTGTGTAAGTGTG
>CM051001.1:27508236-27538236 GCA_027704905.1 Muraenolepis orangiensis
CTCCTCTCTCCTCTCTCCTCCACCTCCTTGTCTCACCCCCTTGTTCTCTCCTCTCTCCTCCTATCGCCTCCTCTCTTCTCTCCTCATTTCCTCTCTTCATCTCCTCTCCTCTCTCATCTCCCCTCTCCTCTTCTCTTCTCCTCCTCTCCTATCCTCTCTCCTCCTCTCCTCTCCTCACCTCCTTTCCTCTCCTCTCCTCTCCTCTCCTCTCCTCTCCTCTCCTCTCCTCTCCTCTCCTCTCCTCTCCTCTCCTCTCCTCTCCTCTCCTCTCCTCTCCTCTCCTCTCCTCTCCTCTCCTCTCCTCTCTCCTCCTCTCCTCTCTTCCTCTCCTCTCCTCTCTCCTCCTATCTCTTCCTCTCCTCTCTCCTCTCTCCTCTCTCCTCTCTCCTCTCTCCTCTCTCCTCTCTCCTCTGTCCTCTCTCCTCTCTCCTCTCTCCTCCTCTTGTCCTCCTCCCCTCTCCTCTCCCTCTTTTCCTCCTCATTTCCTCTCCTCATCGCCTCTCCTCTCTCTTCCTCTCTCCTCTCCCCTCTCCTCTTCTCCTCCTCTCCTCTCCTCTCCTCTCCTCTCCTCTCCTCTCCTCTCCTCTCCTCTCCTCTCCTCTCCTCTCCTCTCCTCTCCTCTCCTCTCCTCTCCTCTCCTCTCCTCTCCTCTCCTCTCCTCCTCTCCTCTCCTCTCCTCTCCTCTCTCCTCCTCTCCTCACCTCCTCTCTCCTCTCCTCTTCTCCTCCTCTCCTTTCCTCTTTCTTTCTATCTCCACCTCATTTCCTCCTCTCTCCTTCTCTCCTCCTCTCCTCTTCTGTAAAGAAAATGAAAATCACATCAAATTCCTTCTAGAGCCACGTAGTGGAGGTGGAGGAGAAAGGAGGAGTAGAGAGAGGAAAACCTGTCGGTATCTAATGCCTCCTCTCCTCTCCTCTCCTCTCCTCTCCTCTCCTCTCCTCTCCTCTCCTCTCCTCTCCTCTCCTCTCCTCTCCTCTCCTCTCCTCTCCTCTCCTCTCCTCCTCCTCTCCTCTCCTCTTCTCCTCTCCTCTCCCTCTTCTCCTCCTCATTTCCTCTCCTCATCTCCTCTCCTCTCTCCACCTCTCTCCTCTCCCCTCTCCCCTTCTCCTCCTCTCCTCTCCTCTCCTCTCCTCTCCTCTCCTCTCCTCTCCTCTCCTCTCCTCTCCTCTCCTCTCCTCTCCTCTCCTCTTTTCCTCCTCTCCTCTCCTCTCCCTCTTCTCCTCCTCATTTCCTCTCCTCATCTCCTCTCCTCTCTCCTCTCCTCTCCCTCTTCTCCTCCTCATTTCCTCTCCTCATCTCCTCTCCCCTCTCCTCTCCCCTCTCCTCTTCTCTTCTCCTCCTCTCCTCTCTCATCCGCTCTCCTCCTCTCCTTTCTTCCACTCTTCTCCTCTCTCCTCCCTTCTCCTCTTCTTGTCTCCTCCTCTCCTTTCCTCTCTCTTTCTATCTCCTCCCCATTTCCTCCTCTCTCCTTCTCTCCTCCTCTCCTCTTCTGTAAAGAAAATGAAAATCACATCAAATTCCTTGAAGAGACATGGAGAGGAGGTGGAGGAGAAAGGAGGAGCAGAGAGAGGAGAACCTGTCGGTATCTAATGCCTTGCTCACCGGAACGTCAGTGAGTTGTCAGCTCAGATTCCAAACGTCAAGTCAACATGATAAAACTGTATGAGAGAAATCTATCGAGTACTCAAAGTACTCAAAGTATTTGATAATATAAGTACTACTGAAAATAGTGTAGGGAATGTTCCATTCCCTCTGTTCCAGACGGTATTTCGTTAAGCCTAAAGCCCCAGGTCAGGTATCAGGTATCGTCTATGGTTGTGGTCATCACTGTGTGTGTGTGATGGAGGGACGCTGCGGCGCCCCCTGCTGGTCAGGACGTGTACTGATGGAAGAAAACCAAATACACACACTTATTCTGTCAGAAATATATACACACACTTATTCTGTCAGAAATATATAGCCGAGCTTTGCCGAGTGTTATCACACTAATTAGTAAAGAAACAATCCCGTGAAACCGAAGTGAAGACGAATTGTGTTGACATGTTTTGATATTCCCCTTTTACGACCTCATAATGACGTCATCACACAGAAACCATGAGAAGAAGAAGAAGAGAGTGAAATATAATAACACTTATAATAATAACTCATTCGGGTCAAGGTCTGTCTCTCCTCCTCCTCCTCGTCCTCGTCCTCCTCCTCGTCCTCCTCGTCGTCCTCCTCCTCCTCCTCCTCCTCCTCCTCCTCCTCCTCCTCCTCCCGTGAATACCTTGTCCTGATTTAGAGGCTCCAGCATCACAGCCCCAATTAGTCGGGTAGAAAGTCACTCCACGGGCGGTCCATCACTCGCATAAATCACAGTTACAACATCTCACCGTCCAACTGGGGTTTGGTTTATGAAATATTAGTATACAGTTACATCTCCCAGTCAAATACTCTACAGTGTTGTTGTTGTTTGGTTTATGAAATATTATTATACAGTTACATCTCCCAGTCAAAGTGTTTTGTGAAATATTATTATATATCGTGTGAATCGCAGACGTGGATCTAACGTTGTAGCATTGTCGAATCATATCTTTTAGATTTTAGAGACTAGTTATTTATATACCGCTAATCCTATTTAATCTATTAATAAAATAAAAAAAGATATGAAAAAAACACCGTCGACCATATTACATGAATCATCGGAAACGTGGTTTAAATGTTAAAATACTTTATGATTAAGAGTCGCCGAGAGATATTATTGACGTACAACACGGTGACGTCCCACATACTGTATAGTCACGTGTGTGTGTGTGTGTGTGTGTGGGTGTGTGTAGTCTAAACTAACCAGTTAACAGGTATCTACACTAACTAGTCTAAACTAGCCAGTTAACAGGTATATACACAAACTAGTCTAAACTAACCCGTTTACCGGTATCTACACAAACTAGTCTAAACGAACCAGTTAACAGGTATATACACTAACTAGTCTAAACTAACCAGTTAACAGGTATATACACTAACTAGTCTAAACTAACCCGTTTACCGGTATCTACACAAACTAGTCTAAACTAACCAGTTAACAGGTATCTACACTAACTAGTCTAAACTAACCAGTTAACCAGTATATACACTAACTAGGCTAAACTAACCAGTTAACAGGTATCTACACTAACTAGTATACACTAACCAGTTAACCAGTATATACACTAACTAGGCTAAACTAACCAGTTAACATGACTCTACACTAACTAGTCTAAACGAACCAGTTAACTGGTATCTACACTAACTAGTCAAAACTAACCAGTTAACATGTATATACACTAACTAGTCTTAATTAACCAGTTAACAGGCATCTACACTAACTAGTATAAACTAACCAGTTAACAGGACTCTACACTAACTAGTATACACTAACCAGTTAACAGGTATCAACACGAAATAGTCTAAACTAACCAGTTAACAGGCATCTACACTAACTAGTATACACTAACCAGTTAACAGGTATCAACACTAACTAGGATAAACTAACCAGTTAACAGGACTCTACACTAACTAGTATACACTAACCAGTTAACAGGTATCAACACTAACTAGTCTAAACTAAACAGTTAACAGGCATCTACACTAACTAGTATACACTAACCAGTTAACAGGTATCAACACTAACTAGGATAAACTAACCAGTTAACAGGACTCTACACTAACTAGTATACACTAACCAGTTAACAGGTATCAACACTAACTAGTCTAAACTAACCAGTTAACAGGCATCTACACTAACTAGTATACACTAACCCGTTAACAGGTATCAACACTAACTAGTCTAAACTAACCAGTTAACAGGCATCTACACTAACTAGTCTAAACCGGTCTTCTAATCTTTCCCCCAACAGGCCGTGAGGCCCGTCTCCTCCTCTTGTGCTCTCTGCTGATTGGCCGATGAGGTCAGGGGTCATGTGATTGAGGCAGGAAGCACTGATCACAGGTGTAATTAGCAGGAAAATGAGGGTCCATCAGATGACATCATCATGGCTGGTCCAGCCTCGGGCGGCTCAGACCAACAGCAGAGAGAGAGAGGGAGAGAGAGAGAGAGAGAGACAGAGGGAGTGGGAGTGTGTGTGTGTGTGTGTGTGTGTGTGTGTGTGTGTGTGTGTGTGTGTGTGTGTGTGTGTGTGTGTGTGTGTGTGTGTGTGTGTGTGTGTGTGTGTGTGTGTGTGTGTGGAGGGTGGTAGGGCCCTCATTAACTGTCTTGATATATAGAGTTACAGCATTACGTCTTACAGTATAACGTTTATCTTAGTTTATAAGTGCTCTATTGTCATTGAGTTCACTTGTTTTGGATGCTGCTCTTGGTTCTGTTAATGTGACAAGACAAAATAATGCTATTAGCCAGTTATACTAAGTTATTAGTTCAACTTGTTTTAGAAATAGTAAAACCACTTGTTCAGGGAAGGAGAGGAGAAGGGGAGGAGTTGAGGAGAGGAGGGGAGAAGGATAGAAGAGGAGAAGGAGAGGATAGGGAGAGAGGAGGAGAGGATAGGGTGAGAGGAGGAGAGGAGGGTAGGAAAGGAGATGAGGAGGGGAGGAGAGGAGGAGAGGAGAAAGGGAGAGAAAGAGAGAAGTAGAGATAAGGAGCAGATAGAATGCAAGCAGGGAGAAAGGGAGGAGAGAAGGAGAGGAGGTGAGGAGGAGAGGGAAAGAAGAGGAGGTGAGGAGGAGAGGGGAAGAAGAGAGGAGGAGATGAGAGAAAAGAGGAGAAGGGGAGAGAAAGAGAAAAGGAGAGGAGGTGAGGAGGAGAGGGGAAGGAGAGGAGGTGAGGAGGAGAGAGGAAGAAGAGAGGAGGAGATGAGAGAATAGAGGAGAAGGGGAGGTGAGGTCACTCCTCTCTTACGAATCTTCAGTCCAGGACGATGAGGGGATATTGTTGTCATATCGTGACAGTGAAGAAACGTCTGAACCTCTCGTCCTCATATCTGTCATCCACCCGCCTGCCGCCAAATTACAGGCTCTCACAAACTCTCCACTCTCATAAAGGTGTGCACGTTATGTGTGTGTGTGTGTGTGTGTGTGTATGTGTGTGTGTGTGTGTGTGTGTGTGTGTGTCTACACACACGCACACACTTGTCCTTGCCAGCCAGCCCTCACCCAGCTGTGGTCTAAACCCACAGCACGCAACGTGCACCTTGCTAGTCTCTGGTCTCTAGTCTTTAGTTTCTCGTCTCTAGTCTCTAGTCTCTAGTCTCTGGTCTCTAGTCTTTAGTCTCTGGTCTCTAGTCTCTGGTCTCTGGTCTCTGGTCTCTAGTCTTTAGTCTCTGGTCTCTAGTCTCTGGTCTCTGGTCTCTAGTCTCTGGTCTCTGGTCTCTAGTCTTTAGTCTCTGGTCTCTGGTCTCTAGTCTCTGGTCTCTAGTCTTTAGTCTCTGGTCTCTAGTCTCTGGTCTCTAGTCTCTGGTCTCTGGTCTCTGGTCTCTGGTCTCTGGTCTCTGGTCTCTAGTCTTTAGTCTCTGGTCTGTAGTCTCTGGTCTGTAGTCTTGGTCTGTGGTATCTAGTCTCTAGTCTTGGTCTCTGGTCACTTTTTTATGGTCTCTGTTCTCTTGTCTCTAGTCTTGGTCTCTGGTCTCTAGTATCTGTTCTCTGGTCTCTGGTCTCTGGTGTCTAGTCTCTGGTCACTTTTCTCTGGTCTCTAGTCTCTAGACTCTGGTCTCTGGTCTCTGGTCTCTGGTATCTGGGCTCTGGTCTCTAGTCTTGGTCTCTGGTCTCTGGTCTGTAGTCTTGGTCTCTGGTCGCTTGTCACTAGTCTATAGTCTCTGGTCTCTGGTCTCTGGTCTCTGGTCTCTGGTCTCTGGTCTCTGGTCTCTGGTCTCTGGTCTCTGTCTTGGTCTCTAGTCTCTGGTCTCTGGTCTCTAGTTTCTGGTCTCTTGTCTTGGTCTCTGGTCTCTAGTCTTGGTCTCTGGTCTCTGGTCTCTGATCTCTGGTCTCTGATCTCTGGTCTCTGGTCTTGGTCTTGGTCTCTGGTCTCTGGTCTCTGGTCTCTGGTCTCTGGTCTTGGTCTCTGGTCTCTGGTCTCTGGTCTCTGGTCTCTAGTCTCTGGTCTCTGGTCTCTGGTCTCTGGTCTCTGGTCTCTGGTCTCTGGTCTCTGGTCTCTGGTCTCTGGTCTCTGGTCTCTGGTCTCTAGTTTCTGGTCTCTTGTCTCTGGTCTCTAGTCTTGGTCTCTGGTCTCTGGTCTCTGGTCTCTAGTTTCTGGTCTCTTGTCTCTGGTCTTGGTCTCTGGTCTCTGGTCTTTAGTCTTGGTCTCTGGTCTCTGGTCTCTGGTCTCTAGTCTTGGACTGTGGTCTCTGGTCTCTAGTCTTGGTCTCTGGTCTCTGGTCTCTGGTCTCTGGTCTGTAGTCTTGGTCTCTGGTCTCTGGTTTCTAGTCTTGGTCTCTGGTCTCTGATCTCTGGTCTCTGGTCTCTAGTCTCTGGTCTCTGGTCTCTGGTCTTTGGTCTGTAGTCTTGGTCTATAGTACTATATTAATATACACGTACCCTTGGCTGGGTTCAATATAATCATTAGTCCAATGAATATGTTGGCCCAGAGAAGGTTAAACAGATTCTTAACTCAGTTAAACAATGTATATTATCACCTTGCTCTTTATGTCACATCGATTCTACAAAAGGATTACACTTAGATGTTGGATTACACCTCATATCCTCCCCTGCTAGCGAACGTTTACTTAACCCACCACCCCCCACCGTCAGACCCCTTGGTACACAGACAGATCCTCCACATCGGGTCCCTGGGCAAACACTTCAGGCTCCCGCTGGGGCCCTTGCTAATCTCTGGGACCAGGAAGCCGTCTGCCCCTCCAACCGAAGTCAAGGGCAAGCGGAGGATCTCACCTCGCAGAGCCCAGAGCAAACAGAACCCCCGGGCCCCGAGGGAGAGGCCGGGGGCCGAGGGTAAACATGGGGCCCGGGCCCGGGACATAATTGATAGCGGCGGTCCCTTTTTATACTGTACATCTCAAACAGGGCTGGAATGCCGCCACTAGATTACCAAAGATTTGCGACACCCTGGGGATTATGGGAGAATGTGTTTTCCCTTTGATCGGGCCTCACTTAGGGGCCGATTCCCTGTCATTACTCGGAGCGACTGGCAGACGCACGAGAGATGATGAACGGCCCTCAAACACGTCTTCATCCAGGAGGAGGTAAATGATTGAGGAGCTGGGGCCCCGTCTGCTCCTCCACCTAAGATAGTATAATATTAGACCTAATGGACCTGACACCAGACCTAACACTGCTCTAGGAACTCAAGATGATGTTATTATTAACTCACATTTGATGCTGATATTTTTAAAGAACATTTGTAGTTTCAAAGGAAACTAACCATCACTAACCTAACACCTATACTAACCATCTTTAACCTAACACCTAAACTAACTATCTGTAACCTAACACCTAAACTAACCATCTCTAACCTAACACCTAAACTAACCATCTTTAACCTAACACCTAAACTAACTATCTGTAACCTAACACCTAAACTAACCATCTCTAACCTAACACCTAAACTAACCATCTCTAACCGTACACCTAAACTAACCATCTCTAACCTTACACCTAAACTAACCATCTCTCACCTGACACCTAAACTAACCATCCCTAACCTAACACCTAAACTAACCATCTCTAACCTAACACCTAAACTAACCATCTCTAACCTAAACTAACCATCTCTAACCTAACACCTAAACTAACCATCTCTAACCTTACACCTAAACTAACCATCTCTAACCTAAACTAACCATCTCTAACCTAACACCTAAACTAACCATCTCTAACCTTACACCTAAACTAACCATCTGTAACCTCAACTAACCATCTCTAACCTAACACCTAAACCACCAACCTCTAACCTAACACCTAAACTAACCATCTCTAACATTACACCTAAACGAACCATCTCTAACCTTACACCTTAACTAACCATCTCTAACCTTACACCTAAACTAACCATCTCTAACCTAACACCTAAATTAACCATCTCTAACCTTACACCTAAACTAACCATCTCTAACCTTACACCTTAACTAACCATCTCTAAACTAACACCTAAACTAACCCTCTCTAATCTAACACCTAAACTAACCATCTCTAACCTTACACCTAAACTAACCATCTCTAACCTAACACCTAAACTAACCCTCTCTAACATTACACCTAAACAAACCATCTCTAACCTTACACCTTAACTAACCATCTCTAACCTTACACCTAAACTAACCATCTCTAACCTTACACCTTAACTAACCATCTCTAAACTAACACCTAAACTAACCCTCTCTAATCTAACACCTAAACTAACCATCTCTAACCTAACACCTAAACTAACCCTCTCTAACCTAACACCTAAACTAACCATCTCTAACCTTACACCTAAACTAACCATCTCTAACCTAACACCTAAACTAACCCTCTCTAACCTAACACCTAAACTAACCATCTCTAACCTTACACCTAAACAAACCATCTCTAACCTTACACCTAAACTAACCATCTCTAAACTAACACCTAAACTAACCCTCTCTAATCTAACACCTAAACTAACCATCTCTAACCTTACACCTAAACTAACCATCTCTAACCTAACACCTAAACTAACCATCTCTAACCTTACACCTAAACAAACCATCTCTAACCTTACACCTAAACTAACCGTCTCTCATCTTGGCGTGCTACGGCAGGAGATAGCGAGCGCAGATGAAAGAGCGCCAGCATGAGGAGTGCTAGCAGGCGACGTCCCGGCTAACAGGAAGACTCCACAACGTCTCCGCTGTTGACACGACAACCAGCTCCACCCGATAAGCCGCTCTCCTTCAGGTCCTCATCAAAGTCCGTCCTCTTTGAAGTGCGTTGATCACCGGGACGCCCGCATGCCGTGGCACGGCCGCCATCTTGTATCCCGTCGCCCCCCTAGCGCCTCAAACTAGCCGTGAAGATAAGATGGCCGCCGATAAGGAGGAGGAGGAGAAAGAGGAGGAGGAGGAAGATAGCCAATCTTTCCAGGGGAAGTAAGAGTGCTTGGTCCTCGTTCCGCTTGTATCTCCAGGAGATACCGGTCGTCACAACAGGATGACACGCCTCTTGGGACGCTTGTCCTTTTAAAGGTGGAGAGATACGCCTGATAATCGCATAGAGCACTTGTCTTTATTGGAGTCTTCCTGGGATCAGATTGATAACGGACAACACAGGGCCTGTCTCTTTAGTGTCTTTAGAGATGTCTTAGATTAAACTAAGGGCTACTGGCTTAAGAGCTACAACCCTCCTCTCCAAGAAGTACCTGAAGAGGTTTCCCCCCCCCCCCCCGACCCTTCCTCTTAGCACTTAGCGTCTTGTTAGCTCTATTGATTGTTTGCTTGAGGCGTGTTCATTTTCTTTTAACTTATTATCTCCGTGTGTCGGCTGGCTTCACTGTTTGATGGACTCATTGTGTCAAATGTAATGGGACAACTGGTTCTGCTCTCAGAGGAAATGTAATGTATTATATATGATGTTATTATATATGTGTATATGTATGTATATATTATATTATTATGGTGTCAAGTAGTTGTCCTTGTCTACCCGTTGAATGACCTTATTGTAATGTATATTACATTACATTACATTACATTACAGTTATTAGCAGACGCTTTTATATAATGTATTAAATATAATGTTATTATACATGTGTATATGCATGTATATATTATGTTATTGTGGCTTGTTAGGAAGAAAATGGATTTCGGACCAAGTGTTTCCCAACCTCTGGCTGGCGACTCCACTCTGGGCTGCCTGATGTGTCTTTGGGTCACAGGGTTGACGTTAAGCTCTGAGCTGATGGAGGTCTCACACATACTGAGTAGAAGCACAGCTTGTGAGCAGGTGACCTCACAATCATTTCCACACCTGAGAAAAAAAACACAGACCCAACAAGGTGGGACAGAAATTGAAGTAAGAGTTGAGGGCAAGGGGCTAAGGGACAAGAGCTTAAGGCTTAATGCTAAGTGACAGGAGCTAAGAGCTACAGTACAGGAGCTAAGTTCTAGGGGCTAAAGGACATAGGCTAAGGGCTAGGAGCTAAAGAATAGGAGCAAATTGCTAGGGGCTAAACAACAGGAGCTATATGTTAAAGAACCGGAGCTAAATGCTAAAGGACAGGTAAAGGAGGTAAGTGTTAAAGGATAAGAGCTTGCTGCTAAAGTACAGGAGCTTAGTGCTAACGGACAGGAGCTCAGTGCTAAAGTACAGGAGCTAAGTGCTAACGGATAGGAGCTCAGTGCTAAAGGACATGAGGTTAGTGCTAACGGACAGGAGGTAAGTGCTAAAGCACAGGAGGTTAGTGCTAAAGGACAGGAGGTAAGTGCTCAAGGACAGTAGCTAAGTGCTAACGGACAGGAAATCAGTGCTAAAGTACAGGAGCTAAGTGCTAACTGGACATGAGCTCATTGTTAAAGGACAGGAGGTTAGTGCTAACGGGCAGGAGGTTAATGCTAACTGACAGGAGCTAAGTGCTAACGGACATGAGCTCAGTGCTAAAGGACAGGAGGTTAGTGCTAACGGGCAGGAGGTTAATGCTAACTGACAGGAGGTTAGTGCTAACTGACAGGAGCTAAGTGCTAACGGACATGAGCTCAGTGCTAAAGGACAGGAGGTTCGTGCTAACGGACAGGAGGTTAGTGCTAACGGACAGGAGGTTCGTGCTAACTGACAGGAGGTAAGTGCTAAAGAACAGGCGGTAAGTGCTAAAGGACAGAAGCTAAGGGCTAAGGGCTCGCCCTACATGGCGGTCTCTGTGTACTGAATGACCTGGAGGGAAGCCAGCAGGCTAACATCATTAGCTTAGCGCTCAGCAGCCAACAGAACGTATAATACATCCATGGAACAGACAGACAAAGGTCCAACATGCTCTGATTACTCTGAGAGAGAGAGAGAGAGAGAGAGAGAGAGAGAGAGAGAGAGAGAGAGAGAGAGAGAGAGAGAGAGAGAGAGAGAGAGAGAGAGAGAGAGAGAGGTGGGGGGGGGAGAGAGAGAGAGAGAGAGAGAGAGAGAGAGAGAGAGAGAGAGAGAGAGAGAGGTGGGGGGAGAGAGCGAGAGAGAGAGAGGTGGGGGGGAGAGAGCGAGAGAGGCCTCCTTGTTGGCATGATAGAGCGTTGTTTTATTTCTCAGGTCCTTTGGCACAAAGTGTTCTGAAAACAAGTACTGATCACCTCCCCCGCTACTCCCCCACTCCTCCTCACCCACTCCCCCCCCCCACTCCCCCCACTCCTCCTCACCCACTCCCCCACTCCTCCTCACCCACTCCCCCGCTCCCCCCCCCCACTCCCCCCACTCCTCCTCACCCACTCCCCCACTCCTCCTCACCCACTCCCCCGCTCCCCCCCCACTCCTCCCCCACTCCCCCCCACTCCTCCTCCCCCGCTCCCCCCCCACTCCTCTCCCACTCCCCCCCACTCCCCCCCACTCCTCCTCCCCCGCTCCCCCCCCACTCCTCTCCCACTCCCCCCCCACTCGTCTCCCCCTCAGGGGCACCATGAGAGACCCCTGATGCCCACCATCAAGGTGAGACCTGTATCTCTCTCTCTCTCTGTCTGCCTGTCTGTCTGTCTGTCTGTCTGTCTGTCTGTCTCTCTCTCTCTGACTATTTGTCAATCTCCCTCTCTCTGTCTATCTCCCTCTCACTCTCTGACTCTCTCTCTCTCTCTCTCTCTCTCTCTCTCTCTCTCCATCTGTGTGTGTGTGTGTCTCTCTCTCTCTCTCTCTCTCTCTCTCAAGATTAAAAAAACTTCAGCATGCAAAACATAAAAGAGAGAGAGAGAGAGAGAGAGAGAGAGAGAGAGAGAGAGAGAGAGAGAGAGAGACACACACACACACACACACACACAGATGGAGAGAGAGAGAGAGAGAGAGAGAGAGGTTATTACCCATCTCTGATAACATACTATCTCTCTCTCTCTCTCTCTCCCAACGTGTCTTTCATATCCCGGCCCCTGGGGGCCCCTGTGGTCGTGGTGGAGGTTCTGTCAGTCTGATGCTCAGTGACCGGCAGGAGGGACCTGGGGGATGTGGGAGGAGCCTCCAGACACCTGTGGGAGGAGCCTCCAGACACCTGCCAGGTACAAGAGAACTCTCTGTGGAGAGACCCACCGGAGCAGCGCTGATCCCTCCCAGACACACGCCTCCAGATAGGATGTTTTAATAAAGGACGTCCGCTGACTGACGTTTACCCGCTCACGGCTGGAGAAAACTCAACTGTTTCAACATACTGTCTGGTACAAAGGGACATCAATGAGGAACACTGGATTCCAATAAAACTGCTATTTGATTGATAAAATGTACAAAATATCACGGTTTTTGGTTCATAAAATCGTGACGCCGTCTTGGCGAGGCTACGCTACGCCCATGGAGGGCTATATGCTAAGTACTGACATCTAAGTACTAAGCTAAGTACTGACATCATAACACTATTCTACACCGGAATTTTCCATCTTAATAAGCTTAATAAACTATCTTGGCTACTGTCAAATAATAGTCAAGACAATTTAACTGAAATGTGATTCGATTAGAAATTGTGTATTGTAAATGTAATCAATGACGTTTACATTTACTATTTAGGTTCCCTAAAATCACCTGGAAATCAACACACATGCGTTCTAGTGTTCACTGGAGAAGAGATGGGTGGAGACAGGGGAGGGGACAGGGGGGGAGACAGGGGAGGGGACAGGGTGTGAGACAGGGGAGGGGACAGGGTGTGAGACAGGGGAGGGGACAGGGTGTGAGACAGGGGAGGAGACAGGGGGGGAGACAGGGGAGGGGACAGGGTGTGAGACAGGGGAGGAGACAGGGGGGGAGACAGGGGAGGGGACAGGGTGTGAGACAGGGCGTGAGACAGGGGAGGAGACAGGGGGGGAGACAGGGGAGGGGACAGGGTGTGAGACAGGGCGTGAGACAGGGGAGGAGACAGGGGGGGAGACAGGGGAGGGGACAGGGTGTGAGACAGGGCGTGAGACAGGGGAGGGGACAGGGTGTGAGACATGGCGTGAGACAGGGGAGGGGACAGGGTGTGAGACAGGGCGTGAGACAGGGGAGGGACAGGGGGAGACAGGGAGGGAGACAGGTGAGGAGACAGGGGGAGAGAGGGAGGGAGACAGGTGAGGAGACAGAGGGAGAGAGGGAGGGAGGCAGGGAGGGAGACAGGTGAGGAGACAGGAAGGGAGACAGAGAGGTAGACAGAGAGGGAGACAGGGGGAGAGAGGGAGGGAGGCAGAGAGGTAGACAGGGGGAGAGACAGGGGGGTAGACAGGGAGGGAGACAGGAGGGAGACAGGAGGAGGCAGGAAGGGAGACAGGGAGGGAGGCAGACAGGTGAGGAGACAGGGGGGAGACAGGGAGGGAGGCAGGGAGGGAGACAGGGAGGGAGGCAGGAAGGGAGACAGGGAGGGAGGCAGGGAGGGAGACAGGTGGGGAGACAGGGAGGGAGGCAGGAAGGGAGACAGGGAGGGAGGCAGGGAGGGAGACAGGGAGGGAGACAGGTGGGGAGACAGGGAGGGAGGCAGGAAGGGAGACAGGGAGGGAGGCAGGAAGGGAGACAGGGAGGGTGGCAGACAGGTGAGGAGACAGGGGGGAGACAGGGAGGGAGGCAGGGAGGGAGACAGGGAGGGAGGCAGGAAGGGAGACAGGGAGGGAGGCAGGAAGGGAGACAGGGAGGGAGGCAGGGAGGGAGACAGGTGGGGAGACAGGGAGGGAGGCAGGAAGGGAGACAGGGAGGGAGGCAGACAGGTGAGGAGACAGGGGGGAGTCAGGAAGGGAGACAGGGGGAGTCAGGAAGGGAGACAGGGGGGGAGACAGGTCTAGGGCTAGAGGTATACATATTGACAGGTAACTGACAGGTGGATTTAAACAGGACAGAAGACGACATTAATGAATAAGCCGAGAGCAAAACGCTGCTGAATATATTTTAGTACAATTATATTCAATCAAATTAAAAAGATACTACACAGACACATAGATAATGCGTATTATCATAATTATTATTAGTATTAGTATTAATAATAATGATAATTACAGGGTTATTAATGTGGCCGTATAATTAAATCTCCAGTTGTCCGGTCGCTGGTTCCTCAGCATCCGTACAAGGACTACCATAGGATAGTTTTTATCCACAGGCAGTGAACTACTGAACTGCTAGGAGTGCTGCCACTATCATAACATTATCATCCATATTACATTAGACTATAATACACGATCATACTTTTGCTGGACTTTCTTCTCATTACAGTTACTGCACTGTTCTGCACTGTACTGTAACGATGATGCTGCACTACTGGAAAATGCTTTTAAATGCTTTTTGCCCAATTGTACACATGTATATATCATCGTCACTTTATTGTCATTATTATTGTGTATAGTCTTTTTCATAGTATTGTGTTTTAGAAATGCATACTCCGGGAGGGAATGGGGAGTAAGCATTCCATTGTCCATCGTAATAAAAATCTTGAATCTTGAATTGTTTGTTGTTCATTAGATAGTTTGTGGCGCCCTCTAGTGGAAAATGATTAGCCCGACACACACATTGGTAAACACAAATTCAATTATTATTAAACGATTAAGGGTTAAAACCTGTGAATGTGCCAGCTTGTCTGCTTCATGGGTTAATAACAACATATTAATGATAATAATAATCATCACTTAGGAAGTTATTACAGGAAGTTTCCGTTTCGTAGTAGACACATCTATAGACTTACGGAGGAGATCAAATAATAAGGGATATAATAACAAAATAATCAGTAAAACATCACACTAAAACATAAACAAAAAGAACATGACGAACATGATGGAAATAATTCATTTAAAAGAGATTATCCAAATCTAAAGAGATATTCACATAATCTAAAGTCGATTGAGACCTAAAGCGCATTACGTTACGTGGCGTCATCCCGATGACGTAATGTGACATAAAAACACACCATGACGGCGGCGTTCCGCGCGCTCCACCACCGGTTATCATACCGGCGGTTGTCATCATCAACTGTTTATTCTCCCCCCCGACTCGCGCGCTGGTTTCCGGATACCGGAAGTAAGTCAGCAGGAGCAGGAGGGTTTCCCAAAGATGGCGGAGCAAGGTCCGACAGCCATCGCGACGCGACTCCGCAACCAGCTGCAGTCCGTGTACCACCTGGACCCGCTGAGGAACGAGGTGAGTCCGGTCTGACGACGGGAGACCTGCGCGAGACCCGGTGGGCGGGTGAGGGGAGCTCGCGGGTGGCGGGTGAGGGGAGCTCGCGGCGCCCTCTCGGTAAACCGGAGGGGGGGAGGTGCACGTGGCGCGCGGAGAAGCGGTAACGGAGGAGGGGGGGGGAGCTGCTCCTGTCGCGAGGAAGAGGTGTGTGTGTGTGTGTGTGTGTGTGTGTGTGTGTGTGTGTGTGTGTGTGTGTGTGTGTGTGTGTGTGTGTGTGTGTGTGTGTGTGTGTGTGTGTGTGTGTGTGTGTGTGTGTGTGTGTGTGTGTGTGTGTGTGTGTGTGTGTGTGTGTGTGTGTGTGTGTGTGTGTGTGTGTGTGTGTGTGTGTGTGTGTGTGTGTGTGTGTGTGTGTGTGTGTGTGTCCCAGTCACAAAAGAGACCCCCCCCCCACACACACACACAGGGAAAACAACAACAACAACAACAAAGCGCCGTAACCGGGACTTCCCAAACGTTCTAAAACTGCGCGAGGTGGACCGGGACTTTTTAAAGTGCGTTTCCACACGAACCGAACCGAATGTTCTATTGTTGTGTTCTCTGCTGTGACCCAACTTCACGGAACCGGAGGGTTCTTGTTTTGTTTATTAAACATCAGAACCTCCTCCAACCACACGGCGGTGGAAACAAGTCACCGTTCGGTTCTCCCGAGTCGGTTCGTTCGGTTCTCCCGAGTCGGTTCGTTCGGTTCTCCCGAGTCGGTTCGTTCCGTCGTTTTAACGGTGATGTGGGTTTGATTGACGGCTGGTTGTAACCGGACTGTGTCTACGGGGCTCTCGCGTCTTTATTGAACACAGCGGGGGGGCAGAGGCCGAGTTTGACAGTCACGTGACTGGAACATCGTTTCAGAACTGCAACTCTGCAGAACTCTGCCCGTTTTTCTTTCCTTGCTTCCTCTCCTCTTTCCTCTGGTCTGTGGTTAGTCATTACTGGGCCTCTAGGTACGACTTATGGAGGTTATATCTTTAGGTAGAGAGGAACATATATATATCTTTACCTTGAATCATCTTTCTTTAAATCTTTATATAGCTTATATTTTTAGGTATAGAGGAAAACGTGTAAGTTATATATTTCGTTTTAGAGTAAAGCTGTCTCTTGGGTTCCTAAGACTGCAGCTGGAAGGCAAAGCAGACGTATAGTCCAATAGGTGTGTAGAGGTTTGTCTTCAGGTGTGTGTGTTGAGGTCTGTCTTCAGGTGTGGGTGTGTTGAGGTATGTCTTCATGTGTGTGTGTGTGTAGAGGTCTGTCTTCAGGTGTGGGTGTGTTGAGGTATGTCTTCAGGTGTGTGTGTATTGAGGTCTGTCTTCAGGTGTGTGTGTATTGAGGTCTGTCTTCAGGTGTGTGTTGAGGTCTGTCTTCAGGTGTGTGTGTTGAGGTCTGTCTTCAGGTGTGTGTGTGTGTGTGTGTGTTGAGGTCTGTCTTCAGGTGTGTGTGTGTGTGTGTTGAAGTCTGTCTTCAGGTGTGTGTGTGTGTGTGTTGAGGTCTGTCTTCAGGTGTGTGTGTGTGTGTGTGTTGAGGTCTGTCTTCAGGTGTGTGTGTGTGTGTGTGTTGAGGTCTGTCTTCAGGTGTGTGTGTGTTGAGGTCTGTCTTCAGGTGTGTGTGTGTGTTGAGGTCTGTCTTCAGGTGTGTGTGTGTGTGTTGAGGTCTGTCTTCGGTGTGTGTGTGAGGTCTGCTTCATGTGTCTGTCTTCGTGTGGGTGTGTGTTGAGGTCTGTCTTCGGGTGTGTGTGTTGAGGTCTGTCTTCGGGTGTGTGTTGAGGTCTGTCTTCGGGTGTGTGTGTGTGTTGAGGTGTGTGTGTGTGTGTGTGTGTGTGTGTGTGTGTGGAGGTCTGTCTTCGGGTGTGTGTGTTGAGGTCTGTCTTCGTGTGTGTGTGTGTGTGTGTGTGTGTGTGTGTGTGTGTGTGTGTGTGTGTGTGTGTGTGTGTGTGTGTGTGTGTGTGTGTGTGTGTGTGTGTGTGTGTGTGTGTGTGTGTGTGTGTGTGTGTGTGTGTGTGTGTGTGTGTGTGTGTGTGTGTGTGTGTGTGTGTGTGTGTGTGTGTGTGTGTGTGTGTGTGTGTGTGTGTGTCTTCGGGGGTGTGTGTGTGTGGAGGTCTGTGTGTGTGTGTGTGTGGAGGTCTGTGTGTGTGTGTGTGTGTGTGTTGAGGTCTGTCTGTGTGTGTGTGTGTGTGTGTGTGTGTTGAGGTCTGTGTGTGTGTGTTGAGGTCTGTGTGTGTGTTGAGGTGTGTGTGTGTTGAGGTCTGTCTTCATGTGTGTGTGTGATGTGTTCACAGGAGGAGGTCAAGCTGAAGATCAAGGAGCTCAACGAACACATCGTCTGCTACCTGTGTGCTGGTTACTTCATAGACGCCACCACCATCACAGAATGTCTTCACACCTGTGAGTCACCCGTCGTCCAATCACACGCTTCCATCCAGAGAGCATCACAGCACAACGACACAAACTGGAGTAGCTTCTAGTTATGATCTCATCGATCAACTCAACCCACGTAACATAACTATGATGTTATGTTATTGTTATACTAAACTATGATGTACACCACAGGATGTCCCGTTATTGGGATAAACGGGTTAAGTTGGTGGTTATATCTAATCAACTGTTCCTTGACCCAAAAGTAATCTAACCCGCCGGGTTTGGTCACATTCAGAACAGAAGTTATTATAACTTTAAGAGTTATCTTGCTTACAGACAGACAAACGGGGGGAAAAACCAAACCTCCTCCCGTCTGTGACGGCGGAGGTAATAAACGGTTGGATATTAGTTACCGTCGTCTGGAATATTGTTGACCCGTTTATCGACTCAATCGGCCGACGTTAACATCATTTGACGGTCCCTTTCAGCGTGTTGTTTTTTGCGTTGTCACGGAAACAGGCGGCGGTCGATGGTCTGTTATTTGACCGTTAACGTTCGGATTTGCGGTGCATTGATTGAGGAACCGTTAAAAGGCGGCGGCGGAGGTCCCGTTATTGGAAATGAAAGCACGCCCTCGGGCGTTATCGACCGATCACAATCAATTATTCTCCGGTGCGGCAGAACCGCGTGAGCCTCTAATGACAGGTCGTCCTATTTGGTTGGCAGCGTGTTCTGCGGAGGAGGCGGAGGAGCGCTGGATCACCGCCGCCCCTCGGCCTAAACCTTCTGCAGCTTATGTTGATATGATGTTTAGAGCGGGATAAATCATTAAATCGTCAAACGACGTTCATGATTTGTGTTGTTGTTGAGGCTGTATAAGATGGGTTAACAACAGGCTAATAAACAAACCTTAGAGTTTACCATTTAGAGTTAGTGTATGGATAATGGATCTGTTTTTACAACTGTAGCTGACCGGACGCTTTCAAGTGTTCTGGTCGAGGAGGTGCTCTCTAAACCAGGGGAGGTGCTCTCTAAACCAGGGGAGGTGCTCTCTAAACCAGGGGAGGTGCTCTCTAAACCAGGGGAGGTGCTCCCCAGACCAGGGGAGGTGCTCCCCAGACCAGGGCTAGACGGTGCTCCCCAGACCAGGGCTAAACGTTGTCTCTCTGTCTCTCTGTCTCTCTGTCCTGCAGTCTGCAAGAGCTGCATCGTGAAGTACCTGCAGACCAGCAAGTACTGCCCCATGTGTAACATCAAGATCCACGAGACCCAGCCGCTGCTCAACCTCAAGCTGGACCGGGTCATGCAGGACATCGTCTACAAGCTGGTCCCCGGGCTGCAGGAGAGTGAGTCACCGTGATGGATGATGGATATTTATATATAACTTATATATATATAATATAATATAAGGGACGGCTGGTTAAAGAGCCTCTGTGTTTCCACCAGGTGTGATGTTGATTGGCTGTTGCTTGTGACATCAAGATTCAAGATAACTTTATTTATCCCGAGGGAAATTAAGGTGCAACAGTTGACACAGGGGGAATAAATGCACACAAAAATATACTAATACCTAAAAACTAAAAACTAAATAACAACTAACCAAAACTAGTATAAACAAAATATAACTAAAATAACTCTAAATTAAATCTAAATGTATTGATGGGTGAATTGCACAATTTACAGTATTATTACAGTAATACGTAGGTATATACAATACACAACAATACGTATAGTGCAAATTGGCAGTAATAATATATTAATAAATAACTCGGATGTGTCAATAGTGACATGTGAAAAGTGAAAAGTGAAATAGAATTTACAGTGCAAAATTACAGTGAAATGATTTACAGTGTGTTGACCAAAAAAATAATAATAATAACAGTGCGTTGGCCTCAGGTCACTGAGTCTCCACTGTCCCTCTCACGACCCTAGGTGATGAATTATAGAGAGTGATGGCCACAGGAAGAAAGGACTTCCTGTGGCGTTCTGTGGTACACCTGGGTGGAATGAGTATGTTGCTGAAGGTGCTTCTGTATGAGGTCAGCACCTGATGGAGAGGGTGAGAGTTGTTGTCAAGGATACTACGCAGCTTGCGCAGCATCCTCCTCTCAGACACATCACAAGTGAGATGTATGATGGTCGGTACTGTTGGGCTGATCCAGCCATCAGAGATGGGTGGACAGACACCCACTGGGTCGGCAGTAGCTATAACGGGTTTTCTGGAAACCGGAAGGTTGTTGGCTCCTCCTTCTTCCTAGCCATGGTGTCCCTGAGGGCCATCTCCTTGCATGGCTATGAAGGAAGCGAGGGATCGAACCAGCAACCAACTTCCGGTTGCTGGTTCGATCCCTCACTGCAAGGAGACAGCCAGCTGACTAGGAGGGAGGCGACTAGCCAAGTGTGGAGGTGACCCTGAGCACCCTAACTGCTCCTGACCGGCCGGCTGTCTCCTTGCATGGCTGAGGATGAATTAGTGAGTCAACATGAGGCTTAACTTGAAAAGCTCTTTGGCTCTTGGTTGTATAAACGCTGAATAAATGTCCATTTACCCTGATGTCACTAACGGAAAGAGTGTTGCCCAGCGCCCAACACCTGGTGGATGTTCCCGTGGAGCTCTGATTGGAGGTTAACGGTGTGCTCCCCCTCTAACCCCCCCCCCCCCCCCCCCCCCCCCCCCAGGTGAAGACCGGAGGATCAAGGAGTTCTACCAGTCCCGGGGCCTGGAGCGGGTCATCCAGCCCGGCGGAGACGGTAAGCTTCCGGAGCCTTCCTCCAGCCCTCCTGACTGGGAAACCCTCTGCTGTGGGACTAGATTTAGATGTGTATATACGGATTGATTTAGAAATATATAGTCTGTGAGTTCCTTGGTGTGGTTATATTTATTGGTAGCAGTGTTGGCCTGATCATGACCCCCCGTGTGCGTGTGCGCGTGTGTGTGCGTGTGTGCGCGCGCGCGCGCGTGTGTGTGTGTGTGTGTGTGTGTGTGTGTGTGTGTGTGTGTGTGTGTGTGTGTGTGTGTGTGTGTGTGTGTGTGTGTGTGTGTGTGTGTGTGTGTGTGTGTGTGTGTGTGTGTGTGTGTGTGTGTGTGTGTGTGTGTGTGTGTGTGTGTGTGTGTGTGTGTGTGTGTGTGTGTGTGTGTGTGTGTGTGTGTGTGTGTGTTCTCAGATGGGATGCCTGACTCCACAGGGCTCCCGTACACCAGCTTCGACCACACCAAGGCTCACTTCTACCGCTACGATGAGCAGGTGTCGCTCTGCCTGGAGAGACACAGGTGACCCCCCGCACTGCACGGATGGTTTATATTCATTTACATTACATGTACTATGGGGTGTATGGACATACTTCCTTAAGTGGGTGTCATCTAATGTAAAGTCAATACATATATATTGTATATAATAATTATTTTATATATATAATTATAATATTTATATTTATAATTAATTTAGAATTTAATTATTATTATATAAATATGTATATATTTAATAACTAATGTTTTATTTTAGTAATTGTATTTGAATGGTTTAATAGATGTGGTTAGTGTGACTCAGTTCAGATATTAAATGTAATGATGTGTTTTTCTCCAGCTCAACACATCCGGGGAAAGACAAAAACAAACTGACCCTTCAGGTGAGTTTTAAAATCACAACAAAGTGAGTGGAGTTGACCTTAAGATCCAAGCCCGTCATGGGAACCGGTTGGCTCTCATTAAGAAGGTTCTGTAATGACTCCACTTGGCCAGCAGAGGTCGCTGTCGACTTGTTTTGGTCTGAGGCGTCAGACCGATGTTCTAAATCTCTCATTGAATGATCTATTATTTATGAATGTTTTATTTTATTTTATTTATTCACTTGTTCATTTGTTTTTTTATGAATAATATATGAATAAATCGAGATTAAACATTAAACACAGCCGGTTGACTCTACATTTTTTTTTTGTGTGTAGCAGAAGTTTGTCCGCTGTTCTGTTCGGGCCGAAGTCAGACACCTCAGGAAGGTCCTCTGTCACCGGCTGAACGTGGAGAAACACCAGGTGTGTGTTTTCTGGGTTGTTTTGAGTTGGATTTCTTCCATATGTATGTTTTCCTGTTTTTAAACATTAAGTATAGTAAGTATTTATAATATTTAAGGATGTAATAGTAATTGTAGCTCATGGTTCCAACGCTGCCCTGCTCATGAGCCCTTCCCTGGTGTCTGGATTGGTCTAGTTAATGTGGTCATTTAGTTGCCTTCACATAATTATTAAACTAAGATTCTTAACTTCTTCAGGTCCAGATGCTCTTCAATAACGAGTCTCTACCCGATCACATGACCATGAAGAGGTTGTGGCTCTCGCACTGGTTTGGCAAGGTACTGTCTAACCCCTACCTGCTCCTTAATGACCCGTCTCTGTACCGTCGAACCCCTACCTGCTCCTTAATGACCCGTCTCTGTACTGTCTAACCCCTACCTGCTCCTTAATGACCCGTCTCTGTACTGTCTAACCCCTACCTGCTCCTTAATGACCCGTCTCTGTACTGTCTAACCCCTACCTGCTCCTCAATGACCCGTCTCTGTACTGTCTAACCCCTACCTGCTCCTTAATGACCCGTCTCTGTACTGTCTAACCCCTACCTGCTCCTTAATGACCTGTCTCTGTACTGTCTAACCCTACCTGCTCCTTAATGACCCGTCTCTGTACTGTCTAACCCCTACCTGCTCCTTAATGACCCGTCTCTGTACTGTCTAACCCCTACCTGCTCCTTAATGACCTGTCTCTGTACTGTCTAACCCCTACCTGCTCCTCAATGACCCGTCTCTGTACTGTCTAACCCCTACCTGCTCCTTAATGACCCGTCTCTGTACTGTCTAACCCCTACCTGCTCCTTAATGACCTGTCTCTGTACTGTCTAACCCCTACCTGCTCCTTAATGACCTGTCTCTGTACTATCTAACCCCTACCTGCTCCTTAATGACCCGTCTCTGTACTGTCTAACCCCTACCTGCTCCTTAATGACCCGTCTCTGTACTGTCTAACCCCTACCTGCTCCTTAATGACCTGTCTCTGTACTGTCTAACCCCTACCTGCTCCTTAATGACCTGTCTCTGTACTGTCTAACCCCTACCTGCTCCTTAATGACCTGTCTCTGTACTGTCTAACCCCTACCTGCTCCTTAATGACCTGTCTCTGTACTGTCTAACCCCTACCTGCTCCTTAATGACCTGTCTCTGTACTGTCTAACCCCTCTAGGCCCAGCCGCTGGTCCTTCACTACACAGTAAAAGACAAGAGAAGATAGTGGAAGGTCTTCAACACCAGCTGTATATATTTTGTATGATAAATATTCTATTTTAATAGTCTTTGTGTACATAAACTTATTTTCCTTGTTTTGTATTTTTGAAAATAAATTTCACATGAAAGATAAAAAGTTGTTTATTTTCTGGGTTTCCTCTAGCAGTGTGACGGTTGCTAGTTTGAGTGTCTGGTCCTCGAGGCGGGGCTGCGGTGGTTAGTTGTTGTCTTTCATGGCCGTCTGTGACCTTACGTTAACGTGTGGGTAGCTAGTGAGCTAGCTTATGGCTGATGCTAGGCGGGGCTGGGTAATCGGGACTCTGGAGGTTCTGGGTTTGATTCCCACAAAGTTCACACTGTACAATTAAACTAAGTCACTTTTGGATAAAAGCATCAGCTATCTGTAATATTGAAAACAATATATCAAGTTAGTACCTAAATTGCAATAATTAGGACTACTGTTAATAAAAATTATAATTTGATTTATTAAAATTAAATAAACAAGGAATTGAATGAGTTTTCTCGCCAATTTAAGAGTCTACTCTACGTAATGGAACGTCTGTTTCCTAGTTAACTCGCACTTTATCATTCAAGCGTTTTAAGATTTGCCCGGACCTACTTTACATCACCTCGTGCCGGGGATCGGAAGCACAGTTGGACAGGCATATCTCTTGAGTGGCCACTAGAGTTCGCTGTTGGCTCAGTGACGGCTCCGTTAAAAGTCACCACCAGGTGTCACTGTTGGCTCACTGACTGCTCTGTTACAATTGACCACCAGAGGTCACTGTTCGCTCACTGACTGCTCGGTTAAAAGTGACCAGCAGAGATCGCTGTTGGCTCACTGACTGCTCGGTTATAAGTGACCAGCAGAGGTCGCTGTTGGCTCACTTGACGGCTCCATTAAAAGTGACCACAAGAGGTCGCTGTTGGCTCACTGACGGCTCCGTTAAAAGTGACCACAAGAGGTCACTGTTGTCTCACTGACGGCTCCGTTAAAAGTGACCAGCAGAGGTCGCTGTTGGCTCACTGACGGCTCCGTTAAGCACAGCCTGTCAGCCTGTCTACCGTATTGTGTATTCAACAGTGATTCAAGTGTCCGTATTGTGAAGTAAATCATTGCTTTCATCGGGGTTCAGGCCATATGGGGCTCGTAGAACCGCATTGGGTCGGTCCGTAGCCTGTATTTTACGTGGCCTATTTATTTACAATAGGCCTTTTAATTTCATCAATTAATTTGAACAAGAACAGTGAGCGACGACCATAGGCCTAAATATAAATAATATTCAACGTATAATATACAGTAATAGTACAAAGTGAGTTGGAGAGGTGATTTATTCATTTTAAGGCCTGATAATAATTTTGTAAAAAGTCTTCGATTGTTTTATAGTTGACGTGAAACAAGAAGTCACAATCACATTTTAACAAAAGGAGTTTAAACGAATTAATCTAAAACCCAGCAATTATCATCTAGGGCCCGTTTTACTCTGGAAGAAGACACGTTGATAGAAGATGTTACAAGGTTTATGTAAATGTATATTTATATTTGTACATCCTCAAGAAATATCCTTCAAGGCTATCGGTGAAACGATGTCTGATCCTTAAGCAATAGATGGCCCATGTTCATCAATTGTTAAAATAATAATTATGCCTACATTTATATTATTTTATTTATGTTTCTAAATAAATTAGCTAGGAGTTTTCTCTTCCGTGAAAGAAGCTGCTCTACGTGATGGAGTTAAATTCGTAGGTTATTTAAGTTTCCTAGTTTATTCACAGGAAAATATTTAAGTATTAAATATATTATATAAATATTTAATATTTTACACCAAAAAAATAATATAGATTTATATTTGATCTGAAATAATAACAATTAGGCCTGTAAGGGTATACTATATATTGTGAATATTGTTATTATTGTTATTAATATTATTATTATTATTATTATTATTTTTGCCTGACAATAATACTTATAATTCTTAATAATAATAATAATCTGCTACGCCTGGCGTTTGGAGGCCGTGGGCCTCGATCAGGAGGTCCATGACTGAGCCTCTTAGGAACGGAGCCACAGGTCAGTGCTGAGGAATGCTGACCGCTCCTCCTTACAGGAGGAGGAGGAGGAGGAGAAGGAGGAGGAGGAGGAGGAGGAGAGGTCCCGGAGCCGACCGACCTCCAGCTGGCCGTCCAGAGCGGCTCAGACCACTTGTTCTCACTGAGCCATAAAAGGACCACTTGACTTCTCAACCTCCTTCCAGGCGATTGGCTCCATTGTGTGAGGGCCCCTCCACCCCGGGTGGGGTGGAGGGGCCCTCACTCCTCTCTCACTCCCCAATACAAGATATACCACATGTCCTCAGAGAGAGGGAGAGAGAGACAGAGAGAGAGACAGAGAGAGAGAGAGAGAGAGAGAGAGAGAGAGAGAGAGAGAGAGAGAGAGAGAGAGAGAGAGAGAGAGAGAGAGAGAGAGTTACACTCCCACTTCCAGGACCCCCCCCTATTGTGTCCCTAGTTTATTCATTAGTGGCCATTTGCTATTCATGGTGGGCGGGAGGAGAAAGCGGCGCGCGGCAGATGCCGTGTTGCTCGCGCCTGGCTGCAGGCTGGTTATGTCGATCCATCATGGCGACGAGCTGTGTGTCCGCCGCACACAATAAAGGAACACATATGGCGCAGGGCGGCAACACGCTTCTCTATGGCCGTCGTGTTGTTGTGTTGTTGTGTGTGTGTGTGTTCAGTGTGATCCGAGACGCCTCTGAGGGGGGGGGGGGGGTGCTTGTTGTGAGTTAACCGGATGGTTGCTGGGTCGATCCCCCCCCCCAAAAAAAACGGTGGAGGTGTCCCTGAGCAAGACACCCCCCCCCCCTCACCCCTCACTGCTCCTCACCTGCTGGTTGCCCCCCCTGCATGGCTGACTACACCGTCAGTGGATGGGTGGATGTGTGTATGGATGGATGTGTGTGTGTTTGGATGGATGTGTGTGTGTATGGATGGATGTGTGTGTGTATGGATGGATGTGTGTGTGTATGGATGAGGTGTGTGTAATAGGATGTGTGTGAGGCATGACTTGTAAAGCGCTTTGGATAAAAAGCTATATATATAAAATATATATATATATATATATATATATATCTTTATATATTTATCGAGGAGAAGGTGATCGATCAAAGTGATCCCCTTATCGCTGCAGCGTGCAGGTTCATGAGGTGTGGAGGAATAATGATAATATGTTTGTTTTTTAAAGTATTATTATTATTATTATTTTTTTAATATACTATTTGTGTCGAGGTTGCAGTGTTGTGCGCGAGGCCTGTATATATATAAATTCACACTCGTGGGATTGACAGTCATCGAACACAATGGGAAGACTCATAAATATCATAATCGCTTTATTTACACATAGATGCTGATTAAATAGAATGTTACAATAAAATTATCGCATAGGATGTGTGTCGTTTATGTACATAAACCCCGGCGTGGAAACAAAGGTGGGCGATATGCTCGATTTTTTGCATTCGGCTATGAAAAATAATAATAATATTAATAATAATAATTATAATAATTCTTCCCTGCGTGCATGCCGACACATGTAACGGTGGACACACAACGGTACACCCACGACGGGACGGATGGAGTCCCTCCCAACCCCCTGGATGAGTCTCCCACATCTGGACTCTCTCTCTCTCTCTCTCATGCTTCCCTGATCGATCCCCGATCGATCGATCGATTGGATCAGCACCGGAGGCTGAGCCCTCAGAGGTCCTCTCGTACCGCCATCATTCGGTTCACATATCCGGATTATAATCCTCCGATAATTCGGTGTCCCGGACGACAGACCACGTGGGAGGAGTCTCCGCGCGTCCGTTGATCAATCAGTAAAGATGGAGAACCCATGAAACAGAACCCAAATGAAAGAAAAAATCCATAAAGGAATATCGATATATTCTCCTTTTCATCATCAATATCCGTGCAAAAAAGTTTTTTTGGGGGAAGGAACAAAAAAAGGCCCCATTTTTGTAGTTTAGTTATTGTTGTTTTGTTGTTCGTAAAACTCGCGGACCTCGCGCTGTCAATCATCCACTTCGATCTCCTCATCCTCATCATCCTCCTCCTCCTCCTCCTCCTCCGAGAACTCGTCCGTGGTGTGGTCTCGCGAGGACCCCGGGGACCGCGGGAAGACGCCGCCGCCGCCGCGCCGGTGGTGGTGACGACGGGACGGGGAACCGCTCGGGGAGACGGACACGCCACCACCTCCTCCTCCTCCTCCCTCTCCTCCCCCCTCTCTTCCTCCTCCTCCCCCCTCTCCCCCATCATCCCCATCCTCCATCATCTCCTCCATCTCCTCCATCTCCTCCAGCTCGTCCATCTCCTCCATGGTGACCAGCTTCTGCAGGGCCTGCGGGGGGATCTTCTTCAGCGACTCCACGTCGGCCTTCATCTCCTCCAGGTCCCGCTTCAGCTTGGCGCGCCGGTTCTGGAACCACGTGATGACCTGCGCGTTGCTGAGGCCCAGCTGCTGGGCGATGTGGTCCCGGTCCGCCGGGCTCAGGTACTTCTGGTACAGGAAGCGCTTCTCCAGCTCGTAGATCTGGTGGTTGGTGAAGGCCGTGCGCGACTTCCGCCGCTTCTTGGACGCGCTGCTGCGCTGGCCGAACGCGTTCACGTGCTCGCGACCTGGAGGAGAGGGAAGAGGAGGAGGGAGGATGGAGGGAGAGGAGGAGGAGGAAGAAGAGGGGTTAGGACACTATAGGTCACATGATCCGAGGGTCGCGGGAGACCCTAAACCCCATATAGTAGGCCTACTGTCAACACCGAAAGGGATTTATCAGTGTGTTATCACACACTGAAGTACACATTATTATCGATAATATTAATATCAATAATTATAATTATAACAATAGTGATAATAATAAGCATTATATTAATAATGTATCACCCTGTCACTTAACGTTATAATATTTAGACCAAGTCGAACCTACAGGCCTTTATAAAAAATATCAAGTTATACGTATAATAGTTATAAGTTATAGTCATAATAGTTATATATATATATATATATATATAATATATTATAATATGTAAGAGTTATACCCACACATTATAATTAATAAGCCAGTAGGCCCCTTATAGCTAATATTAAACAGTTAGGCCTCCTCATGATAATATAGACTATAAAAATAATACTAATACTCATAATACTATTTAAACTGCTACTAATAATAATACAGTATAGCATAACATAACATAACAACAGTGTCATAACATAGAGATGAATGTGAATCATAACCGGCTATTATAACATAATATCAACAACAACAACACATGGTTTTGGAGGTGAATATGGATCATAATACCACATAACAACATATGAATACGAAGGTACACGCTGACCTCCAGGCCTTTGACTCATAACTTGTAATATAACATATTATATGTATAACCATCTTGTAATATAACATGGTTTTGGAGGTGAATATCATAATACAACCATACAACACAATATGAGTAATGGAGGTATGACTCCAGGCCTTTGTGTAATAACTTCTATATAATATATTATGTATTATGTATAACTATGTTGTAATATAACATGGTATTGGAGGTGAACGTGGGTCATAACATAACTCCATATGAGTAATGGAGGTATGACTCCAGGCCTTTGTATAATAACTTATAACTTATATACAACTTATATATAATATATAATATGGATAATCATGTTGTAATATAACATGGTTGGAGGTGAACATGGATCATAACATAACATAACGCCATATGAGTAATGGAGGTGTTACCTTCGGCCGCCTGGATGACGCTGACCTCCAGGCCTTTGAACGTCTTGCTGGCCAGCTCCTCCAGGGCGCACAGCGGGGACGACGGCGTCGTCAGGCCGTTCCTGACCGCCGCGCTACAGCCGCTCACCTTCTCCGGGACCCGGCGGCACGGGGCGGGCGGGCAGACCCCGGAGACCCCTGTCCCTGTCCCCGTCCCACCGACGCCGCCGCCGGGCTTCTTCACGGAGGACGGCTTGCTGAGGATGTCCTCGATGCTGAAGGGCGTCAGCGGCTTGTTGGAGTTGGCCGGCGGCGGCAGCTGGTCGAGCGGCGGCGGCCCCACCACCCGCCTCCTGCTCCGGGGCTCCTCGCCGCTCGACTGCAGCAGCAGCGCGGAGCTCGTCTTCATGCCGGAGGTCATCGCGGTTCTCCAGCTCCCCCCCACCACCACCACCCTCAACACCACCCTCACCACCACCCTCAACACCACCACCCTCCCCTCGCTGCCTCGTCGCTCGCTGCACCCAAAAGTACAAGACTACCGCCGCCGAGCAGAAAGCGGGCTACTTCATCCACCCCGGGGTGTCCCGGAGAGCCCGCTGCCCGCTGGCCGGTGCCGCTTCAGCCGCGTAACCGCGTCGCGTTACCGCCGCGTAACGCGGGTCTCTCCGCCGCTTTCTGGACCGAGTGAAGCCGCTTCCTAACTCGCCGGAGAGGAGTAGTAGTTGTTGTAGTTGTTGTTGTTGTCGGCGGAGGAGTCCGACATGCTGCGGGCGGAGTCCAGCTGAAACTCTCTCAGTGCGCTCCTCCGCGCACCTCCATGACCACTTTACACACACACACACACACACACACACACACACACACACACACACACACACACACACACACACACACACACACACACACACACACACACACACACACACACACACACACACACACACACACACACACACACACACACAGAAACACACACACACACACACACACACACAGAAACACACACACAAACACACACACACACAAAGTCTCTGGGAGTGCCGGGAGGAGGAACCCTGCGAGGAGCGGACCTGGTCCCGAGGAGCGCGAGGAGAAAGTAACGCCGCTAACGAGACGCCGTTGATTGGGCGAAGTTCAATTAGAGGAGCCGTCCGCCGCCGCGCGCCCCAGCCGCCCCGCGTCTTAAAGGGCCAGGCGCGAGAAGTAATTGGCCGCGGGAAAAGGAGGAGGAGGAGGAGGAGTCTCTCTCTCTCTCTCTCTCTCTCTCTCTCTCTCTCTCTCTCTCTCTCTCTCTCTCTCTCTCTCTCTCTCTCTCTCTCTCTCTCTCTCTCTCTCTCTCTCTCTCTCTCTCTCTCTCTCTCTCTCTCTCTCTCTCTCTCT
>CM051001.1:27550736-27580736 GCA_027704905.1 Muraenolepis orangiensis
GAACACGCTTAGTAGTACTACGCCTAAGTACTCAGACTATGGTCAATGGACCGCATTGATACCCAAAGCACTTTACAATTATTGCCTCACGTTTACCAATGAATTCACCCATCTATCACTCATTCAGTCACACATTCACACACACATCACACACACATCACACACACACACACACACACACACACACACACACACACACACACACACACACACACACACACACATCACACACACACATCACACACACACATTCACACGTTACACACATTCATATACACATTCATCCTCCACCGGTGATGTCAGCCATGCAAGGAGACAGCCTGGTGAGGAGCAGTTAGGGTGCCTTGCTCAGGGACACCTCCACACTTGGCCAGGAGGAGGAGGAGGAGGAGGAGGAGGAGGAGGAGGAGGAGGAGGAGGAGGAGCCGGGGATCGAACCTGTGACCTTCCGGTGGCCAACTGACAACCTGCTCTTCTACCTGCTGATATACTGCTGCATGCAGAAGAGCGTTTGTGGAGGACGAGGATGGAGTTTCAGTTTTGCATGGTAGTAGTTTACCATAGTGTTGACAACAGGCTGGTGAAAACTGGGTGGTGTAATAGAGGTGGTGTATGGAGGTAGGACAGGGTGGTGTAATAGAGGTGGTGTATGGATGTAGAACAGGGTGGTGTAATAGAGGTGGTGTATGGATGTAGGACAGGGTGGTGTTATAGAGGTGGTGTATGGAGGTAGGACAGGGTGGTGTAATAGAGGTGGTGTATGGAGGTAGGACAGGGTGGTGTAATAGAGGTGGTGTATGGAGGTAGGACAGGGTGGTGTAATAGAGGTGGTGTATGGAGGTAGAACAGGGTGGTGTAATAGAGGTGGTGTATGGATGTAGAACAGGGTGGTGTTATAGAGGTGGTGTATGGATGTAGAACAGGGTGGTGTTATAGAGGTGGTGTATGGAGGTAGAACAGGGTGGTGTAATAGAGGTGGTGTATGGAGGTAGAACAGGGTGGTGTAATAGAGGTGGTGTATGGCGGTAGAACAGGGTGGTGTAATAGAGGTGGTGTATGGAGGTAGGACAGGGTGGTGTAATAGAGGTGGTGTATGGAGGTAGAACAGGGTGGTGTAATAGAGGTGGTGTATGGCGGTAGAACAGGGTGGTGTAATAGAGGTGGTGTATGGAGGTAGAACAGGGTGGTGTAATAGAGGTGGTGTATGGAGGTAGAACAGGGTGGTGTTATAGAGGTGGTGTATGGAGGTAGAACAGGGTGGTGTTTTAGAGGTGTATGTTGTATGGATCTAGAACGGGTGGTGTAGTGGCGGTGGTGTATAGATCTAAACAGGGTGGTGTAGTGGCGGTGGTGTATTGATCTAAACAGGGTGGTGTAGTGGCGGTGGTGTATTGATCTAAACAGGGTGGTGTAGTTTAAATGACCTGTTATCCTGTACCTCCATAATGAACCTCTGAAGGCGTCGATAGCTCTGTGTTGGTTCACTCCGCTCATTGACTTTGTGTCAGGCCGCGCTGTTCGCTTTTAAGCGCTATCGGCCCGGAGGAAGCCACGCCCCCTCCTCACTGTCGCTGAACAGCCAATAGCAGGCTCAGGCCATCCACAGTTCTCGAGGTGGGAACCACATTTTAGAGTTTAAGACTTAACTTAGCAGCTAGTATTCCCCTAGTATTCCACTAGTATGTGGCGAGCATGTGCTGTGATACTCTGTGCTCTGATTGGCTGTCCCGTGACAGGGCCGCGTTCCGATTGGCTGTGCTGTGACATGTGGCGTATAGCGTGAAGCTCAGCAGGGAAACACACGGAAACACACAGAAACGCACGCACGCACGCACGCACGCACGCACGCACGCACGCACGCACGCACGCACGCACACACACACACACACTGTGGAGCACTCTTCCCTCTTTCTCCCAGAGCCTCTCAGCCACCAGGAGGACGGAGGAGACACACCAGCCCTCACACTCAGATGTCTTCATCTGTGCAAGAATTACCCTCTCCCTACGATTCCTTCCTTTACCCCTCTACTCCTCACCCAGCCTCCCCTAACCTCTCCTCCCCTAACCTCTCCTCCCTACCTCCCCTCACACCCATCCTCCCCTAACCTCTCCTCCCCTAACCTCTCCCCCCCTCACACCCAGTCTCCCCTAACCTCTCCTCCCCTCACACCCAGCCTCCCCTCACCTCTCCTCCCCTCACACCCAGCCTCCCCTCACCTCTCCTCCCCTCACACCCAGCCTCCCCTCACCTCTCCTCCCATCACACCCAGCCTCCCCTAACCTCTCCTCCCCTAACCTCTCCTCCCCTCACACCCATCTTCCCCTAACCTCTCCTCCCCTAACCTCTCCTCCCCTCACACCCATCCTCCCCTAACCTCCTCCCCTAACCTCTCCTCCCCTCACACCCAGCCTCCTCTAACCTCTCCTCCCCTCACACCCAGCCTCCCCTCACCTCTCCTCCCCTCACACCCAGCCTCCCCTCACCTCTCCTCCCCTCACACCCAGCCTCCCCTCACCTCTCCTCCCCTCACACCCAGCCTCCCCTCACCTCTCCTCCCCTAACCTCACCTCCCCTCACACCCAGCCTCCCCTCACCTCTCCCCCCCTCACACCCAGCCTCTCCCCCAGCTACTAAGAGAAAGACAGACTAGTTTTAGAGAAAGCTGCTGCAGAACTGACTTAAAACAATTCTTATATCTTAATGTGTCTTCCTCTTCCTGCTGGTTGGAGGGTTTCTTCCCAGTCGGAGGTCTCAGGGTGAGATAGATAGGGGAGAACCGTGGGAGGGTTCCTGTATCTCTGGGATAACGTTGTACTTCCAGTCCTCTCCTCTTGGCTCTTCGCGCTGTTTTCCCACGGAACCCCCCTTCCCCCCCCCCTCCCCCAGCCCTCTACAACCATTCCCCTCAAGCCCCCCAGCCCTGCTGTCCCCCCTCCCCCACCGTCCCTCTCCAGCGACAACATACCTGTTCTCTCTCCCCCACCACTACCACTACCTCACCCCTCCCCCATCAACACAACAGAGACTCTTCCTGCCCCCACACACGGCACACAGACCTTCACAGCTGAGCAGGTGAGGAAAGTGCTGTGCAGGCTCCACCCAGGCAAGGCTGCAGGTCCTGACGGCGTCAGCCCGAGGGTCCTCAAAACTTGTGCTGCCCAGCTGAGTCCTGCAGTACATCTTCAACCTGAGCATGAGACTGGAGAGGGTCCCTGTGCTGTGGAAGACATCCTGCCTGTTGCCGGTTCCGAAGAAGGCACGTCCCAGCACCTCTAACGACTAGAGACCGGTGGCGCTGACGTCCCACGTGTCGAAGTCCTTTGAGAGGCTGGTCCTGTCGCTTCTTCGGCCCCTGGTCAGATCATCGCTGGACCCTCTTCAGTTTGCCTACCAGCCGAAGCTGGGAGTGGAGGACGCCATCATCTTCCTGCTTCATCGTGCCTACGCCCACTTGGACAGACCCGGGAGCACTGTGAGAATCATGTTTTTTGACTTCTCCAGTGCGTTCAACACCATCCGGCCTGCCCTGCTGGGGAGTAAGCTGACGGCGATGAAGGTGGACTCTTCCCTGGTTTCCTGGATTATAGACTATTTGACGGGTCGTCCACAGTTTGTCAGACTGCAGGACTGTGTGTCTGACACTGTGGTCAGCAGCACTGGTGCTCCACAGGGAACGGTTCTTTCCCCATTCCTGTTCACCCTTTACACCTCAGACTTCCAGTTCAACTGCCAGAGTCCTGCCACCTGCAGAAGTTCTCGGACGACTCTGCAGTTGTTGGTTGTGTCAGCGAGGGAAACGATGAGTACAGGGGCGTCGTGGACTCCTTCGTTGAGTGGTGTGAGCGGAACCACATGCAGCTCAACACAGACAAGACGAAGGAGATGGTGGTGGACTTCCGCAGGAGGAAATCTACCCCCACACCCATTTCCATCAAGGGTGTGTCCGCAGAAGTTGTTCAGGAATATAAATACCTGGGAGTTCACCTGGACAAGGTCTGGGCCAAGAACTCTGAGGCCGTGTACAAGAAGGGCCAGAGCCGCCTCTACTTCCTGTGGAGGCTCCGGTCCTTCAACGTTTGTAACAAGATGCTGAAGATGTTCTACCAGTCGGTGGTAGCCAGTGCCATCTTCTCCGGTGTTGTGTGCTGGGGAAGCAGGTTGAGGTCAGCAGACGCCAACAAGATCAGCAGGATCGTCAGGAAGGCTGGCGCTGTCCTGGGGGTCCAGCTGGACTCCTTGTTGGTGGTGTCTGAGAGGAGGATGCTGCGCAAGCTGCGTAGTATCCTTGACAACAACTCTCACCCTCTCCATCAGGTGCTGACCTCATACAGAAGCACCTTCAGCAACATACTCATTCCACCCAGGTGCACCACAGAACGCCATAGGAAGTCCTTTCTTCCTGTGGCCATTAGACTCTTTAATTCATCTACCTCGGGTCGTGAGAGGGACAGTGGAGACTCAGTGACCTGAGGTCAACGCACTGTAAATCCTTTCACTGTAATTTTGCACTGTAAATTCAATTTCACTTTTCACTTTTCACTTGTCACTTTTTCAGTACTCATCTGAATTATTTATTAGTATTTTATTACTGCCAATTTGCACTATACATATTATTGTATATTGTATATACCCACGTATTACTGTAATAATAATGTAAATTGTGCAATTCATATATATACATTTAGATTTCATTCAGATTTCATTTAGTTATATTTTGTTCATACTAGTTTAGTTTAGTTTGTTGTTATTTAGTTTTAGGTATTGTATATTTGTGTGTGCATTTATTCCCCCTGTTTCAACTGTTGCACCTTCATTTCCCTCGGGATAAATAAAGTCTCTTGAATCTTGAAGAAACTCCTGGACGTCCTCCAGCACACTTATCTTAACACTTATCTTATCTCAAATGATAATCTGAAGCACAACGACACCAAGTCCCAGTTGCTCTCGTAATCGGGATGTTTCTTGTAACATCTTCGACGGCTGTATTCTAAAAGAGATGAGAATACAGATGGTCACTCAGATGGTAACCCCATTAGCCCCCCCCCCCCCAGGCCCAGGCCCGGGCCCCGGGCCCCGGGCCCTCTCCTGGTCCTACAGCCCGGGTCCCGGCAAGGTGGACGAGGTGGAGGTGGTCGTTTGATGTTGTGATGGATGAAACCAGCAGATACCAGCAGTCACCTTGGGCCCCTCGTCCCTCATCGGGGAGACCCCCTCGAGGCTGAAGATACCAGCAGAGACCCGGGGGCCCTAGTCCATCATCGGGGAGACCTTCATGATAATTAGCAGTGTGACAGGACTCTGGGATGGAGCTTATCTGCCGGCCTGGAACGTGTAGCATAGCCTGTTGATAGGATGGGGCCCCTTCCGCCATGAAGACAAGGTCACCAGGAGGAAGTAGTCTTAGTCGGTTAGGGAGTTTGACTCCACGGTACCCAAAGGTACTGTGTTCGATCCTCGATGTCCACAGTGTCTACCTTTAGGCCTCCGAGAGCAACCCCTACCTGCTCCTTAATGACCCGTCTCTGTACTGTCTAACCCCTACCTGCTCCTCAATGACCCGTCTCTGTACTGTCTAACCCCTACCTGCTCCTTAATGACCCGTCTCTGTACTGTCTAACCCCTACCTGCTCCTTAATGACCCGTCTCTGTACTGTCTAACCCCTACCTGCTCCTTAATGACCCGTCTCTGTACTGTCTAACCCCTACCTGCTCCTTAATGACCTGTCTCTGTACCGTCTAACCCCTACCTGCTCCTTAATGACCCGTCTCTGTACCGTCTAACCCCTACCTGCTCCTTAATGACCCGTCTCTGTACCGTCTAACCCCTACCTGCTCCTTAATGACCTGTCTCTGTACTGTCTAACCCCTACCTGCTCCTTAATGACCCGTCTCTGTACTGTCTAACCCCTACCTGCTCCTTAATGACCCGTCTCTGTACCGTCTAACCCCTACCTGCTCCTTAATGACCCGTCTCTGTACTGTCTAACCCCTACCTGCTCCTTAATGACCTGTCTCTGTACCGTCTAACCCTACCTGCTCCTTAATGACCTGTCTCTGTACTGTCTAACCCCTACCTGCTCCTTAATGACCCGTCTCTGTACTGTCTAACCCCTACCTGCTCCTTAATGACCTGTCTCTGTACCGTCTAACCCCTACTTGCTCCTTAATGACCCGTCTCTGTACCGTCTAACCCCTACCTCCTCCTTAATGACCTGGATCTTATCCAAGTCACTAAATTGTGAATGGTGAACCCACCAATGAGGCTTCCACATGTAACATGTTGGGTGTATAATTGTGGTCAGTATTGTAATATTAATGAATTTGATATTTTCAATGTTTAGTGTTAGCTAGTGTAGCAGTAGTGACACTATAGGAAGGAGAGACCAGAGAGGGAAACAACCCCACAACCTACTCACTCTTAACCTCTGACCTTAGTTCTGGGAGTCTCTCTCTCTCTCTCTCTCTCTCTCTCTCTCTCTCTCTCTCTCTCTCTCTCCTCTCTCTCTCTCTCTCTCTCTCTCTCTCTCTCTCTCTCTCTCTCTCTCTCTCTCTCTCTCTCTCACACACACACATGCTTGCACTGAGAGGTAGAGAGTAGAGAGAGAGAGAGATGGATGGGAGAGACAGAGAAATGAAGAGAGAGAAATAGACAGAAAGACACGGGTGAGTGGGTGAGGAGAGAGTGAGAGAGAGAATGGGCGAGAGAGGGCAGGGGGGGGGGGAGGGTGGGGGGAGGGTGGGGGGAGGGTGGGGGGAGGGGAGGGGAGCAGTAGGTGGATGAATGATCTCGATGATTAACACTAAACACACCCAGTAGGAATGTTTGTGATCCTCATCCTTCTCTCCCTCCCTCCCTCCCCCCTACCCGGGCGGGGGGGGAGAGAGGGAAGGATGAAGATCACAAACAGGGGGGGGGAGGGGGGGGGGGAGGGCGGGGGGGGGGGTCCCGGCGAGGGTGTAGGTGGGTGACGGTGGTCCGCTAAGTGGAGCTGAGTTATGGGGCGAAGTGTTTGTTTAGCCATCTGTTAGCGACTCCCTGCTCTGGGTGGAGGTGTGTGTGTGTGTGTGTGTGTGTGTGTGTGTGTGTGTGTGTGTGTGTGTGTGTGTGTGTGTGTGTGTGTGTGTGTGTGTGTGTGGTGTGTGTGTGTGTGTGTGTGTGTGTGTGTGTGTGTGTGTGTGTGTGTGTGTGTGTGTGTGTGTGTGGAGAGCGAGAGCGAGAGAGAGAGAGTGCAGAGAGTGCAGAGGTGGGGCGGGCGGTCGAGGGGATGGCCGCGGGGTTACGCTAACGTAAAGCAGCTGGACGAGGTCCTCTGGCGGCCCCCCCCCCCCCCCCCCCCCCCTAAGGAACCAGGAACCAGGAGAAGGTTCCAGACCGGTTCCCGGGTGAGTCGTGGACACGTTATAAAAAAAAATGTATTTAAGATCGGGAACCAACTGAATGTCCTCGACGATAAACTGCCAAACTATTTCTAAATAAAAACAGAAGTAAAAGCAGCCAACGGCATTGAAAACATAATGTAGAAGATGATGAAGACAGACGTCCTCCATCTCAAATCAAAGCAGCGCGACTGTAATGTTGAAACTCAACTCCTCTCCTGGTCTTCACCTCGACTGATATTAAACACTTCAACATCGCACACATCAACCAACTTAATAAAGAGGGAAATGTGTGAACAAAGGTCCTCTCACACACACACACGCACACACACACACGCACGCACACACACACACACACACACAGGCACACACACACACACACACACCCACACACACATGAACACACATGCACACGCATACAGACACACACACACACACAAACACACACACACTCACACACTCACACACACACACACACACACACACACACACACACACACACACACACACACACACACACACACACACACACACACACACACACACACACACACACACACACACACACACACACACACACACACACACACACACACACACACACACACACACACACACACACACACCATATCTGTAGGCCTCTAATTTAACTCCCCCTCTCTCTCTCTCTCTCTCTCTCTCTCTCTCTCTCTCTCTCTCTCTCTCTTTGTGTAGAACACATTGTTCATTTTCAGCCGTTACCGGGGATCCGGTGATAACCACATTAGGCCCCCTTATTGGCGTGTCGACACGGCGTTCTGAACTAATTACACCGGCTTTTAATAACGCCCGCGCACAAGTCACTTTTTAATCTCACTCTGCTAAATTATTAAGCACCTGCCTCTCCACCCGCTCCTCGCTCCCCTCTGACCACTGATTGGCTGTCGAAGGGGGAATACATTCACACAAAGATTAGTCACCAAACGCTCATAGATAGATAGATAGATAGATAGATAGATAGATAGATAGATAGATAGATAGATAGATAGATAGATAGATAGATAGATAGATAGATAGATGTATATGAAAGATATATATACAGTATATATATACAGTATATATATATATATACAGTATATATATATATGTATATATAGATATATTATATATAGATATATAGATAGATAGATAGATAGAGTGATAGATAGATAGATGGATATGAAAGATATATATATATATATATTATATATTAGATAGATATATTTTAGATAAAATATAAAATAAAGATATATAGATATCTATACATGTATAGATATATATATATATATATATATATATATATATATATATATATATATATACATATTTAGATAGATAGATAGAAACATAGATAGATAGATAAATATATAGATAGATAGATAGATAGATAGATAGATAGATAGATAGATAGATAGATAGATAGATAGATAGATAGATAGATAGATAGATAGATAGATAGATAGATAGATAAATAAATAAATAAATAAATACATATATATATATATATAGATAGCTAGATAGATAGATTGATAGTTAGATAGATGAAAGATAGATAGATAGATAGATAGTTCATAGATATATGAAATATCTATACATTATATATTATATTATATATAGATATAGATATAGATAGATATAGATAGATATATCTATACATATATATATAGATATATATATATAGATATATATATAGATATATATATCTATACATGTATATATATATATCTATATATCTATATTTTATATGTTATCTATAATATATAATATAATATATAATATATATAGATAGTTCATATATCTATGAACTATCTATCTATATATCTATCTTTTATCTATCTAACTATCAACGATCATGAAAGATAGATGAAAGATAGATATATAGATAGATAGTTATATTATATTATATATTATAGATAAAATCTAAAATATATATAGATAGATAGATAGATAGATAGATAGATAGATAGATAGATAGATAGATAGATAGATAGATTGATAGTTTTGTGATATCACACCTTGATTGACAGCTAGAGAGTTTGATAGTTGAGAGTTTGCGGTAAACAAACGGAACAAGCGTTATTTGATTTAGTTTCTCGGAGCTAAAAGCTAATAAAGCGTCTGTGTGTCGACGAGAGGCTAGCGAGGTCAACCTCACATCCACCCTTTATAAAACACGGCGCTGCGATCGATGCTAGCCCGCTCCCTAACGGGAGGCGAGAACCCCGATCTCGCTCGCCTTTCAGACGGCCGTTGATTTTTCCCGCCTCCGCTCTGTCCGTCTCAGAGAAATGTCATGAGAACCGTAACGGCAGAAAGGTCAGCTGAGTGCTAACAGACTCCGACGTGCTTCCATTACGCTAGCCGCTGGCTGTAGCGGCCGCTGACATTTGGTTTGTTTTTACACCGCGTCGCCTCTCACAGCCCTGGCTCCTAATAATGTCACCGTAGGAAGAGGCTGTTTACTACCGCTACCCAACCAACATAGAGCTGGCTGATATAGAGCTAGCTACCATAGAGCCAGCTAATGTAGAGATAGCTAACATACTTACCAAAAAAACATAGAGCCAGCGAACGTACAGCTAGCTAACGTAGAGCTAGCAAATGTAGAGCTAGCTAACAGAGCTACTGAAAACATTAACATATTATAAACTAATTTACATGATTGAGTAACACATAATAATAACATTATAACAAATAATTTTAAAAATACATTACATTATTATTACATTATAACATATCATTATAAAAATACATGATTTAGTAATACATTATTAAGACATTATAACATATTATTATAAAACTACATGCTTTAGTAATACATTATGTATACATTATAACATTTATTATTTATTATTATAAAAATACATGATTTAGTGCTTATATACAATTTGTCTATTAAAATCAACTAAATCAGGAATCAATTAAGTGGCTGTTTTTATCCCACATCACCTCCTCCATCACCTCCTCCTCCATCACCTCCTCCATCACCTCCTCCATCACCTCCCCATCACCTCCCCATCACCTCCTCCATCACCTCCTCCATCACCTCCCCCTCCATCACCTCCCCCATCACCTCCTCCATCTCCTCCTCCATCACCCCCTCCATCACCTCCCCATCACCTCCCCATCACCTCCTCCATCACCTCCTCCATCACCTCCTCCTCCATCACCTCCCCCATCACCTCCCCCTCCATCACCTCCTCCATCACCTCCCCCTCTATCACCTCCTCCATCACCTCCTCCATCACCTCCTCCTCCATCACCTCCTCCATCGCCTCCTCCATCACCTCCCCCATCACCTCCCCCTCCATCACCTCCCCCCCATCACCTCCTCCTCCATCACCTCCTCCATCACCTCCTCCATCACCTCCTCCTCCATCACCTCCTCCATCACCTCCCCCTCCATCACCTCCCCCATCACCTCCCCATCACCTCCTCCATCACCTCCTCCATCACCACCTCCTTCATCACCTCCTCCATCACCTCCCCCTCCATCACCTCCTCCTCCATCACCTCCTCCATCACCTCCTCCATCACTTCCCCCTCCATCACCTCCTCCTCCATCACCTCCCCATCACCTCCCCCATCACCTCCTCCTCCATCACCTCCTCCATCACCTCCCCCATCACCTCCTCCATCACCTCCTCCATCACCACCTCCTCCATCACCACCTCCTCCATCACCTCCTCCATCACCTCCCCCATCACCTCCCCCTCCATCACCTCCCCCATAAACTCCCCCATCACCTCCTACTCCATCACCTCCTCCATCTCCTCCTCCATCACCTCCCCCTCCATCACCCCCTCCATCACCTCCTCCATCACCTCCTCCTCCATCACCTCCTCCATCACCTCCTCCTCCATCACCTCCTCCATCACCTCCCCCATCACCTCCTCCATCACCTCCCCCTTCATCACCTCCCCCATCACCTCCCCCTTCATCACCTCCTCCATCACCTCCCCCATCACCTCCCCCTCCATCACCACCTCCATCACCTCCTCCATCACCTCCTCCATCACCTCCTCCATCACCTCCTCCTCCATCACCTCCTCCATCACCTCCTCCATCGCCTCCTCCATCACCTCCCCATCACCTCCCCCTCCATCACCTCCCCCCCCATCACCTCCCCCTCCATCACCTCCTCCATCACCTCCTCCATCACCTCCTCCTCCATCACCTCCTCCATCACCTCCCCCTCCATCACCTCCCCCATCACCTCCCCATCACCTCCTCCATCACCTCCTCCATCACCACCTCCTTCATCACCTCCTCCATCACCTCCTCCATCACCTCCCCCTCCATCACCTCCTCCATCACCTCCTCCATCACCTCCCCCTCCATCACCTCCTCCTCCATCACCTCCCCATCACCTCCCCCATCACCTCCTCCTCCATCACCTCCTCCATCACCTCCCCCATCACCTCCTCCATCACCTCCTCCATCACCACCTCCTCCATCACCACCTCCTCCATCACCTCCTCCATCACCTCCCCCATCACCTCCCCCTCCATCACCTCCCCCATAAACTCCCCCATCACCTCCTACTCCATCACCTCCTCCATCTCCTCCTCCATCACCTCCCCCTCCATCACCCCCTCCATCACCTCCTCCTCCATCACCTCCTCCATCACCTCCTCCTCCATCACCTCCTCCATCACCTCCCCCATCACCTCCTCCATCACCTCCTCCATCACCTCCTCCATCACCTCCCCCTTCATCACCTCCCCCATCACCTCCTCCATCACCTCCTCCATCACCTCCCCCATCACCTCCCCCTCCATCACCACCTCCATCACCTCCTCCATCACCTCCCCCTTCATCACCTCCTCCATCACCTCCCCCTTCATCACCTCCCCATCACCTCCTCCATCACCTCCTCCATCACCTCCCCCATCACCTCCCCCTCCATCACCTCCTCCATCACCTCCTCCATCACCTCCCCCTCCATCACCTCCTCCATCACCTCCTCCTCCATCACCTCCTCCATCACCTCCCCATCACCTCCTCCATCACCTCCTCCTCCATCACCTCCTCCATCACCTCCCCCTCCACCACCTCCTCCATCACCTCCCCCATCACCTCCTCCTCCTGTCCTGGCAGGAAGTGTGCACCACTGGTCACGTGACCGTGTTAATAAAGTTTGCGACTGCCGCTTGTTAAATTGGTAAATTGTTAATTTGCGCGGCTCAGCGATCGGTTGCCCACGGCAACGCAGTTTGGCGAGTCAATAGACACTGGTCCGGGGTCAAAGGTTAATTAGGATTATTCCTGTGTGTTAGTGAGGGGGGGGGGAGAGAGAGAGAGAGAGAGAGAGAGAGAGAGAGAGAGAGAGAGAGAGAGAGAGAGAGAGAGAGAGAGAGAGAGAGAGAGAGAGAGAGAGAGAGAGAGAGAGAAAAAGAGAGAGAGAGAGAAAGAGAGAGAGAGAGGGAGAGGTGTGTTGATGTAATCAGTGTGGTTGATCACATAACTAAGAGGAATGACTTTATTGATCCTCTTAAGACACAAAGGATGGTGTGTGTGTGTGTGTGTGTGTGTGTGTGTGTGTGTGTGTGGGGGGGGGGGGGGGGTGGTGGTGTTAATGCGTGAAACAGCTTTAATGGTCAGGGGGGTCCCGTGTGTGTAACTAATTGCTCCCAGCTGTCCGAGGACACGACTCAGTCATGTTCTGCTGTCAGGACCCAGATATCAAAATCATCTGCTCTGCCCTTAATGATGCTCCACCATCTTTAAAAGACATTATACTGCTGTGTGTGACCTGATCCTCACACACACACACACACACACGCACGCACGCACACACACACACACGCACGCACGCACGCACGCACGCACGCACGCACGCACGCACGCACGCACGCACGCACGCACACACACACACACACACACACACACACACACACACACACACACACACACACACACACACACACACACACACACACACACACACACACACACACACACACACACAGGGAGATCCAGAGTTCACAGAGATCTGGTTTCAGACGCCAGGTGTGGACCCCTGTTTCTCCAACATGGCCAACCCTCCGTGTCAACCTCCAGCGTCACCACGGTTACCGGTCGGACGGGTACCGATGGATGATGTAATGATGATGTAATAGAGATCATCATCATCATCATCATCATCATCATCATAATGAACTAGGATCACCAAGTTTAGTCTCCAGCCACCGATCAAAAGGATGTGGATAATGACTGATGATAATATGATAATAGGATAATATGATAATAGGATAATAGGATAATATGTCTTAAATGTTAGAATACTTCCACAACCCAACCGGAACCCAATTATTAAATGAAGCTCTACCATGTTTACTTAAATAATAAATATATATTAACCTAATAACTGTAATACTGTACACAAAAACAACACTAGAATACTACTAACTACAAAATACAAAAAACTCTAACAAACAAGAATGCTATGAGAGAGCCATTGTCTGTTTATCCAATCAGAGGACAGAAGGAGACCAGTGGAACTCTGGGTAAGGAACTTCCTCGACAAGCCCCTCCCCCTTTCTCCTCGGTCTCACCAGAGTGGACATGGAGCTGGACGATGAAGATTTAAGATCTGGATGATGGTCTACTGCTGCAGGACCTGGTTTCACGTCTGTGTGGTGGTCTACTGAAGGACCTGGTCGTGGGACTGGGGGGGGTTTAGTGCTCTACTGCAGGACTGAGGGGGGGTAGTGGTCAAGGTTCCAGGTCTGGGTCTGGTGGTGTAGTTCACGACCTGTTTGTAGGACCTGGGGGGTTAGTGGTCTACTCCAGGACCTGGTTCCAGGACCTATGGGTGGTGGTCTACTGTAGGACTGGGGGATAGTGTTCTACTCCAGGACCTGGTTGTAGGACCTGGGGGTAGCAGTCTAGTCCAGGACCTGGTTGTAGGACCACCTGGGGGTTAGTGTTCTACTCCAGGACCTGGTTGTAGGACCTGGGGGTTAGCGGTCTTCTCCAGGACCTGGTTGTAGGACCAGGGGGTTAGCGGTCTTCTCCAGGACCTGGTTGTAGGACCAGGGGGTTAGCGGTCTTCTCCAGGACCTGGTTGTAGGACCAGGGGGTTAGCGGTCTTCTCCAGGACCTGGTTGTAGGACCAGGGGGTTTGTGGTCCGCTGGGTTAATAGCTGAATCAGAAGCAGATGAAAGGAGCCTCATTTTTTCCCATTAATCATCCTTGTTTTCCTTGGGCTGATCTTTTCACCCTGTTTTTAAGTACCTGTCTGTTTTATGGAGGAGGGGGCTGGGGGTGTGGAGGGGTTGCTGGTTCAGGGTCCAAGGGGCCAACTAGAGTCTGAGATCTTCCCCCTCTCCCCTCCCTCCCTCCCTCCTCCCCCTCCTCCCCACCTTGCCTCCCCCCTCCACGCAGCAAGGGGTCCCTGGGGGTCAGAATCAGAGCCTCCGCTTTAATGGCGTTTGTAATGGCAAATTATAAGCCGCTACAAGGAGAAGATTAATCGAGGGTCTCGGGGGGAGGGGAGGAGAGGGGGGAGAGAGAGGGGGGAAACCCAGCCAACGAGAACCTCGCCGTAGTCACCGGGCGGGGCCGCGGTCGCTCGATGTTAGCGTTGTGTTTTGGTTGCCCTCCGGGCGAGAGACTTGAAACAAAAATCATTATCATTTGTAAAATAAACCGATTGTTTTGTCAGAATTTTGGGCGGCCGAACCTCATCACGGTGCTAACAGACCGGGCGTGACCGCCATCACAGGGGATAGGAGGTCACAGGGTTGGAGAGAGAGAGAGAGAGAGAGAGAGAGAGAGAGAGAGAGAGAGAGAGAGAGAGAGAGAGAGAGAGAGAGAGAGAGAGAGAGAGAGAGAAGAGAGAGAGAGAGAGAGAGAGAGAGAGAGAGAGAGAGAGAGAGACATAGAGAGAGAGATACAGAGAGAGAGAGAGAGAGGGAGAGAGAGAGAATAGAGAGAGAGAGAGAGAGAGAGAGAGAGAGAGAGAGAGAGAGAGAGGGAGAGAGAGAGAGAGAGAAAGAGAGAGAGAGAGAGAGAGAGAGAGAGAGAGAGCCAGAGAGAGAGAGAGAGAGAGAGAGAGAGAGAGAGAGAGAGAGAGAGAGAGAGAGAGAGAGCAGGGCCCGGACCATTGCTCAGCCACGTTGCCGACGGTGATTCGGATTGCGATATATGAGGGAGTGAAAACACAACATCTAGAGGCTCCATTTGTCAGACGCCGGGGCCCCTGCCGAGGCCCCCGCCGGGGCCCCTGGGCTGCCTCCATTAACCTCCACGGGGCCAGGGAACGCTGGGGGAGCCCCGGGAACCCAGCGTCACTTTAATCACGGCTGTCTGGAGCCGTCTTAAATTAGAACCACTGTCTGTGAGTCGGAGAACCTCGGAGAATATAAACGGAACATAGAGACGTATTCCCTTAAAGAACACTCAGTCCTGCTCCGGGAAACCGCTAGAAAAGTACTGGAACATAGTGAAGCTGGGGTCAGTGTTACCGTGGATACCGTTGGCTTGGAGACTGGCCGCTATTGGATCTCAATACACACGTGACACTTCAGCAGGCTTTTATTGTTATTCATGACTCAACCTCGTCAAGGCCTGTGGACAACTTGACGAAATTGTTGGACCCTCATACTAGACCCCCACCAGACCCCCCTACCCCCAGAACCTCAGACCCTCAGACCCTCAGACCCCCAGACCCTCAGACCACCAGACCCCCAGACCCCCAGACCCTCAGACCCCCAGACCCTCAGACCACCAGACCCTCAGACCCCCAGACCCCCAGACCCCCAGACCACCAGACCCCCAGACCCCTAGACCCTCAGACCCTCAGACCCCCAGACCACCAGACCCCCAGACCCCCAGACCACCAGACCCCCAGACCCTCAGACCACCAGACCCCCAGACCCCCAGACCCTCAGACCACCAGACCACCAGAACCCCCAGATCCAAGACTACCCAGACCCCTGGACCCCCAGACCCTCAGACCACCAGACCACCAGACCCCCAGACCCCTCAGACCTTTAGATCCCCGGACCCCCAGACCCCCAGACCCCTCAGACCCTTAGATCCCCGGAGCCCCAGACCCCTCAGACCCCCAGACCACCAGAACCCTCAGACCCCAGACTACCCAGACCCCCAGACCCTTAGACCCTCAGACCCCAGACCCCAGACCCCCAGACCCTCAGATCACCAGACAACCAGACCCCAGACCCTCAGACCCTCAGACCCTCAGACCCTCAGACCCTCAGACCCCAGACCCCAGACCCTCAGACCCTCAGACCCCCAGACCACCAGACCACCAGACCCCCAGACCCCTCAGACCTTTAGATCCTCAGACCCCAGACCCTCAGACCACCAGACCACCAGACCACCACACCCCCAGACCCCTCAGACCTTTAGATCCTCAGACCCCAGACCCTCAGACCACCAGACCCTCAGACCCCCAGACCCCCAGACCCCAGACCCTCAGACCACCAGACCCTCAGACCCCCAGACCCCAGACCCTCAGACCCCCAGACCCCAGACCCCCAGACTCTCAGACCCCGAGACCCAGACCCTCAGACCCTCAGACCACCAGACCCTCAGACCCCCAGACCCCCAGAACCCTCAGACCCCCAGACCCCAGACCCCCGCCCACTAGAGCAGAGAGTGAATATTCAGTGAGCTTCAGACTTGAAGCATGAAGCCGTTCATCATGTGACCAGCGGGGCTAACAAGACCTCCAGAGGAGAAAACTGGGCTCCTTAGTACTCACACAGCGGGGGGGGTTCACACCACAACACACATCTGGGCTGGACCAGAACCAGACTAGACCAGACCAGACCAGACCACTAACTAGACTAAACCAGACCAGACCATAACAGCTACTAGACCAGTCCAGCCCAGCTACGATCAGACCAGACCAGACCAGACCAGCCCAAACCAGACCTGCTACTACTAGAACTAGACCAGAACCAGACCAGCCCAGCCCAAACCAGACCAGACCAGAATTGCTACTACTAGAACCAGACCAGAACCAGACCAGAACCAGACCAGAACCACAGCCGGGTGGACACCTACCCGGCCCACAACAACCTCCCCTCAGAACTACTTGACCTCCTCCTGAGACAGGGGAGATACGTGGGAGGGAGAGAGAGAGAGAGAGAGAGAGAGAGAGAGAGAGAGAGAGAGAGAGAGAGAGAGAGAGAGAGAGAGAGAGAGAGAGAGAGAGGGAGGGAGGAGGGGGGGGAGACAGAGAGAGAGGGAGGGAGGGGGGGGAGATAGAGAGAGAGGGAGGGAGGGAGGGGAGGAGGCAGGCGGAATAGGAGGCCAGCACTCATATCTCATCTCTATTAACGCTTTTACCCGGGCCCCCAGGGGCCCTCGTAAAGCTTTACGTCCAGGTTTCACTCTTGAAGAGATCGGCTGCTTTACGGTCGGCCTTCAGGATTTTACGGCGTGTTTTACTTAAGTTCCCCTTTTTACAGGTCCTGGTTCCAATTAGCGGGGCAGTGGAGCACGAGGGCCCAGGCCGAGGGCCCCACCGTGGGCCCCACGGAGGGCCCCGGCCGAGGGCCCCGGCCGAGGGCCCCGGACGAGGGCCCCTCCGCGTAAAACTAAATAAAAAGGCTTCGAAACGTAAGACGGAGGTGTTTAATTGACTGCTGATCTCGGAGGAGACATAAAGGCTACCCTGGAGGACACCCTGAGGACACCAGGAGGACACCAGGAGGACACCCTGAGGACACCCTGAGGACACCAGGAGGACACCAGGAGGACACCCTGAGGACACCAGGAGGACACCAGGAGGACACCCTGAGGACACCAGGAGGACACCAGGAGGACATCAGGAGGACACCCTGAGGACACCAGGAGGACACCAGGAGGACACCCTGAGGACACCAGGAGGACACCAGGAGGACACTAGGAGGACACCAGGAGGACACCAGGAGGACATCAGGAGGACACTAGGAGGACACCAGGAGGAAACCCTGAGGACACTCTGAGGACACCAGGAGGACACCCTGAGGACACCAGGAGGACACCCTGAGGACACCAGGAGGACACCCTGAGGACACCAGGAGGACACTAGGAGGACACCCTGGAGGACACCAGGAGGACACCCTGAGGACACCAGGAGGACACCAGGAGGACACCCTGAGGACACCAGGAGGACACCAGGAGGACACCCTGAGGACACCCTGGAGGACACCAGGAGGACACCCTGAGGACACCCTGAGGTCACTAGGAGGACACCAGGAGGATACCAGGAGGACACCCTGGAGGACACCAGGAGGACACCATGAGGACACCTTGAGGACACCAGGAGGACACCAGGAGGACACCCTGAGGACACCAGGAGGACACCAGGAGGACACCCGATGAGTTCACAACATTAGGAGGACACATCCCACACTTCAGCAGGGACAATCAGCTTTTAAACTTTTTAAACCTCAACGTGAACCCTTCACCACTGGTTGTGTGTTCCTGTCTTCCTGAGGTGTCTTCACAGCCCCTTCCAGCTCCGAGGTTCCCCAAGAACCGTCTTCTGGGGCCCACCTGTCACCTGTCACCTGTCGCTTCCTGTTGTGAATAGGTTGGCCCGCCTGACTGTCACACACACAACAGGAAAGGGCGGGACTAGGGGAAGGAGAGAGGGAGAGAAAGAGAGGGAGAGAGAGAGAGAGAGAGAGAGAGAGAGAGAGAGAGAGAGAGAGAGAGAGAGAGAGAGAGAGAGTTGAAGAGAGAAGCGTTTTGTCTTAATACTCGACCATCTGACCAATCACAAGCTTCAGACTTCTGTAGCCAATCATATGTGGCTATACGGCGGCGTGGTTCCTAAATGTCTGACATCCCAGAATAGTCCTGGATGAGCCTAACACAACTGTCAGCCAATCACGGGGCGGGGTCAGAGGTCAGACACACTCCGCCTCCCTCTCTCTCTCTCTCCCTCTATCTCTTAACCTCTTGTCTTTTATCTCCCTCTAACCTTTCCTCCCTTCTCTCCTTCACCAAAACACACCCTGAACCACTGAACACACACACACACACACACACACACACACACACACACACACACACACACACACACACACACACACACACACACACACACACCCACACACACACACACACACACACACTCACACACACACACACACACTGACACACACACACACACACGCACACACACACACACACACACACACCACACACACACACACACACACACACACACACACACACACACACACACACACACACACACACACACACCCTGAACCACTGAACACACACAGACACACACACACACACACACACACACACACACACGAGCACACACGAGCACACACACACACACACACACACACACACACACACACACACACACACACACACACACACACACACACACACACACACACACACACACACACACACACACACACACACAGCACACACACACACACACACACACACACACACATTCGTATACGTATGTATATTGATGTATATTTATATATAGTCCGATTGCATATTTCTAAAATATACATTGTTAAATATCGGTATGTTCCACTTTTACCGTTTTCGTTGAAGCACAACTTTCTTCAACTTTCTATCTGCGTAGTACTGTCTTCTGAGTACTGTCTTCTGAGTACTACTTTCTTCTAAGTAGTACTTTTTTCTAAGTAGTACTTTCTTCTGAGTACTGTCTTCTGAGTACTGTCTTCTGAGTACTACTTTCTTCTAAGTAGTACTTTTTTCTAAGTAGTACTTTCTTCTGAGTACTGTCTTCTGAGTACTGTCTTCTGAGTACTACTTTCTTCTAAGTAGTACTTTTTTCTAAGTAGTACTTTCTTCTGAGTACTGTCTTCTGAGTACTACTTTCTTCTAAGTAGTTCTTTCTTCTGAGTACTGTCTTCTGAGTACTACTTTCTTCTGACTAGTACTTTCTTCTAAGTAGTACTTTCTTCTGAGTACTACTGTCTTCAGAGTAGTACTTTCTTCTGAGTAGTACTTTCTTCTGAGTACTACTGTCTTCTGAGTATTACCTCCAAGGTGAGTAGTACTTCTTCTGTGTAGTATCTTACAACACGTACTGGATGATTGACAGTTCCCAGAGATCTGGAACCTCGCCCTAGATAGCAGTAATATAGATCCTACACCAGACTACTGGAACTGAGTCTCTTCTATAATGAATGATTCTACGTCCCATACGTGAACCAGGCCCCCACTGGGCCCTCATCCAGAACCTAATGTAGAATGTACTCATCTAGAACCTAATGTAGAATGTACTCATCTAGAACCTAATGTAGAATGTACTCACCTAGAACCTAATGTAGAATGTACTCACCTAGAACCTAATGTAGAATGTACTCACCTAGAACCTAATGTAGAATGTACTCATCCAGAACCTAATGTAGAATGTACTCATCCAGAACCTAATGTAGAATGTACTCACCTAGAACCTAATGTAGAATGTACTCATCCAGAACCTAATGTAGAATGTACTCACCTAGAACCTAATGTAGAATGCATTGAGCTAGAATGTACTGTACTGATCTAGAATGTACTGTACTGATCTAGAATGTACTGTACTGATCTAGAATGTACTGTACTGATCTAGAATGTACTGTACTGATCTAGAATATACTACACTGATTTAGAATGTACTGTACTGATCTAGAATGTACTGTACTGATCTAGAATGTACTGTACTGATCTAGAATGTACTACACTGATTTAGAATGTACACTGATCTAGAATGTACTGTACTGATCTAGAATGTACTACACTGATTTAGAATGTACTCTGGTCTAGAATGTACTACACTGATTTAGAATGTACTCTGATCTAGAATGTACTACACTGATCTAGAATGTACTACACTGATTTAGAATGTACTACACTGATTTAGAATGTACTCTGGTCTAGAATGTATTCATGTGGTATAATTTCATAAACACCTCTTGTTTATTCTCTTTCTTTCTTTCCTTTTCTTTATTTATTCCTATTTTATTTCTTTTCCTTTTTTCCATTCCTTATTTGTTTTTTTCTCTGAATTGTTTTATACATGTTTGCACTTTTTCCTTCTTGCTCCGGTGTTATATTGGTTTTCTAAAGAGTTACGCTTACAGGCAAGGTGTGTGTATGTGTGTGTGTGTGTGTGTGTGTGTGTGTGTGTGTGTGTGTGTGTGTGTGTGTGTGTGTGTGTGTGTGTGTGTGTGTGTGTGCGCGTGTGTGTGTGTGCGCGTGTGTGTGTGTGTCTGTGCGTGTGACTGTATGTGCGTGCGTGCGTGCGTAAAAGCGGGAAGCAGCCGCAGGGAACAAGAGGGAAAGACCGCGAGGCGGAGGGGAAGTGAGTCGGCACTGAAGACAGTAGGAGAAGATGGGGGATGAGAGAGAGAGAGAGAGAGAGAGAGAGAGAGAGAGAGAGAGAGAGAGAGAGAGAGAGAGAGAGAGAGAGAGAGAGAGAGAGAGAGAGAGAGAGAGAGAGAGAGAGGAGAGAGAGAGAGAGAGAGGAGAGAGAGAGAGAGGAGGAGGAGAAGGAGGAGAGAGAGATGAGAGAGAGAGGAGGAGAGAGGAGGAGAGAGAGGAGCGAGGAGAGAGAGGAGAGAGAGGAGAGGAGCGAGGAGAGAGAGGAGAGAGAGGAGCGAGGAGGGAGAGAGGAGAGGAGCGAGGAGAGAGAGGAGCGAGGAGGGAGAGAGGAGAGGAGAGTAAAGGGAGGGAGGGGGGAAGGAGGAGAGAGGAGGAGAGAGAGGCGGGAGAGCGGAGCCGCCTTCATTACATCCTAATACGCCGTGGTGCCAGAGTGGAGCGGAGAGCGGAGAGGCGGCGAGACATAATTATATCCGGTCCCCTGGCCGTCCCCCTGCGTTAGCGTCTCCTCCGGTTCACCGGCCGCGACAGAGACAAATGAGAGAGTTTTTCCTCGCCGATCATCCCCATCCGTTACTGCCAGTTCCGTGTGATGGATCGTCACAGCACCAACCGGGCCAATAGATCACGCCGTAACACAGCGAGCGGCTCCCCGGCGGCGCGGCGCTTTCACAGATCAGCGCCCAGCTAATGCGCGCGGCGGGTTGAGGAGTCGAATCCCGTTAGGGGCACACACACACACACGCACACACACACGCACGCAAGTGCACACACACGCGCACACACGCAAGTGCACACACACGCACATACGCGCGCACACGCAAGTGCACACACACACACATGCGCACACACCATCCCTTCTGATTAATGTATAAAAGATGAGAGCCGTCCCGGAGGCTGCTCCATTTACTCCGCGGGTTGTGTGAGTCGCACAGTGCGGAGTGCACCTTCGTCATCTTCATCACCTTCATCACCTCCGTCATCTTCATCACTTTCATCACCTCCATCACCTTCATCACCTCCATCACCTTCATCACCTTCACCCTACAGACCAGCGATGAGTGAAGCAGGCTTAGGAGACTGAGAGATGGGGTTCCCCAGGGGTCTGTCCTTTCACCGATGCTGTTTAACACCTACATCTACGACCTTCCTGGAGACAACATCCAGAAGATACGGTAACGCAGATGACCTGGTCATTACGCTACGACAACCGACATGGAAGGCGATGGAAGAGGGTCTCAGACAGGATACGGGCATACTGGAGGCCTCCTACCTTTAGCAGGTGGCGCCGGCTGCTTGCCTACAGCTCAGTACTGGTCACACCATCTTAACAACAGTGAAGCAATAAGGGAACTGGATGTGTCCGTTGACAACCAGCGCCTGGAGTTTCAGCTAGCCCCAGAGGACCTTGGTGTACGTCTGAATAGGACACTAGCCTCCAAACAACACCTAGAAGAAGTGAGGTCCAAAGTGACATCAAGCCTGCTGGTACGACCCGGGGAGCCTCCGGGTCGTACCAGCACTACGAATCTCCACGCAAGCCCTGGTCTTGTCTGCAGCTGATATACTGCGTCCCAGCCTGGGGTAGAAGCCCTCATGTGAAGAAGGTTGATGCTTCCATTAACCACGCCCTCCGGACCATACCTGGCTGCCTGAAGCCAATCCCCTGAGTCCTACTTGCCAGTCCAAGCGGGTCCACCTCCGTCAAGGAGGCTGCTACCCTCGCCCTAGCTCAAGGAAAAGCCCAGCAACACAAGAACAACACAAGTCCCGCCACACATCCAATAAGGCTGGCGACATCCTGTAAGCAGGAGTGGGAGTGGGCTCGCCCCCACGTATCCACCGTTCCATCCGTCCCGGATGGAACGGTGGATACGTGGGGGACGGATGAAGCAGTAGATCTACCACGCCGACAATGGACACTGCTGAAGGGGGATGGGGTGGGCTGCTTCCAATGGGCCATGAAGGAGTGGGGAGCCTGGCACACAGCGCAGCATGCTGCAGACTGCCCACCACATAATCACCACCTGTCCCCTGGATAGACCTCCTTCAGAGGGGGGTCTATTTACCCTCTGGGTAGAGAGAGAGAGAGAGAGAGAGAGAGAGAGAGAGAGAGAGAGAGAGAGAGAGAGAAAGGGGGTGCCAAGGGAGAGAGGGGGAGATTGAGAGAGTAAGTGAGAGTGTGTATGTAGGGGGGGAGGGAGAGAGAGGAGAGAAGAGAGAGAGAAAAGAGAGAGAAGAGAGAGAAGAGAGAAGAGAGAGAGAGAGAAGAGAGAGAGAAGAGAGAAAAGAGAGAGAAAAGAGAGAGAGAGAGAGAGAGAGAGAGAGAGAGAGAGAGAGAGAGAGAGAGAGAGAGAGAGAGAGAAAGGGGGTGCCAAGGGAGAGAGGGGGAGATTGAGAGAGTAAGTGAGAGTGTGTATGTAGGGGGGAGGGAGAGAGAGGAGAGAAGAGAGAGAGAGAAAAGAGAGAGAGAGAGAGAGAGGAGAGAGAGAGAGAGAGAGAGAGAGAGCTCTTCTCGGTTCTCTGAGCTCCTGCTCTATTTATAGCGTCTCGTCTGTTAATGTTGAACACAAACCAACTGTATGAACACACACCTCCGTGGGTGGAGGAACACACACACACACACACACACACACACACACCAGGGTGGAGGAACACACACACACACACACACACACCAGGGTGGAGGAACACACACACACACACACACACACCAGGGTGGAAGAACACACACACACACACACACACACACACACACACACACACACACACACACACACACACACACTAGGGTGGAGGAACACACACACACCAGGGTGGAGGAACACACACACCAGGGTGGAGGAACACACACACACACACCAGGGTGGAAGAACACACACACACACACACACACACACACACACACACACACACACACACACACACACACACACACACACACACACACACTAGGGTGGAGGAACACACACACACCAGGGTGGAGGAACACACACACCAGGGTGGAGGAACACACACACACCAGGGTGGAGGAACACACACACCAGGGTGGAGGAACATACACACACACACACACACACACACACACACACACACACACACACACACACACACACACACACACACACACAACACACACACACACACACACACACACACACACACACACACACACACACACACACACACACACACACACACACACACACACACACACACACACACACACACACACACCACACACACACACACACACACACACACACACACCAGGGTGGAGTCATCACATACTGGGTTATATTTGTCATCCCTTCTGATTAACACATCACTGTCCAATGTGTTACAGTCATACACAAAACACAATGCGTTACAATGTATTTAAAATCATTTAAACACATGATAACACAATCATTTAAATACATAAAACACATAAAACATTTCAATAAAAGTCAACCAGAAAGATGCTAAACACGTGTTTTTGGTAACCATTACTTTTAGGAGTCTAGGAGTCAAATCAAGTGTTGATCTGGAACGACGTTGATCTGTTGATTTTGATATTTGATATTCAAGAAAAATAAAAAAAATAAACAAAAGTGTATTGTTATTTTGATAATAGTTGTAGAGCTCACATTTATATGGAGGCTGCAAGGGATTATATACATATATATATATATACTGTACAGTATTCATATATTCCATATACATGTATATTGTATATAGAGAGTATATTTTACATTTTTAACAGTGAGTATATTTTATATACAACAGTGAGTATATTTTACATACAACAGTCAGTATATTTTACATTTTTAACAGTGAGTATATTTTATATACAACAGTGAGTATATTTTACATACAACAGTCAGTATATTTTACATACAACAGTCAGTATATTTTACATACAACAGTCAGTATATTTTACATACAACAGTCAGTATATTTTATATAGAACAGTGAGTATATTTTATGAACAGTGAGGATATTTAGATATTAGTGAGAATAACAGTGAGTATAGTGAGTACATTTCCTGCGTGAGCCATCGGGACGCTAAGCTCATCGGCTACGTAGCGGTTAGCTCGTGTCTCCATCAGGGCCAGTGAGCACTCAGCCCTAAATAGCACAAAGCTTCTTTATATGCTGCTAGTTACACTGCAAATTAGCATGGCCGCGCTACATCACAGATTTCAATTAATTCTGATAAGCACAGATGTTGCCTCACTCTCAGCACGCCAGCCTAATTTTTATGTAAATTGGATGTTGGGCCGAGAGAGAGAGAGAGAGAGAGAGAGAGAGAGAGAGAGAGAGAGAGAGAGAGAGAGAGAGAGAGAGAGAGAGAGAGAGAGAGAGAGAGAGAGAGCTGGCGACTGTGAAAGCAGGATAATGCTACACATCAAAAAAAGCCTGTCTTTTCCGTTTTCGGTTAAAACTTCTACAGCTATATATATATATATATACATATATATATATAAATAGTCTTTCTCGAAGGACAGTAATTTAAATGACTAGACATGGTCGTTCATCATCTGTAATCAAGTGTCGCACACACCTTGTTTTACAACCCAAAACGGTTAATGTGTGATATTAATATTTATCTTTTCATCTTCTCAAGCTTCGGAGAAGGATTTCCACCGGTCTTACGTCTTGCTGCTACATTGTGGACACTAGAAGTCATCGTCTCTCTCCGTGTTCTAGGAAACCAGGGGTTCTGAAACCAGGGGTTCTGAAACCAGGGGTTCTGGGTTCTGAAACCAGGGGTTCTGAAACCAGGGGTTCTGAAACCAGGGGTAAGCCCTGAGGTGGATCGTCTTCCATCATCTCACGTAGACTACAGGCCTGCTCTTCCTCATACCGAGAGAGATCCTCTTCCTCTCTCATCGGAGTGATATCAAATGTACACAAGTGACCAGCCATGTATGCTGCACGTTGGTACTTCACAACAGACTGTGTGTTAGATAGTTAACAGACCTCCTGCAGTATGAGGGGGGAGTCTTAGTCTGGAAACAGGAAGTGGGACATCTTTACAACCCAGGAGAAAGCCGTGATGTGAAGCCTGTCAGTCACAGCTTCCTTCCTCCAGCGAGGACCAGTCAGTCCACCGGCGAGGATCAAAGGCGTCTCTGTGAGAGAGAGCATCCTTCTGTCACGCCTTTCTGTGGTCCCCGGGAGGGTCGAAACCCACAGGAACTAGGGGAACTCTCCACAGGTCAAGGGTCACACGCCCCCTCCTCCCCCTCCTCCCCCTCCTCCCCCTCCTCCCCCTCCTCCTCCTCCTTCTCCAAACAGGATATGGTTAAAGAAGGCCACGTTTTTCGGTAAAAATGTGTCAGAGGAGCTATTTCTCTCTCTCTCTCGTCCGGAGCGATGGGAACCAAGGCTGCGGTGGTTGAGGGCCAGTAGCGTGACATCAGGTGCGATGATGTCACGCCATTGTTCGTCCTGATGAAGTGAGAACCTCGTCAGCCGCCACTTCCTGTCCAGGACTCTGATGTCAGACGGCGCCGGGAACATGAAAGGGTTTTTTTAAGGCGCTCATTGTTTTAGAAAAGAGAGGAGGACATGTGACTAAAAGACACATTTAGTTTGATAAAATATATATAACCTATTATTAACTAGTATTAATAATGCTATTTATTTATTTTTTACATCCAAATTTATTATTTAACCGTTGAACAATTTTCTGAGGTAAAGTTAGCATTATTTAACTCACAGTGAAATGCCAACTCTACAACTACTTGCATTTAATGTAGTTATGATATTCACATAAACATCTGCACATCAATTTAAGGGCATCAATATAGAAAAATAAGAATTGAGTAATAACAATAATACATTTTTATAGGATATTTGGAATATCCTAATTCTCGGTAAAAAAACCCGTAGTCGATCTTAACCCCCTGCTGTAAAAGGCCGCTATACTTGCATGGAGCAAAGAGACGAGCTAGCAGAGAACAGACTGTACTGTCCTCCTTTAGGTCCTCGCCTTACAGATTCCCCACAACAGGTGCTGAGGCAGCGTCGGCCCGCGGTCTCCACACGCTAAAGACTGGCGACACCAAACCTCCTGCAGCACCAGGCAGCCGCCATGGACCAGACTGATTTATGAGCTCTGGCAGCAGGCTGACATGCTGGGCAGGAGAGAAGGAGGAGGAGGAGGAGGAGGAGGAGGAGGAGGAGGAGGAGGAGGAGGAGGAGGGAGGAGGAGGAGGAGGAGGAGGAGGAGGAGGAGGGAGGAGGAGGAGGAGAGAGGAGGTGGAGAAGGAGGAGGAGGAGAGAGGAGGTGGGAGAAGGAGGAGGGAGGAGAGAGGAGGAGGGAGGAGAGAGGAGGTGGGAGGAGGAGGAGGAGGAGGAGAGAGGAGGTGGGAGAGGAGGAGGGAGGGAGGAGGAGGAGGAGGGAGGAGGGGGGAGGAGGAGGAGGAGGGAAGGAGGAGGGAGGAGAGAGGAGGTGGGAGAAGGAGGAGAGAGGAGGTGGGAGAAGGAGGAGGAAGAGGGAGGAGGAGGAGGAGGAGGAGGGAGGAGAGAGGAGAGGAGGTGGGAGGAGGAGGAGGAGGAGGAGGAGCGAGGAGGAGGAGGAGGGAGGAGGAGGAGGAGGTGGAGGAGCAGGAGGAGGAAGAGGAGGAGGAGGAGGAGGAGGAGGAGGAGGAGGAGGAGGAGGAGGAGGTGAGAGAAGGAGGAGGAGAGAGGAGGTGAGAGGAGGAGGTTGGAGGAGGAGGAGGAGGAGGTGGGAGGAGGAGGTCGGAGGAGGAGGAGGGAGGAGAGAGGAAGTGGGAGAAGGAGATGGGAGAGAGGAGGGAGAAGGAGGAGAGTGGAGGTGGGAGGGGGAGGAGGAGGGGAGGGAGGAGGGGAGGAGAGGGGAGGGGAGGGAGGAGGGGGAGAGGAGGAGGAGGGGAGGAGGAGAGAGAGGAGGAGGGAGGAGAGAGGAAGTGGCAGAAGGAGATGGGAGAGAGGAGGGAGAAGGAGGAGAGAGGAGGTAGGAGAAGGAGGTGGAAGAGGGAGGAGGAGTAAGAGGTGAGAGGAGAGAGGAGGAGAGGGAGGAGGGGAGGAGAAGGGATGAGGAGTCTCTCAAACAACTGCCTCCAAGCAGTGCTACGTAGATTTATACTTTATAGGTTTACATATATATTTTTAGCTTGACATATTTACATATTTATACAGTATATTATTTAGATAATAATACATTTATATATTTACAAATTAATATATATTTATATATATATATATAAATATATAAAATGTATATATTTATATATATACATATATATTTATATATGTATATATATATATAAATATATAAAATGTATATTTTTAAACATTTTGCATCGTGCTAGACTCACCAAGCAAACCCCACATGCTAGGTTTACTTAAAATGTAACGTTCCTGAAATGAGGTTAAGATTAATATCTAGTGATGATAAACATAAATCAATTCATATTTATGTTTATGTTGATCATTCATTTATTGGAGTGTCAAAATATATCGATTGTATTTAGGTTATTGTCACGTGTCCCGTGTTGTGAAATGTGTGTGGAGTTATTTATTATCTTTATATTATATTTTTTATTATAATTTATTGTCATATATATTTATATTCTATTTATTATCCATGATTATTCAGAATCATCTCTGGCTGTAGATTCAGTGGATATTATTTTTATTAACGCTCTCATAAAATCCTTGGAAGCGGCCATGTTGGATTCCGCTAACACAAATTAAACAAATGACAAATGACGGCTACACCACAAACAAACACACACACACACACACGCACACGCACACACACCACACACACACACACACACACACACACACACACACACACACACACACACACACACACACACACACACACACACACACACACACACACACGCGCACACACACACACACGAACACACACACACACACACACACACACACACACACAACACACACACACACACACACACACACACACACACACACACACACACACACACACACACACACAACACACACACACACACACACACACACACACACACACACACACACACACACACACACACCTCCCCTTCTGACACTAAACACACTCACACACACACACACACACACACACACACACACACACTCGCACTCACACACACACACACACCATTTGTCTGGATCTCTTTTGATGTCCCCTGGAGCTACTGCCACCATCGTCTCATCAGACAGAGAGAAGAGGAGGAGGAGGAGGAGGAGGGGGGGGGGGGAGGAGCAAGGGGGAGGTAAGGGAACAGCCAACCAAAAG
>CM051001.1:27593236-27598236 GCA_027704905.1 Muraenolepis orangiensis
GTTAGGAGGCTAGGGCTCCTCCCCCCTTCCCTTCCATTCCCCGTCCAACTGGAACCCGAACCTTTAATCCCGGGGATCTCTGGTCGGGCAGAGTTGCAGATTCCTCATCATTTACATTAATCTCAGGAATTTGCAGCACGCCGTGAAGACAGCGTCTCCGCTTACCCCCGGACACGGGATCCCCCGGACGCCGCCGGACGCCGGCCCGGTTTCAGACTCTCAAGCATATCGAGAGCTCACTTGTAAATAATAGTGTAATAAGACGGCCACGGCTTCGCAGATGGGTCGCACCTCGGCCGCTAAATGAGCTCCTGAGAGTTCTTTACTCTCTTTCTTAACTTGTAACTGTGAGTTCTTTAACTCCTGGTTGAGAGCTCTTTAGCACCTGAGGGCTCTTTAATCCTGGCTGAGAGCTCTTTAACTCCTGAGAGCTCTTTAACTCCCGACTAAGAGCTCTTGAACTCCCGACTAAGAGCTCTTGAACTCCTGACTGAAAGCTCTTTAACTACTGAGAGCTCTTAGACTCCTGACTGAGAGCTCTTTAACTCCTGGTTGAGAGCTCTTTAACTCCTGACTGAGAGCTCTTTAACTCCTGACTGAAAGCTCTTTAACTCATGACTGAGAGCTCTTTAACTCCTGAATGAGAGCTCTTTAACTCCTGACTGAGAGCTCTTTAACTCCTGAAAGCTCTTTAACTCCTGGCTGAGAGCTCTTTAACTCCTGACTGAGAGCTCTTTAACTCCTGACTGAGAGCTCTTTAACTCCTGACTCAAAGTGTTTTAACTCCTGACTGAGAGCTCTTTAACTCCTGAGATCTGTGAACAGATTCAGCATAGCTACTTCCAGCGCCATAGCCGCTCTAAAACATTGTATATGACTGTAATTACGTCCCTGCTTTGTTATGAAATACTGCTTCTTCTTGGTGGCGCAGCACAGCTAGAGTGTATCCCACGTTAGCTGCACAGGCTAGCCGCTGTGCTAGCTTCAGTCAGCTCAGTTAGTTAGTGTACCGGGGTCCGGCCCGTAGATTTAGGGTGTTTAGTTTAGAGTGGAGTTGACAAGGCCTCTGTCTGTTCTTCAGGACGACTGTACCCCCACCTCCAGCGCCTTTGAAGCGGAGAACGTTTAGCACTCGTCCATAAACCACGGCGGCGCTGTGCTAATATCCACATGTGAAATTAATACCCTAAAAAAAAAAACGCACTGAACCTCCGTGACGAAACCTTTCGGGTCCTCGCTGCTCAAACCTTCACGGCTCGGCCGCTCCGGGGAACGCAAATTAGGAATACGTGTTTTTTTTCGGTGAGAAAATAAATCGGGTTTTGAAAAACGTGGGGGGAACCCGATCCGATCTGGGGAACGCCGTCCGGGGGAAACTGAAGACGGAGCGGCAGCTGGGAGGACGTTCCCCGAACCCCACAGAAGAACACCAGCAGTTTACTGTTCTGAGAGCTGGTTCTGCTCCCCACCCGCCGGCCGGCCATCGCATCCTACAGACCAGCACTGAGGATCCAGGGGAACCGCCTCCTACACAATGCTACATGTGTGTGTGGGTGTGTGTGTGTGTGTGTGTGTGTGTGTGTGTGTGGTTTGGGCCGGCAGCTAATAAAGTCTAGCTAATGGTGCACAGTGGGAGCCCGGTGTTTTATCACCTGGTTACCGGCGTGGTGAAACCCTATCGTCCCCCCGTCCCCCGGGCAGGAATGCAGGGCGGGGTGTGTGTGTATGTGTGTGTGTGTGTGTGTGTGTGTGTGTGTGTGTGTGTGTGTGTGTGTGTGTGTGTGTGTGTGTGTGTGGGGGGGGGGGGGGGGGTTGGGGGGGTACGGCCGGAGGTTAGCGGGCGAGGCGTCCCAGAATAGTGGGGCTTTGTAATGGTGGCATGCGTTAGCGCTAGCCGCGGCGGCACGTGTATGGGGGGAATGTAGAGTGTAGCTGCTAATGGGGCAGATGAGCGGCGTCACAGCAGGAGGTAGCCTCTCTGAACAGCACTCGGATCAAAGGGCGCTAAAGATGGCCGGCCTGCTCCGTCGAGTTCCGCTTTGAACTCTGGGAAACAACAGCAGAGATATTATAATGTGACCTTACAGACAAATACCATGGGGAGGCAACTGATGGTATATTTATACGTAAAACATATATTATATTCATAAGTGGTAGGAGTCATCCTAATGATTTATAACAAGCTGGGTTATGAAATTCTTTTCCGCTGTACCGTACTTTGTGCTGTGCAATTCATGTGATTCAATTCATTTGAATCTAATCTAATCAAATTATTGGTGTTTTTAATAATAATATTAATAATAATAACCACAATAACATTATTAATACAAAGAATATGAACTATTATACATTATTGTATTATTATTATATTATATTACTGTAATGATATGATTCATATTGTATAAGTATTTGTATTTTTATTCATTTAAATTGTAGGCCTATTATTGTGGTTAATATTATATTATAATTATATTATATTAATATTTTGTACACTAATCGTGTGCTTTGCTTATTTACAATATATTTCATAATGATATAATAATAATAATAATATTAATATTAATAATAATAATGATAATAATAATAATACATTCAGTGTACATAGGGCTTTTCTGGATACTCAAGGCGCTTTACAGATGGGGTCAAATATTATACTGCTAATTATATAATCTAAATATATAATCTATAATTCATATAAGTACTAGCTGTATTACTATTAACTATTATTATGTTAAAATATAGTATTTATTTATTTGAGTATAGTATATATCGTTTTTTCTATATATGATTAACTATCATAACAATTAGAATAAACAATTAGTTATTAGTTATCATTAAGTAAAAAGGTCATTCAGATCTTCCTGTTGAATTATCAAGTGTTTAGTGTTATGTTTTTAGTGTTAAGAGTGTTTAGTGTGTTTAGGGTTTAGTGTGTTTCGTTTGAAGAGTGTATTTAGTGTGTTGCGTGTTAAGTGTTTAATGTGTTTAGTGTTTAGTGTGTTTCGTGTTTAGTGTGTTTAGTGTGTTTAGTGTTTGGAATGTTTAGTGTGTTTAGTGTTTAGTGTGTTTAGTGTGTTTTGTGTGTTTAGTGATTCAAGATTCAAGATTTGTATTTGCCATATGCAACAAGTGTAATGGAATGCTTACTCCCCATTCCCTCCCAAATTAGGAATTTCTAAAACACTATACTCAAAAAATACTGTACACAGTACAAATAATAAAAATAACAATAAAAGAACAATAAAGTGACTAGTGTTAGTGTTTAGTGTGTTTAGTGTGTAGTGTGTTTAGTGTGTTTAATGTGTTTAGTGTGTTAAGCTTGTTTACTGTTTACTGTTTAGTGTTTCAAGTATTTAGTGTGTTAAGTGTTTAGTGTGTTTAGTGTTAAGTGTGTTTAGTGTTGTGTGTTAAGTGTTTAGTGTGTTTAGTGTGTTTAGTGTTAAGTGTGTTAAGTGTTTAGTGTGTTTAGTGTGTTTAGCGTTAAGTGTGTTAAGTGTGTTAAGTGTGTTAAGTGTGTTAAGTGTTTAGTGTGTTAAGTGTGTTTAGTATTTAGTGTGTTAAGTGTTTAGTGTGTTTAGTGTTTAGTGTGTTTAGTGTTAAGTGTGTTAAGTGTTTAGTGTGTTTAGTGTGTTGAGTGTGTTTAGCTTGTTTACTGTTAAGTGTTTCAAGTGTTTAGTGTGTTTAGTGTATTGAGTGTGTTTAGCTTGTTTACTGTTAAGTGTTTCAAGTGTTTAGTGTGTTTAGTGTGTAGTGTGTAAAGTGTTTAGTGTGTTTAGTGTTTGGAGTGTTGGGAGTGTTGGGAGTGTTAAGTGTGTTGAGTCTTAGTGTGTTTAGTGTGTTTAGTGTTTAGTGTGTTAAGTATGTTAAATGTTTAGGGTGTAAAGTGTTTGAAGTGTTTAGTGTGTTAAGAGTTTAGTGTGTAAAGTGTTTAGTGTGTTTAGTGTTGGTGTGTTTAGTGTTTTTACTGTTTATTGTGTTGAGTCTTTAGTGTTTGGGGTGTTTAGTATTTAGAATGCTGAGTGTGTTTAGTGTGTTAAGTGTTTAGTGTGTTAAGTGTTTAGTGTGTTAAGTGTTTAGTGTGTTTAGTGTTAAGTGTTAAGTGTTAAGTGTTTAGTGTGTTTCGTGTGTTTAGTGTGTTTAGTGTGCTTAGTGTGTTTAGTGTGTTGATTTACTGTCTTGTTTCACGTTACTGTGGGATAACTAATCCCTAACGGGCCAAACTCAGTTTAGGGGAGCCAGCTAAAGAACCAAAGAGGAGAAGTGGAGACACTCAGTGGTGGTGAGGAGCTGATATATGAGGAGGAAGAGGAGGAGGAGGAGGTAGAGGAGGAGGAGATAAGGAGATGGTCCCCTCTGGGACCCAAAGCCTCTTGAGACAAAAGGAGCCATTTGAGTTTGTCTTGTTAGATTCAAACCAAGCTACATTTTTATTTAAGAAATTCTTCGAGTGAAAAGCATCGGTGAGGGTTTGAGTTGGAATTAAACTGCCCTTCGATATTCAATACATTTGAATGGTTGGATAAGTGGAATGGTTATAGGAGTGTTTCCTGGTTGTTAGATGGTCTGAGGTGTAACCTCTCTCCGCTCTCATCTCTCCTCTCTCCCCTCTCCTCTCATCTCTCCCCTCTCCTCTCCTCTCTCCTCGCCTCTCTCCTCTCTCATGTCTTACCTCCTCTCCACTCCTCTTCTCTCCTCTCTCCCCTTTCCTCTCTTCTCTCCCCTCTCCTCCTCTCCCCTCCTCTCCCCTCCTCTCCTCTCTCCCCTCTCCTCTCTCCTCTCTCCTCTCTCCTTTCTTCTCACCTCCTCTCCTCTCTCCTTTCCTCTCTCCCCTCTCCTCCTCTCCCCTCCTCTCCTCTCTCCCCTCTCCCCTCCTGTCTCCTCCCTGAGGCCGTGTGGCCGCATCACCTCCTGGAGGAGTAAGTAGCTCCCGGTGGCAGGTACGACCTCCCGCTCCTCCGCCGACATCTGGTCGGCGTTAGGGTGGGAAAGCTCTCTCCCCC
>CM051001.1:27603236-27610736 GCA_027704905.1 Muraenolepis orangiensis
CTCCACTTCCCATCCCCATATGTAACACCATCTCTGCCACCTCCACCACCCCTGCCCCCTCTAACACTACTACCACCTCTACCAACACCTCTACCACCTCTACCAACACCTCCACCACCTCTACCAACACCTCCACCACCTCTACCACCTCTACCACCACCTCTACCAACACCTCTACCACCTCTACCAACACCTCTACCACCTCTACCACCACCTCCACCACCTCTACCACACCTCCACCACCTCTACCCCACCTCTACCAACACCTCCACCACCTCTACCACCTCTACCACCACCTCTACCAACACCTCTACCACCTCTACCAACACCTCTACCACCTCTACCACCACCTCCACCACCTCTACCACCTCTACCACCTCTACCACCACCTCCACCACCTCTACCCCACCTCTACCAACACCTCCACCACCTCTACCACCTCTACCACCTCTACCAACACCTCCACCACCTCTACCACCACCTCTACCACCTCTACCAACACCTCCACCACCTCTACCACCACCTCTACCACCACCTCTACCACCTCTACCAACACCTCCACCACCTCTACCACCACCTCTACCACCACCTCTACCACCACCTCTACCACCACCTCTACCACCTCTACCAACACCTCCACCACCTCTACCACCACCTCTACCACCACCTCTACTACCACCTCTACCTCCACCACCACCTCTACACCACCTCTACCACCACCTCTACCACCACCTCTACTACCACCTCTACTTCCACCACCACCTCTACCGCCTCCACCACCTTCATCGCTATCTTTGATCCACCACCTCCAGAACCAGCACCATCCTTTATACAGAATTAAAAATCCCATTGTTGTAGATAGACTAGATCAGGGGTTCCCAACCTTTTTCACCCAGAGCCCCCCCAAATGACTCCTGTTGGAATTTGCGCCCCCCCCCCGGACTTTGCCTTTGCTTTTAAAAGTGCACATTCAAAAGAGGCCTCGGTGGCCTTCTGTACATCGCTGCCAGCCCTAACAAACTGTTTCTTTATGAAAAAGTCCCGATCACGCCCGACCGTTTCTGGGTGCATGGTCTGTTGGTGTCTCTTCATTTTGCAGGGTTTCATGCTGTCGTTGGCTAGCTTCTCTCTGCATATCACACACTCTGGGCGGGTTTTGTCCGTTCCCTCCATGAAACCTAAGTTAAGATAGCTCTCTAGGTAGGTCCTCATTTTCTTTTTGATTGCAGATGAGCTGTCATCTCCTTTACGTTTTTCAGACATTTTTAGACAAAATATTCACCTTATGAAGTTGGTCGCTAGCTAGCAAGCACAGCAAACTGTTACTACCACGGAAGCTGACACAGTAACGTCAATGTTGGCGCGAATCGGAGGAGTATCAGATTAATTTGTAGAATTTTTATTAAAATTAATTAATCAATAAATTTCTATATTTTATTGTAATGTAGAGACAAGGCTTTTAGCGACAATCATGTATTGCGTTACAATTATATGTAAAAAACAAAAAAAATAAAAAATAAAAATAAAAAAATCGAAATATGATATTAGGCCTCAAATCATCTGAGGCCTGGCGCCCCCCCTGCGATCTTTGGCGCCCCCCCAAGGGGGGCGCGCCCCCCAGGTTGGGAACCACTGGACTAGATAATCATAAAAGTTAGAGCTGGGCGTTCGAGGGCCGGTCTCTGGGCCATGCGGAGCCTCTCTCTAAACGGTTATTTAGGATGATCCCGGGCTGAGGAGGCCCCCCCCCACCCCCCACCGGGCCGCAGCTCAGGCAGAGTGCCGTGGGTTTGATCTCCTCCGATCTAAAGCAAACACCCAGCGCGTCCCGGCTTCGCTGGGAAAACATTGACTTTAGTCGAGTGACTTTAGCCCGCCAAGTGAAAAGGCGTCAGAAATCCACAGTGCTTGGGTGTCTGGATGGGTACCAAAGAGAGATCAGGTCTGTTTATACAGACCCCCCTCCCCCCCCGCCGGGCTCCCTGTGGCCCGATGACACCTCTAACCCAGCCTCAAGTGACCTCTTCTGAGGCCACGAGTCTCCTATAGGAACCTGGTTTCTTAAAAGAAAGGAAACATACTAATTGACTATTAAGCAAAGTGACCTACAGTGGATTATTCAGACATGGCATTAAGTGGCTGGTATGGGGACTTGGGAGAAAGCATTTCATTGTAATTGTTGCAAATGGCATATATAAACATCTTCTGAATCTAGATAAGGGTTAGACAGTACAGAGACAGGTCATTAAGGAGCAGGTAGGGGTTTGACAGAACAGAGACAGGTCATTAAGGAGCAGGTAGGGGTTAGACAGGACAGAGACAGGTCATTAAGGAGCAGGTAGGGGTTAGACAGAACAGAGACAGGTCATTAAGGAGCAGGTAGGGGTTAGACAGGACAGAGACGGGTCATTAAGGAGCAGGTAGGGGTTAGACAGTACAGAGACGAGTCATTAAGGAGCAGGTAGGGGTTAGACAGTACAGAGACGGGTCATTAAGGAGCAGGTAGGGGTTAGACGGTACAGAGACAAGTCATTAAGGAGCAGGTAGGGGTTAGACGGTACAGAGACGGGTCATTAAGGAGCAGGTAGGGGTTAGACGGTATAGAGACGGGTCAGTAAGGAGCAGGTAGGTGTTAGACGGTATAGAGACGGGTCAGTAAGGAGCAGGTAGGTGTTAGACGGTACAGAGACGGGTCAGTAAGGAGCAGGTAGGGGTTAGACGGTATAGAGACGGGTCAGTAAGGCGCAGGTAGGTGTTAGACGGTATAGAGACGGGTCAGTAAGGAGCAGGTAGGGGTTAGACGGTATAGAGACGGGTCAGTAAGGAGCAGGTAGGGGTTAGACGGTATAGAGACGGGTCAGTAAGGAGCAGGTAGGGGTTAGACGGTATAGAGACGGGTCAGTAAGGAGCAGGTAGGTGCCTGCCCCCCTTACAGGTTATCTTTCTTGGTTATTCTGTTGGTTTAAATCACTAAACGCTTGTTTTTTTCACACAGCTGGAGGAGTTTCTTCACAGTTTGGGAGGAACTCTGCGGGTGTGAGGAAGTTCTCAGGTTCTAGGAGGAAGGACACTGTGGTCACATGACATTGGAGTCAGGTGTTCGATACTGCCGACCATCTAAGATCATCTGAGTTGTTTATGGAGCATATCACGCCGTCTTAACGTTTTAAGATATGAAAAGTGTGATCTCTTTAGCTCGTAGCTTTTCTCCCTGTAGTAAAGCATTTTTATATGGGTCATATAACTTTTTTTTTTCTTTTTTCTCTCTTCTCAGCGCTGCCATCCAGATGCGAGGTTAAAGGCTGTAGAGAGATGAGTTATGGACCATCTAAAAATATACTGTCCCCAATATGGATTCATCATTCAGAACACTTCTCCGAAATCTCTCACTATACTCTTTGTTCTTCCACCTCTGCCACGGTGACACTCACCTAGCTAGTTCTAACGGTTTACCCGTTCCAAATCTACCATGACCCCGATATAATCCACGGGAAAACCGCAGGAGAACAGCAGGAGAACCGCAGGAGAACCACGGTGAGATCCATGGGAGAACGCCGGGGCCCACGCCTCAGCCACGTCTGACTCCTCGGTCCTCCTGGTCTCTCGCGAGGTCTGGAGGTCACGTCTCTGGAAAGGCAGACGCTGAACATCTAAAAGGCCAGGAGGACCCAGGGGCCGCCACCGGTGACCCCCAGAGCGGTATTCATTCCTTGTCGGTCTTGTGTGTGAAACATTTCTGTTGACACGCTGCAATGTGGCGTTGATGACTTCATCGAGCAGCTGAGCGTGTCGCTGGGATCCGCCCCCCCCTGCCCTCACCTCCCTGCTGCTTTCCAGTTAAAAAAACACTCCTTATCTCCACGGGAGCGGGAGAGAATAGGGTCCGCCGTGGTCGTAAAACCCGGCAGGGGGCTTTGGGTGAGAGCAACCTCGACCCTCCATCACTCTGGAACCACCCGGCCCAGACAGAACTCTACGGTAACACAGTGAACACAGTGTTGTACTTCTTGATCAGGCCTACCGTGTTCACTGGGTTAGTTCTGTTAGTTTGAGGTTTTATCAAATAACTGCCGTTTAAAGACTTGGCTTCAGGCATGGCATGAGGGTTTTTTTTTCCGGGCGCATAGTTCCCAGTTCATTAAAACCCCTCCCAGGCCGACCAGAGTGTCAGTATTCGCGGTCCGTGTTACCCTAACCACCCTGGACGCAGGCCAGGCCGTCCCAAAGCTAAAATAGTCTATGGGTTCCTCCGGCGGCACTGAGAGCGACACACGGCCCTCATTGTGTGTAACGCGTTCGCCACACCGAAGGCGATCAGTTACTTCTCAGAAGCGTAACCTGGCTTATTAGTCCGCCTTAATAAGGACATCTGACAGCTGAGACAAGTTCATCTTGGAAGCGGAGCTCGGTTCAGACGCAGCCGCCGCTCCTCCCGGATCACGTAGACAGCGTTATTGAAAATGTTTCCATCTGTCGGCGTTATTAGCGGCGCGAGGGCTTTGGCGCCGCGCCACCACCGCCATAAAACCGACCACGCCGACACGGCGGTTATTAAGGGAACACAACGTCTAACCCTGACCCAACGCCACAACAACATAACGGAATAATTGTGTGTGGTCGTGTAACGCTGGGAAATTTGGCAATTAGGCTCAAGCGGGTTAGCGGAATACCGCCGGGGCCAAAAAGGATGAAGCGATCCAGGACCACGAACGCTTGTGTGTTCAGCGTGCCGGGGGTTCGATTGCCGTGAAGCGTTCCTTCTCGGTGTGGGAAAGCAACAGCAACGCTCTCTCTCTCTCTGTCTCCCCCCCAGGGGGGTCGGTCTGAGGGGGAGACAGAGAAGGAGAGAGACAGAGAGACACACGGGGGGAGGCCCCGCTCACGCTAGCTCTCTAAGGTGGTAATGACTAACATGTTCTTTCACACTGACAGCTCCTCTGACATCTTGGAATTTATCTCTCGCAGCACATTTTCACGGCTTAAGACAGCGGCTGGCGTGACCGTCTCACTCAGTGGCGTCCGGCGACTGTAAGGGAATCTCTCCGCCGCTACGTTTGTTTATGATTTGACACTCGGACGCTACGAGAGAATGCTTAGCGTCTTCCCAAGGGGTCGGTGGCGCCATTTTGTACCTCACAGAGGACATAGTTGGGTTTATAGCGTGACGTGGGGGGAGGGGGTGGAGGAGGGGGAGGGGGGGGAGGCGTCTCGACTGACAGTTTGACACTTACAGAGCAAAGGTGAACGGAGGGAGCACAAGGCTATCAACGGCTTTAGCTCATTAGCTTGTTTGTCATTTGACTTTGTTGGTTTACAAGTTGGCAGCAGGAAGCGGAAGACCTTGAGTTGCGTTGTCCTCATGTTGTCCTCATATTGGACCACGTGGCGTCTGTCACACAAATACACAAGCATGTCTTATCCGGGCAGGATTAGCTTTCCCTTTCTCACTATCAAATCTGAATTTGTTTGTGTAGCTTTTAAGGTCCACATTATCTAGTCCTTTATTTGCAAAAGGCTTTGGTTACACGGGTCCTGTGTGACCGTGGCTTTAAAAGAACACACACGAGACAATAAAACATGGATTTGACAGATGGGGCGGATAGCGTCCTAGCGGATAGCGCTCTGGCGCTGGTCCACTTCTCGCCAACGCTCCAAAGCCGCTGTGAAAACCCGACCACTCAACTTTGTGTAATTATTGTTCTAATGCTCTGTCTTACGTATCGGAGTTCACGGCACGTCGTCCTCCGTCCCTGCGTGTGGAGGCCGGGGGGCCGGCACCGGAGGCCGGCCGGGGGGGGGGGGGGGCGGCGGTTGGCCTCCAGCCAGAGAGCGGAGTTTAATTTCAGCCGGGGGGCCAGTTGTTCACGTCTTTAACGCGCGGGACCTCAACCCGAGACCGTTTGTTGTGTGTTGCTGCGCTTATTTAGCTTGTCAGCAGAATGATAAACTCTCCCCAGACCCCCGACTCATATCGGGAACTTATAAAGTTTATAAGACGTCTCACTTCGGGGGGAGAGAAGTGAGACGTCAAGCGCCGGGAAGAGTCGGCGACTGACACGTCCTCTCGCCGAGTGATTGATGGTCGGAGACAAACCGTGGTCTCCTCTTCCTCCTCCTCCTCCTCCTCCTCCTCTCCCGAAGGGCTAGCTTGGCTAACGCCGCACTGCTGTCGCTCAACTGTTTTCCTTTTTAGACGCTTCGTCGTTTTTTAAAATCCAAAAATGGTAAATAGTTCCAGGGCAGTATGTGTTGACCTTGTACACTCCACAGTTTTTATAACCTTGTATATATATCGATAGACACCAAGCTTAATGTTTAAACATATATATTCCAGGCAAACATACTCCTAATGCGCTCGATTATTAACTCTTGGTTGTGTACGTCTACTCTTGTTGCTAAAATACTAGAGAACTGTGAATTTCAAGGAGCATAGTTCTTACCCTGCTCCTCGGCAGATAAAGTGAAGTTCTGGTCCGCAGGGCGAGAAGGCTCAGCCATTAATCATAGTTAACCTGACATCTAAGGCCAGCTTTATTGGAGGTCAGGGTTGGACTGGAGGTCAGGGTGAGGTAAAGGCTGGCTCCCCTTGCAGATCCTCTACAAACCTCTCATTCCCCGGTCCTCAAACCTCTCTCATTCCAGACTATTTAACGTTCAACTAAAAAGAAGTTATTTTAAAGTTAGCTAGTTAAAAGTTAGCGAGTTAGAAGCTTCCTAAAAGGGCCTAAATTCAAATTTGACCCCAATTTGACCCCGAATATTCATGTCTCCATTATAAATCTGCACAAATAAATACTGATTTACCTTTAACACTTACCTTCAACCTTTAACAAATGAATATATAACGTTAAAGGGAAAGTGCAGGACTATGAATATGTGATTCTGTTTTAGTTCCAGAGGCTGAAGCCTCCATAAGATAAGATAAGATGTTCTTTATTAATCCCAGAGGGTAGAAAAGGAGTTAAGGATGAATCTAATGTGAGCCGTTTGTCTCCATGACACCGGCCCCTGTTAAACATTATGGGATGTTTTGACAGTGGCCGGGCCTTCCTCTCCGTTTCCTGTCTGTAACGAGGCTGGTGCGATGGTCCAAAAGGTGTTAGCCGTTAGCCACGGGGTCCCGGGCCCTCTCACCGCGGGGCCGCGAGGATCACCACCTCCGGCTGATTAGGTTCCTGTCACCAGGGGCCCCCGTAAAAACCAAGGGCCCCTCCTTAGTCTGCTCTGAGGGGCCACTAGCCTCCACTCAGAGATCCAACACACTGGCCCTCATGTAACGAGAGACACTATAACTCTATATATTCATTAAATTATCTATATCCCTAAAACAAAAAACATACAGTGAAATCTTCACTGGAAGATGAAATATGTATTCATTCAAATGTGATGAATATATTTTTTAGGATTCTACTGAAATGATATATATTACATATGTATATATATATACAATTTGTAAATTGTAAATTGCTTTGGCAATGTAAATGTTTATGTTCCACGCCA
>CM051001.1:27618236-27635736 GCA_027704905.1 Muraenolepis orangiensis
CACCACCCCGAGGGACCAGGTGACCCCACGACCCCGGGAACCACAGGTGATCACCGAAGAAGAATACATATGATGTACTTTATTATGTGCTTCTATTTAGCGCTTTTATTTAGTGTTAGTAAAAATGTTGAATTTAAGCGATAGTTTACAGCGTCATGAGCTGCAGTTGTTAACTCAAGGTTCTCTGTACGTCTCGTGATACATCCTGGTGTTTTAATGGTGCTTTCATTTGTATGATGAAATGATGACGTGACCACCACTGGCTGTGATGTCACCAGGAGTGTTAGTGTTCCTGGCGATCTCTCAGATCACCGGAATGGTCTCTTGTGAGTTCATCCTCCCTGTCACTGGATGTAGCCCCCCCCCCCTGTCTCCCCACATCCCTCCACCTCCTCCATAATACCCAGCATCCTCTCTGAGCCTCTCTCTCCAACTCAGCGGCCCACGGTGACCCCACAGTGACCCAACAGTGACCCCACGGTGACCCCATGGTGACCCCGCAGGTCCACATCAGGGCTCTGATGTCCATTTGCAGGTCTTCTGATGTCATGATGAAGGTCTTCTGATGATGTCATGATGAAGGTCTTCTGATGTCATGATGAAGGTCTTCTGATGATGTCATGATGAAGGTCTTCTGATGATGTCATGATGAAAGTCTTCTGATGATGTCATGATGAAGGTCTTCTGATGTCATGATGAAGGTCTTCTGATGATGTCATGATGAAGGTCTTCTGATGTCATGGTGAAGGTCTTCTGATGATATCATGATGAAGGTCTTCTGATGATGTCATGATGAAGGTCTTCTGATGATATCATGATGAAGGTCTTCTGATGTCATGATGAAGGTCTTCTGATGTCATGATGAAGGTCTTCTGATGATATCATGATGAAGGTATTCTGATTTCATGATGAAGGTCTTCTGATGATGTCATGATGAAGGTCTTCTGATGATGTCATGATGAAAGTCTTCTGATGATGTCATGATGAAGGTCTTCTGATGTCATGATGAAGGTCTTCTGATGTCATGATGAAGGTCTTCTGATGTCATGATGAAGGTCTTCTGATGTCATGATGAAGGTCTTCTGATGATGTCATGATGAAGGTCTTCTGATGATGTCATGATGAAGGTCTTCTGATGTCATGATGAAGGTCTTATGATGTCATGGTGAAGGTCTTCTGATGTCATGATGAAGGTCTTCTGATGTCACGATGAAGGTCTTCTGATGTCACGATGCAGGGACCGGGCTCTGGGGTGATTTCACGGGCCGGGTGTTTCCATCGAGAGGTTGGCAAGTACAGTAGAAGGTTTATTGGCCCTGAGCGAGGGCAGGGAGGGGCCTCCTCTCTCCTCGCTCCCTTGAAGTTTAACGGCCGCATTTGTCACGCCGTCTAATCCCGTTAATCTGGAGCGTTCCTCGCCACAGCTAATGGATACACGGTGGCGTGAGGGGATGACTGAGGGTTCTGCTGATCACCTAGACATCACACAAAGGCCTCAAGCCCCCCCCCCCCCGCTGCCCCTTTGTCCAAACGTGTTCTCGGATTATTAGAATCCAGATCTGTGATTACTGGACGCCGGATCATGCGATGGAGATCAGAGGGGAGAGATCTAGGAGGGGGAATTTTGGACGCCATCGCAGGTCAACGCTCAGTGGGGCGCCGAGCCAAACTGCGGTTTGCCAGAAATCGTCCTCACGCCGAGTGCAGCGCTGAGAGTGGCTGAGAGAATGATTAGAAAGATGTTTGAGGCATAACCTTAAAGTGGAGCAACATGTCGGGCGTCTTGTCCTCATGGATCTTTATTACTTCAAACGGACCGTTCCCTGTCAGGGCCGCGGCGGGAGCAAAGCCCCCGGTTGTTTCCCCGGGACGCCTTAATGATGTCATGTACTCCGCCGTCGGCTCCGAGGTTAGCGGCAATCAGCGGGAATATACGGCGTTCCTGCGCGATTCCCGGAGAAAAACCATCAGCACTCCTGGGTTCCTGACAGGGGTACAAATTTATCATTTGCTTTACGATATCCCCCCACCCCCTCTTCTCCCCCCCCTCCCCCAAAATCAGCGCAGAACGCCTTTAAAGGATGGCCGGCCGGGGGGAAGGCCCTGGGCAGACATATGCGAGGCGTCTGTTGGCCAGAAGCTCTCTGCAGGAACATAAATCTATCCTGCGGTTCCACAGGCAGAACCGAGCTTCACTAATAAAGACCCGCTGGCCCCACCGGGTCAGGAGTACTGAGTGACTGAACACTGGTGTGTCGTGTTTTCATGATTGTCATTGTTCAGATTTCCATATTCTAAATGGATATACATTCTGAGTCATAAAATAGAATAGTAATCTCGATACATTCAGAGTCATAGAATGAAAAAGTAATCTTTTTGATTCGTGATTTTGTCATTTTACTCTTATTTGGATTTTTTTTATTATTTCTACTACTGTCCTGTTGTTTTTTTTCCAGAACATCCACACTTTCCATCTGTGAGTAATAAAGTGTGTGTTATCATAGCTAATGTATAGATTAATAAAGTATGAGTTAGCGTATCGAACAGAAACGCTTCCCCCGGCCGTGTTCCTGGGAAGTCGTGTTAATAACAGGCACGACGAGAGAATCGTGTTATTAGCTTTATGTATTTGTATTTTGTATCTGTGTTCTGCCTGATGCGGTTATGACGTCGAGGTGTTGATTCTCTGGCTTTCAGAATCGTTTATTGGACGTAAAATGACTGATCATCTCAACTCCTTCCTCGGCTCACGGCTGGAACCAGATTAAGTCGGTCCGTTTGGGATTTCCTTTCCAGGCACGCCATCGCAATTATTACAGACGCTGTCTCCCAGAGTATTCCTCATAAACAACTTGTGTCAGGTGACAACTCCATGAGCTGGGATCACTCAGGGAGGGAAGTGGTTTACTGAGCGATGAAACGCGCCTGTTCTGTCTCTGACTCCCCCTAGGGGCCCGGAGGAGGTACAACACCTGTGACCCTACAGATCCCAGAGCCATCTCAAAGGCTGTGTGTGTTAGCCTGGGTGCGACAGCCCACGGTGTCATATTTCAGTCGTGTTTACAGGTGAACGTGTCGCACAATAAACACCTTGAAGGCTCAACCTCTGGTTCCCTGTTTGGTTTCAGTGAGACGTGATCGGCTTCCATAAATCCAAAAAAAAGAGAACATTTTCTGTACACTCCGGAGCTGCTTCACTTTCTCAAAGATCATTTTCTCTGACGGAATGAGATGACTGCCCCAGTCTCCTCAGTCCGACGGGAGAGAGACCGGGACGAGCTCAATAACTGATGAACACTCGATGGGAGAGATAAGCGAGGACACATCCTGCTACGTTTAGCTTTCACATCGCCGGGCCTTTAATGAACAAAGCAAAGCAACATACACTCAACAGATGCTCCGTCGGGCCGCCGCAGATATCAGTCTTTATTCCTCGCCCCCTCGCTCCAGGAAACGTGCGCTTGGCCTCCGTTTGTCATCGAGTCGAGTCCGGGGTTCTGGGGTCGAATTTGTCTCCGAGTGAAGCCCCACGGAGGAGGCGTGTTTGTGATGTGGCGAGCGGCCGATGTCCCGTCACACGTCTGACGTCTAAATGAAAGGGTTCAGCGCAGAGTCGTTCATCATCGGGAGGAGGATGGCGTCTCGAGGCCCGAAACCCAACAGCCTCTAATCAGAGGCCGTGATGGATCAGGAGAGACGGAGTTACGGAATCAATCCAGATGAAAAAAAAAGGAAATTTGTTCAGATTGAGTTCGGGGCCTCGGTTATTGATCGATTGAACGATCATTTTCCCTGAATACTTCTGTGATGGAACAGAACCGACCACAACCTGCTAGGAGATTTGATTGTGTTTTGTTCAACAACAACAAACTGCAACCGCAGTTGTGTTTTTTGAGGTTCTGTGTTTTTGAGGGGTTCTTCAACATGGACCTTCGTGATGTCCTGCAGCTGCTTTGCATTCGTCGGTGTGGAGAAGAGACAGCAGGCGGTTCCTCAGAAGCGATTTCAGCACTCTGGTTCTGGTTCTCCCCGGGCCGGTCCCCCCAACAAGGTGTTCCGACAGACATCCAGACCCGCTGCTGAGAGATGCGCCTCGCGGTCCGGCGTCGCTCTCTCTCTCTCTCTCTCTCTCTCTCTCTCTCTCTCTCTCTCTCTCTCTCTCTCTCTCTCTCTCTCTCTCTCTCTCTCTCTCGCACGCTCCCTCTCTGGTTCATTTGTCTTCTGGGGGAGCTGAAGGCTGCCTCCGGAGGGCATTAATGAAGACCAGACTCCTCAGACTTCAGCCGTGAACTTCATATCGGAGCCTGAGGGCTCGTCGAGGCCAATTACCACCACAGGCCGATCGCTCATCCGCTCCGTGCCCAAGTTCTCGTCTTCTGACCTCCGGTTCGAGTCCCACCTTAAAACACTTATCACTTTGATGAAGAGGTGCATCATGGGTACCCAGAAGACCTCGGGGTCTGGGAGTCTATTACCGGATCACAGGGTTTAGGGAGACTTCCTCCTTCACTTGTTAAAGTCATTACTGTCCATCTGAGAAGCAGGCAGGAAGTAAATAATAACAATAACACAATCCCATGTAACACGGCAAGTCTGTCAAGGTCGATAACAGACAAACAACAGAACAAACAAACTAATAAACAATCCCCTTAACGGGCCATTAGGTGTCACCGATCAGCCGATCAATACGGGGTGTTTTGTTGTTTTCTGGGAATAACGTCTGGCTTGTGTGATGACAGGACGTTGACGAACAGCCGCGGTCGCTGATCCAGCAGCGGTCCGCCAAACAGAGGTTGATTACACTTGTGTGTTTTTACCCGTGTCACCGAAGAGCGTTTTAACGGCCAGACCATAATAACAACAGTAACCCCGTCACACACGCTCGGCCCTTTTACAGCGACGCCCGGGCCTCTCCGGGGGGAGGGAGGGAGGGAGGGAGGGGGGGAGGGAGGGGGGGAGGGCAAACGCGTAGCTGCGGCAACGGCGAACGTTAAAAGGCCGAGGCGCAACCCGAGCCCTCGCGGCTGATTTATCGAGGTGGTGGTCTTGTTACAGCAGATTTATCTCCACCATAAAAACAACAACAATCTGGTGAAATCATTAAAAGCTGAGGAGTCTCTGCGGACGCTGGGGGACGGAGCAGGAGCAACGGGTGGAGACAGGAGGAGACAGGAGCAACGGGTGGAGACAGGAGGAGACAGGAGCAACGGGTGGAGACAGGAGGAGACAGGAGCAACGGGTGGAGACAGGAGGAGTCAGGAGCAACGGGTGGAGACAGGAGGAGACAGGAGCAACGGGTGGAGACAGGAGGAGACAGGAGCAACGGGTGGAGAGAGGAGGAGACAGGAGCAACGGGTGGAGACAGGAGGAGACAGGAGCAACGGGTGGAGACAGGAGGAGACAGGAGCAACGGGTGGAGACAGGAGGAGACAGGAGCAACGGGTGGAGACAGGAGGAGACAGGAGCAACGGGTGGAGACAGGAGGAGACAGGAGGAGACAGGAGCAACGGGTGGAGACAGGAGGAGACAGGAGGAGACAGGAGCAACGGGTGGAGACAGGAGGAGACAGGAGGACACAGGAGGAGATTGGAACAACGGGTGGAGACAGGAGGAGAAAAGAGGACACAGGAGGAGACAGGAGCAACGGGTGGAGACAGGAGGAGACAAGAGGACACAGGAGGAGACAGGAGCAACGGGTGGAGACAGGAGGAGACAAGAGGACACAGGAGGAGACAGGAGCAACGGGTGGAGACAGGAGGAGACAGGAGGACACAGGAGGAGATAGGAACAACGGGTGGAGACAGGAGGAGACAAGAGGACACAGGAGGAGACAGGAGCAACGGGTGGAGACAGGAGGAGACAAGAGGACACAGGAGGAGACAGGAACAACGGGTGGAGACAGGAGGAGACAGGAGGAGACAGGAGCAACGGGTGGAGACAGGAGGAGACAGGAGGAGACAGGAACAATGGGTGGAGACAGGAGGACACAGGAGGAGACAGGAGCAACGGGTGGAGACAGGAGGAGACAGGAGCAATGGGTGGAGACAGGAGGACACAGGAGGAGACAGGAGCAACGGGTGGAGACAGGAGGAGACAGGAGCAATGGGTGGAGACAAGAGGAGACAAGAGCAATGGGTGGAGACACGAGGAGACAGGAGGAGACAGGAGGAGACAGGAGGACACAGGAGGAGACAGGAGGACACAGGAGCAACGGGTGGAGACAGGAGGAGACAGGAGGAGACAGGAGGACACACGAGGAGACAGGAGGAGAAAGGAGGAGACAGGAGGACACAGGAGAAGACAGGAGGAGACAGGAGGAGACAGGAGGAGACAGGAGGAGACAGGAGGACACAAGAGCAATGGGTGGAGACACGAGGAGACAGGAGGACACTGGAGAACACAGGAGGAGACAGGAGGAGACAGGAGGAGACAGGAGGACACAGGAGGACACAGGAGGAGGCAGAAGGACACAGGAGAACACAGGAGGACACAGGAGAACACAGGAGGACACAGGAGGAGACAGGAGGAGACAGGAGGAGACAGGAGAACACAGGAGGACACAGGAGGACACAGGAGGAGACAGGAGGAGGCAGGAGGACACAGGTGGACAAAGGAGGAGACAGGAGGAGCGCTCTCTACTCGCTGCCTCGTAAACAACCGAAGGACGCGGGGGTTTGAGGAGGAGAAAGACGTCGCCGTGGGCAACAAGGTGTCAGCGGCGTGAGGGCGTAGGTTCTCCTCCCTGGAAGACTGTGTTTGTCTTGGCGTGCGTGGGCCATTAATAGCGTTCTCGGGGGTCAGGGGTCACGCCGGGGTATTGTACCGCAGGGCCTCGTTTCATGTTCTTAGGACACGTTTTAACGGGTCTTTCCGTAGAGGTGGGTCGAGGCCGCTTCTCTGAGGCCGTTGTTGTTGTGCGGCCTCTAGGATGCGATGACGTCGGGACATCGAGGACCCTGGGATCCCGCTCGGCAGGGGGTCACAGGGTCACTGCAGCCTTCTATTAAAGGAAGTGGGTGAGGGATGTCTCCCCCCCCCCCCCCCCCCCACCCTCCCCTCTCCTCCCCTCCAAGAGATAAAGAGTCCTTAGCCGCCTGGAACCCCCGAGGAAGACTGATAGTCTTGGGAGAGAGGTGACGAAGAGAGAGAGAGAGGGGGGGGAAAGAAAGAGGGGGGAGGTGAGAAAGAGAAGGGGGAGATAGAGAGAGAGAGAGAGAGAGAGAGAGAGAGAGAGAGAGAGAGAGAGAGAGAGAGAGAGAGAGAGAGAGAGAGAGAGAGAGAGAGAGAGAGAGAGAGAGAGAGGGAGAGAGAGAGAGAGACAGTGGGAAAGATAGAGAAGGAGAGAGTGAGAGAGAGAGAGAGAGAGAGAGAGAGAGAGAGAGAGAGAGAGAGAGAGGAGGATTGGCTCCTCTGGTATTCCAGAACGTCTTCATTCCCGCCTGCTGACGGGAGTGATCCTCCTCCATTCGCCACGCTAGGAAGCTCCTTGACCCCCAGGGTGAGAGGCCCGGGCCACGGGGGGGAGGCTGGGGGAGGAGGGGGGTGGGGGGGGAGAGAGTTCGGCCCGCGCTGCCTCTCTTAAGCAGGCTTGACCGCCCTCTAGTCACACACACCGCGGTCAGCGCCGGGCTCTGGGGTTTCACATGTGACAGCATAATCAATTTCCATGATTCATGGTCACCTCGAAGGAGGACACAGCAGGGGGGAGGGAGGGAGGGGGAGGGAGGGAGGGAGGGAGGGAGGGGGAGAGGGGCAGCTGAAAGGGGAGAGGCTCCGGGGGCCACGCTGACAACCAGGACCATGTATAGAGATGGTTACTCTGCTGCTGTTGGCAGTCCTACCCCATCTACCCCTCTACCTCCCCCCTACCTCCTCCTACCTCCCCATCTACCTCCCCCTAACTTGTTCCTACCTCCCCAACTACCCCCTCTACCTCCCCCCTACCCCCCCTACCTTCCCCCTACCTCCCCCCTACCCCCTCTACCTCCGCCTCTACCTCCTCCTACCTCCCCATCTACCCTCCCTACCTCCCCCTCTACCTCCTCCCTACCTCCCCCTACCTCCCCATCTACCCTCCCTACCACCCCCTCTACCTCCTCCCTACCTCCCCCTACCTCCCCATCTACCCTCCCTACCACCCCCTCTACCTCCTCCCTACCTCCCCCTACCTCCCCCTCTACCTCCCCCTACCCCCCCCCATCTACCTCCCCCCTACCTCCCCATCTACCTCCCCCTACCTCCCCATCTACCCTCCCTACCTCCTCCTCTACCTCCCCCTACCCCCCCCATCTACCTCCCCCTCTACCTCCCCCTACCCCCCCCATCTACCTCCCCCCTACCTCCCCATCTACCCTCTCTACCTCCCCATCTGCCTATCTCCCCATCTACCCTCTCTACCTCCCCCCTATCTCCCCCTACCTCCCCATCTACCCTCTCTACCTCCCCCCTATCTCCCCCTACCTCCCCATCTACCCTCTCTACCTCCCCCCTATCTCCCCCTACCCCCCCATCTACCCTCTCTACCTCCCCCCTATCTCCCCCTACCTCCCCATCTACCCTCTCTACCTCCCCATCTACCCTCTCAACCTCCCCATCTACCCTCTCTACCTCCCCCCTATCTCCCCCTACCTCCCCATCTACCCTCTCTACCTCCCCATCTACCCTCTCTACCTCCCCATCTACCCTCTCTACCTCCCCATCTACCCTCTCTACCTCCCCATCTACCCTCTCTACCTCCCCATCTACCCTCTAAACCTCCCCATCTGCCTCCTCCTACCTTGTAGTTTTTAGCAGTTGTAGTTTTTAGTGGTTGTAGTTTTTGTTGCGTTTGTAGTTTTAGCTGGCTGTGCACTGGGGTTATTTTAAACGTGTCATATCTAATGTGAATATCTTCATAGCTCATGGATATTATCATTGAAATGTTACAATTGAATTGCCATTTAATCCTGTTGACTATTGAATTAAAGGCAATTCAATTATATTCAATTGACATTTTGGGGTTTGAGTTATTCTAATAATGAAGTTTAAGTATGATACTATATAAATATTTTGCGTTTGGTCTAGTAGTTCATTTAGTTTAGTATTTATTATTTACTATTAAGTATTTTAGCAGTACAGTTGTATTACTATTATTTGTATTGCTGATTGTCCTCAATCGAAATACCAAATATCTCAGCGACCTCACATTTTGTTTCTATGGAAAAAATTAGGAATATTTTTCTACCAAATACATTTTTTGACCAACACTTTCATATTCAATAGAACCATTATTATTCATGTTTTTTGTCAGAAATATACATGATGTAACTAGGAAGGTATGAAGAAGGCTAAAGGCTAACGCTAAAGGGAAAAGGACGCCATCCCCTTTCATTAGCTAACGTCTCAGTGACACACACACCGCGTATAGGAACCACGTCCTGCTTGTTTGGGTTTAAACACTCAGAGGAGAAACCACGACAAACATATCAGAACGTAGAATACAACAGAATAGAATGTTGTCTTTATTGTCGTACAACACAATTGTGTAGCAATCCTCACGGTCAATCTTTCACACAACAGCAATTTTAAAAAATTGAAATAATTTAAAATCTAAATGTAACAACAGATTTACAGTTTTCTGTAAGCTACAACAGTCAGTGTTTGTGTTCAATTATCTTATGGCTCTGGGCTAGAAGCTAGAAGTTAAACATTTTAAGAATATTTGTAATAAATTCCCCAAAACACACAATATTCTATAATCTAGATGACTCCATTCTATGTTAAAAATAGACCTTAATATTGACAAAGACTAAGATAAGGGCAGGCTTTATTACTCCCAGAGGGAAACATGGGTCTGACAGAAGTGGGAATTAAAAATAGATTACATTTTTAACAATAATAAAATAATATCCAGACTATATGTCTGTATAATAATAGCAGTGAAAATATAGGGGAAAAAAATAACACATTAACTATGGTAGACATTATGTATATGCTATATTTTTGAAGCTATACATTATTATATTATTATGGGATTTATATATGTTTATAATATATCATATAAATGTATTATTTTGTACTGTATGTAGAAGTGAGACGTTTGTGGGGTTTAGGGGCAGATTGTATACACAGAAATAACACAACGTGCAAGGAAACCAACACACACACACACACACACACACACACACACGCACACACACACACACACACACACACTTACAAACCAACACACACAGACACCCCTAAAAACCAACACACACTCTTACCAACACACACCCATATAAACCTGCAGCAGCCTCAGGTAACTGATATGGTTTTCGTGCGTTTTCCATGCGCTCATCTTCGGGGTTGCCGGTCGGCTCCGCCCCTCGCACCAACCACCCCCGGTTTCCGTGGCGACAGGCTCCGCCCCTGCGGCGTGAAGGACTCCGGCAGCTGAGGCGGCGGCGGTGGCGTGCAGATGTTGGCCGCTGTCGCCGTGGTATCCCGCTGTGCCTCGTAAACAGCCACACTTGAAACGGTGAAATTGAATCTGGAGGTCCCTGCCCCGCTCTCTGGACGGACGCCATCCTCCTGACCCCCACGAAACCTCCCCCCTCCTCCCCTCCCTCCTCCCCTCCCCCCTCTTCCTCTCCCCCCCCCCCCCCCCCCACACACACACACACATACCACAGGAATCACAAAGGATGAAGGGTCTAAAAATAAAATAAGGACCACGCTGAAGACGTAGAATTAGTTAAAGATAGAGCCTGGATGTCTGTCTTCACGTCTCTGTCTCTCTCTCTCTGTCTCTCTCTGTCTTTACGTCTCTGTCTCACTCTCTCTGTCTCTCTCTGTCTTTACGTCTCTGTCTCACTCTCTCTGTCTCTCTCTCTCTGTCTTTACGTCTCTGTCTCACTCTCTCTGTCTCTCTCTGTCTCTGTCTCTCTGTCTTTACATCTCTCTGTCTCACTCTCTCTGTCTCTCTCTCTGTCTCTCTCTGTCTTTACGTCTCTGTCTCTCTCTCTGTCTCTCTCTCTCTGTCTCTCTCTGTCTTTACGTCTCTGTCTCACTCTCTCTGTCTCTCTCTCTCTGTCTCACTCTCTCTGTCTCTCTCTGTCACTTTACCTCTCTCTTTCTCAATCTCTCTGTCTATCTGTCTCACTATCTTACTCTCTCTTTACGTCTCACCTTTTCTAGCTCTCTTTCTTACTCTCTTAGTCTATCTCTATGTCTCTCTCTCTCTGAGTGTTTATCTGTATTGTGTCTGAAACTGTCCTCAAGGGGAAATGGACAGCACCAAGAAGGTACGCAACACAACCACACCATGCTACCAAGCTGCTGTGCTACTAAGCTACTGTACTACCAAGCTGCTGTGCTACTAAGCTACTGTGCTACCAAGCTGCTGTGCTACTAAGCTACTGTACTACCAAGCTGCTGTGCTACTAAGCTACTGTGCTACCAAGCTGCTGTGCTACTAAGCTACTGTGCTACCAAGCCACTGTGCTACCAAGCGGCTGTTCTACTAGGCTACTGATCTACCAAGCTGCTGTGCTACCAAGCTACTGCTACTAAGTTACTGTGCTACCAAGCTACTGTGCTACCAAGCTGCTGTGCTACTAGGCTACTGTGCTACTAAGCTGCTGTGCTACTGTGCTACTAAGCTACTGTGCTAAAACTCCATCTACCAACAGGATTCCTGACACGTCAAACACAAATGCGAAATGCGAAAGCGTTGGTACGTCTGGCCTCCCCCTCCTCCTTCTCCTTGTCCTCCTCCTCCCCCCACCCCCCCCCCTCCTCCTCCTCCCCCTCCCCCCTCCTCCTCCTTCCTTCTCCCCCTACTAACAGCTCCAAGGTCAGGGTCCCGGGTCCTGAACCTAGAAGGGTTAGGGGTCACAGGGACAGGGCTCAGGTCCCTGGCTAGACACAGCGTGGAGCCCAGCATCGTGGGGGCCCAGCGGCCCCTTTGAGAGCCACCCTGGCTGGGGCTTGAGTGACTGGCCAGCTGGGGCCCCCGGTACCAACCGGGCCCCTGCTGGGTCTACTGTCACATGACCCCTCGTCCCGCCTGCTTATCATGTCTGCTTCAGACAAGAGATATCCGTTACAAACAGTTACATAAACACATAATCACCCCATTCACTCATAAATACATACACACATATGGTATGGTACACACACACACACACACACGCACACACATGCACACACACACACACACACACGCACACACACACACACACACTGCAAAACTAGTCACAAATACATTTGTGCACAAACTGACTTTGTAGTTCAGTTTGCAGTTCAGTTTGTACTTTAGTTTGGACTTTAGTCTGTAGTTTAGTCTTTAGTTTAGTCTGTAGTTTAGTCTGTAGTTTAGTCTGTAGTTTAGTCTTTAGTTTAGTCTGTAGTTTGTCCAACAATTGGATATGTTAGCTCCTTGCATATATTGGCAGAACCACAGTAGCTTTTGAAACAGATGTGTATAAATGCACCAGTATGTTCCAAAATGAATTTACCACACATGCATACACGCAAACGCACACACGCACACTCACATACACACACACACACGCACACTCACACACACACACACACACACACACACACACACACACACACACACACACACACACACACACACACGCATGCACACACACACACACACACACACACACACGCATGCGCACACAGACACAGAATGTTATTAGAAAACAGTTAAGATACCAATCCCAGCCTGAATGTAAAAATCCATCATTCCCAATCTGGTTCTGATTTGCTGCTCCAGATAAGATATAAGGTTTGGCTCAGTGTCTGATTTGGAAGACATTAATAAAATAAAAGCCAATATAATACTTCCTCTATGGAACCGCATGATGATGTCATCGCCATGTGATCGAAAGCAGGCTGGTTTGCTGCCTTCAGTCACTCCCACCTCAGTAACATGGAGTCATTTAGCAGACACTTTTATCCCAATGCAACTTAACTAGTGAATTCAGAGACGGGTCATTAAGGAGCAAGTAGGGGTTAGACGGTACAGAGACGGGTCATTAAGGAGCAGGTAGGGGTTAGACAGTACAGAGACGGGTCATTAAGGAGCAGGTAGGGGTTAGACAGTACAGAGACGGGTCATTAAGGAGCAAGTAGGGGTTAGACGGTACAGAGACGGGTCATTAAGGAGCAGGTAAGGGTTAGACGGTACAGAGACAGGTCATTAAGGAGCAGGTAGGGGTTAGACAGTACAGAGACGGGTCATTAAGGAGCAGGTAGGGGTTAGACCGTACAGAGACAGGTCATTAAGGAGCAGGTAGGGGTTAGACAGTACAGAGACAGGTCATTAAGGAGCAGGTAGGGGTTAGACAGTACAGAGACGGGTCATTAAGGAGCAGGTAGGGGTTAGACGGTACAGAGACGGGTCATTAAGGAGCAGGTAGGGATGTGGTTGTCATGCTTTAGGAGGTCTACTGGTAGACTGTGATAATACTTGACATAAGTTGTGTATCTTTAGATATAATATCTAAAGATAACTACTACATTGATTTAGACCCTCCAGATCAGTACATTGGCTCAACTTTAACCATTCATATATACAGCATATATATATATATATATATATATATATATATATATATATATATACATATATTATACAGTCTATTGATATTATTTATAAGACCAGTGTTAGCAGCTCTTAAATCTCCGTGTTCCACCTCCACATGGAGACAAGATGGACCTGGAGCAGCTCCAACCGTCCCGGGGAGAAACATCTGCCCTGGCCGGGCAGCAGGGGCTCCAGAGCCCAGCGGTCCTCCTCGCCGCTCAAATGGAAGCATGGTGTCGGTGGCGGGGGACTCACGCTCTCACGGCCCCCCCGTCACCCGACGGAGGAGCGGCCCCGACGTGGAGCCGGGACGTAGCGGGACCTGTCCATTGATTGATTGACTCCACCTTGGGCTGGAGAGGTGGAGGGTTTGACAGCCTGCCAGACGTACACCCCTCTGTGTCTTTTGTTCTTTCTTCTTCTTCTTCTTCTTCTTCACCTTGGTTCTGCTCCACAGCCCCTGCGTGCTCCTCTACCCTACCCCCCTCACCCCCCCCCCTCCACGCTCGCTCCTCCACCTTCCTCCTCCTCTCCTCCACCTTCCTCCTCCTCTCCTCCACCGCCCGTTCCTCCACCTCGCTCGCTCTCCTCCGCTCCCTCCTCTTGCGACCCCCGCTTTCCTCTCCTCCTCTCTACTTTACATCTCCCTCCTCTTTCCTTCTCCTCTTATCCCTCTACCTGCCTCTCCGCTCTCCTCTCTCCTCTCTCCTCTCTCCTCTCTCCTCTCTCCTCTCTCCTCTCTCCTCTCTCCTCTCTCCTCTCTCCTCTCTCCTCTCTCCTCTCTCCTCTCTCGGGGTGGGGGGTGGGGGGTAGTTGGGGGGCTCTGGTGGTTCTGGTCCAGAGTTCTGACGAGTCTCTCCCCCAGGTCCAACAGTACGTTCACTTGATGTCAACAAGCCTCTTTCTCCCGGTCACGGGGTCGTACTGCTACTGCTACTACTACTACTACCACTTATACTACTACTTCTACTACTACTACTACTACTACTACTACATTTACATTTACATTTAGGACATTTGGCAGACGCTTTTATCCAAAGCGACTTACAAGGAGTACATTTGTTGAAGCAGACAATAGCATAACACTGAGGTACGCAAACATAAAAATAGAGCAGTTCACAAGCATTCATATTAACAAGATGAATAACACAATTTGGTACTGCCAGGTCACCTGCTTAAGTAGCTGTGATAAGAGCGTGTTATCAACATTAAGGATAGACACTTGCTAGAATATACAACATGCTAAGAGCTATTAATGTCAGGACTTAAGCAAGTTAGGGGTTCACAAAGGAGAAGGAGGGTTCATGGAGAGTCCAGGTGGACTCTGAACAGGTGGGTCTTGAGTCGCTTGCGGAAGCTGGAAGCTACTACTACTACTACTACTACTAGTACTAGAAGTACTAGTAGTACTAGTAGTACTAGTACTTGTAGTACTAGTATTAATAGTACAAGTACTAGTAGATGAATAGAGATCTGGACAGAAAGCTTACTGGATTCTGATTGGCTGGAGGATTTTCAACAACGTAAGGCTGCGACCATATATGGAAAATCCCAGCCAAGGCTTGGGTCATACAGCAGAACCATGGACAACGTTCAGGTCACATGACAGCATGTTAATCATGTGATGTAATCACTTCTCCAAACGTAGTCAAGACCAGGGAGAACTTTAAATATCACTCTAAATATGACAGACTATTTATATCCAGCGGAATGGTGATTATATCATTACAAATGCATTTGATTCAAAGTGTTCTCGGATCTTAATGTTCCCCTCTCCGTTTGAAACAGAACATTGAGAATAGGAAAGTGATTGGTGTTGAGTGAGACAACACCGAGCTCCTGGGTTTGTCCCTCAACACTCAACACAACCTCAGAGATGGAGCCTTCCAGCTTCTCCGATCAAACTAAACTCCTCTCCAACCGCTTGTTCTTCTGGTCTGGTCCGGTTCTGGTCCGGTCTGGTCCGGTTTGTTTTGGTCTGCACCGCGGCTCTCGTCTCATCTGGTTCCAGTCTGGTCTGATTTGGTCCGGTTTGGTCTGGGTTGTTAACCGTTGTTATGGAAGATGGACTGTCTGTCTGTCTGTCTGTCTGTCTGTCTGTCTGTCTGTCTGTCTGTCTGTCTGTCTGTCGGTTTGTAATTTTGTCTGTCTGTCGGTTTGTTTGTCTGTTTGTCTTTCTGTCTGTTGTCTGTCTGTTGTCTTTCTGTCTGTCTGTCTGTCTGTCTGTCTGTATGTCTGTCGGTTTGTCTTTTGTCTGTCTGTCTGTTTGTCTGTCTGTCAGTCTGTTTGTCTGTCTTTCTTTCTGTCTGTCTGTCTGTCTGTCTGTCTGTCTGTCTGTCTGTCTGTCTGTCTGTCGGTTTGTCTTTTTGTCTGTCTGTCTGTTTGACTGTCTGTCGGTTTGTTTGTCTGTCTGTCTGTCTTTCTGTCTGTCTGTCTGTCTGTCTGTCTGTCTGTTTGTCTGTTTGTGTGTTTTTTTGTTGTGTCTGTTAGCAAGATAACTTAAAAAGTTCTGTACGGAATAAGACCAAATTTGTTGGTTAAATTACTTCTGGGCCAAGGGACAATCCGATTTTTCTATCGGGGAGTTTTTGGTGTGGCGCCCTCTAGTTTGGGTCTGGTTTGGTCTGGTTTGGTCTGGTGTGTCCCGGTCCAGTCCGATCTGTCCTGATTGGGTCTAATGCGCGGCCCGGTCCGGTTCAGTCCGGTCTGATTCTATGGAGCTTGGTGAGGAGGAGGAGGTAAAGGGCCGGGGGTAACAGGAAGCGTGGAGCGGGTCAAGGCGCTGAACGGGTTCTGATGGAGAACAGATTAGCAGAATAAAAGTATCTCTGTTTTATTCTGCTAATCCGTCCTCCATTTCAACCCCATTTCAAATTTGGCGCCTGCCGCGGCGTCCGTAAATCGCGGGGTTGTTAAGGACCCGGACTTCAAAGCCGCCCCTGGTCCCGGGTTCTGCCAGGACGGTTCCACATCTGGCCCGCAGCACCTCGACCAAAATTGAGACTTTGTGTCTTCCCGGAGCGAGTTGGGCTTCTTGACGTCTTTATGAAGGCTGGCTGTTACCCATCGCGGCGTCCACCTTTCTGACCTGCGCCCTTCAAACTAGCTCCCCCCCCCCCCAGCTAGCTAGCTCCGCCGCGCACCGCTGCAACGCTAATGTGAAACACTTGCAGTGCGCCGCCTCCCAGCTCAGCTTTCCTCAAGAGCAGCGCTAAGTGGAACCTAGCCTCGCCTCGCACGCCGCTATCGCCGGGGACCCCATCCGTCTTCACGGGGCCGCGGGGCGGGGGGGGGGGATCGAACCCACGCACCTTGTCCGCATTACCGCCCCTTTACCGCTGCTCCCCTGCCGGTGAATCCGTCGTTCTCGCAACCCGATTTATGGGTCCGGTCGGTGTGGAAGTGTCCCTGGGAGCCCTCCAGGACCCCTTACTCGGGCCTCGGCTCTACCCCCCATCGGCCCACAACCAGAACCAGACCTAGTTGTGTGCCGTGTGAACAGGTGCGGAGAGAGAGAGAGAGAGAGAGAGAGAGAGAGAGAGAGAGAGAGAGAGAGAGAGAGAGAGAGAGAGAGAGAGAGAGAGAGAGAGAGAGAGAGAGAGAGAGAGAGAGAGAGAGAGAGAGAGAGAGAGTGAGTCGTTCCAGGTCCATGAATTCCTCCCTGTGGTGTTGCTGTGTTAATCTGCCAGGACCTTTGAAGGTTCCGGACAGGAGAATTATGAATTTGTCTCGGGGAGCAGGGGGATGAAACGGGGCGGACGCTCGGACCCAGCGGTGACCATCAAAGGCTCAGAAACACGTGAGAGGTTCTCTGTGTTCACCTGGTTCCTGAAATAGACCGGGAGTCTGACAGAATAAGAGTCAGGTACCTGTGTTCAAAACCCTATCTGCTTGAGGGAAGGAGGGAGGGAGGGAGGGAGAGATAGAGAGAGAGAGTGA
>CM051001.1:27640736-27685736 GCA_027704905.1 Muraenolepis orangiensis
AGAGAGAGAGAGAGAGAGAGAGAGAGAGAGAGAGAGAGAGAGAGAGAGAGAGAGAGAGAGAGAGAGAGAGGGGGGGAAGAGAGAGAGAGGGAGTGAGAGGGGGAGAGAGAGGAAGAGAGAGAGAGAAGAGAGAGAGAGAGTGAGGGAGTGAGAGAGAGAACATCAATCTCTCAGTAATTCCTTCAAGTGTGAAAGGGTCTGTGTGGTGTCAGCCAGGGGAGGGATGGACCAGGCTGTGTGTGTGTGTGTGTGTGTGTGTGTGTGTGTGTGTGTGTGTGTGTGTGTGTGGGGGGGGGGGGGGCATGGTCCACCCTGACACCTCCAGACAGGCGACCAGATGGCAGCAGCATTACCCCAACAAAGAGCCTCTAATTAGGGTACAATAGAGGAGGAGAGAGAGAGAGAGAGAGAGAGAGAGAGAGAGAGAGAGAGAGAGAGAGAGAGAGAGAGAGAGAGAGAGAGAGAGAGAGAGAGAGAGAGAGAGAGAGAGAGAGAGAGAGGAGAAAGTGATGGAGAGAGAGAAAGGGATGGAGAGAGAAAAAGGGAGAGAGAGAGATGGAGAGAAAGAAGGGGAGACAGTGAGAGAGAGTAAGGGAGAGAGAGTAAGGGAGAGAGAGTAAGGAGAGAGAGAGAGAGAGAGAGAGAGAGAGAGAGAGAGAGAGAGAGAGAGAGAGAGAGAGAGAGAGAGAGAGAGAGAGAGAGAGAGAGAGAGAGAGAGAGAGAGAGAGAGAGAGAGATGGAGAGGAAGGGGGAGTAGGAGGACAGCCAGGAGGGCCATGGAGACGGTGGCAGGTCAATATCCTAACCCCCCCCCCTCCCCCCCCCCTCCCCCCCCCCCCTGACAGTAATATAGACGCCATGATTTTATTGGTCCTCATTAACACAAATGAGACCACTTGAACCTCTGAATGCTGCTGACAAATTGAATTAGTTATCACACACACACACACACACACACACACACACACACACACACACACACACACACACACACACACACACACACAACACACACACGCACACACACACACACATACAACACACACACACAGGCCAGGCTGTCACCATATTGCAACAACATGCAGAGGGGGGGGGGTATCCCTTTGAAATTCCTCTGGAAAGAAGTGGGGGCCCCTGGGAGGGAGTGGGGCACCCCTGGGAGAGAGTGGGGGCCCCTGGGAGGGAGTGGGGCCCCTGGGAGACACTCAGCCAACAGATGCTTCTCTGAACTGTTTACACTGGGTTAAATGGAGCTGGTTAGTTACGGTTCAGGTTAGAGCGTCGATGTGTAAAATGTTTAAATAATGTCAATTTTTTTATTTTTAGATGATTTCAATTATTTATTTATTTTTAAATGTATATGTGACGCGTTGTGTCGAATCATCGAACACTGATAACCTACCTTTCACAATTGTTAATATGTATTACTTTACAGAACATAAACACACTACTTTACATTCAGCAGATGTGTATTACTCATAGTTTTTTTGGTAGTACTTTCCACCCTCCACAGTAGAGGGAAATATTTAGTTCTAGTACTCTTAGAATAATAATAATATAATAATAATAGTTTTTATAATTTAAAAACATTTAATAAACATTGAAGATAAGATGTCGTTAATTCATCATGAGCAGAAGGATTCGTCTGATCTCATCTTATCTAAGATCTTGTTTTTCATATTTCATACTTTTGGAAGCGTCGATATTAAAACGTTCGGTACATATTTTGTATCGTTAGCTAACTTTATGCAAGAAGAATAATCCAAGAAACAAATCTAGAATATATTATATTCACGTTACTTTGTGTTTTATTGATAGCTTATTCCAAACTGCTTGTTTGGTTTTGCTTCGATATTAATTAACACTTTGGATCGACGACGGAAATTAATCCGCAGGAACACTTTGCTCCTTATCGATCCAGAAGTCATTAAAACAAGTTCACAATTTGATAAAACGCTGCAATGCGCTTGACTCATAATATACCATAACGTGACTTTAAAAATACCCCAAAAAGAGAATGAAAAACAACGTTTGTTCATCATAATTGTTACCGAGTGTTGAACATAATGTCTGAACTATAGAGCTTTCTCCTGCGCGGTGTCCGTCCGTCTCTCCGTCGGACAGAAGTCTCCTCTGCTCACTACTGAACCCTGTTGGCTTCACGTTCACATTCAGATGTGGTTTATTTATCATGTCACATGTACAATAAGGTGCAGAGTACAATGTATGTATGTATACTACTATATATGTGGTTTATTAGTCAAATGTACTGTATACTAAGGTACAGTGTACAGTGTATAGTGAAATGCTATTATATATACATATATATATATAAATATATATATATAATATATATATATATATATATATATATATATAATATATATATACTATACTATAGATGTGGTTTATAAGTCACATGTATAATAATGTACAGTGTACATTATTTAATGTAAAGTTAAATGTTATATATATACTGTATATACAGTTTATATATATTTATATATATATTTATATATACTTGATGTGTTTATTAGTCACATGTATAGTAAAGTAAAGTGTACAATGTACAGTGAAATGTTATCTCCAGCTCAGAAGATGTGCAAAAAAATTATTAATTGGAAAAATTCCCCCAAAAATCCATTAAAAAAAGAGTACACAAATGTACATATTTACTTCTTTACATATTTACATAATTGCAGAATATATGAATCTGAGGACCAATATTGTGAGGACCTGTTTGGGACCACCCTCTGGCCTGTACTGGTTCTAATCCTCATTCAAACCGCTATCTTGGCTCCATCTTGGTTCTAAACCCGGCGGTGTTTAGAACCAAGATGGCCGCCAGGTGAAGGAGGCCCCGGGATGAGGACCGACCCTACGAGCTCCTTCGGCGTGGAGGGTCTACACTTCCTGTGAAGCGTGTCACTTCCTGTCAGGTGTCCCAGAGCTCTGTTCTCTGGAGCAGGTGAACTTCACGAGGCGGTCGATAAAAGATCTGACCAAGAACAAAGAGATTGGGCACACACACACACACACACACACACACACACACACACACACACACACACACATACACACACTGTGACACACACACTATAACACACACACACTGTGACACACACACACTAACACACACTATAACACACACACACACGCAAACACACACACACACACACACTGTGACACACACACTAACACACACACACACACACACAAACACACGCTGTGACACACACACACACACACTACAACACACACACACACACACACACACACACACACACACACACACACACACACACACACACACACACACACACACACACACACACACACACACACACACACACACACACACACACACACACACACTGGTCATCAGGAGCAGGATGGGGACGTCTTGCTCCAGTCTTCAGTCTTACATTAACTGTCTACCAGCACCTGTCTCCTATTGGTTGGATCCCGGGTCACATGTCTCGTCTCTCTGGGATATATTTTCTTACCATCCTTTTGAGATTACAAAATGATGCATAATGTAGCCTGCTATCTACCCTGTTACAATATGTTCGTCAGCTAATATCAGCTACTGTCTCCTGAAATAACAAACGACAGAAGGCCAATAGATCATCTAACTCCACTCCACGGTGGACGCAGTAATCGAACTGACACACCGTTTCTCAGTTGACCCTGGCGCAGCAGTCAGCAGAGTGACGTCCAAGTCCTTCCGTCTCCGCTGTGTTGGGGAACAGCGCCACCTGGTGGCGGTCTGTTAGAACAGCTTTCAGAGAACCACAGATAACGTTACATTACATTACATTGTACAGTCATTTAGCAGACGCTTTTATCCAAAGCGACTTGTGTGTGTTTCAACAAAGGAAGGTAAGAGAACAATTTGTCACCAGAAGTCAAAAGTGCATTTCATTTTTAACAAGTCTCTAAGAATTGAACCAGTGCTCAGTTAGAAGTACAATAAGTTCAGGTAAAAGTACAGTAAGGTAAAAGTACACTAAGTTGGCAAACAATATAGACCAATATCTAGAACAATATTTACCTAACAATCTACTTAGATAATCAACGAGGAAGGATCCGGGAAGTGTGCAGTCGTGACATCCATGGGGAGTTCATCCACAAAATTGAGTGGAGATAGAGAAGAGCCGTGACCCCGTAGCTCGGCCCTCGGGGGCCCCTGAGCGAGGGTGCACGCAGACGGCCAGAAGAATCAGAGCGAAGTGGACGAGATGGGATGTAGGGCTTGACCATCGCCTGGAGGTAGGAAGGAGCTGTTCCTTTCTCTGCCCTGTAGGCACCAGGGTCTTGAACCGGATGGAGCAGCTACAGGTAGCCAGTGTAGAGACACGTTTGACAGACACGTCATATTTCTAGATTAAAGATAATGTTTGTTGCCCCTATTACACTAGGGTTATTGACGCTTATCAATCATGGAAAACACACCCCGTTATTAACAATAAGAAATTCCCTTTTTAATAAAAAACTCTTTAAAAACCCTTTATAATAACATATGAGCACCCATAATTGCGGTTCAATTTGTATATTTTGAATAGCCTTAGAAATATGTCTAATTGGGTATATTATTTACACTCGGTGATTTCAACATATTGCATGACAAAAAAAAACAACCACTACGTAACATGAAAAGTGTAGGTTTTGAGTGTTTATAGCGCCTCTAGTGCCCCCTGGCGGTGTATTTCCGCTATTGTTGTACTTCCACCAAACCTCCTACAGGGGTCAGTGTTGCAACGCTAACGTGTGTGTGCTACCGGGACGGCAAGGTCGGACTACTGTATGCCTCAAGTTCATCAAGTTCACAAAGCTTCTATGAAACATTATGGGAAGATAATCAGAGATCCAGATCATTATTGTATTGTGTTTTACTTTTTTTTATTGTGAGTTACAGGTAGGCCTACAGGTGAGTTACAGGAAGGCCTACAGGTGAGTTACAGGTAGACCTACAGGTCAGTTACAGGTAGGCCTACAGGTGATATACAGGTAGAGCTACAGGTCAGTTACAGGTAGACCTACAGGTGAGTTACAGGTAGAGCTACAGGTGAGTTACAGGAAGGCCTACAGGTGAGTTACAGGTAGGCCTACAGGTGAGTTACAGGTAGAGCTACAGGTGAGTTACAGGTAGTGCTACAGGTCAGTTACAGGTAATGCTACAGGTGAGTTACAGGTAGACCTACAGGTGAGTTACAGGTAGTGCTACAGGTGAGTTACAGGTAGAGCTACAGGTGAGTTACAGGAAGGCCTACAGGTGAGATACAGGTAGACCTACAGGTGAGTTACAGGTAGACCTACAGGTGAGTTACAGGTAGTGCTACAGGTGAGTTACAGGAAGGCCTACAGGTGAGATACAGGTAGACCTACAGGTGAGTTACAGGTAGTGCTACAGGTGAGTTACAGGTAGACCTACAGGTGAGTTACAGGTAGACCTACAGGTCAGTTACAGGTAGACCTACAGGTCAGTTACAGGTAGTGCTACAGGTGAGTTACAGGAAGGCCTACTGGTCAGTTACAGGTAGACCTACAGGTGAGTTACAGGTAGTGCTACAGGTGAGTTACAGGTAGACCTACAGGTGAGTTACAGGTAGACCTACAGGTCAGTTACAGGTAGACCTACAGGTCAGTTACAGGTAGTGCTACAGGTGAGTTACAGGAAGGCCTACTGGTCAGTTACAGGTAGACCTACAGGTGAGTTACAGGTAGTGCTACAGGTGAGTTACAGGTAGACCTACAGGTGAGTTACAGGTAGACCTACAGGTCAGTTACAGGTAGACCTACAGGTCAGTTACAGGTAGACCTACAGGTGAGTTACAGAGTAACGGTAATAGAGTTACTACCACCAAATATCCCTGCTGTGTGAGAGCCAGGGGGACACACACTTAAGGAGCATGAGTAGGACTATAATAAATGATCTAATTATCCAAACAGTTGGGGTTTGATATCAACAATATTTAACCACCACCATGAACCTCTGGACTATAAACCAACCTCTTTAACCGTATATTGTAGAGTAAACCGTATATTGTAGAGTAAAGTGTCTAACATCACTAAAGGCTCCGTTGGGGGTCGAAAACCAGATCTTTTTATATTAACTCTCAGATAAATCCTCTGAGCTTCCGTCTGCATTATTCACAGAGGAGAAGAGAGCGGGTCGATGTGTCTCTGGAAAAAGGTGATAAATCCAGCCATCATTAAAACCACCCAGGGATATCTCCATTGATTATTGGTCCCGCTGTCAAATAATCAAGACATAATAAGAGTCCACTGTTTATTTCCGATGAGGTTTGTTTCCATAGTTTCTTAGGAAGGTTTTCATCGGATGAGTTTTTAATTCCCACGGGGGCGAAGCACTATTACAACACCACCTAAAAGTCATTAGTGGATGGATTTTTCAAAACATCATTTTGTGTATTTTGTTCCATCAAGAGCTACACACACACAAGATGATCTTTGTAAACAACATATATGTATATATATATATATATATATATATATATATACATATATATATATATATATATATAAACATACATTTCAATATATATATACTTATAATTCAACTCAATATTTCATATTTATCACAATATTTACATATATATTAGATGATTAGATGAGAACTAGAGAATTTATTAGAAGGAATATATATATATATATAGTATTTGGAGGTTGTTGAAGGGTTTTGGGGCCTATGTCAGTGTATTTCATCATCTTCAGTCATTCCCAGATGGAGTGTGTAAATGAGGGGGGTTTGAGATGTAACGCAACCCTTGCGGTGTCCTCAGAGTTATTTTAAGACATTTTAAGACATTTTAAGATCTGATCTGTCTGTAGTAGTGGAATAATCACAGGACCATGTGTCTCATGTTAAACCATCCCGAGGTTGTCTCTGGGAGAGATGCTTCGTGAAGGTGACAAACTGTCGTCTGGTCCTTGGATGGATCAGGATAGATCAGAATGATCAGTTATTGTCATGGTTATGTGTATAATTGTTATGGTTATTGTTGGATCACCACACATCAGCTGTAGGATTTTGTAGACGTTTTATTGACACGTTTTTACTTTTTGACGTTTAAATATCTACATTTGGCAAATAACCCTTAATAAATAACTCTTAAAGTCTTTCCAAAACTAAAAATAAGGCGACAAGTGTACTTAAGGCTGAAAATAGACGGCCCACTTCTGACACAAAGACAGTGATGATGTTTTTGTAATCCCCAGTGTGACCACAAGGGGGCACTGTTGGGTCCGCTACAGAACAGAGCGGACAACGCGCCTAGGAGGCCGTCATTACGGCGGTATATTGGGGAGCATGAGCATGCATGTGGATGTGAAATGAGGAGCAGTTCGAGGTGTGAGGCGGAGGAGGAGGAGGAGCCCCTCCACCTTCCGTCGGGAAATGACTTTCATGCTCGACTGCTGGACCAATTTTGAGCCTCTGCGGCTGGTTGCCAGGCAACAGGCACATCCTTATTAATAGCCTGTACTCTCGGAGATGATGAGGAGATGGTGGTACCTGTTTATGAGTTCTTGGAGATGTAGCAGCCAATCAAACGATGTTGTTGTTCCTGTTTCACTGGTTCATTGGTTAACTGGTTCATTGGTTAACTGGTTCTTTGGTTAACTGGTTCATTGGTTAACTGGTTCATTGGCCCCTCTAATTATAATGAACTATACTTAAAGTCTGGAAATGTCATCGTTATATGATTGACCATGAAACATCAGTGAACTTTACTATACACTGGCTACCTGCAGCTGCTCCATCCAGTTCAATACCCTGGTTGGGTAGGGCAGTGAAAGGAACAGCTCCATCCTACCTCCAGGCGATGGTCAAGCCCTTCATCCCAACCCGTCCACTTCACTCTGCTTCTTCTAGCTGTCTGCTTGCCCCCTCGCTCAGGGGCCCTTGTGGCCGATCTATGCGGTCACAGCTGTTCTCTGTCCTGGCCGCAATTTGGTGGATGAACTCCCCACGGATGTCAGGACTGCAGAGTCACTGCTCAAACTCACCTCTTCAGGAAACACTACCCGGATCTTTCCTCCTAGCACATCCTCTTATCACTTTTACTAGTGTCTTATTAAGTACATTGTTCTAGATATTGTTCTATATTGTTTTCCAACTTATTGTACTTTTACCTTTCTGTACTTTAACCTGAACTGATTGTATTTTTTACCTGAGCACTGGTTCAGTTATTGGAGACTTAGGAATGAAAGGCACTTTTGACTTCTGGTGACGAGATGTTCTCTTACCTTCCTTTGTTGAAACACACTATTGTTAGTCGCTTTGGATAAAAGCGTTTGCTAAATGACTGTAATGTAATCAGTACCACTAGTACTACTAGTACTAGATAGTACTACTATCAGGGTCAGAGGTCATTTTATGATAAACTAGAGGACTTCTGGTTAGTAAGGCTGGTTGGTTAGAATGATTAAGGCCGGTTAAGGCTGGGCATTCAGGCTGAGCTGACAGATACGTTGTACTCATTCATATTTAATGTCCAGAGGAGAGGGAGAGGAGAGGAGAGGAGAGGAGGCGAGGGGGGAGATGAGGGGAGGAGGGAAGGTGGAGAAGGAGATGAGGAGAAGAGGGGAGGAGGAAGAGGAGAGGACGGGAGAGGAGGGGAGACCAGGGGGGAGAAGAGAGGAGGGGGGAGGGGGATGCGAGGGGAGAGAGGGGGGAGGCGAGGGGGGAGAGAAGAGAGGAGAGGAGAGGAGAGGAGAGGAGAGGAGAGGAGAGGAGAGGAGAGGAGAGTTGGGTGTATTGTACCAACCCACCTGTACCAACACTTGGACTTCTGGACAGAAGGAAAAGGTCACAAGGATAAACAGTTTACAGTCATTAAAGTGGTCCCAGCTGCTTGACATAGCATGGAGAGAGAGACAGGGACAGAGTGGGAGGGAGCGAGAGCCAGATAGCGAATGAGTGAGTGGGAGAGAGAGAGAGAGAGAGAGAGAGAGAGAGAGAGAGAGAGAGAGAGAGAGAGGAGAGAGAGAGAGAGAGAGAGAGAGAGAGAGAGAGAGAGAGAGAGAGAGAGAGACATAGAGGTTGTCTTTCTGACTGCATGGCTGCCCCAGTCCTGTGTACTCAGCAGTCATTCCGCAGCAGAGGATTCTGGGAGCTCTGGGTCGGTCCAGAGGGGAGGGGGGGGGGGGGAGTAGGAGAAGGAGGGTAGGAGGGGAGGAGGGGAGGAGGAGAAGGATGGGAGGAGGAGGGGAGGGGAGGGGGAGGAGCAGGAGGGGGAGGAGGGGAGGGGAGAGGAGGAGGAGGATGAGGAGGGGAGGAGCAGGAGGGGATGAGAGGAGGAGGAGGAGGAGGAGGAGCTGTGGGTCGGTCCAGAGCAAACAGCAGCCAGGACATTCCTGAGTGGGCCCGGAGCCCGGCGCTTTGTCTGTGAACAGAGGCCCGGTTCAGCCTCCACACTGAGGCACTCGGCTCCCGGGGTCCAACCCCCAATGTCCACAGTCTACCCGTAGGCCGCACCCCTTGAGCAAGGTAACCGGCGTGTATCTGAGCCCACTGGATGTCACTTAGAAAGACGAAGGCAGCTGTTGAACAGTAGGAAGTGATAACTTATTTATTAACCGAGTGGGACGTTTGAGTTGACTTCGCTGGCTCAAGCGCTCATAGCAGTCACCACGGATGAGAGGTGTGTCGAAGTACGCCCAAGATGGCCGAGCTCTCGCTCCGCCGGTGCAGCAGACAGCTAGTCGAGGGACGGGTCCCCGCTGTGTGTTGAAGAAGTGGACCACACACCACAACAGGTCTTTCAGTCCATGTTTATTTCTGTAGTGAAGCCATGGTTTCATTCTGCACAGCAGTATACAGGGGAACCGTGCTCCAATATAAATAACAGTAAGTCAACAGTGTTTCATCTTAATTCATTTAATCCAAAAAACAGACCAATCCCGGCCCTTAATTCAATAACCCCTCCCCTCCGCAGGGGAGTGGGAACATTACAACCACAACTAAAAAAGTATGATTATTATTATTTACACATAAACAACGCTTATAGCTTCTCCGGGGAATTCGCTCCCGTTCTGTTAAGACGCCACAAAGGAAAAAAATACATTTATGTCATACAAAGATCCAAAATACTATGGTTAGAAAGAGCAGCCGAGCGGCCCGCGTCCTTAAGTACAAAAGAACAGTTGAGGTGGCGACGACCACCCTTTGGTTAGCCGCACGCCGCCATGTCACATCCTGTGATGTCACATCCTGTGATGTCACGCCACCGCTGTGATGTCATACATTCACCAGATTGTGTTTGGATTGTGTTTCTGTTGGGGGGGGGGCATGACATCATCGTTTGTATTTGTTGTTGACGTACTTGTCGTTTGTATTGTTGTGGTGCCACTGGTTGCCACGGAGACGTGACGGGAACGTTTAAAATGTGCTACTGGGGAGGACATGTCTGTTTGATTGCCCCCCCCCCCAGTCAGAATATAAGAGAGAGAGAGAGAGAGAGAGAGAGAGAGAGAGAGAGAGAGAGAGAGAGAGAGAGAGAGAGAGAGAGAGAGAGAGGTAGGCCCCCTAAGGGTAGAGAATAAGAGAGAGATAGGCCTCCTAAGGCGAGAGAGAGAAAGAGAAAGAGAGAGAGAGAGAGAGAGAGGTAGGGTTTCCAGTGTGTTCCGTACATGGGAGTGTAAACAGTATAGGTTTTTGTCTCTCCTCCGGCTCTTCTGACTTCTAAATGTCTTCCGACCCTCACTCCTCACTGACCCTGGTCTCCTGGTCCCCGGGTCTACTGTTCCCCTGATCCCCCCTGGTCTCGGGTCTACTGGTCCTGGGTCTACGTGTCCCCCCTGGTCCCTGGTCTCCTAGTCTACTGGTCCCCCCTGGTCTCGGGTCTCCTGGTCTACTGGTCCCTGGGTCTACTGGTCCCCAGGTCTACTGGTCCTGGGTCTACGTGTCCCCCCTGGTCTCCTGGTCTACTGGTCCTGGGTCTACGTGTCCCCCCTGGTCCCTGGTCTCCTAGTCTACTGGTCCTGGGTCTACGTGTCCCCCCTGGTCTCCTGGTCCCCGGGTCCTTCTCCGTGTCGTGGTCCCTCCCCAGATAGAGCCTGGGAGGACGGGTAACCGGACCCTGGGCGAACGTAACTTTGGTTCTCTAAGACGAACAGTAAGTGAGTGAGCTTTGCTCACCGTATAAAAATACTTAGTAGAAATATGACCTTAAACACCTTCACATAAAATACCTTTCAGTCCCACGGTGTGAGGAGACACATGTTGATATACGCTCTCAAACGCCTACACACTACACACACACACATCTAAATCAATCTGAGAAAGAAAAAATAAAGCAAAAATATGCTATGTGAATAAAGCAACTATAAAAATATAAGAGAGATCTCGGAAAGAAGAACGGAAAAGATCAAATCAACAATGAGTTTATGAGCTCTGAATTAGTAAGGGCTGTACCGGAAATCCAACAAGTCGTGAACGAGTGTTCCTCAGTGCGGTTCAACCCTCCGGGTCTTCTTCAGAAGATCTTCATCCTCTTCCCGCCCACCGCCCGGCCGCCCTTCAGGGCCCTCTGGGCGGGCTGCTCCTTTGACAGCGGGCAGTACTTGATGGTGTGCGCGTTGTCCCCGTTGGCGCTGCACAGCGGGCAGGTGTAGGCCCGCAGGATGGGGCACACCACCCGGCCCTCCGCCGTCTTCAGGACGTGCGAGCCGAACACCTCCTCCGGGGCGCCGTTGTTCCGGCAGAACACGCAGATCTTGGGCTCCTGTTTGCCCCCCCGGGGAGCGGCGGTGGCTTTACGCATCCGTCGCTCCGCGCCGAACAGGTCGAAGCCCGCCAGGCTGCCGCCGCCACCACCGCCACCGCCGCCGCCGAAGCAGCAGCCGCCGCCGCCGGCCTCCCTCTCTGTGGGCAGCAGCGGGGCTCCGAACGGGCTCTGGAACGGACTGAGGATGGAGAAGCGCTCCTTCAGGTCCAGCACGGAGGTGGCGGACAGCGGCGGGCTGGCGGGCGGACAGCAGCAGCAGTCCGCCGCCGCCGTGACGCACGGACACGGAGGGGCCGGGGCCGCCGGGCAGTCGTCCAGGCCCAGGCTCGCCTTCAGCGACTGGGTGATGGAGTTGGGGTTCCCGGGCGGCGCGCCGAGCGAGGCGGGCCGGGGCCGGGCCACCAGCGTGGACAGGCCCAGGTAGTCGTTCCAGAAGTTGAACGTGTAGTCGTACGGGTTGCGCGCGTCCAAATAGTCGTGGTTCACAAAATCCATGTTCATGTCCACTTCGGTGTTTGTTCTTACTGTCTCTCTTTTTGTCTCTCTCTCTAGAGAGAGACAAAAAAAGAACGTGAAAAGAGCGAAGGGTACTCCGTGAGGAGTTGTGGAGTCCGGGTCCGGGTCCAGCGCGTCGTTCGCATGAGGGTCAGACGCCGGTGTCTCTCCGGTGTGCTGCTCGGTGCTGTTGTGTTGTGTTCTGTGTGCGCGCCCGCTCGCTCACGCGCAGCTCTCCGGTTTTTAAAGGACCGCGAGCGGGGGGGCGCGAGGGAGGGAGGGGCGGGACGCCGTGCCTCCCTCCCTCCCTCCCTCCCTCCCTCCCTCCCTCCCTCCCTCCTCGCGCCGACCGGTTCTGAACACCGTTCAGAGCCCACAGTTCGGTTGGTGGGTTATCTCTCCTCCGTCTCCCGTTCCCCGGGGGACGATATATCAATGTTACGACGCGCGGAACGGAACGGGTCTCGTCTCTCGTTCTCTCTCTCCTCATTCATTAAAGATGGTCTCTCTGGATGGAGTCTTTGTTCTTTGGTCAGATTCCATCCTCATCCCGGTTGGTTTGGTCGGTTCATCAACCGATTCGTTCTCCATTCGGACTCCTTTTGTGACGAACATGAGGTGATGTTCGTTCACCAGTGATATTAACCTCTCTCTGGTGAATAACAACAACAATAATAATAATAATAATACCTAATAACAATAATAATTAAAATACAAATATCATAATACTATCCCGATAAACACAGTCTAGGTCTACCAATAAATACACTGACAACTGGCAGCTTATAAAACATATTTTTCATATTCCATGCATGATTTATCTTGAGCGTGTTTCTTATTGGGTGATTAATGCCTTCATCAGCAGACCACACACACACACATGTACCCTGAGTGTATTAGAGGGTTTATTGGGCCTCTGGGGTTATAATCCAACACGTTCACTAAACCACGGGTTTGATCCACCGTGGACAAACACGCCGTGGGTATAAATACACAGAAGGCTCTGGAGGAAGACACTGGGGCAGTTCTCCCTGCTCCTGCTCCTCCTCCTCCTCTTATTCTTCCTCCTGCTCTTCTTCCTCATCCTGCTCCTCCTCCAACTCCTCCTCTTTCTCCTGCTCCTGCTCCTCCTCCTCCCCTCCCCCTCCCCCTCCTCCTCTTATTCCTCCTCCTGATCCTCCTCCTCATCCTGCTCCTCCTCCTTTTTGTCCTCCTCTTCCTCCTGCTCCTCCTCCTCCTCATCCAGCTCCCCCTCTTCCTCTTATTCCTCCTCCTCCACCTCCTCCACCTCCTCCTGCTCCTCCTCCTCCTCCACCTCCTCCTGCTCCTCCTCCTCCTCCTCCTCCTCCTCCTCCTCCTCCTCCTCCTCCTCCTCCTCCTCCTCCTCACTCCTGCTCCTCCTCCTCCTCCTCCTCTCCTCCTCCTCCAGGAGCATCCAGGTGAAAACCCGCTCATTCTCGGCAGCATTACAGTCACCGCGGGCCACTCCGCTACGTTGACAACATTTGCATATTTGGACCGGGCCTATATTTAGGGAACAATGGACACACACACACACACACACACACGTGCACACACACGTGCACACACACGTGCACGCACGCACGCACGCACACACACACACACACACGCGCGTATGCACGCACACACACACTAAGATTGCAGACATGCACACACGTATGCACGCACACACGTATGCACGCACACACACACATTGTGTGTGATCGTCATGACGACCAGACCAAACCCGGGTTCAGTTTGTTCTGTCACAGGGTTGGGTTTTTCCTTTGAAGTATTAATGTGTACTACTGTAGTATCATGCACTACTGTAGTATAACATAGTGTACTACTGGAGTATAACATAGTGTACTACTGGAGTATAATGTACTACTGTAGTATAACATAGTGTACTACTGGAGTATAACATAGTGTACTACTGGAGTATAACATAGTGTACTACTGGAGTATAATGTACTACTGTAGTATAACATAGTGTACTACTGGAGTATAATGTACTACTGTAGTATCATGCACTACTGTAGTATAACATAGTGTACTACTGGAGTATAATGTACTACTGTAGTATAACATAGTGTACTACTGTAGTATAACATAGTGTACTACTGGAGTATAATGTACTACTGTAGTATAACATAGTGTACTACTGTAGTATAACATAGTGTACTACTGGAGTATAATGTAATACTGTAGTATAACATAGTGTACTACTGGAGTATAACATAGTGTACTACTGGAGTATAATGTACTACTGTAGTATAACATAGTGTAATACTGTAGTATAACATAGTGTCATACTGTAGTATAACATAGTGTACTACTGGAGTATCATGTAGTGCTGTAGTATAATGTACTACGGTATAACGTTATGTACTAGCTGACGGAGGGTACTGACTGTGGTCTATTAAGAATCCCCCAGAATGCAACATGCTCTCCAGACAGATGTGAGAGGTTGTCGGGGAGAATCCCTGACAGTACTGTCTGGGTTTTGTAACTTAGAACCTACAGCGGGTTCTTCAGAGGATCTCCTGTTGCCACGACGACAGATTAACGATGTGTTGGGTCATGTTGACACATGTTTATTCAATAGGAGGGGGGGGGTCAGAATAGTGTAGTGGTTAGCTGAATACTGGTCTCTGTACTGCCTAACCCCTACCTGCTCCTTAATGACCCGTCTCTGTACCGTCTAACCCCTACCTGCTCCTTAATGACCCGTCTCTGTACTGCCTAACCCCTACCTGCTCCTTAATGACCCGTCTCTGTACCGTCTAACCCCTACCTGCTCCTTAATGACCCGTCTCTGTACTGTCTAACCCCTACCTGCTCCTTAATGACCCGTCTCTGTACCGTCTAACCCCTACCTGCTCCTTAATGACCCGTCTCTGTACCGTCTAACCCCTACCTGCTCCTTAATGACCCGTCTCTGTACCGTCTAACCCCTACCTGCTCCTTAATGACCGTCTCTGTACTGTCTAACCCCTACCTGCTCCTTAATGACCCGTCTCTGTACTGTCTAACCCCTACCTGCTCCTTAATGACCTGTCTCTGTACTGTCTAACCCCTACCTGCTCCTTAATGACCTGCCTCTCTACTCAAATTTCCGGATAATAAAAATAATATAAACATAATTACAAATATAGGCAAATACATGACATTATTATTAATACTATTAATCATTACAATCATACAATATATAGCAATAATGGACAAACCTCTAGTTTAACCTCTAGTTAAACCTCTAGTTAAAACATCTAGTTAAACCTGTAGTTAAACCTGTAGTTAAACCCTCTAGTTAACCCTCTAGTTAAAACCTCTAGTTAAACCTCTAGTTAACCCTCTAGTTAAACCCTCTAGTTAACACTCTAGTTAAACCTCTAGTTAAACCTCCAGTTAAAACCTCTAGTTAAACCTCTAGTTAAAACCTCTAGTTAAACCTGTAGTTAAACCTCTAGTTAAACCCTCTAGTTAAACCTCTGGTTAAACCTCTAGTTGAAACTTCTAGTTAAACTTCTAGTTAAACCTCTAGTTAAACCTTTAGTTAAACCTCTAGTTAAATCCTCTAGTTAAACCTCTAGTTAAAACCTCTAGTTGAAACCTCTAGTTAAACCTCTAGTTAAACCTGTAGTTAAACCTGTAGTAAAACCTCTAGTTAAAACCTCTAATTGAAACCTCTAGTTAAACCTCTAGTTAAAACCTCTAGTTGAACCTCTAGTTAAACCTCTAGTGAAGGGCTCCTCTGAGCGTAGAGTGGACTACGAGGTATCTCTGATGAAACATTAATAATTAATAATGGAGTCGCCCTGGCCGGCAGATTCATCTGTTGCCGCCTTGCAGCTTGTGAAATATTCATGGGCAAGTTATTGTTTAATTTTGTTGTGAGTAAGAAGAATTAATGCTCATCCATTAACTAAAGCTAATTCTGCCAGCGCCTGCAGCGAGCTGAGTGATGGGGGTGGCATGGGAAGAGAGGGGAGGAGGAAGAGAGGGGGGAGGAGGGAGAGAGGGGGGTGGAGGGAGAGAGAGGGGAGGAGGAGGGAGAGAGGGGGAGGGGGGAGGGGGGAGAAAGGGTGGAGGAGAGAGAGAGAGGGGAGGAGGGAGAGGGGGGGGGAGGAGGAAGGAGGGAGAGAGAGGGGGGAGGAGGGAGAGAGGGAGGAGGAGGGAGAAAGGAGGGAGTGAGGGGGAGGGGGGAGGAGGGAGAGAGTAGGGAGGAGGAAGAGAGAAGAGAGGGGGGAGGAGGCAGAGAGAGGGGGGAGGAGGGAGAGAGGCGGGAGGAGAGAGAGGGGGGAGGAGGGATAGAGGGGGAGGAGGAGGGGGGGGAGGAGGGAGAGTGAGGGAGGGATGGAGAAGAGAGATGAGGCAAAGTCTCAGCAGGGTGTAAATGGATGTCTGAACTGCAGCGCAAACTGATTGTTGAGTTTCTGCTGGGTGAGGGAAAACGGAGAGAGAGGGGAGGGACGAGGGGGGAGAGAGAGAGAGAGGGGAGGGACGAGGGGGGAAAGAGAGAGAGGGGAGGGACGAGGGGGGAGAGAGAGAGAGAGAGAGATTACAGGAAATGAAGAGGGAGAAAACAGTGTGTTAATGAAGGGATGTTGTAGCTTCCACTCTGTTCCAAAGTGGCTGCTGCATCCGTTTTTCCCATGAATGATGAGGTGAGTTCCCAGGCCTGCTGCTGAGCGGCCCCATCCTAAAGCACGTGGTGAGGAGCTGATATCAGACAGGCTGGTGTCTGGGGCCCAGGTTCTGGACTGGTTCTAGACCCACCCATTACTGGTCCTCAAGGAGAACCAGTGTGTGCTTTCGTAGAACAGTTTCAGTCAGTTCTGGTCAACACAACATTTGGTTCTTCAATCGGTCGTTGTTTTGTTTGATCGAAGCTAGAATGTTCCAACATATGATAATAATAATAATACAAATGATTCTCTAATATTGATCTAATATCTATTAGATGTCTCCTGTTACTGGAAATCCAATCTAGAAGGATCAATACATGTCCCTCCTATGTGTCAGGGGCCGGCAGGATAGCTCAGTCTGTTGGGACTTGGCTTGGGGACCTGGAGGGTCGCCGGTTCAAGTCCCCGAAACGCCTGGGCACTGCCGAGGTGCCCTTGAGCAAGGCACCAGACGCCTACACACTGCTCCCCGGGCCACTGTATACTGAATTCATTCAATCCTCTAGATTTAGAATTGAGTCCCTCCCTGACATCCTTCCTATATGAGGGAGACAGCACGGTACAAAGGGCCCTTATTTGACCACCGGGGGAACACTTTATAATGACCGATAATCCTACCAGTTGGTACAGTCCACTTGGTAAACACTTTCCACTTGGGGTGTTGATTTTTGAAACGGCTTTAATGATCAAAATCCCACGTTGTGGTCAAATAGAGGCCCATTAATTAATGGGGCCCTTGTTGACACCCCATTCCATTGAGCTATAACTTAGATTTATTTCTGGAAGTAACATCCCCAGTAAGTAAGAAGAGATTCCCAAACATTGCAGAGGAATGTGGCGTGTTTCCCAGTGCGGCGAACTGACTGGAAACCTTCCTGGTTTGCAGCCGTACTTCCTAACTAATCCACTTCCAAATGGCAAGCAGCTGCTTCTCTAAACGCCGCCACTCCACTCCCGTTTCTCTTCTAAATCAAAGTGTGCGTCTCAGTGGGCACTGCAGCTCACGGAAAGGAAACAACACTTTTTTTGGTACGATTTTATAAATATCACATTTAGGTTGATATCTGTGACCTCACTAAAGCAAACTCTACTTGTGTTTTTTTACAAACTTGATATGTCACACATTAACTTATTAACTCCATCCCTGAGTCCCTAGACCCACTCCAGTTTGCATACAGACCAAACGGGTCTGTAGACGACGCCATCTCCCTGGCACTCCACACGGCCCTGCAGCCCCTAGACAGGAGGGACACCTACGTCAGACCGCTGTTCATTGACTACAGCTCGGCGTTCAACACCATCGTTCCCTCTAAGCCGGTCCTCACACTGATGGACCTAGGTCTGGGCGCCCCCATCTGTAACTGGATTATGGACTTTCTGTTGGAAATCTGTAGAGCAGATGTCGGAATAAGGCTGTGTCCGTCACACAGGACGGGGACCACCCCGGGCACCGTCTCCTCTCCCCCCCTATGGTCCGGTCCCGCAGCATCCTTACAAGCACTACCAGGTTCAAGGACAGTTTTTAATCCTGCTAGGAGTGCTGCCACTATCATAACATTGTCATCCATATTACATTATGCACTATCATCGTTTTGCTGGACTTTCTTATTAGATACTGCACTGTACTCATAATGCTGCTGCACTTCTGGCACTTTAAAGTGCTTTTAAATGCTTTTTGCACAATTCAACACATGTATATGTCATCCATCAGTCACTTAATTTTTTTTGTTATTTTTATTGTGTACAGTATTGTTATAGTATAGTGGTGTATAGTATATAGTAGTGAATTTATGGAAATTCATACTGGGAGGAAATGGGGAGTAAGCATTCCATTGTACTTAAAAATAAAATCGCTAATGGGAAAAAACTAGTTTACCATTTTTAGAAATATCACTTGGTATTTGTGACCTCACCAATGCTGACTATGAAACATCTGGTACTAAGTCTTTAAAGTAGAGCCAGTTCCTCCCCCTGTACCCCTAGCTCTTCACACCAGACAGCCAGAGGGGATTGGAACCAACAAACAGCTTCTCCTGTCGCGGTATCGACCCATACACCCAGTGAGGTTGCTTATTGATCGCTGCCGTCAGTCTATGAAAATCGGCTCACGTGCACCGTGACCCGTGCGTTCGATTCCGTGTTTCTCTCCCCATCTGCAGGATTACCACAAGTCACCGTGGTGCCGTTTGATTATGCAAAGCAGGGAACGCCGAGGGAAATTTAATTAGAGAACAAATTGGATTTTCTGTGAAAGTTGCTCTGCGGCGGCCGGTTTGATGATATTGAACAGATAAAGTTCCACAGCCCAGGCTGCTGTAAAATGACTATTTCAACGCACAGTAGGCAACATCCTGGCTTACAGAACGCTCTTCCGGAACCCAGTGGCAACACTAGCATCTGGCTCTCGTGTCAAGTAAAGTGTTATTCCCCATAAGTGATGGGTTGGCTCCATAGATTACCAATGAGGTTTCCCCCTCCAAGAGAAGAAACCAAAGCAAGCTCAGTCACTTAGTATTCGGAAAGCTCCGCACCAAGTTGTTGAAATATTAACCCTGACCTGTTTAGAACTGCATTAATAATGACCCTAGTTTAGTAGCACTGTATTAATCCAGGCAGCAGTCACCCAAGAACATTTGGTCCGCATCCCTGAAGTTGCAAGAAGCCTACACCTTAGAATTAGTCTTGAGAATAGTCAAACACCAACTGTCAGTGCAACCAAAAATACTGTATTATAGCAATACATTACAGGTACACAAGATTACTGCAATATGTATTAATAAAACTTATTTGGCATTCAAGTTGCTTTGTGTAAAGAGTATCCCATGAGGATTGTGACACAAATATACTAGTGCAATGACAAACAATTCTGATTGAACACAGCCTTTATTTTAGTAACACGCAAACAGAACATAGAAACTGCCCCTAGTGGTAGGAAACAACGGGGTCTCCGTAGGCACAGTCTTCCTCCAGGGCCAGGTTGAAGGCGCTTCCACTTCCTCCCTTGTAGGCGCTGGTGACGATCCTCAGCCAGCCCTTCTCACCCTGCAGACAAACAACGGATCAGGGCATAAACCAGCATTATGAACATCTAGCGGGAGGTTTCGGCACTACAAGACCCAAGCACAGCTGTACTCTTACCCAGGGTTCTCCCCAGGAGTTTCGTACTATCCAGTACTCTGTGCCGTTGTCCATCCCCCAGCCGGCCACCGCCACGATGTGGTTGATTTCTGGGACTTCCACATGCTCGGAGTAAAGGCCACCGACGTACACATCCAAAGTTCCCGTTGCCATGATGCCACAGCTACGGGGAAGGGAAATTGACTGAAACCGCAGCAAGATCAGGGAGCAGCAAGAGTCCTTCTTGTAAAAGTTGAGTTACCTGATTGGGCCATGGGCGAAGATCTCCGCCTTCATCTTTTCCCGCCCAACGACGGTGCCGTAGTCTCCAACGCGCCACAAGGTGTAGTTCTGCACCACGTTGCACTGTCCAAACGTTGTGCAGGTGCCACATGCGTTGAAGGGCTTGCACTCTGTTGGAAGACAAGGTTTAGAAGACGCCCAACAGATCTTTGAATAAATTGTCAACCAGCATCAGAGAACCTACTCTGGTCGATGGCCTGGTAGTTGTTGCAGGTCTCGTCGGGGATGCCATGCTCGTGGGCGTACTGCCACACGGGGAGATGGTCTCCTCCGTGGCAGGTCCCTGAATCGGCACAGTCCAGCACATGCTGCACAGACAGGTAGGCAGACGGCCACACAGCCTTCCTCTTGATGTTGATGCGGTCTTTAAGACAGGAAATCAAACGGTCAATCCAGACCAAAGCAAACAACTGCTACTGGTCGGAATGACAAGACTACTGTAGCACAGAAGATTATTCAGAATGTGATTAGAGCAGAGGGAAGTAATGGTGTGGACCATCTAGAGCAGAACAGTGAGAAGGTGGAGTAAAAAGGTGGTGTACCAGCCAGGGCGCTGGTGCTCCCGTGGGCCCAGCAGGATCCACAGTACTGGGGGATGTGCTGGTTCCGGGTGGTGCTGACGTAGTTTACACCATCGACGTTCCTCCAGTCCCAGGACTTGGGAAGCTCAACCAGGTTGAGGAGCTCATGAGGACGAAGGCTTGTTCTGTCAGAACACAAAAGGACAGGTTTGTAAGGTTCAAGCCAACTTAAAAAGCTACAGGAAAGAGCTGGACAAAGAATGTAGGTTTAGTCGTGCGATGTTCAGTTATGAACCAGGTTCAGTTACTCAACCAGAACGGATACATTTTTATTTCAGATCGTATAAAAAACAAACAAAATCAAGGCCTCGTAAAGGCTACCATTTATGTTGAAGCAACAGCCGTTACCCAAGAACCGTAATACAAAAAAAACACTAAAACACTTACTTTACACCGTAGTCTGATTTCCTGGGCATCGGTTGATAGCAAGCCTCCCTGGCACTGCTAGCAATTCCTGCTAACACCGCAAACGTCACAAGGAACAGTTGGAAACCAGCCATGTTAGAACAAACCTGATAGACTCAGTGCTGTTTGCAAACTGGCAAAGCTTTTATACACACACACACACACACACACACACGCACACACTGGCAATCAGGACTGATTGTCTTCACCTGGGCGAGGGCTTGATTGGTTGGTGAGTTTTCGAGGCTGGTTTTCAAGGCTGAGGCTGTAGCTAGTGGTGGTGGAACCTGATTAAACGTTACCCGGGCCGTGCTGAAATATCTTGCAGAGAAACTAAAACACATTATTTTTGTAGGAAATAGGACATTTAATACTTGGATGATATTAAATCAAATCCTCTCTGAGGCCACGGCTATTAAGCTGAAACTCACTTAGAGACCAGAATAGAGAGTATGTACAAGTTCTGGGACACATTCATTACTCTGTCTAAATTAAGTCAATACACCATGATATAATAACATCCTCCCCTCTCCCACACACATAATACTTATATTTCTATATGTTATATAATAAATATAGAGATCTATATCTATATAGATATATAGATATATAGATAAAGATATATCTATGTATATATAGAGAGAGAGAGAGAGCAAGAGAGAGAGAGAGAGAGAGAAAGAGAGAGTGACAAAGAGAGAGAGACAGGGAGAGACAGTGAGAGACAGAGAGACAGCGAGACAGAGAGACTGTAACAGAGAGATAGAGAGAGACACTGAGACAGAGAGAAAGAGACAGGGAGAGAGAGTGAGACAGAGAGAGAGACAGAGAGAGGCTGTAACAGAGAACGAGAGAGAGAGCCACAGAGAGAGAGACAGAGACAGAGACAGAGACAGAGACAGAGACAGAGAGAGACTAGTACTAGATGGTCCAACAGTGTGATGTTCAACGTGTGTGTTGATCTCCTCAGATGATAGTGAAGGTCCAAACTGATGTGTTATCTCTAAAGCCAGAAGAAACACAAGCCAGTCGTCCGTCTGTGTGAGCAGAATGTGGTGTTTAATACGTTGATTAACAGCTAATCCCCCAGCAGACCATAGAGAGAGAATGGAAACGATGAATATTTATATTTCAGAGACGGGAGGCGTGCAGAGACCCTCTGGAACAGGAAGGACACACAGACAAAAGACTTGAATTCCACTGAGAGTTGAAGCCTAGAACGGAAATAAGAGGAACAGTTTAAAATTAATTATAGTTAATACTCTGTCTGTCTGCCTCTCTCTCTCTCTCTCTCTCTCTCTCTCTCTCTCTCTCTCTCTCTCTCTCTCTCTCTCTCTCTCTCTCTCTCTCTCTCTCTTTCTCCCTTTCTCTCCTTCTCTCTCTTTGTCTGTCTGTCTGTGTCTGTCTGTGTCTGTCTGTCTCTGTCTCTCTCTCTTTCTCTCTCGCTCTATCTCCCTCTCTCTCTCGCTCTCTCTCGCTCTCTCTCTATCTGTCTCTCTCTCTCTGTCTCTCTCTCCTTCTCTCTCTCTGTCTCTCTCCCTCTCTCTCTCTCGCTATCCTTCTCTTTCTCTCTGACTCTCTCTCTCTCTCTCTCTCTCTCTCTCTCTCTCTCTCTCTCTCTCTCTCTATCTCTCTCTCTCTCTCTCTCTCTCTCTCTCTCTCTCTCTCTCTCTCTCTCTCTCTCTCTGTAACAACAGACAGACCTTTAGAAACACAGCTTCTTCAACCTGTTTCACTGTTAAACTCTTTTGAAACTCCCAGAAGGTCAAAGTGGACCAGCTTTGGAAGACCGAGGATTGAAAGGGTTTTGGTGAGGCGGGGGGTTTCCATGGAGACCACCAACTCACCAGACTTGTCATGCAGCCCATAATACTCTGGGAACTCTGACAGCCATGCTTTCATTCCAGCCATTTAACAAGAGAAGTGAAGCACCTCCTTTTAAGGTGTGTTTGAAACATTCTGCTCTGAATCAGTTTGAAAACGTGGTCGAGCCCCATAGAGGACCATTGGTCGAGCATGGTCGGCTCTCCTCAGTCGGTTCATAAGCATAGTTTCCTCGTCTCTCCTCCCCGGAGGTCCGTTGGTCCTCCTGACAGCTGGACAGTTAGCCTAGCCTGGGGTGTTTAGTGTAGCTCTGGGAAGTCAGCAGGCATATTTTGGGTCATTTGTGTAATTTTGGGGTAGTGAGCAGCTGGGTAGTTAGCAACTAGGTAGTTAGCGGCTAGGGGATAAGCAGCTGGGTAGTTAGCGGCTAAGAAGTTAGCGGCTACGCGGTTAACAGCTTGTAGTTAGTGGCTAGGAAGCTAGGTTATAACGGTGCATTCCGTTTGAACCGGGAAGTTGGAAGAAACTCACAACCTCCGACCTTAGCAGCTAGGTAGACAAGCTCTGGAGAAATAGCAGCTAGTCAGTTAGCATAGTTCCGAGTAGCTATCAACAAGAAAGTAAGCATATCTCTGAGAAGTTAACAGCTAGGGAAGTTAGCATAGCTCTGTGTATATAGCGTAGCTCTGGTGTCTGCTCAACACTCCCCGAGTCCTTCAAAGTCTCCGGATGAATTCCACCCGGGCGGGGGACCTGGGTAATCCCGGATCCCCGCAGTGAGAGGGACGTCAGGGACAGAACCGGGGGTCCGGTTGGCGCCGGGTCAGGTCTGGTTGGCGTGGGGATCATTGGACTAATGGAGGTGAATGAGGGACCAGCGGAGGAGCCGGTCATTAACACGGTTACTCGAGGAATGTCTGAGTGTCCCTTCAGGTCTGCTGGAGACAGAGTCCCTTTAATTGGATCCTGATCCTCCGCCATCCAAGATGGAAAAGAGGTTATGTTTTCACCCTTGTTTGTCTGTCTGTCTGTCTGTCTGTCTGTCTGTCTGTTTGTTTGTCTGTTAGCAAAATAACTAAAAATTCTGTACGGAATTAGACATAACTTGGTGGTTACATTACTTATGGGCCAAGGAACAGTTTGTTTTGGTGCAGTTTCCGATCCGAATCAGGATCCTGGTGTGGCGGAGGTATGCACTCTACTAAAGGGCCCTCTAGTTATATTAATTACAGATAGAAGGTACACACCAGCTTCTGATGGTTTTCTGTTTCTGTTCTGTTTCAGTTTCTACAGGAAGTATTTAACATAGTATAGCACGGGAATGGTTTTAACTCACGGTCAAGACATACCACTTCCTCAAATGATCAAACACAGAGAAACCCAGAACCATGTGTCTCGCTCTAAGTATACACTCCTGTTTCCATTTTGTCAGCGAGAGTTACAGCGAAGCCACCTTAGATTACTGAGCTCTTCTCCCGCTTGGAGAGCTCGCCCTGACAGAAGCAATTTCCTGGCGGTATTGGAAAGCTTTCTCTGGCGCTGGGGGATCCTAACCGGCAGCCCTGATGCTCGCCGTGCCAGCTGTGTCCTCCCCGCCTGCCCACCAACACACACATCACATTTATTTGTGTTTCAGCAGGGAAACATGGGATGAATCCAAACCATGAGATCGTGAAGTGTGTGTGTGTGTATGTGTATATGTGTATGTGTGTGTGTGTGGTCGTGCGTGTGGTCGTGTTTGTGTCGGAAATAATGTTGTTTCTTTTCCGGTGGAGTCTGACCCTGTGACTTTCACACAATGCGGTTCCACTACCGGTTTCCATTCAGGCTGCAGAGGGTCCGTGTCTCTCTCACGATGGTGGCTTGATGAATCACAATGGTATTTGCTGAATCTTTGTGGAGAGGAAAGAGGTCATCGTGAGGAAGAGCAGGGGTATTTTTAACCCGTTTGTAATCAGGGGATTCAGGAGGAAAAGCTCCACAGTTTGTTCGTGATCTCAGACGAGGGCAGATACCCCCCCTCACACGAAGCTTACTCGTCCATATTCATGAGAGACTTAAATAGTTTCAGCTGACAGCCATTACAGTACTGCCAGGATGAGGGGGTCTGCTGGAGAGGATTAGCATTCAGTTCTATAGCGGACAAACCACAAGGGGCCGAGGAAGGAGGCTGACAGACTGGAGGACAGACTGTGTTTCCACCTACATAGGAGGGGTTAGACAGTACAGAGACAGGTCATTAAGGAGCAGGTAGGGGTTAGACAGTACAGAGACAGGTCATTAAGGAGCAGGTAGGGGTTAGACAGTACAGAGACGGGTCATTACGGAGCATGTAGGGGTTAGACAGTACAGAGACGGGTGATTAAGGAGCATCTAGGGGTTAGACAGTACAGAGACAGGTAATTAAGGAGCAGGTAGGGGTTAGACAGTACCGAGACGGGTCATTAAGGAGCAGGTAGGGGTTAGACAGTACAGAGACGGGTCATTAAGGAGCAGGTAGGGGTTAGACAGTACAGAGACGGGTCATTAAGGAGCAGGTAGGGGTTAGACAGTACAGAGACGGGTCAATAAGGAGCAGGTAGGGGTTAGACAGTACAGAGACAGGTCATTAAGGAGCAGGTAGGGGTTAGACGGTACAGAGACGGGTGATTTAGGAGCAGGTAGGGGTTAGACAGTACAGAGACGGGTCATTGAGGAGCAGGTGGGGGTTAGACAGTACAGAGACGGGTCATTGAGGAGCAGGTAGGGGTTAGACGGTACAGAGACAGGTCATTGAGGAGCAGGTAGGGGTTAGACAGTACAGAGACGGGTCATTTAGGAGCAGGTGGGGGTTAGACAGTACACAGGACCTTTAGGCTGGTATAGTGAAACACCACCAGACTACATTTCAGAGGTGCTGTCGGGATGATGGCCTGCCTTTTTGCAGGCCATTTTTGATCAGTTGAGAAATAACAGCCTTGATATTCCAGAAGACCCATTTATGGAAACGACCCAGTTATTAAAAACAACCCTGTTTGCCCAGGTGTGAAAGATAACTCTTCTATTAGTGTGAGGTAGTAGTAGAATATGAATAGATCTAATATATATATATATATATATATATATATATATATAGTGTATTAGGAAACCAACGCCCGGCTGTCAACATGTTTTGGGTTCAGAGCCCAATTCATCTGTTGGTACTCTGTCCCCTGATGGAGATGAGGACCCACATGGGAACAACATCCACCATCAGCGTGACTATCAATGACTTACCAAGGGAGAGAGAGACAGAGAGACAGAGACCCAGACACAGAGAGAGAGAGAGACTAGAGTCTCTATAGGAAGACCAGTGAGCCGTTGGAGGTTCATTGAGTTTGTCTCCTGTATTCCCAGCGTCATCGTGAACCCACACACGATGACCTTTGGATGAGACCAATTGAACCCAAACCCCCAGGAAACATATACCTCTCATCTGGGGTTGGCTCAATGTGTACAACACACGGCCCCATGTTCCTCCTGTGATCTGGTATCACGATATCAGGATTTACCAAATATCAAGAGGATCAGAGCCGGATCAATCTGGCGCGGAATGTTCTGGTGGAGAGCTCTGGGTCGGGCTTAGAGAGAGAGGCAGAGGGAGAGAGAGAGAGAGAGAGAGAGAGAGAGAGAGAGAGAGAGAGAGAGAGAGAGAGAGAGAGAGAGAGAGAGAGAGAGAGAGAGAGGGAGAGAGAGAGAGAGAGAGAGAGAGAGAGAGAGAGAGAGAGAGAGAGAGAGAGAGAGAGAGAGAGAGAGAGAGAGAGAGACCTTAACGTATCAGATGCAGGTGTGTTGCTGTGACTCTAGTAATCCTGGGTGTTCTAGTAGCGCTCTCCCTCTCTCCAAAGACCGGGGCTCCACTTGAAATTCTTTCAAAAGAAACCCTGAGGGGCCCTTTTCAGCGAGGTGGGAGGGGCCCTGGGGCCCATTAAGTCTGGTTTCCTGTCTTTAGTCCATGAATGGGCCTGCTTTAGACCACTGGGAGACACTCACCTCCAGCACCCCACCTTTGATCTCCGCAGTGCAGGTGAACGCGGAGAGAGGGGCCCTTGAAGTCGGGGGGCCCTTACCGGACGGGGCCCCACCATGTCGGGGTGGGGGGGGGGGAGGGGGGGGAGGGGGGGGGCCCTTCACATCGCCGTAATCCCCAGTGATTTGCCCACTTTAATCACCGCGGCTTTCTGTGTGTTCCATGTGTTCCACCGGCCACATCCTGCCACCGTGCTCAACTGCCAGCACTAGCCCACCTAGTGGTACTGGACTAGAGGGTCTCCACATGGTCCTGCTCCACCCTAACCCATTGAATTGTGACTATGTATGTCACTTATGGCACCCGTTGCACTCCTGAACTATCCCTGGAAGGAGGGATCCCCTTCCACTCTGCGTTCCTTCTTACGATTTCTTCCTCAATCATTAAGGTTGAGTTTTTCTTGCCCTAGGGTTTGAGGGTTGTTGTGAACATGTGGCCCTTTGAGACCTTTGTTACTGTGATTAAGGGCTATATAAATAATAGGGACTTGACCTAACTACATGTGAGAGCTTTCGGGAGTTGAATTTGGCCCTGGTTTGTGTGAATTAACAAAAGCCAATCTGGGGAAAGACATTTAGCAGTTGTTCTGGCCCTATTGGGGGCCATCTAGGGACCATCTAGGGACCATCTAGGGGCTATCTAGGGACTATCTAGGAGCCATCTAGGAACCATCTAGTGGCCATCTTGGGGCCCCAAACAAGAACGAGGGGCAATAAGGGCGGGTCATGTGACAGAACTCCTGCCAATAAGCAGTGAAATATCTTTGGATTCACTCCATCAGTCACCGCCTAAAGAACCAAGGGAAACCAGCCCAAGTTAGCCTCACCACATCGCTAATGCTCCTATTAGCATATGCTAATGAATCTGTTATTACCGCTAATCTGTAGAGAATGGATTGCAGGAGTCAGTAGGCCTGGTGTATATGACATAGTCGGTATACTGTCTGCTCTGCTGATCGGAACCGCTATTCGCTATCCCCTACGCCGCGTATAGCTAATCCTGCAGTCTGTTGGATGGCTTTGTAGTGCTGTTCATTTACAAGCCCTGTAGTAGTGTTGATTTTTTGAGCTAGTAGCGCAGTCTGTTTGCTATCTTTGCCTGTTTGCTAGCTCTGTAGCGCTCTCTATTTGAAAGCCCAGTGCTGCCTCTTTGTTAGCTTTGCTAGCTGAGTAACGCTGCCTCTAACTCTGCAGCTCTCTGTCTTTGTCTTTTTGCTAACTTTGCTCCACTTTGTCTTTGCTAGGCCTGTAGCGCTGTATCGTCACTAGCGTTGTGGCGTTGTCTAATTGCTAGCCCTCTTGCACTTGTTTATTTGGTAGCTTTGTATGCCTTTTCTGTTCGCCACTTTCTCTGAGAAGAGACAGCGCTACGGGGCCGCAGCTTCGCTAACTATAGCGCCGCTGTCTCTTCTGCTGTCTCTCTTTGCTAGCCCTCTAGCGCTGTCTCTCTTTGCTAGCCCTGTAGTGCTGTCTCTCTTTTCTCGTTCCTTTGTGTTATTCTATTCCCGCGGCTCCATTCCTTCCTCTTTGTTTGCTTTGGTGCAGTTACCGTGGCGACAGAGCTCCCCAATCAGGGGGGGGGGGATGTATGCGTGTGTGTGTGTGTGTGTGTGTGTGCATCCGTGCATGCATATACACAGCACATATACAATATACATACATAGTGCACACACAAAGACACACACACACACACACACACACACACACACACACACACACACACACACACACACACACACACACACACACACACACACACACACACACACACACAGGCAGACACATACATACACACAGCTGCACATCCGAATGCAATTATCCACGGTAATAAAGCTCTGTTTGAATCACCATAAATCTACTGCTACGGCTTCCCCACAACATGCCTCTGTAGCATGTAGCATGTAGCATGTAGTATGTTGCACGTTGCATATAGCATGTAGTATGTAGCATGTAGTATGTTGCACGTTGCATGTTGCATATAGCATGAAGTATGTAGCATGTAGTATGAAGCATGTAGTATGAAGCATATAGTATGTAGCATGTTGCTATTGCATGAAGTTTGTAGCATGTAGTATGTTGCATGTTGCACGTTGCATGTTGCATATAACATGTCGCATGTAGCATGTAGCATGTAGCATGTAGTATGCAGCATGTAGCATGCAGTATGTAGCATTTAGGATGTAGGATGTAGCATGTAGCATGTAGCAGAAACAGGTCAGAGCTAGCAGCTAGAGGATGTCTTAAAAACGGTCCGGTTGCTGGTTTAAAACCCCTCAGCTGCTCTTTTGTATCAGGTAGTAGTAGTGTTTCAGATCCCTCCTCCTCTTCCTCCTCCTCCTCTTCCTCTTCCTCATCCTCCTCCTCCTCCTCCTCTTCCTCCTCCTGCTCCTCTTCCTCCTCCTCCTCTTCCTCCTCCTCCTCTTCCTCATCCTCCTCCTGTCTGAACACAGTAGACAGCAGCACCTTTAGACTTCACCCTCTGATCTTAGTGTCACACACACACACACGCACACACACACACACACACACACACACACACACACACACACACACACACACACACACACACACACACACACACACACACACACACACACACACACACACACACACACACACACACCTGTAGGGTGTGTTAATCACCTGTCAGGTGAGCTATGTGCTGCTGTTGTTTTCACTTCAAAAGGATCCAAAATTGGAGGGAGTTTCATAACGTTACCTCATATCCTCCTTCAGTTACCTCACACACACACACACACACACACACACACACACACACACACACACACCACACACACACACACACACACACACCACACACACACACACCACCCATGCATGAACACACACACACATAGGCAACACACACATAGACGCAACACAAACACACACACACACACACACTGTTAGCTAATTGTTGCCTTGTGTTAGTAGTTAGCATTAGCATGCTCCTAACTAGCGTAGAAGCATACATGAGCTTCAGCTTACATGAACATGTAAGGCTACATGTAAGCATTCAGCTTACATGAACCAAGCATTGATGGGAGCAGGGCCACCATAAAGGGTTTCACTTCCTGTTTGAAGGATCCACATCTTCCGGGTCAAACCCCAGGGTGCGGGGCCAGAGAGCGAGGGGGTGGGGCTTAGAGTCCTGACGGACAGGTGGTGTATTCTACTGGTGACTCTCTCACGGTCTCACCGTCGCAGACAACGGTCCTACAGTGCAAGTCTCAAGTCACACTTTTATTTTGAAGCGCCGGCGAGTGTTAAAGACGGCTCCTTCCGTGTCTCTGACCTTGTGACCCAGGACCGCCAGCGAGCCGCCTGGCGCTAAAGAAGCAGACATCAAGCAGTGATCATTCACCGCGCTCACCCGCCTCGCGCTCTGAGTCCCTCGTGGCGTGGCGTGGATTCAGACGGGTTATCTAAATGCTAATGTCATGCCGCCGCATCAACCTAGCGGCAGCGGCTAGCGGCTAACACAGCCCCTCACCCGCTTTCCCTCTTTCCCCGCCCCCTCCCCCCACGTCTTTGTTATCCGGGACCGTGCTGGAGATCCCGGGGAGGCGGAGTCCCAGGTCACTGTGGCGATGCTTGGGTCTGCCTCCCATGTGATGCTGTCAGCGAGCCGCACGCCGAGGAGCTGCTAGTGGCAATAACGCAATCAACAGAGAGAGAGAGAGAGTGTGTGAGTGAGTCAGTGAGTCAGTGAGTGAGTGTGTGTGTGTGTGTGTGTGTGTGTGTGTCTGTGTGTGTGCGTGCGTGTCTGTAAGTGATGTGATGCAAGGTCTGTGTAATGTGTGATCTGAGCTTTGAAGGCATGTGTGTGCATGTGTGTATGTGCATTGATGTATGCGGGGTGTGTGTGTGTGTGTGTGTGTGGTGTGTGTGTGTGTGTGTGTTACGGTAACATCACAGCCCAGACTATCATTACTTTCAGTCCAACAACAACAACAGAACAGTGTGAAATCAAATCAGTTTGTGTTGCAGTCGTTGAATAATTCACAACATCTGCTGTGTTTTAATGTCAGTTGAAGCTCACACCTCACACACTATTAAAGATACAATGTAATATTTATATATGGATGTCTGGACCTCCATCTATCCTATCCATGTCCTACCCTGGTCTCCTCGTCTCCTCTGTTTGTGACTCCTCCTCTCTTCTCCTCACTCTCGTCTCGTCCCTTCCTTTATTCTCTTCTCCTCCTCTTTCCATCCTGTTCTCTCTCCTCTCCTCCTCTCTCTCCCCCCTCCCCCTCTCTCCCCACCTCCTCTCTCCCCCCCCCTCCTCTCTCCCCACATCCTCCTCTCTTTCCCCCTTCCTCCTCCTCTCTCCCCCCACCTCCTCTCCCCCCCACCTTCTCTCTCCCCCCCCCTCCTCTCTCCCCCCCCCCCTCCTCTCTCCCCACATCCTTCTCTCTTTCCCCCCTCCTCCTCTCTCTCTCCCCTTCACCTCCTCTCCCCCCCACCTCCTCTCTCCCCCCCTCCTCTCTCCCCCCCCCCTCCTCTCTCCCCACATCCTCCTCTCTTTCCCCCTTCCTCCTCTCTCTCTCCCCCCACCTCCTCTCCCCCCCACCTCCTCTCTCCCCCCCCCTCCTCTCTCCCCCCCCCCCTCCTCTCTCCCCACATCCTCCTCTCTTTCCCCCCTCCTCCTCTCTCTCTCCCCTTCACCTCCTCTCCCCCCACCTCCTCTCTCCCCCCCCTCCTCTCTCCCCCCCCCCCTCCTCTCTCCCCACATCCTCCTCTCTTTCCCCCCTCCTCCTCTCTCTCTCCCCTTCACCTCCTCTTTCCCCCCACCTCCTCCCCTATGTAAACTAACTCCTACCTACAATAACTTACGCAAACTTCTACACTAAAAACGACTATATTATATGTGAGTTGGAAGCTGTGAGGTGGAGGCTGTGAGGTGAGGCTGTGGGTGGAGAAGGCCATGAGCTGGTGGAGGCTGTAAGGTGGAGAAGGCTGAGGTGGTGGTGGCTGCGAGGTGGAAGAGGCTGAGGTGGAGGCTGTAGGGTGGAGAAGGTCATGAGGTGGAGGCTGTGAGGTTGAGGCTGTGAGGTGGAGGAGGCCGTGAGGTGGAGGATTGAGGTGGAGGCTGTGAGATGGAGACTGTGAGGTGGAGAAGGCTGAGGTGGTGGAGACTGTGAGGTGGAGGCTTTGAGGTAGAGCCTATGCGGTGGACGCTGTGAGGTGGAGGAGGCCGTGAGGTGGAGGATTGAGGTGGAGGCTGTGAGGTTGAGACTGTGAGGTGGATGCTGTGAGGTGGAGGAGGGCGTGAGGTGGAGGTTTGAGGTGGAGGCTGTGAGGTGGAGGCTTTGAGGTAGAGCCTATGCGGTGGATGCTGTGAGGTGGAGGAGGGCGTGAGGTGGAGGATTGAGGTGGAGGCTGTGAGGTTGAGACTGTGAGGTGGATGCTGTGAGGTGGAGGAGGGCGTGAGGTGGAGGTTTGAGGTGGAGGCTGTGAGGTGGAGGCTTTGAGGTAGAGCCTATGCGGTGGATGCTGTGAGGTGGAGGAGGGCGTGAGGTGGAGGTTTGAGGTGGAGGCTGTGAGGTGGAGGCCTGTCGGCTGACAGTTGGGTGCACCGACCGTGAACTGGACGGCTTCAGGAAATGATGAAGTGGAGGGCAACATGTGGGGCCTCTGGACGGCCATCCTGGTTCAGGGGAAGAGAGGAGAGAGAGGGGGGGGGAGAGAGGGTTGGGGGGGGAGGGAGAGGGGGGGGGGGAGAGGGGGTTTGAAGATTAGCCAGCCAGGACTTTATTACATTCCAGTGCACCTGCACCCAGAGGTGATCTGGTTCTACCAGGATAATAACAAACCTAAAGGGACCCACTGAGCAGCAGAGAGAGATCTCTCTCCTTCTCTCCTCCTCCCCCTTTCTCCTTCTCTCTTTTCCCCTTCTCTCCTTTTCTACTCCTCTCCTTCTCTCCCTTTTCCCCCCTTCTCTCCTCCTCCCATTCTCTCCTTCTCTCCTCCTCCCATTCTCTCCTTCTCTCCTCCTCTCTTCCTCTCCTTCTCTCTTTCTCTCCTCCTCTCTATATATTCAATTCAATTCAAAAGAGCTTAATTTGGATGGAAAATACACATGGCCAACACATACCCATAGCTCTCTCTCTCTCTCTCTCTCTCTCTCTCTCTCTCTCTCTCTCTCTCTCTCTCTCTCTCTCTCTCTCCTCTCTCTCTCTCTCTCTCTCTCTCTCTCTTTCTCTCTTCCCTCCCCTCCCCCCCCCCCACACACACACACACACACACACACACACACACACACACACACACACACACACACACACACACACACACACTCTACTTAGAAGAGCTCTTTGTATTCTACTGTTGGTTGGTGTGTTATTGACATGATTCATGATCTTTATCATAACTAAAGATATTAAACCCCCCCCCCCCGGCTCTCCCTCCCTGTCCTCAGCCCTTCTGATGCTTACCCTGACGACCTCTGACCTCTGAACCGGCACACATTTAATTAGAGCTCATTAAGGTCGGAGTGAAAGATGTGTGGCTCTGAGCCACAAGCGCTGGATACAGGGGCCTCATACAGGGGCCCGAGATAGGAGCCTCTGATAGAGGAGGTGCTTTCACACTATCGGAGCTCGGAACTGGTTTAAGGGGGTCGGAACCCCCACGTGCTTTCTGACTATAGGGACCGCCCCCTGTCGGACCTCTTTCAGGAACGCTTACGGGCCTGAAAGAACTCTCTAATCCCGGGTTGCTTCCGACCGGCCCTGAAGAACAGCTGGGAGGAGCTCCACTCTGATTGGTTTAACCAGAACAACAAGGGCCATTTTGAAAGCCTGCTAAGCATCACAGCAGAAGAGCGACTGAAGAACAAGCGTTTGAGTTGAGTGTCTAGTGTCTAGTTTTAGCGTGCTTGGTATTTACGAGGCTGTTGCAAATATGACTTCTGGCATCAAGTCTGGTGGTTCCCACACTGCGATGTGAACACCACGCCTAGAAGGGCCGATTAGGGGGGCATTCCTGGGTACAGAAGTCTGATACAGGGGCCCAATACAGGTCTATGATGTGCCCCTTATACAAGGGCCACAGATACAGAGATCTGATACAGAGGCTTGATATAAGGGCCACAATACCCCTTATACAGGAGCCTGATACAGGAGCCAGTATACAGGGGCCCAGGGTACAGCCAGTGTGCTTGGGGCCCGAGGTACAAGATACAAGATATTTTTATTGGCCAATTGCAACAGGTACATTGGACTGCTTACTCCCCATTCCCTCCCGCAGTATACATCTCCAAAACAATACAATAAAAATTCAGTAGCAGTTCAGTAGGCGCACTGCCTGTGGATAAAAACTATCCTTAAACCTGGTAGTCCTTGCTGTACGGATGCTGCGCAACCGGCGACGAGACGGTAGGGGGAGAAGAGATGGTGCCCAGGGTGGTTGCAGTCCTTTATGATGGACATGGCCTTCTTCCGACATCTGGTCCTAAAGATCTCCTCAATGCATGGAAGTGCACACCCGATGATCTTCTCTGCCGTCCTCACGACCCCCTGGATGTCTTTCTTGTCCCGTGCAGTGGTGTTGCCGTACCACACAGTGACGCCACTCGTCATGACGCTCTCTACGGTGCCACGGTAGAAGTTCACTATCCACCTCTGGCCTATTCCGCTTTTTCTGAGCACCTCTGCCTTCTTGCCTTCTAGCCTTCTTCAGCATGACCTCCGTGTTGCGGGTCCACGCCAGGTCATCGAAAATCTGTAGCCCAAGGAAACGGAAGCAGCTGACAACTTACACCGGTGTCCCGTCCAGGCTGATGGTGGAGTGGGTGCCCCGGTATCTCCTGAAGTCCACAATGAGCTCCTTGGTCTTGCTGACATTCAGTCCGAGGCTGTTGTCCTCACACCATCGCGTCAGCTGGACCACCTCATCTCTTTACTCCGTTTCTTCGCCCTCGCTTATCAGGCCGATGACTGTGGTGTCGTCTGCAAACTTGATAATACGATTATTGCTGTGCGTGGCAGTACAGTCATGTGTGTACAGCGAGTACAGCCGGGGACTGAGGCAACAGCCTTGGGGTGCTCCGATGTTCAGGACCAGAGTGGATGAGATGTTGTTCTAAATCCTCACCACTTGAGGCCTGCCCGTCAGGAAGTCCATAATCCAGTTACAGATGGGGGCGCCCGGACCTAGGTCCCTCAGTTTCAGGACCAGCTTGGAGGGAACGATGGTGTTGAACGCCGAGCTGTAGTCAATAAACAGTGTATGTAGTGAAATGGTGTTGTCTACAGACCGGTTTGGTCTGTATGCAAACTTGAGTGGGTCTAGGGACTCAGGGATGGAAAAGTTAATATGCGACATTACAAGTTTCTCCAGGCACTTCATGGCAATGGATGTTAAAGCCACACCACACACGTGGTGAAAAGGGCCCAACAACGCCTGTATTTCCTCAGGCGTCTGAGAAAATCGAGCACCGCACTCGAGCGCAGAGCGCTTCAAAGGGTGGTGCGGACGGCCCAGTATATCGTTGGAGGTGAGCTCCCCTCCCTCCTGGATATATACAATCAGCGGTGCGTGGCCAAGGCCAAACGCATCATAAAAGACAATGCCCACCCCAGCCACGAACTGTATTCACTTTTACCGTCAGGCAGGCGATACCGCAGTATCAAGTGTGTATCAAATGTATATTTTATTACATTGATTTATAAATACATATTGCTCTTTTTCTGTGCCGATATATTGCATTTAATAAATTGCATTTTTATTTTAGATATTAAACTTTATTCAGTTTTGTACTTTTTTTAAATTTTTTACTTTTATTTTTTTCTGTTTTTATTCTATTTTATCTTATTTTTATAACTGCTGTCTGTCGTCGGGTATTTCACATAAGATTTTCACTCACTGCTTTATACTTGTGTAAACTGTGAAGTGACAATAAACTTGACTTGCCTCGGGGTGGCGATTCTGAAGTTTGCTCAACTTTGTCCAATGAGATGTTGGCATCAGCCCGTGGTTGGATGTAAACCGCTGCCGGTTTGTACAGTGTGTCAGTGTGTTTGGGGCCCGAGGTACAGCCAGTGTGTTTGGGGCCCGAGGTACAGCCAGTGTGTTTGGGGCCCGAGGTGCAGCCAGTGTGTTTAGGGCCGTGGTACAGCCAGTGTATTTAGGGCTGGGGTACAGCCAGTGTTTTGGCCCCTGTACAGCCAGTGTGTGGGACTGCGGGGCCAGTCTTTAATCCAGCCGGTCTAGGGGCCCTCTCAGCCGTCCTCTTTGTCTGGACTTCATTCAGCCCAGGTCCTGGTCTCTGTAGGGGCCCGGGGCCGAGCGGGGGTCTCCCTTCTGAAACATGGTGGGAAGCTGAATACCACAGATTATCCTCAACCTGATTGTTTGCTTTTGTGAAGTGTCTGGGGGGGGGGGGGGGGGGGGGGGGGGGGGGTGGAGGGGGGAGGAGAGGCTGAGGAGGGGGGAGGAGGGGAGGAGGAGGAGGAGGAGGAGGGAGGAGGAGGAGGAGGAGAGGGATGAGGAGGAGGAGGAGGAGAGGAGAGGAGGAGGAGGAGGAGGAGGAGGAGGAGGAGGAGGAGGAGCAGGAGGAGGAGGAGAAGGAGGAGGAGGAGGAGGAGGAGGAGGAGGAGGAGGAGGAGGAGGAGAAGAGGGGTAAGGAGGAGGAGAAGAGGGATGAGGAGGAGGAGGAGGAGGAGGAGGAGGAGGAGGAGGAGGAGGAGAAGAGGGATAAGGAGGAGGAGGAGGAGGAGGAGGAGGAGGAGGAGGAGGAGGAGAAGAGGAGGAGGAGGAGGAGGAGGAGGAGAAAGAAGAAGAAGAGGAGGAGGAGGAGGAGGGTAAGGAAAGTCTTACACATTTGTGTTGAATGTCTGTTGAATCTGTTGTTTTATTTATGTATTTTATAATTTCTAATTGACAGGCGTCATTTTCCTCTCTTCATCTCCACGGTGTGATTGTAATCTGGTTTTGAACCCCAGTGCATGCTGGGTAAGCCAGATTGAACATGATTGGGTGTTACATTAGCAAAAGATGTAAAACAGGGAAGTCATATTATCATATCATATTATCATATATATGATATATATATATATATATGACTGTATAATGTCCATGTGTTGTTCTCAGTGGACGTTTAGTCACAATGTGTGGTTCTAGTTGGTATTGTAGATAATAATAATATTAATAATAATAATAATAATAATAATAATAATAATAATAATAATAATGATGATAATAATAACAATAATAGTGATAAAAATAATAAAAGATAATGATTATAATGATAATAATAATAAAAACAATAATTATACAAATAATAATAATAATAATCATGATAATGATGATAATAATAATAATAAAATAATGGTGATAATAATAATGATAATAATAATACAATAATGAAACTATGATAATAACAATAATTATTATTGTTGTTGATTGTCTCGAATGAATTACTAAATTAATTAATTAATGGTTTCCCTCTGACTCGTTTAATAGGAGTTCCTTCATGCTGAAGGTCAACTTCAGGCCTGCCGGTTAATTGCACATTTAATTAACTTTCCGTTTGAAATGAACACCGTCGCCGTGGCGATGGCGTGTTCTCAGCATGCCGTCTTTCAGCTCAGATAAAAATGGCGGAAGGGGCCGTGTGATTGGCTGCTCCGCCGGCCGGGTAACTTCTCCCTTCCTCCCGCGGCGTGGGACGGGCTGGAAGGGAGAGGAAATTGAAGTGTTGTGTGTCTGGTAATATCGCACACGAAAGCAATATCACAACCCTGAACCATATCCCTGCTGGGATATTAAAATCAATAACAAGACAGGAGATGCGTGGTCTTATTTGTGTCTTTATGCAGCCGGTAAGCGGCTCTGTTTGAGGAAGACATGAATTATGCATGAATTGATTTCACTGAATACCAACATCCCATAATGTGGCACAGAGACACAGAAAGACCTATCTACTATTTTGGTGCGGCAGTAGCTCAGTCTCTTGGGAATTGGCTTGGGAAACGGGAAGGTCGCTGGTTCAAGTCCCTGCCTGGGCACTGCCGAGGTGCCCTTGAGCAAGGCCCACCAGACTGCTCCCCGGGCAGCTGTTCATATAACAGCTGCCCGCTGCTCCTCATACTAGGATGGCTTAAATGCAGAGAAACTCATTTCACTGTGTGACCAATGAAGAGGATTCAATCCTCCAGATTTAGACATATATATATAACATATATATATAACATATATATGTTACCGTGACCAAAATGTACTTTAATGTAGTTAGTCTGTTAATTAGGTAGTTGGCTAATTTGTTAGTTCATTAGGTAGTTAGTTGGTTGATTTGTTCGATCATTAGGTAGTTAGTTGGTTGATTTGTTAGTTCATTAGGTAGTTAGTTGGTTGATTTGCTAGTTAATTTGGTAGTTAGTTGGTTGATTAGTTAGTTCATTAGATAGTTAGTTGGTTGATTGTTTAGTTCATTGGGTAGTTAGTTGGTTGATTAGTTAGTTCATTAGGTAGTTAGTTGGTTGATTGTTTAGTTCATTGGGTAGTTAGTTGGTTGATTTGTTAGTTCATTAGGTAGTTAGTTGGTTGATTGTTTAGTTCATTAGGTAGTTAGTCGGTTGATTTGTTAGTTCATTAGGTAGTTAGTTAGTTGATTTGTTAGTTCATTAGGTAGTTAGTTGGTTGATTAGTTAGTTTATTAGGTAGTTAGTTGGTTGATTGTTTAGTTCATTAGGTAGTTAGTTGGTTGATTGTTTAGTTCATTAGGTAGTTAGTTGGTTGATTTGTTAGTTTGTTAGGTAGTTAGTTGGTTGATTTGTTAGTTCATTAGATAGTTGGTTGATTTGTTAGATAATTATATAGTTACGTAGTTGGTTGATTTGTTAGTTAGTTCATTAGGGAGTTAGTTGGTTGATTTGTTAGTTCATTAGGAAGTGAGTTGGTTGATTTGTTAGTTCATTAGGAAGTGAGTTGGTTGATTTGTTAGTTCATTAGGTAGTTAGTTGGTTGATTTGTTAGTTCATTGGGTAGTTAGTTGGTTGATTTGTTAGTTCATTAGGTAGTTAGTTGGTTGATTTGTTAGTTCATTAGGTAGTTAGTTGATTGATTTGTTAGTTCATTAGGTAGTTAGTTGGTTGATTTGTTAGTTCATTAGGTAGTTAGTTGGTTGATTTGATAGTTCATTAGGTAGTTAGTTGGTTGATTTGTTAGTTCATCAGATAGTTGGTTGATTTGTTAGATAATTATGTAGTATGTTGGTTGATTTGTTAGTTAGTTCATTAGGGAGTTAGTTGCTAGTTAGCTAGTGAATGAGTGAGTTAAGCAGATGCGTGCGGTGAGTTTGTTGGACCTAGTAAGTGGGGTGACTGGTGAGTTAGTGAGGTAATTAGAACTGCTCTTCTAGGTCCAGACCAGGCGACGGCCAGACTCCTGTTGTCCTAAAGCCTCTGTGTCCAGACGCTTCCTGTCCCAACACAGTCGCAGGGCGCTGGGCGCTGGGTCCGATGGTGCCAAACCCCGCGGTGTGGACCCATTCAACAGGCAGACGGGCCTGTCTGTGTTGACACTGGCCTGGACTCAGAGATGGACACAGGGGAGAGAGAGAGAGAGACAGGGTCCCCAGGGTTCAGAGGACATGAGGAACATGATAATATCAGACAAGATGGTTCCTTAATGAACCCCAGAGTTATATCAAATCACAAATCATACCACATCACATGACCATTACTTATTATACACACGTTGTCTGTTCTTACTTAAATGTCATTATTTACATACAATATACACTCTACAGCAACATGTTATGTTTATACACTTATACGTAGGTACCATAAAGCCGTTTAGCCTAGCTAGCCTATGGTTAGCCAGCTACCCCATGGTTAGCCAGCTAATACACAGCTAGCCAGCTACGCTATGGCTAGCCAGCTAATCCTGAGCTATCCAGCTACCCCATGGTTAGCCGGCTAATACAGAGCGAGCCAGCTACCCCATGGATGGCCAGCTAATACAGGGCTAGCCATTAGGAGCTCAGGGGTCTGGAATGTGCTGGAATGTGTCAGAATACATTCACAACAACTAGAAGACTATCAGATATCACTGTAAGAACTCAGTGTGTGTGTGTGTGTGTGTGTGTGTGTGTGTGTGTGTGTGTGTGTGTGTGTGTGTGGGTGTGTGTGTGTGTGTGTGTGTGTACGTGCGTGCGTGTGTGTGTGTGTGTTGCAATATCCACTATAAAGTATAGAATCTATGAAACAATGGCAGTATTTCATTACTTTATTTAACATTAAATGAAATACAAATAGTATTTGGTCCGAGGTGAGGTATTGTCAAGCACGGTATTGTCAAGGACTAGTTAAGGACTAGTTAAGAATTAGTCAAAGCCTAGTTAAGGATGAGCTTAGCGAAAGACCAGGGGCAGAGGAGTCCACCATCAGTAGACACAGCATCACCTCACCAAAACATGCCTGGTTCACCAGGACTGCTGTCCACAAACACAACACTTAGAATAGTAAAATAGGATAGACCATGGTCTAACTACAGCCCTAATGGGGGGGGGGGGGTGTAGTTTGGTATGGATTGAGTTAATGGTTCATGAGAAAGAGAGAGCAGAGTGGTGAACGAGGGACGCCACCCTTTATAAACAATAAACAAGAGAGAGAGAGAGAGAGAGAGATGCGAGATCGGTCGAGAGTCGGAGACAGAGAAACAATAAACAAGAGGAACTGAGAGAGAGAGAGAGAGAGAGAGAGAGAGAGAGAGAGAGAGAGAGTGTCCTGCCAGTGAGGGCCAGCTCTAAATACCAGCCCATACAAAGGAGCAGGTGTGTGTGGCGGTCAGGTTTCAGGGCTGACATTCAGCTCCACAAAGAAAGCCTGTCCCACGGACACCATGTTGTCTTCAGATGAAGACACCGGAACAAGGGGAGGGGGAGAGGGGGGGAGATGGGGGGGAGAGGGGGGAGAGGGGGGAGAGGGGGGAGATGCTCTGTTTGGGGTGAAATGATCTTGATGAGAAGGGGGAGAGAGAGAGAGAATAGAGGGGCTTCAGAAACAATAAAAATACACATTGCCGTTGGTAACGGTTGCCGGCCAATCAGGACACTCTGTTCCTCCTTGGTTCTTTAGAAGGTAGCGACGAGGTCCGCCTCCAGTGGTTACCATGGTTACCACCTGATGCTCCCAACCCCTCTCAGAGCGACGCCAAGATGTTGTTGTGGATGATGTTTACACAGTATTCATTCAGCAGCTAGGGGTTAGACAGTACAGAGACGGGTCATTAAGGAGCAGGTAGGGGTTAGACAGTACAGAGACGGGTCATTAAGGAGCAGGTAGGGGTTAGACAGTACAGAGACGGGTCATTAAGGAGCAGGTAGGGGTTAGACGGTACAGAGACGGGTCATTAAGGAGCAGGTAGGGGTTAGACAGTACAGAGACGGGTCATTAAGGAGCAGGTAGGGGTTAGACGGTACAGAGACGGGTCATTAAGGAGCAGGTAGGGGTTAGACAGAGACGGGTCATTAAGGAGCAGGTAGGGGTTAGACAGTACATAGACGGGTCATTAAGGAGCAGGTAGGGGTTAGACAGTACAGAGACGGGTCATTAAGGAGCAGGTAAGTCAAGTCAAGTCAATTTTATTTGTATAGCCCTTAATCACAGTAACAGCCTCAAAGGGCTTCACATGCCACATGTTTACAATACCCCCCAAACCCTAGCACCCCTAAGGGCAAGAAAAAACTCCCTTAATTACGTAGGAAGAAATCTTGAGAAGGAACACTGAGTGGAAGGGGATCCCTCCTTCCAGGGATGGTTCAGGAGTGCAATGGGTGCCATAAGTGACTTATAGTAATGTACAAAGTACAAAAAATAAAAAAAATAATAATAATATACATATAATATACAAGTAATAAAAGGAGCAGGTAGAGGTATAATAATAAGGAGCAGGTAGGGGTTAGACAGTACAGAGACGGGTCATTAAGGAGATGGAGAGGAGGAGGTGCAGATAAGGAGGTACAGACAAGGAGGTACAGGGGAGGAGGTTGTAGAGGAGGAGGTTCAGATAAGGAGGTACAGACAAGGAGGTACAGGGGAGGAGGTTGTAGAGGAGGAGGTACAGGGGAGGAGGTATAGTGGAGGAGGTGCAGAGGAGGCATCTGGTCGGGTCCAGACATCATGCTTTGTCATCATGGACTGAATGACTAAATGTGTCATGTGACTGATTCCATTGTTAATTGTACACTTTAGCATTCAACATTTCCTCACACGCCTGACATTCCTAACTCTCACTCAGATTACCCACAATCCACCAGGACTTCAGCAAGTAAACCAGCACAACTCTCAGCGCTTTCAAGAGGGTTCAGTGGGTTCGAAACATGATACCCACCTCACCATCTCTCTCTCTCTCTCTCTCTCTCTCTCTCTCTCTCTCTCTCTCTCTCTCCTCTCTCTCTCTCTCTCTCTCTCTCTCTCTCTCTCTCTCTCTCTCTCTCTCTCTCTCTCTCTGCACCACAGCCGGTGAAGTGTGTTTGTCTGATTGCTCCCGAAAGCCTCCACTGACCTGAAAGCAACGTCCAGAATTATAAACACTCCCCCCCCCCCCCACCCCCCACCCCATCCAATCACCCCCATCCCATCACCCCCATCCCATCATCACCATCCTCATCATCACCATCCTCATCACCACCACCATCATCTTCATCGTCTTATTGTGTGGATGCTGGACAGAGAGAGAGGCCCCTGTGTTCACGTAGCCAATCAGAGTCTGAAAGAAGATCAAAGGTTCCTGTTAGACACTAATGCAGATTAGATCCGGATGGATCCGCTGAGGAATTCACTCTGGAGTTAAACTGGAGTTAAACTCTTGCTTTCAACTTCAGAGTTAAACTGTAGTCAAACTGGATTTAAGCTGTTGTTAAACTGTTGTTAAACGGTGGTTAAACTGTGGTGTTAAACAATGTACTTAAACCTGATCTAAATCTCAATACTGTATTTTATTTAATGACATATTCAGTGATCTAGTCTCTATATAAATACACATGAATGTAACAGGGTTGACCTCCACCCCACCAGATAAAGCCTGACGATCACAAACCTTAACGCTTAAACCTTAATGCTGAACCTCATGAAAGACTCATTTTAATCAACCACGTCAGAGGGAGGGACTTTGAGGAGGAAGAGGAGGGTCTAGGGTCTAACCTTGAGGAGGAAGAGGAGGGTCTAGGGTCTAACCTTGAGGAGAAAGAGGGGGATCTAGGGTCTAACCTTGAGGAGGAAGAGGAGGGTCTAGGGTCTAACCTTGAGGAGGAAGAGGAGGGTCTAGGGTCTAACCTTGAGGAGGAAGAGGAGGGTCTAGGGTCTAACCTTGAGGAGGAAGAGGAGGGTCTACGGTCTATCCTTGAGGAGGAAGAGGAGGGTCTAGGGTCTAACCTTGAGGAGGGAGAGGAGGGTCTTAAGGTTTTACCTTGAGGAGGAAGAGGAGGGTCTAGGGTCTAACATTGAGGAGGGAGAGGAGGGTCTTAAGGTTTTACCTTGAGGAGGGAGAGGAGGGTCTAGGGTCTAACCTTGAGGAGGAAGAGGAGGGTCTAGGGTCTAACCTTGAGGAGGAAGAGGAGGGTCTAGGGTCTAACCTTGAGGAGGAAGAGGAGGGTCTACGGTCTAACCTTGAGGAGAAAGAGGAGGGTCTAGGGTCTAACCTTGAGGAGGAAGAGGAGGGTCTAGGGTCTAACCTTGAGGAGGAAGAGGAGGGTCTACGGTCTATCCTTGAGGAGGAAGAGGAGGGTCTAGGGTCTAACCTTGAGGAGGGAGAGGAGGGTCTTAAGGTTTTACCTTGAGGAGGAAGAGGAGGGTCTAGGGTCTAACATTGAGGAGGGAGAGGAGGGTCTTAAGGTTTTACCTTGAGGAGGGAGAGGAGGGTCTAGGGTCTAACCTTGAGGAGGAAGAGGAGGGTCTAGGGTCTAACCTTGAGGAGGAAGAACAAAAGTAAGTAACCTACTTTTAATCACCACAGGTTATCAGGAGATGTTACTGTTTTATAAAAGGTTGAGCTCCAACTAACACAACCTCCTGGCGTAGATAACATCACAAGTGTTATCAAAGTGCTGATATTAGATTAGATCAGATGATTACATTCAAATTTATTGTCAGTGTACAGCACAAGTACAGTACATCGAAAGGAATATTGAGCACTTAAACCGGACTCTTAATCAGGGATGGAAGAACACACTTTCATCTTCCAAAAGTGAAGCATAGAAAAAACCCTAGGTAGAAATAAATTAATACATTGTTCATTTAAAATCTGAAATGATTCATGCCAGCTATTAAAGATAATCATTATTCAAGAACAGATTTGCAGTCCCGTAGCCACGCCGCGGTACGCTAGGTTAGCTTTGTCGCTTTGTGTCAAAGACTAGCTGCCGTTACCGTGACAACAGAACCCTGACCACCGCCACCCCTTAACCAGCTGCCCATTAACCCACCAGCCAATCAGCAGTCTCTCAGCCCAGGGGGGTTATGGGGGATTTATTCTGCTCCGCCTCTTGAACAAATACACAGAGAGAGAGAGAGAGAGAGAGAGAGAGAGAGAGAGAGAGAGAGAGAGAGAGAGAGAGAGAGAGAGAGAGACGAGAGACACAGACACAGACAGAGAGAGAGAGAGAAAAAGAGAGAGAGAGTCTCTGTGTGTGTGTGTGTGTGTGTGTGTGTGTGTGTGTGTGTGTGTGTGTGTGTGTGTGTGTGTGTGTGTGTGTGTGTGTGTGTGTGTGTGTGTGTGTGTGTGTGTGAGGGGGTTTGCCGACATGCCAGAGGTCAAAGGTGAGATGTTAATCTGACACTA
>CM051001.1:27700736-27740736 GCA_027704905.1 Muraenolepis orangiensis
AGGAGCGACCGGCTGGCGCTTGTTTCCCATGATGCATCAGAAAGAAACCTTTGAGTGGCAGATGTCCTCCTCGTAAGAACCTTAAAACACGCTTAACGCTTACCTTCTACTGCCGGGGTTCACCTCAGAGAACCCGGGACATGACGTCGACACTGGGCTAGAGATGGTTCTAGGTCAGGTCTCGTAGGAATGTTCTCTAGGAGCGAACCGTGGCGGATGTTCTCTGGTCCAGGATAATGCCAAGGTTCCCGGGGTGAGGAAGCATTAAGGCAGCTGGTTACAGCGGCCATTAGCCTAGCTGGTTATAGCCGCCATAAGCCGCTAGCACCGCTAGGAGAGGAGAGGCTTCACCACAAATCAAGTGGAAGGACTCACAGGAGAATCAGCAGAAACGGAGAGAGAGAGAGAGAGAGAGAGAGAGAGAGAGAGAGGAGAGAGAGAGAGAGAGAGAGAGAGAGAGAGACGAGAGAGAGAGAGAGAGAGAGAGAGAGAGAGAGAGAGAGAGAGAGAGAGAGACTTGTGTGTAAACTGAAGAGCGCTGCTGCAGCAGAAGTAAAAAAGTACCATAGTGTATCTTATCTTTACAACACAATACTAGTAACAGTATGTTGTACTGAGTACTGCAGTACAGATGAGTACTGTAGTTTAGATGAATACTGTAGTTATAAAGAGTACTTTAGTTACTATAGAGTACTGTCATACTGTAGAGTACTGTAGTACAGATGAGTACTGTAGTACTATAGAGTACTATAGAGTACTATAGAGTACTACAGTACTCTATAGTACTCTATAGTAGAGTACTCTATAGTACTCTATAGTACTGTAGTACTGGTCTCACAGAGTCTGTATCTGTTGGTTTCATCTCCATAGCAACAGACATGCAGCTCAGGGTCTCTTCGTGTCCTGGTGGCTCCTGATGTATGCGTGGATAATGTGGATGTAAGTCATGTGTGTTCTCTCTACAGACTGCAGAACTCTCTCTTCATCTCTCTCTCCTCCCTCTCCTTCTAACTCCTCTGCTCCTTCCCTCTGTCTCCTCTCTTCCCCTCCCCTCTCCTCTCTCTTCATCTCTCTCTCCTCCCTCTCCTTCTAACTCCTCTGCTCCTTCCCTCTGTCTCCTCTCTTCCCCTCCCCTCTCCTCTCTCTTCATCTCTCTCTCCTCCCTCTCCTTCTAACTCCTCTGCTCCTTCCCTCTGTCTCCTCTCTTTCCCTCTCCTCTCCTCTCTCCTCTCCTCTCCTCTCTTCCCCTCTCCTCTCCTCCTTTCTCCTCTCCCCTCCTCTTCTCTCCTCCCCTCTCCTTACCTCCCCTTTCCTCCCTCCTTAATCTACACCCTGCTCATCCCTTCCCCTCTTCTCTCCCCTCCCCCCTCCTCTCCTCCTCTGGGGGAGTAAAGTTTGAGTAGAAATCCAATCTGTGTTTCTGTGTACTAAATGTCCCGGTGTGTCTCTGTGTGTGTGTGTGTGTGTGTGTGTGCGTGTGTGTGTGTGTGTGTGTGTGTGTGTGTGTGCGTGTGTGTGCGTGTGCGTGTGTGTGTGTGTGTGTGTGTGTGTGTGTGTGTGTGTGTTTTGCTCTCAGATCAATAACGCCCTTAGTGAACGTCGGCCAGCTGATGATGCAGTAACACAAGCGATCCATTAATAAAGCAACGGGCTGCGATGGGCTGTACAATACGTTTCACAACGCAGCGCGATCCATACCACCGCCGGTGGTCTGAATAATGCATAAAAATGGCTCAATGGAAGTAAAGTGTGCTGTCGATGGCTGGCTGGCTCAGGGGCGCTTCGAGGCAGGCGCTCAAACTCCGGCAGTGGTGTGGAAAACAAGAGCAGCCTTTAGAAAACACTTAAGAAGAGAAGGGAAATCGATGGTTCACCGCGACGCCGTCGCCTCCTCCTGCTCCTCCTCCTCCTCGCTGGTCGCAAACATCAACAATGTCCTTAAACCCAGCGCACCTCTCAAAGGTGACACTTTTTTAGAGGCTGGAGGCTGTGAGGAACCGTCTGACCTCCTGATTCAGCCGGTCCACCACGATCCATATTTAGTTATGTTTTCTCGTTATTATTGTTACATATTCTTCTATATATTATTTATATATTATATATATATATTATTGTTATATATAGTATACCTCGATATAATAATTGCATATATTTTTTATCCAACTTTATGCACCTTTTTGTGTACTTTTACCTGAGCACTGGTTCTGCTGTTGGAGGCTTCTTAGGAAGGAAATGTAATGTATGATATATTCTGTTATTATATATGTGTATATTATATTATTATGGTGTGTTGGGAAGGAAATGCACTTATGTCCTCTGGTGACTAGCAGTTCAGTTGTAAGTTGCTTCGGAGCAAAAGTGTCTACTCTTGCATATACAGTATATATATATATATATATATATATATATATATATATATATATTCTCGGGGTCATACTTGTAGACAAATAATTTAATCCACAGACACACACACACACACACACACACACACACACACACACACACACACACACACACACACACACACACACACACACACACACACACACCCACACCCCCCCCCCCCCCACACACACACACACACACATCCGTGTGAATGACCTGTCAGCCGTTCCCAGCTGGTCTGTGGCTTGGTCTGAAGAGGCTTTTTGTGTCTATGTGTGGTGTGTGTGTGTGTGTGTGTGTGTGTGTGTGTGTGTGTGTGTGTGTGTGTGTGTGTGTGTGTGTTATGGTGTGTGTGTTAGGGTGTGTGTGTGTGTGTGTGTGTGTGTGTGTGTGTGTGTGTGTGTGTGTGTGTGTGTGTGTGTGTGTGTGTGTTAGGGTGTGTGTGTGTTAGGGTGTGTGTGTGTGTGTGTGTGTGTGTGTGTGTGTGTGTGTGTGTGTGTGTGTGTGTGTGTGTGTGTGTGTGTGTGTGTGTGTGTGTGTGTGTGTGTGTGTGTGCGTGTGTGTGTGTGTGTGTGTGTGTGTGTGTGTGTGTGTGTGTTAGGGTGTGTGTGTTAGGGTGTGTGTGTGTGTGTTAGGGTGTGTGCGTGTGTGTGTTAGGGTGTGTGTGTGTGTGTGTGTGTGTGTGTGTGTGTGTGTGAGGGCCCGGGGCCCTGGCAGGGTCTTTTAGGGTGTGATTTATAATTGAGAGTGGTGTTTACATACACACACAGAGAGCTCTTCATGACCAGGGGGGAGGGAGGGGTGTGGGTGGGGGGGGGGGGGAGGAAGACCTCAAACTCTTTTAAATTGGAATTTTCCGGTGGCCTGGGAGGTAGGTGGGAGGTAAAGCTGGGGGTGAGGTGGAGGTAGGGGTGAGGTGGAGGTAGGGCTGAGGTGGGGGTGAGGGGTGAGGCAGTCAGGTGGAAGTAGGGGAGAGGTGGAGGTAAGTCAAGTCAAGTCAAGTCAAGTTTATTGTCACATCAAAGTTATACAAGTATAAGCAATGGGTGAAAATCTTATGTGCAATACCCGACGACAGACAGCCGTTATAAAAATTAAAATAATAGAATAAAGAAGAAGTAAAAAGTACAAACTGTATAAAGTTAAATATATAAAAATATAAAAGTGCATATATAAAATGCAATATATTAGGACAAAAAAAGAGCAATATATATATATATAAATCAATGTAATAAAATATACATTGTTATATGCTATACACCCTTATTCAGCAGCCTGATGGCCTGACTGTGAAAGTCTATTTGTACGGCACTTGATACTGCGGTATCGCCTGCCTGACGGTAAAAGTGAGTACAGTTCGTGGATGGGGTGGGAATTGTCTTTTATGATGCGTTTGGCCTTGGCCACGCACCGCTGGTTGTATATATCCAGGAGGGAGGGGAGCTCACCTCCAACGATATACTGGGCCGTCCGCACCACCCTTTGAAGCGCTCTGCGCTCCAGTGCGGTGCAGTTCCCGTACCAGGCGGTGATACACCCTGTAGGAACACTCTCAATTGTGCCGGTGTAGAATGTTCTCAGTGTGTGGTGTGCGTGGACCATGTGAGGTCCTCAGAGATGTGCATGCTGAGGAACTTGAAGCTGCTGACCCTCTCTACTGCAACACCGTCGATGGAGATAGGGCCGTGCTCTCCTCTCTGCTTCCTGTAGCCCACGATCAGCTCCTTGGTCTTTTTGACGTTGAGGGCGAGGCTGTTCTCCTGGCACCACTGCTCCAGCGATCCTCCTCCCTGTAGGCTGTCTCGTCGTCGTCGGCGATCAGGCCCATCACTGTCGTGTCGTCAGGAAACTTGATGATGACGTTGGAGCTGTGCATAGCCATGCAGTCGTGGGTGTAGAGAGAGTAGAGGAGAGGTCTCAGCACGCATCCCTGGGGGGCTCCCGTGTTGAGGGTCAGTGGCTCTGAGGTGGTGCTGCCCATCCTATTTTGTTGAGCGCTGAGCTGTAGTCCACAAACAGCATTCACATAACACACATAACAGTTATTTCCCTCCAGGTGGGAAAGGGCAGTGTGGAGTCCGTGGATCTGGTAGAGGAGAGGTGGAGTGAGGGGTGGGGTAGGTGAGGGGGTGAGGGGGTGAGGTGGGGGTGAGGGGTGAGGCAGTGAGGTGGAGGTAGGGGTGAGAGGGTGAGGGGGAGGTAGTGGTAAGAGGGTGAGGGGGAGGTAGGGGTGAGGTAGGTGAGGCAGTGAGGTGGATGTAGGGGTGAGGTGGAGGTAGGGGTGAGGGGGTGAGGTTTAGGTTGGGGTGAGGTAGTGGTAGGGGTGAGGGGTGAGGTGAAGCTAGGGCTGAGGTGGGGGTGAGGGGTGAGGCAGTGAGGTGGAGTGAGGGGTGGGGTAGGTGAGGGGGTGAGGTGGGGGTGAGGGTTGAGGCAGTGAGGTGGAGGTACGGGTGGATTAGGCGAGGGGGTGAGGTGGAGGAAGGGGTGGGGCAGAGTGAGGTGGTGTTGACATTAGCTGATGTAGTGATGTGTACACTAGCCTCAGTCTGAGAGGCTGAGTTACACTCTAAATCAGTGGTTCTCAATCACTGGGTCGCGACCCTTGGATGGGTCACGGGACATAAAAAAAGGGTCACGAAAATTCTCTTAATCTTATGAAAGATATAATAATAATAATAATTGATTCGATTTATTTTGAATACCCTTAGGCTACTGAATGAATATACACATCCCTGTCTGTCTACATGTGAAATATGTCTGCCTATATGAGCAGGCACGTAGGTAGGTGGTTTTCCATGTTCTGTCTGAAGTAGCACCAATAATTATAGTATTTTAACCTCCGCATTTCTTCTAGCCTTTATGACACGGTCCAAATCAAATCACTGCAGATTTTGATGATAATGTAACCAAGATGACGAATCAAACAAACAGACTGAACTCAGCGCCTGATAAACGTGTTGCCCTCTCCTCCGGTGAGCCAAATTGGAGCCAGATCGTGCAGAATATGCCGGCAGGGCGTCTGGCCATCGGGAGTATCGGGAAACTCCCGGTGGGCCGCTGGGTCAGTGGGCCACTAATCGGTATAACTAACAAACAAAATAAACTGCAGCAGTTGCCAAGACGGCCCCCATCACATTATGAAAAAGGGTTCACAAGGTGGGGTGGGTCTTTAATATGATAGCCTATGTTTAGATAGTTTCACTAGTAGTGGCTGGCCAATTAACTTTGGTCAACTTAGGTTTGTCCCGCCCCTTTCCCTTTAGCTGTTGGCTGTCAATCAGACACTGCGTGCACAGAGAGATGCACATGGCCACATTGGCTGTGGAGCTAAGCTAGGCTAGGCAGGTTGTTTGTGCGGCAAAATGCAAAATGCTTGAGGCAGATGACGCAAAGTTCTCATTTGGACACATTAGTATAACGTTTTTCATGCCATAATTCGTGAGAAAACTACAAATTCCAGCATCTGACTAACGGGCTAACTGCTAGCATGGTAAATATAGTAGTATAGTCGTTAAAGTATTCACCCCAATATGACATTAAAATGCATACTTTTTGTTCAAATAACCTGACATTGTTTAAAGTAACCACTGCCTCCCCATCTCCACCCCCTGGAGAGAGGGCCAGTCAGGAATTAATTCCTGGGCCGCTTTTTCCCCCCGTTCGGCCCCTGATCCCAGCTCTTGAGAGTTCTCCATGTACCACGGGGGGTTTCTAATGGAGCCTGTATTCATGTTATATTAAACATAAAGCATGTTTTCTTCTTCACCGACCGGAGCCCATTATCCCTTTTCATTGTCAGAGTTAATATTGAATAAGTTACTTATATTATCAGATTAAACTGTGCAGGTCAACGCTGTGTGATGATTCAATTGTGTGTTTGTTGTGTCGGGGATAACGTTGACAAGAAATATTAATATTAATAAATATAAATGAACTGTCACTATCAGATTTAACTACGCGTCTACTTTTTGTAAACATACACACAAGATACAAGACACAAGATACAAGATACAAGATACAAGATACAAGACACAAGATACAAGATACAAGATACAAGATACAAGACACAAGATACAAGACACAAGATACAAGATACAAGATACAAGACACAAGATACAAGACACAAGATACAAGATACAAGACACAAGATACAAGATACAAGATACAAGACACAAGATACAAGATACAAGATACAAGACACAAGACACAAGATACAAGATACAAGATACAAGATACAAGACACAAGATACAAGATACAAGACACAAGATACAAGACACAAGACACAAGACACAAGGCACAAGATACAAGATACAAGACACAAGATACAAGATACAAGACACAAGATACAAGATACAAGATACAAGACACAAGATACAAGACACAAGACACAAGACACAAGACACAAGATACAAGACACAAGATACAAGATACAAGACACAAGATACAAGACACAAGACACAAGACACAAGACACAAGATACAAGATACAAGACACAAGATACAAGACACAAGACACAAGACACAAGACACAAGATACAAGATACAAGATACAAGATACAAGATACAAGATACAAGACACAAGATACAAGACACAAGACACAAGATACAAGATACAAGATACAAGATACAAGACACAAGACACAAGACACAAGATACAAGATACAAGATACAAGACACAAGACACAAGACACAAGATACAAGATACAAGATACAAGATACAGATACAAGACACAAGATACAAGACACAAGATACAAGACACAAGACACAAGATACAAGATACAAGATACAAGATACAAGACACAAAACACAAGACACAAGATACAAGATACAAGACACAAGACACAAGATACAAGACACAAGATACAAGAACAAGATGTATTACTGGCCATTTGCAGTACAAGTACAATGGAATGCTTACTCCCCATTCCCTCCCGCAGTATGAATTTTTAAAACAATACTATAAAAAATACTATATACAATAAAAAATGAACATAAAAAGAACAATATAGTGACAGATGACATTTACATGTTTTGAATTGTGCAAAAATCTTTAAAAGCATTTAAAGTGCCAGTAGTGCAGCAGCATTGTTGGAATGTTATGATATGTTATGATAGTGGCTCCTAGCAGTTCAGTAGGTCACTGCCTATGGATAAAAACTATCCCTAAACCTGGAAGTCCTTGTACGGATGCTGCGCAACCGGCAACCAGACGGTAGGGGGGGAGAAGAGATGGTGCCCAGGGTGGACATGGCCTTCTTCCGACATCTGGTCCTACAGATCTCATGAATGCATGGAAGTGCACACCCGATGATCTTCTCTGCCGTCCTCACGACCCTCTGGATGGCTTTCTTGTCCCGTGCAGTGGTGTTGCCGTACCACACAGTGACGCCACTCATCAGGATGCTCTCTACAGTGCCTCGGAAGTTCACTTGCCACCGCTGGCTTATTCCGCTTTTCTTGAGGCACTTAGAAGCGCTATTGTGCCTTCTTCCGCATGACCTCCATGTTGCGGGTCCACGCCAGGTCGTCGGAAATCTGTAGCCCAAGGAAACGGAAGCAGCTGACGACTTCCACCGGTGTCCCGTCCAGGCTGATAGTGGAGTGGGTACCCCGGTGGCTCCTGAAGTCCACGATGAGCTCCTGAGTCTTGCTGACATTCAGTGGGAGGCGGTTGTCCTTACACCATCGCGTCAGCCGGACCACCTCATCTCTGTACTCCGTTTTGTCGCCATCGCTTATCAGGCCGATGACTGTGGTGTCGTCTACAAACTTGATAATCAGAGTATTGCTGTGCGTGGCAGTACAGTCATGTGTGTACAGTGAGTACAGCCGGGGACTGAGGCAGCAGCCCTGGGGTGCTCCGGTGTTGAGGACCAGAGTGGATGAGATGTTGTTCCCAATCCTCACCACTTGAGGCCTGCCCATCAGGAAGTCCATAATCCAGATACAGAAGGGGGCGCCCAGACCTAGGTCCCTCAGTTTTAGGACCAGCTTCGAGGGAACCTCTAAGAACCCCCGCAGCCTCCGCTCGGGAAATACCAACAGGCTGAAGGAACGGCGCACCAACCTCCGCACTATGGGAGATCGAGCATTCTGTGCAGCTGCCCCCCGGCTGTGGAACTCACTCCCAGACCATCTCAGAGCTCCTCAACCTGTGAACACTTTTAAGAGAGCACTAAAAACCTACCATTTTAACAAAGCATTTGGTTAGCTTTTTAAGCCGGTTTTAATAACCCTGCCTCTCCTTTTTAAAACGTGTTTTTAAACTTGTTTTTTAACCTGTGATTCTTGCAATTGGTTTTCTTTATCTTTTTTTTTTATTATGTACTGTAGCACTTTGAGGTTTGTTTAAAATGTAAAGTGCAATACAAATGAAATTTATTATTATTATTATTATTAACGATGGTGTTGAACGCCGAGCTGTAGTCAATGAACAGCAGTCTGACGTAGGTGTCCCTCCTGTCTAGGTGTTGCAGGGCCGTGTGTAGTGCCAGGGAAATGGCGTCGTCTACAGACCTGTTTGGTCTGTATGCAAGTGGGTCTAGGGACTCAGGGATGAAAAAGTTAATATGCAACATTACAAGTTTCTCCAGGCACTTCATGGTTATGGGTGTTAAAGCCACTGGACGATAATCATTGAGACTTGTTACCTTGGTCTTTTTGGGTCATCTCCCATCATGCTCTGCTCCTCCCAGAGCCTTACCTTGTGTGTTTTATTTCTAGTGGTTGACCTGTGACCTGTACCATGGCGGCTGCCAAGCTGCTGCTGGACTCCAGTCTCAGGGCGTGGGTGGTGCAGCGCATCACCTTCTTAATGTGTGTGCTGCGTGACTCGGTCAGCCAGCTGCTTCTCCACAGCCACCAGAAGATTGACCTGGAGCAGGTCTCTGACAGATGACTGTTACTCTATCATCTCAGCGTTGATATGAATGTAGTCTAGGGGTTAGGGAGTTCCACTCTCAGCCAAAAGACTCTGGGTTTGATCCTATTCTGTGTTTACAAAATCATCAAATAGACCGGATTAAACTGATACTCCATGGCTACTGAGGTTTACTATAGTTTGTCAAAATTGTCCTGGAATTGTGTTAGTAAATATGTTTAAAGTGAATGCAATATAGCTGGCAAAATACACACTTCAATAATATATTACGTTTTGTATTCATGTATTTCATATAAGGTGTTTATAATTAGTATTAATTAATGTTGGTATACTAGTATTGAAGTCATTATAATAATTTATTCAAATTGTATTATGTATAGTTAACCTATTGCATGATAGTGGAAGAAAACTAGTATTAATATTTGTATAAATATATATAGATTAGTATTAGCAATGTAATTGCTAATACTAATGAGTATTGACATAGTATGAGTATTGACCAGTATGACATTAAGTAGTTTCTATATTAGTATAAAGTTATTGTATAATGTTATAATTATATAAATTATCTTCCTGCCTGTAGCTGCTGACCAGTCAAAGGTCATGCAGGACCAGAATACCGGCGATGACCCCTGAACCCAACAAGGATTTTAAAGTAAGGTGACGCTTCATTAATCCCTGAAAGGTCAGAGGTCGACTTATTCCAAATATAATAACGTAGTGGTTGAGCACGTGTTAATCAGTCAATAGAGGACCTAGTATTGAGTAGTGTAATGGCTATTATCTAATATTGTAGTACCTAGTAGTGTTGACTGTAGTACCTAACTAATACTATACTAATACTAGTACTTATCTAATATTGTATTATTTAGTATTGTGGTTGCTGTAGTACCATGAGTTGTGTTAACAGTAGAACCTAGTGTTTGCTGTAGTACCTTGTGTTGTAGGGTTGCTCTGTAGTACCTAGGGTTGTTCTGTACCTAGTATTGTAGTGTTTACTGTAGTACCCAGTGTTGTAGGGTTGCTCTGTAGTACCTAGGGTTGTTCTGTACCTAGTATTGTAGTGTTTACTGTAGTACCTTGTGTTGTAGGGTTGCTCTGTAGTACCTAGGGTGGTTATGTACCTAGTATTGTAGTGTTTACTGTAGTACCCAGTGTTGTAGGGTTGCTCTGTAGTACCTAAGGTTGTTCTGTACCTAGTATTGTAGTGTTTACTGTAGTACCTTGTGTTGTAGGGTTGCTCTGTAGTACCTAGGGTTGTTCTGTACCTAGTATTGTAGTGTTTACTGTAGTACCTTGTGTTGTAGGGTTGCTCTGTAGTACCTAGGGTTGTTCTGTACCTAGTATTGTAGTGTTTACTGTAGTACCCAGTGTTGTAGGGTTGCTCTGTAGTACCTAGGGTGGTTCTGTACCTAGTATCGTAGTGTTTACTGTAGGACCCAGTGTTGTAGGGTGGTTCTGTACCTAGTAGTGTAGTGTTTAGGGTGGTTATGTACCTAGTATCGTAGTGTTTACTGTAGTACCCAGTGTTGTAGGGTGGTTATGTACCTAGTAGTGTAGTGTTTAGGGTGGTTATGTACCTAGTATTGTAGTGTTTACTGTAGTACCCAGTGTTGTAGGGTGGTTATGTACCTAGTATTGTAGTGTTTACTGTAGTACCCAGTGTTGTAGGGTGGTTCTGTACCTAGCAGTGTAGTGTTTACTGTAGTACCCAGTGTTGTAGGGTGGTTCTGTACCTAGCAGTGTAGTGTTTACTGTAGTACCCAGTGTTATTGAGTTGGCTGCTACAGTTAACCCTACAGTACTGGGTCCTTCAATACCACACAATTCTAGGTACTACCTAGTTATGTTTTGTCTGTAGTACATATTGTAGTTCCAATAGTATTCCGTAGACTTATTAAACTTGAAGTATTGTTCCCTGTGTGTTTCAGAGCAGGAGACGTTGGAGATCATAGGGGGAGGCGCTCTCGTCCAGGAACCTTAACAACCAGACCTTCTTCTTAAGTCAAAACCCGTCCATAACACTTCACTAACACTTCACTATCGCACACGCTATCTTTCAGGTGCATTATTATTTCATTTAAAAGTTACAATTCCTAAATGAAAAAGCACACACTCAAGTTACACATAAATACACACACAAACACTCGACATGTTAGTCGAATTGACCCGAACATCCTTTGTGTCCCTTAGAAAGGAATAGCACAGAAGGGTTAAATGTTCACTGTAAAGACATGTGTACTTTGATGGTTTCCCTTCCCTTCCCTCCCCTCCCTGGGGATGGAGGCGCGTTTAACAGCACAAATCCACAATCTTCTCCTCTCTGAGGTTTCTTTCTCTGACAGGTTTCTAAAGAAACACAACGCAGGCTGGTCTCTTCGTCAGTTAGCGGTGGATCTTCGGTACAGGCAGTATCATTTTATTTCAAGTGTCTAGCCTGGCAAATTGGTGTGTTCAAATTGTATTGCATCAATGATGTGTCAACATCTGTTAAAATCACAGATGCATATAGACACTGGGCTTGTATGTAACACATTTACTATAATCATTTTGTTGTAGGCTAATTAGTGTTATATCAACTCAAAAACTAATAAGAATATTAATATGGTCCAATATGATGTGAAAGTGTGTACTTTTTAGTCAATAAACCTCACATTTTTTCAGGCGGTCGCTGCCTCCCCATCCCCTGTAGAGAGGGCTGGTCGAGGACAAATTCCCAGGTCGATTTTTGGCTCCAGTCCGCTCCTGTATGCTGGCACAACCTTCTCATTAAGTAATTGATGTTTATTTTTGTGTTTTTGAGACTTGACTTGATTGCATGTACAATATCGATTTCTTTTGATATATGGGTCGCTGTAAAAAAAGATATGAAAAACATGGTCTTGTCTGAGAAAAAGGTTGGCAACCTCTGCTTTGAGCTGGCATGTTAAAAATTGGGTTTTGGTGAAAAAAATGTGTTGAACCACTGCTCTAGATCACTGGATCCTCACCCTTCCGGATTCACCAACGTATCTTGAGATCTTTCTGAAGAAGTGTCCTAAATTTCCTCTTCACTTTAATTACTCAATATTTTCCTGAAAACCTTTTATTATTCTTTTTACAAGAAGTTTTGTTGTTTTATTGCTCAGAACTTCTTTTAAAGTAGTCTCACGTTTGGGCCGTGAGTGACCAACACAAAGTTAGCATTGTGTGTGTGTGTGTGTGTGTGTGTGTGTGTGTATACTACTTGTCCAGTACTGCCCCCTGGTAGTGACCAACACAAAGTTAGCGTAGTGTGTGTGTGTGTGTGTGTGCGTGTGTGTGTGTATACTACTTGTCCAGTACTGCCCCCTGGTGGTTACCACACGCCAACACGCGATTATAATAACCAGAGAATATGATGTTTGAACTCTGACTGCGGCTCAGATTTTTATTTTTATTTTTATTAGAATAACGTCTCTCTCTCTCTCTCTCCCTCCCTCTCTCTCTCTCTCCAACATTCTGTCATACTGCAAGTTTCGTCCTTTGAACGCAATCCTCTGGCTCTCTCCTGTGGTGTGTGCATGTATTACATGCAATATTTTGTAAGGATTCCATTAAATATAATCCTTTTATAGTCACATATGTAGGTATATTCCAACAAGATGTTGTACTTTGAAGAGCAGAAGGAATAAGCATCATGACTACTGTTTGAGGTTTATAAAAGCTTCATCCCATTAAACAAATACATTTTCATTTCTTTCTAGAATGTTCCTGACGGACCAAAGATACCAAAAGATACCAAAGATAAATGGACGTCGCTGTGTTGATTTTGGTATTTTATTAACTAAACATTTTACAAAATGTTATAATGTATTTTATGAATGTATAAATGTGAAATTTTATTTATAAAACCACAAACATTTGAACCAAATACAACAAGGTATTTCAAGTTGAACCAAAGAATCCAGAATGTAAAACGTAAACAGAATGTCACACATGTTGACAACATGTTAATAAACACGCAATCGAGCGGCCGCTAGCGGCAGAGCTGCTTGTGGTACCAGACCTCCAGCATCCCGCCGGCGGCGGCTCTGAGGGATGAGTAGATGTGGGGTCGTGACCCCACGTGGTCCAGGACGTCCCGCCTGGCCCGGGGGTCGCCACCACCCCTGAACACCATCAGGACGCAGCAGCCTCCCGAGCGCAGCAGACCCCCGTCCTCCAGGGCCCGCAGGTCTGAGAGGTACTGCTGAGGGTCGTGGTCCATCAGGACCAGGTCCAGACCCTCCTCCTCTTCCTCATGCTCATCCTCATCCTGGTTGCCATGGAGATGTGGTCGCAGCCCGGCGATGGCCTCACCTGAGCTGCAGGTGAGAACCTGGAACTGGAGTATATATACAATTAATATTTAATTATGACTCAATATATTACATTATACTATACATACTATTATTATAGCATGGTATTATAATCCAATATATATACTGTATATATATATATATATATACACACACACACACAGACCATGGTGTACCACATATTAGAGAGCAGTCTGGTTATCCTACCTGGTGGTGTTTGAACCCGGCCACCAGGATAACCTCCTCCCCCAGATCCGAGGTCTGGGGGTCCAGCTCCACCGCCAGCAGTCTGCCAGCAGGGGGCAGCAGCCGCAGCATCCGCACCGCGCTGTAGCCGCAGTACAGGCCCAGCTCCAACACTCGTCGGGGGGACACACGCCTCACCACCTCGTCCAGCACCTCGCCTGGAGGAGGAAAGACCACAGCTTGAGACTCATACACTATAGGACGTCTGATCAGTCCTACTCAGGGACGGCTGGTATCAATGGGCTAGCAGGGCTAAGCCCTCCCTATCTTTTACAATATAGATGAGAAATTATTGTTTAAAAATGTTTTTTAACAGATTGTTTTAAATTGTGCAGCAACAGCACAAAATAGTCACAAGAAAAACAGAATATATCAAAATTAGCTTATTTATTACAGCCCAAACACCGCAGCTTCAGCGTCCAATCATCTTTGTGTTAAGTGATTGACAGGTGTCATTACCAGCCCCCTTGATTTGCTGACCGTAAGGGCTAATTTCATTCAGTCCAGGCCTCTGACTTGATTAATGACAGCGCAGCAGCCGTACCTTGCGTAAAGTAATGTGAGAAGTTAGCGAGGTGGATTATTTAATAAAACATCAATTTTCAAAGTAAAGACAGTGGGGACACATAGTCCAAATTATGTTCAAATAACGCAGAAGGACAGACGGCAGAATCGTAAATGTTGTGTTCCGTGGTTTGAAAGAAAGGACTAACGGCAAGTGAAGGTAAGAATTCACTTTTCTGAGTGCAGCTCAAGTCATATTGGAAAGAGCATAAAGCTCTCAATGTTGGGTAAAGTTAACATGGCCTGTCAACTCGATGAGGGCCACCTCTGTGTCTCTATACAGAGACACACCGGACTGGTAAAGAAAAACACATCCAGTTAGCTGATCACCTGTCATACACACAGGTACACATCTAAGACCAGCCTAAACCAGTTGCAGTATCTATTGGCAACTGGAACATGTTTTGTAGTGCATAGCTTGAATGGATTCAAGTTCTGTGGGTGGACCCTTTTCTGACGCTATAGGCTGATAGAGCATTTTGTTGCATCACGTAGCCTATCATTCTTGCATATTTCGTTTTTTGTTTAAAAAATGTGCTAATGTGTAAAGAAAAATAGTGAAACAGTGTGTGAGTGAGAGAGAGGGAGAGGGAGATGGGGAGAGAGTGGTTTGGTTTCAGGTCATTCTTGAGGGTGCTTCTCTATAACGTTGTTGTAGAGCTCATGCTAGGCTGCTGTAACTTCTAATACTGCTAGAGTGCAGTGTCCTGTCTCAGCCTCCAGGGGGAGACGGAGAGCAGCTGTCTGTGATGACATGAGAATGATTTACAAGCTGAGCTAACGTTTGTTTCTGTTTGCCTCTCCTTTATCATCACCAAACCGAGTATGAACTTCACATTGATGTATATGACAACACATTCAGATGTGATAGTGCTGTTGCTGCAGCATAAACTATTGATGGGTAGGCCTATAATTAGTTAGCCCCCCCACCTAATATCACCACCAGCCCTCACTTGTCCTACTGTGTTATAACAGAACTTCTGATCAGTCCTACTGTGTTCTAGTAGAACTTCTGATCAGTCCTACTGTGTTATAACAGAACTTCTGATCAGTCCTACTGTGTTCTAGTAGAACTTCTGATCAGTCCTACTGTGTTCTAGTAGAACTTCTGATCAGTCCTACTGTGTTATAACAGAACTTCTGATCAGTCCTACTGTGTTCTAGTACAACTTCTGATCAGTCCTACTGTGTTATAACAGAACTTCTGATCAGTCCTACTGTGTTCTAGTAGAACTTCTGATCAGTCCTACTGTGTTCTAGTAGAACTTCTGATCAGTCCTACTGTGTTCTAGTAGAACTTCTGATCAGTCCTACTGTGTTCTAGTAGAACGTCTGATCATCAGAGCTCAGATATGAATCTTAAGACTTTAGATATGAACTCAAAGTCTGATTCATGAGACTTGGAGTCGACCAATAAGGTACATGAATATGAATATGAATATTAGTCTACTTCATGAATATTAATATATACTTCATGATTATTCATATCTAGGGGCCAACGATGGACCAACCACAATCAAGACTCAAGAGATAGTTACCATCACTGTAAAACTACCAAAAAAAATTTCAAATTCAAATGTATCATAAATATTCTGAATTAATGACAAACAAAAATGACAAATGAAAATCACCACCATCAGCCACCAGCTGACCTCTGAGTGAGCCGAGGCACCGCGTGTTGCGGGTCTGGTGGTACAGGTGGAAGGTGTCCAGCACGCTGCGGGCCCGGCCGTGGGAGCTCCGGGAGAACACGAAGGAGTGGGTCTCCCGGGGGCCAGCCGTCCCCCGGGCCCACCGCAGCAGCCACGCCGCCGCCGCCCGGCACAGCGCCGCCAGCCTCGCCCACATCTACAGAATGCAATATTTAAATCATTATTATTCATTCATCATTACATTATTATCAACATGCCCCCCAAAAAAACAAACCACGCTTGATTGATTGGCAGCCCTCAATTATATCTGCCATTTGATAGGACTTTGAACTTTACGTCAATCAAAATCAATCAATTGCTACACAATGGATTTTATCACACACACACACACACACACACACACACACACACACACACACACACACACACACACACACACACACACACACACACACACACACACACACACACACACACACACACACACACACACACACACACACACACACACACACACACACACAGGGTGCGAACTGGAGGGGAGCAGGGGAGCTATACCCTAGTGGTGACATGAGCTCCCCTGGGAACACAGGGTGCGAACTGGAGGGGAGCAGGGGGAGCTATACCCTAGTGGTGACATGAGCTCCCCTGGGAACATGGTTTGTGAAATTTGGGGGAGCTCTCTAAAATACTGATATGATGACCAAATAAATTCCATTTTGGGCATTTTCTTTTTTTTCAAAGGTGTAAAATAAGTGAAATAAAATTATATTTAGAGTTTATGATTCATGAAAAAAGTGTCGCCTGCTTGCACGCTGCCCACCCACTAGTAGTGGGTGTAGCTGCGGGTAGCGTGCAAGCAGGCGACACGAGAGAAGGGCTATGTGCATCGTTGTGTTGTGTGTGGCGTCGCGTCTCTCCAGGCAGTGAGAGGGTTGTGTTGTGCTATAGCTGTATTATTAATATTAATATTGTTCATGGTTGGTGCCGCTGGCTGCTCTTATCGCGTGTGTTCGGCTCAGTGTAGGCTACAGCCATAATAGGCTATAGCCCATGTGAAACGATGTAGCCTGTTTTTGAGTCATTTTAAGTTGATTTAATTAAACAGTCAAACGTTACATTGGTGGTCCGTGGATTATTTATTATCAAGTTGATGTTTGCGTAGCCCATACATGCTCGGGAAATCTGTTGACATGACCATGATCCATCGGGACGTTTCATGTAAATGTAGACCTGTGGCACCACCCCGTGTGCAACAGATTTTCTCTTTATAATAGGCATATGTCTGTGCTGTTGCTATTAATGCACGGATCAGCATTTACCGCATTTACCCCCTCCCGGCTCCCCCGGAGACCGTGGTATAGTTTGCACACTGCACACACACACACACACACACACACACACACACACACACACACACACACACACACACACACACACACACACACACACCTCCGTAGTCTTGGGACGCCCCTGCTCGTTTCGCTACCGAATCACTGTAGACGAACTCACAATTCAGTCGATAATATAAAGATGAATGACATCTACGTATCGATTAGGCAGCATTACAATGCAGGAGGATAATTCTCCAGGACGGATAGCGAAGCCTTGCTGTGAATCCACGGAGGACATAACACTAAACACACGTGTGTTATGTGATATGGTGATGTTGCGATTTAAAGCATCGGTGCAGAATAATAATCGAATCGACTCAAACTAAACTCAGATAGCGTAAGTCGTACTCACCTCAGTGGACTGCACCAGGACTCTAGATCGATATATACTAGACCAACTCTCCTATATCTAGATATAGATATATAGATCAGCAGGTCCTTCACCGGGACACTGGATCTAGATATCTAGACACAGATCAGCAGACTTCACCGGGACTCTATAGATAGAGATATCGATCAGCAGACTTCACCGGGACTCTATAGATAGAGATATCGATCAGCAGACTTCGCCAGGACATTATAGAGCTCTAGATATAGACCTGTCTCCACAAGAGTCACCTGTCAGACCCAGCCGTCCCACCACTTCAAACAAACACACCAGGAAACGAACCTGCAACTTCTGAACGAAAGGTAGGCGGGGCTACTGCGTGTATCTACGGACGCTTAATGCCGCGCGTGTGTGTGTGTGTGTGTGTGCGTGTGTGTGCGTGTGTGTGCGTGTGTGTGTGTGCGCGTGCGCGTGCGCGTGTGTCCACACGCTGTCACCTTCGAGGGTTCGCTACTATTGAGGGCGAGGTGACTGGCTGCTGCACCCGTCGATCAACGCAAAATCCCGCCCACTTGCTGGTCGGCACTACTGTGTTTGTCCAGAAGAGGGCAGCAGATTACAAGAATATAAAGTATGAAATAGAACTTTTCTGTTGTTAAATGTAGAACGTATGTAAAGCACTGCGTCTGATAAGTTTATGATACCTACCGACGTTCAACAGTTTACTTTTAACAGTTTGGTAGTCTATGATCAGTATTAAAAGTCATTTAAAAAAGATTGAACAATGCAGCATTCATTTTGTATTGTATTGTATAGTTTAGCATAGTATTGTTACAGCAAATGTATACTGCGGGAGGGATGGGAGTAAGCATTACATTGTACTTGGCAATACAAGTCATCTTGAATCTTGAACTGTGTGTGCGTGTGTGCGTGGTGGCGTGTGCGCGTGTGTGCGTGTGTGTGTGTGTGTGCGTGTGTGTGTGTGCGTGCGTGCGTGTGTGTGTGTGTGTGTGTGTGTGTGTGTGTGTGTGTGTGTGTGTGTGTGTGTGTGTGTGTGTGCTACTGGCTACGGGCGGAGCGCGGCTTGGTGTAATTTTGGCCATCGGAGCGTATCGTACTGCGGTTGAGTTTACAGACACACTGGCGAACACGGTGGAGATTACTAGCAGAACACACACACGCACACACACGCACACACACGCACACCACCGGGCTGCGACACAACACACACACACACACACCACACACACACACACACACACACACACACACACACACACACACACACACACACACACACATACTCTCTCTCCCGGACACTAGAGGAGAGGGGGAGACACGGTTTAGAGAGAGAGAGAGAGAGAGCGAGAGAGAGAGAGAGAGAGAGAGAGAGAGAGAGAGAGAGAGAGAGAGAGAGAGAGAGAGAGAGAGAGAGAGAGAGAGAGAGAGAGAGAGAGAGAGAGAGAGAGAGAGAGAGAGAGTGCTGCGGACTCGCGTGGTCGTGTTGGTGAATCTGCGTGTTGAGGTGGTGTAACGGGTGGTGTAACGGGTGGTGTAACGGGTGGTGTAACGGGTGGTGTAACGGTGGTGTCGGGATCCTTTACACTCGGACTGCGGTTCTTTTCCCTCGCAAATGGCGAGTCCTGTCGGAGACGAGGGAGACCCGCAGCCTCATCAGCACCGCCACCACCTCCGTCATCATCATCATCATCATCATCCCGCCTCGGAGTGTGACGCCTCGGACTCAGACTCCGCGTTCCTGGAGGCTCAGAGATGGATCAAGGTGAGTCCTGGAGTCTTTCTTCTCTCTTATCTGTCTGGTATCTGGTATCTGGTATCTCCTCGACCCAAACCGAAGCAAGACAAACACCACTTTAGGCTGTATAGCCCTGTCTGTCACCTGTTGAGAGAGGAGGTCCCGATCTCCTCCCGTCCGGATCGTAACGGTTAGGGCCACTTGATCCGGTACCCGGGGTTACTGCCGTCATGTGCTAAGGATTGTTCCGCCACATACATAGCGGGCCGGTGTCGGGACTCGGGACAATAATCGGGACAAGCGGGGGTTTTGTTCTGCTTGGGAATGTGAATCACGACCCGGGACGTGCGAAACTCACGCAGAAAGAAACGACCCGAGGTGGGTTTCATTACTCAGGTTTTAACTCTTGTCGTTCCCAGAAGTGTCTCATTCCGGAGTCTCCTGTCACCTGTAGCCGCTGTTATAGCGTGCTCGGTGCTGGCCGAGGGGCCCTCCTGGAGCAGGGGCCCTCCTCCAGGGCCCATAACAAGCTTTAAAAATATACTATGACCCAGAATCAGACATCAGATCACAGAGAGAGAGAGAGCTGCTCTCACAAAGTCCTCCGTATTCCACCTTCTCCCACCTCCTCCCCCCTACCCCCCAGGGGAGAGATCTCATTACCCACACACACCTGGGCCCCCCTCACCTGAGAGAGAGAGAGAGAGAGAGAGAGAGAGAGAGAGAGAGAGAGAGAGAGAGAGAGAGAGAGAGAGAGAGAGAGAGAGAGAGAGAGAGAGAGAGAGACACACACACACACAGTGTGGATGCCATAATAGCCATCTTTTGAGTGTATATTGTGTTAGATTTTTATCTTTAAACTAATCCAACAGAGGTTTTTGTTTTGTACACAAGTCATCCTTATTATTTAGAGGCATGTTTATTGGTGAAGCCACCAGGAGAGAGGCTGATCAGGGATCAATCCAACAAAAATGGTTTAATTGGTGTATTTGAATGTGAAAGTTAAAGTTAAAAATTGAAACAAGCAGGAGAGATTTAGCAGGAAAAGCCGACTACCTGCTTCCTGTCGGCCATCTTGTTTGTGACGGGGTGTGTAAGGAGGTCGTTGAGGCCCCTGGGCACCACAGAAATACGCACACAGACACACACAGACAGACAAACAGGCAGACAGACAGACAGACACACAGACAGACAGTTGCGTGTTGTGTTGTAGACTAGCACTATGATGTTGTCAGACAGTTTCCACCAAACGTGTATTTCAGCAAGGCAGTGATGTGTGTGTGTGTGTGTGTGTGTGTGTGTGTGTGTGTGTGTGTGTGTGTGTGTGTGTGTGTGTGTGTGTGTGTGTGTGTGTGTGTGTGTGTGTGTGTGTGTGTGTGTGTGTGTGTGTGTGTGTGTGTGTGTGTGTGTGTGCGTGCGCTATGTCCTCTACGGCTAACCTCTGTCGAGGCTTATTAGTCTTGTGAGGGTATCTCTCTCTCTCTCTCTCTCTCTCACATTGTTCCTCTGTCTTGATGTCTCTCTCCCCAAGCCAAACTTAGTATCAGTACAGGATGGTAGAGAGGGGAGGGGCTTCTGGAAGGTAGAGAGGGGAGGGGCTTCTGAAAGGTAGAGAGGGGAGGGGCTTCTGGAAGGTAGAGAGGGGAGGGGCTTCTCTCTGATAGGAACACAGTGTCTGGGGGTCCGAACAGAGCAGCAGGTGTGTTGTAATATTAACAATACCCTATTGACAGTGTACACACACACACACACACACACACACACACACACACACACACACACACACACACACACACACACACACACACACACACACACACACACACACACACACACACACACACACACAGTGTTGTTATTTTAATGAATCTTGCTCTTCTTATGGTAAGTGTATGTTTGTGTTTATTCCGTCCATCAGACGAGTCTCATGGTTTCCACAACATGGACATATGAGAGTTATCCTTTGTTTTGGGTTGTGGCTGTAAATATTCATAAGTTATGTTTTAGTTTTTATGTTTTTGCACTCACACAACTCAAAGTCACCGTTGACGACTGTCTCTCGAGGAGAGTCGTTTCCATGGAGACCAGAGAGACAGTCCAGCAGCCCCTCCCATCTCTGTCCTGTAACACAATCGGACAAAACGGCAAACCGGATTGGCCGGTTTGTTTATGTCCCACCCCTCCACCTGTATCTGTCAGATGAATCTGTTGTTGTTGTTGTTGTTGTTGTTGTTGTTGTTGTGCGTTGAGCGCATCTCCATGGCGACATCAGGCTGTCGGTCCACAAGATGGTGACCATCATGTGACACCCCCCCCATCACCTGGGAACAGGTGACGCGAGGGAGCTGTCGGACCCCGTCTGTTACCAGGGCAACGGTGGGGATGGGAGAGGGAGGGGGAGGGGGGAGGGGGGAGGAACAGTGAGAGGTTGTAAGCCTGACGAGTCAGTAGAGGACGTCAGACTCCAAACAGGTGTGTGTGTGTGTGTGTGTGTGTGTGTGTGTGTGTGTGTGTGTGTGTGTGTGTGTGTGTGTGTGTGTGCGTGTGCGTGGGTGTGTGTGTGTCGGACACTCCGCTCCGGTCCTCCCGAAGAGCTTGAGAGTCCTGTGAGGTTCTGTGATGTCACGGTGTTACATCACAGGGGAGATCTCTGCAGACCCAGAGCTGAAGGAAGGGATAAACAGCTTCATACAGCTTTATACCCCACAGGAAGACGGGGTGATGGACAGGTGGAACGAGCCAGAAGGTGGTCTCCTCATCATCTCTCCGACCCCCTCGACCCCCCCCTCTGTCTCCCAGCTTGAATGATGGCTCATCAGTTACTGCTACTGTTATCTACATGTTAGGATGATGACAACAGCATCCGTTATATGGTTTTATGGCTTGATACAGGACTCTGATTGGTCGAATGTCGTTCTGAAGCGCTCGTTTAAATATGACGATATTGTCCTTGGTTGTTAGAAGTGGAACTCCTCACTGTCCTGTCTCTCCCACCACTGTCCTGTCTCTCTCACCACTGTCCTGTCTCTCTCACCACTGTCCTGTCTCTCTCTCACCACTGTCCTGTCTCTCTCACCACTGTCCTGTCTCTCTCTCACCACTGTCCTGTCTCTCCCACCACTGTCCTGTCTCTCCCACCACTGTCCTGTCTCTCTCTCACCACTGTCCTGTCTCTCTCTCACCACTGTCCTGTCTCTCTCACCACTTTCCTGTCTCTCTCACCACTGTCCTGTCTCTCCCACCACTGTCCTGTTTCTCCCACCACTGTCCTGTCTCTCTCTCACCACTGTCCTGTCTCTCTCACCACTTTCCTGTCTCTCTCACCACTGTCCTGTCTCTCCCACCACTGTCCTGTCTCTCCCACCACTGTCCTGTCTCTCTCACCACTGTTCTGTCTCTTCCTTCACTGTCCTGTCTCTCTCTCACCACTGTCCTGTCTCTCCTGTCTCACTTCACTATCCTGTCTCTCTTGTGTCACTTCACTGTCCTGTCTATCTCTTCACTGTCCTGTCTCTCCAGTCTCACTTCACTATCCTGTCTCTCCTGTCTCAGTTCACTGTTCTGTCTCTCTCTTCACTGTCCTGTCTCTCTCTTCACTGTCCTGTCTCTCTCTTCACTGTCCTGTCTCTCTCTTCACTATCCTGTCTCTCTTCACTGTCCTGTCTCTCTCTTCACTGTCCTGTCTCTCTCTTCACTGTCCTGTCTCTCTCTTCACTGTCCTGTCTCTCTTCACTGTCCTGTCTCTCTCTTCACTGTCCTGTCTCTCTCTTCACTGTCATGTCTCTCTCTTCACTGTCCTGTCTCTCTTCACTGCCCTGTCTCTCTCTTCACTGTCCTGACTCTCCTGTCTCAGTTCACTGTCCTGTCTCAGTTCACTTTGGTGTCTCTCTCAGATGGTGTGTGTGTGTGTGTGTGTGTGTGTGTGTGTGTGTGTGTGTGTGTGTGTGTGTGTGTGTGTGTGTGTGTGTGTGTGTGTGTGTGTGTGTGTGTGTGTGTGTGTGTGTGTGTGTGTGTGTGTGTGTGTGTGTGTGTGTGTGTGTGCGTGCGTGCGTGCGTGCGTGTGTGCGTGCGTGTGTGCGTGCGTGTGTTTACACCTGCCAGAGAAAGCCCCTGAGGAGTGGTGGACTGATCAGTTAATCCTCTCTGTGGGATCTCCTCAATGACAGCTGGGGGCTCCTGATCCCCTACATGACAAAGCACTGCCAGGCTAGGAGCTAAACAGCTAGCACCGCGGGGTTAGCTAAACTGTTAGGCTCTGGTGCTACAGGACCAGAGAACAACAGTTAGAACAACAGCCCTAGAGAACTGGTGCTACATGACCAGAGAACAGTAGGTAGGGTGTTATAATCCAAATCACAGCAGAGTCAGGATGATCAGATGGACCAAGATGCCACATATACATACATACATGTAAGTAAGTGTTTGAATCATGTTTCCATGGTAACACCATAGAATATCTAAGCATAGATACTGCTGTGAATGAGAATGAGTTCATCCATCTTGTAGTTTGGTGGAGGAGGAGTCCACTAAATCGTGACATGCTAACTGTTCATCGCGTGCAGGATTAACATGCTAGGAGAGATAAGGTGTGTGTGTGTGTGTGTGTGTGTGTGTGTGTGTGTGTGTGTGTGTGTGTGTGTGTGTGATGATACAACATCATGGTCATTACTAAAGTGTAAATGTTGACATGTCAGTATGTCTGAACATGGTCTCTGATATCCTAACACTTGTACAAGACTCTCTGGTTATCTGGGTGAACCGCAACTGGGTCAACACCTCCTCCTCCTCCTCCTCCTCCTCCTCCTCCTCCTCCTCCTCCTCCTCCTCCTCCTCCTCCTCCTCCTCCTCCTCCTCTTCCTCTTCCTCAGGAGGCCTGCACTCCTTCTGACTGTCTTGGGAGACAGAGGAGGAGAGACAGGCTGATAAACAGGCTGGGAGAGAGACAGACAGGCATGCTCTTCAGAGAGACATTAGGTAAGAGATGGCAGACAGGCAGACAGGCAGACAGGCAGACAGACAGACAGACAGACAGACAGTTTCCCTGCTGACAGAGTGACGATGCTCCTTCAACTCTTTAAAACCCTGCAGAAGTGTCCAGACGAACAGGCGTCTTATTGTCACTCCAAGGGTCTCTTAAGAACAACATGGCACCCGGACCTTTGTTACTACGATGAGGACAGAAACAGAGGAGCTTGTCGAGAGAGAGAGAGAGAGAGAGAGAGAGAGAGAGAGAGCGAGAAAGAGAGAGAGAGAGAGAGAGAGAGAGAGAGAGAGAGAGAGAGAGAGAGAGAGCGAAAGAGAGAGAGAGAGAGAGAGAGAGAGAGAGAGAGAGAGAGAGAGAGAGAGAGAGAGAGAGAGAGAGAGAGAGAGAGACTTGTCATCAATGGAAGCTTTCTGCAATAGTGTCGATATGGCACACACACTTCCCTGTGCCCTCAAACACACACACACACTAACATTCCTAAGCCTTTCAGCACTCAATCCGCTTCACACACACACACACACACACACACACACACACACACACACACACACACACACACACACACACACACACACACACACACACACACACACACACACACACACACACACACACACACACACACACACACACACATATTCTGCTTCTCAGCTGGTAGCCCCCGGCAACAATGTGGGCTGTCAATAGCTGTGTGTGGAAAGTGACACATATTTGTGTTTCAGCCGTGTGTGTGCGTGTGCCGGTCATATCCATCTCTGTAGTGTGTGAGTGTTACTGGTGTCTCTGTGCGGTTGATGAGGTCATCTGAAGGTTCTCTCCTCACCACTGATGGAACGCTTTATCTGTGTGGTTGTTTTTAGACACGATGACACAGGGCTGGTCTCACCCCAGCTTTCTCACCCTCTCACCCAGCCTCCCCCACAGAGTCTCACCCTCTCACCCAGCCTCCCCCACAGAGTCTCATCCTCTCACCCAGCCTCCCCCACAGAGTCTTACCCTTTCACCCAGCCTCCCCCACAGAGTCTCTCCCTCTCACCCAGCCTCCCCACAGTTCTCACCCTCTCACCCAGCCTCCCCCACAGAGTCTCACCCTCTCACCCAGCCTCCCCCACAGAGTCTTACCCTTTCACCCAGCCTCCCCCACAGAGTCTCACCCTCTCACCCAGCCTCCCCACAGCTCTCACCCTCTCACCCTGCCTCCCTCACAGAGTCTCCCCCTTTCACCCAGCCTCCCTCAGAGTCTCACCCTCTCACCCAGCCCCCCCTTCCCCCCCACAGAGTCTCACCCCGTCACCCAGTCTCCCCCCAGAGCCTCCCCCTCTGGCTGTGTTGTGTAGTGGATGTGTGTGACCCTCTCCTGGTCTCTGTGAGGATGCTGAGGGGTCTCCACTGTAACAACACGGTGATGAACTATTATCCGCTAGTTATCTTGTGTAGCGTAGCGTAGCCGTGAGTCCTGTTGACACAATACACTCCACATGAAAATACAGATGGTGCAGAGTAATTGGTTGTTTAGGGTTGTGTGTGTGTGTGTGTGTGTGTGTGTGTGTGTGTGTGTGTGTGTTTAGATAGTTAATAAGAACATCATTTTGTGTTAATCTACTTCTGATTTCAGAACAGCTTTGCTGGGTTCTGTTGCTGCTATGCTACTGTGCTATGCTACTGTGCTACACTTCCACACTTTGCTGCTATGCTAGTGTCATATGGTAGTGGGCTATAATACTGTGTTATGCTACTGTGCTATTCTACTGTGGTATACTTCCATGCTATGCTACTATTGTAGTGTCCTATGGTAGTGGGCTATGCTACTGTGCTATGCCACTGTGCTCTACTGCCACGCTACAATGCTATGCTACGATGCTATGCTCGTGTTCCTGTGCAGAAGACATTGAAGCAAAGCAACAAGTACCTTGTACAGGAAATTGATGTGACGAAGAGTTTAGAATTCATGTTGGTCTGGTGGAAATCATTCTCTAGACATTGAGCTTCATCTCGTTGATGGCGTCATTGGGCTGAGGTAAATGTGAATGCTGTAGACTCTAACATTTACCTCCAAAGTTCAGACACCAGTTCTAGCCAAGTTAGCCGTTGTTAGCCGGTGTACGGTGTGTACGACTGATCTAAGGAGGCAGACGTGCTAATAAACGGTATATATTACTCCAGCTGTATCATTAGCCCAGCACACACGGAGCAGCCATCTTGGATCCTGAGGTCTGGGTCGGGAGCTTTCCAAGACGGAAATCCGTCTTGGGGGGCAGAGGTGGGAGGGGGGGGGGGGGGAGTTCCACTTTAAATGTCCAAACTTGGAAACGCACCGATAGTTCCAGCCCTGAGACCCCCTGAGCCCCAGACCCCCTGGGAAGAGGCACAAAGCCTGGGCTTCAGGGGGGGAGAGAGGGTCCTATCCTGGTAATGTGGAGTGACAGGAGCCTAGGTTCCCAGGGAAGGGCCTAAGCATCCTGACTGACCTCTGGACCAGACGGGGGCCAATCACATCTAGAGGTGCAGCAGCCACAGTTCCTCTCTGGCTGAAAAATGAATAATGCACTATCTTAGCTTAGATTGTATCGATAACTCTCTTGATAACTGTATTCAGTGGTTAATATTGTTGTTGTTTTTTAACCCTAATGTCTTCTCGACCACTGCTCTGAAAACACATATCTTAGCTTAGCTTGTTTTAGCTGGTCTTGGATCAATTTCATTGTAGCTTACCTTGGCTTGTCTAAGATCATTTTATCGGAGCTTTTCTCAGCTTCTCGTAGATATCTTTGTTTTAGCTTGGCTTGCTGATTCTCCCACCATGCGGGTCCTGTGTTGTCTTTGTTCTTACAGTTTGATGGAATCCATATTCCTGCTTCTGGAGTTCCAATATCCTCTGAGGACCATCTTGGATATTGGAACTCCAGAAGCAGGAATATGGAGTTACCCAGGACCCCTGAGCAGGCAGAGGGCCCGATACCCTCAAGTAAACCCCGTCTATGGGGTCCATGGCTGTGTTTTGATGATGATGTTTAGATATTTCCGGTCATAGTTCTCATAACACATCTATGGCGCTCTAGCTAGCATGCTACAACCTCGGTGTTCACTAGGAGATGTTTTGGGTAGCCAGGAGGAGTGTAGGGCGGGGCGGGGTCCCCTTGTGTGTGAGTGCTGATGGGGTTGAGGTTCTGATTGGGTGGAGGTTCTGACGAGGTGGAGGTGCTGGGTGGAGGTGTGCTGGGTGGAGGTGGAGGTGCTGATGAGGTGCTGACGAGGTGGAGGTGCTGATGGGGTAAAGGTGCTGGGTGGAGGTGCTGATGGTGTGGAGGTGCTGACGGGGTGGAGGTGCTGGCTGAAGGTGTGCTGGGTGGCGGTGCTGGGTGGAGGTGTGCTGGGGGGAGGTGTGCTGGGTGAAGGTGTGCTGGGTGGAGGTGCTGGGTGGAGGTGCTGGGTGGAGGTGCTGGGTGAAGGTGCTGGGTGGAGGTGCTGGGTGAAGGTGCTGGGTGGAGGTGCTGGGTGGAGGTGTGCTGGGTGGCAGTGTGCTGGGTGGAGGTGCTGGCTGAAGGTGTGCTGGGTGGAGGTGCTGGGTGGAGGTGTGCTGGGTGGCAGTGTGCTGGGTGGAGGTGCTGGGTGGAGGTGCTGGCTGAAGGTGTGCTGGGTGGAGGTGTGCTGGGCCAACAGACCACCTCTGGGTGGACTGCATCTTCTGAACAGACTGGCCAATCCTCTCAGTACTCTCCTGGTTTCATACCTGAAGCCCAATGAAGTTCTAGATTCGGTAATATGGTACATTTCAAACTAAACAGGGGGGCCGGATAGTCTACTGATCCCCGCCTTAAAATGTCAGTTTGTCTTTCAAAGAAGGTTCCAGATGACAAGACCGATGATGATGATGACCGATGACCGATGACCGATGACAAGTCACTCACAGACTCCAACAAAACTAGGAACTGATGTCGGACCGGAGAATTGAAGTACTTCAACAGCTTCTCTCTGATGTCTTTCTAAGAAAAAGATTTAGTGTTCTTGGGAGATTTTGCATCTACAAGGGGAATGGGCAGATATGAAAGATCATTAGGAACAGGTAGGGGTTAGACGGTACAGAGACGGGTCATTAAGGAGCAGGTAGGGGTTAGACAGTACAGAGACGGGTCATTAAGGAGCAGGTAGGGGTTAGACAGTACAGAGGCAGGTCATTAAGGAGCAGGGAGGGGTTAGACAGTACAGAGACGGGTCATTAAGGAGCAGGTAGGGGTTAGACAGTACAGAGGCAGGTCATTAAGGAGCAAGTAGGGGTTAGACAGTACAGAGACGGGTCATTAAGGAGCAGGTAGGGGTTAGACGGCACAGAGACGGGTCATTAAGGAGCAGGTAGGGGTTAGACGGTACAGAGACGGGTCATTAAGTAGCAGGTAGGGGTTAGAGAGTAGAGAGTATATTTTGTTATACCTTATGTTTCCGTGATAAGTGAGACAGTGCTTTTGTTGTATTTCATCTTTGCATTGTGCTGCGCAGCACGGATCACATTCCTGGTGCGTGAACACGTTCCTGGCACACATCACACAACAACACGTCGGGATTTGTGACCCTGAGGAGGATCTCACGGAAAGTTTCTCAACCTCTCTCAGTCAGCTCCGGTCGTGTCTGTCAGCCGCTCATCCCCAACGTGTTGTCAGCAGGGAACCGGGAAGGAGGGGGGGGGTAACTCACAGACTCCAACAAAACTAGGAACTGACGTCAGACCGGAGAATTGAAGTGCTTCAACGGCTTCTCTCTGATGTCTTTTTTCTAAGAAAAGGATTTAGTGTTCTTGGGAGATTTCGCATCTAGAAGGGGAATGGGCGGAAATGAAAGATCACATTAAGGAGCAGATAGGGGTTAGACAGTACAGAGACGGGTCATTAAGGAGCAGGGAGGGGTTAGACGGTACAGAGACGGGTCATTAAGGAGCAGGTAGGGGTTAGACGGTACAGAGACGGGTCATTAAGGAGCAGGGAGGGGTTAGACGGTACAGAGACGGGTCATTAAGGAGCAGGTAGGGGTTAGACAGTACAGAGACGGGTCATTAAGGAGCAGGGAGGGGTTAGACGGTACAGAGACGGGTCATTAAGGAGCAGGTAGGGGTTAGACCGTACAGAGACGGGTCATTAAGGAGCAGGTAGGGGTTAGACGGTACAGAGACGGGTCATTAAGGAGCAGGTAGGGGTTAGACAGTACAGAGACAGGTCATTAAGGAGCAGGTAGGGGTTAGACAGTACAGAGACAGGTCATTAAGGAGCAGGTAGGGGTTAGACAGTACAGAGACAGGTCATTAAGGAGCAGGTAGGGGTTAGACAGTATAGAGACAGGTCATTAAGGAGCAGGTAGGAGTTAGATAGTACAGCGACAGGTCATTAAGGAGCAGGTAGGGGTTAGACAGTACAGAGACGGGTCATTAAGAAGCAGTTAGGGGTGCTTGAAGGCATTATGTTATTATATATGTACGTATATATTATATTATTATGGCTTGTTAGGAAGGAAATGCACTTATGACTTCTGGTGACTAGTAGTCCTCTTGTCTACTGGGTATATGTATGTATATATTATATTATTATGGTGACTAGTAGTTATCTTATTGTAATGTAATGTATTATATATTATGTTATTATATATGTGTATATGTATGTATATATTATATTATTATGGTGACTAGCAATTCTCTTGTCTACCTGTTGAATGACCTTATTGTAAGTCGCTTTGGAATAAACCATCTGCTAAATGACTGTAATCTAATCAAAGTTGGACATGGAATCATGGAGGGTTTTTAAGAAGGTTTTCTGAAGTATTTTATTGCCAGTTGAGATGGCCGGTGCTAATCTCCGCGGGGTCTAAGTTCCCCGGTGAGCTGTACTTGGTAACACAGGCCTTTGTGTACCAGATGGTTTGTTTCCTAAGAAGACCATGGGCATGGGCTGCTCTGCTTCCCCCTGCACATGACTTCAGGAATTTCCCAGCTCCTGAGTCTTTTCTATTCAATCAAACCAGTGGAACAGTTCAATACGTCTTCGGTCTGTTTTTCCAGAACCCCGTAGAACCGTTGGAAGAGTCTCTAGAAACATGGACAACACCTGGATTCGCTCCCAGGCGATCCGGAACAGCCCAACACTCCTCTGTTGTTGGCGTTGAAGATGACCTGGAACAGACCCGCTGCTCTGCTCTTCAGGATTTAGTACTTGGTCTGTACTGGCAGACATCAAGTCTTAATGAAATCAGTGTGTTAATAATAATAATAATAATAATAATAGTTACAACCTCCATGTCGTCACGATGTCTGGTCTCCGGACGGAGGTTTGATTCATGGTGGGGTTGAGGAGAGAGAGGAAGGCAGTCCGCTCTGTCTCATGTCCTTCAACCTGTAGAGGCCTGATGTATAGCCCCTCCCCCTGACAGATAGCCCCTCCCCCTGATAGATAGCTCCTCCCCCTGTGTTGTTGTCTGTATTATGTTTGGACAGAATATTGATCACTTTTTAAACCCCAGAAACCTTTTGCCTCTCAGACCAAAACATCTGGTCTTTGTCGAGTAGACGGATTATATGACACAACATTTGATTAAACGTGATCATGAGTTAGTCTAGTTATTAAATGAGTTAGTTTAGTTATTAATTAGTACAAGCTTGGATTGCATCAGTCTCCAAACAGCACTACCAGACCAATTTAGGAAGGGCAGACATTCAGTTTCCTGTCAGTTGACAGGAAACAGTTTCTGTGTTGAACATCGTTTGTTTGTGTTTTTGTCCAAATATTTGATTATCAAAATATTAACAGCTGAGGTGAGACCACCTAGGGAACCAGTAGCAGGTGCTCTCTGTCTGTCTGTCTTCACACCTCACCCAGACGGTGCGACCGTGAAATCCCTTCCCGTCTGCTGACAGACCCGCTCATTCTCGCTTGTAAATTCATGTCCACGGTTCCATGTTCGATTCCCACGTCCCTCCAGCAGAACGAGGTCTCCCCGACAGACCTCCTCTCCTGTTGTTGAGTTTGACGTCAGAATCACATCATCTGACACCTGGGGTTCCTTCACCCAGAATACACCTGTACACCAAAGCTATGAATGGCCAGCTGTAAGGTGTAAAAACACAAGCTATACAATGAGTATAGTATATAGTATATACAATTTTACTTATTTTTTATTCTATTATTTTTATTTTTATAACTGCTGTCTGTCGTCGGGTATTGCACATAAGATTTTCACCCATTGCTTATACTTGTATAACTTTGACGTGACAATAAACTTGACTTGACTTGACTTGACTTGAGATATTCATGTAACTACTATTAGTATAACTTTAAGTAGTTCATCAAACGCTGTGATCTGTTATGTTTCTGTTTGATCCATGTCATTGGCAGCCGGTTATCTGCTAGCTAGAACTATGGAGGAGTAGCAGTCCTCCAACATGAGTAATGTGTTGCATAACAGTTCCCACACACACACACACACTCCCGTGGGGGGGGGTGTTTTTGGTCGATAAGATCACGTAGCGGTTCAGTGGATCTCCAGTACAGTGTGTCATGTCGTGATCTCTGACCTCTGGTGAGGTCCAGGGTTTGTAGTGCAGCAGAAGCATACCGATCAATGGTATGGATCAGCCCCCTCCATCTAGGGAACTAGGAAGCTAGGAAAGTAACATGGTGCTCCCTCCAAAATCATTTGCGAGTTGTGTCCTCCTTACAGAGTTTAGACTTTTTAGACTTTTTCTTTTGTACTTTTTGAGTATTGTGTCCATCACAACAAGGGGAGACTGTCCTCAGGAGTCACCTTGTGTCCTCAGGAGTCACCTTGTGTCCTCAGGAGTCACCTTCTGTCCTCAGGAGTCACCTTGTGTCCTCAGGAGTCACCTTCTGTCCTCAGGAGTCACCTTGTGTCCTCAGGAGTCACTTTGTGTCCTCAGGAGTCACCTTGTGTCCTCAGGAGTCACCTTGTGTCCTCAGGAGTCACCTTCTTTATCTCGAATCTAGAAGTTTATCTAGAACTTTATCTCACATTAACTTTCTACAAGGTCAAAGCTTAAGTCTCAATTATTATCATGCTAATTAACTATTTTAATTAATTAGATTTCACTCATAACTTTGAGCAGGTTTAAAGTCATCTGAAGGTAGATTAGCAGCGGACCTGTTAGGCTGGTTCTGGCTCAGCTGTGCTCTACTTCTCTGGACCAGGTCTACTTCTCTGGACCAGGTCCAGGTCTACATCTCTGGTCCAGGTCTACTTCTCTGGACCAGGTCAAGGTCTACCTCTCTGGACCAGGTCTACTTCTCTGGACCAGGTCTACTTCTCTAAACCAGTTATACTTCTCTGGACCAGGTCTACTTCTCTGGTCCAGGTTTACTTCTCTGGACCAGGTCCAGGTCTACTTCTCTGGACTAGGTCAAGTTCTCTGGACCAGGTCTCTTGAACAGGTCTACTTCTCTGGACCAGGTCCAGGTCTCTTGACCAGGTCTACTTCTCTGGACCAGGTCCAGGTCTCGGGGCAAGGTCTAGGTCTACTTCCCTGGACCAGGTCCAGGTCTGCTTCTCTGGACCTGGTCCAGGTCTACTTCTCAGGACCAGGTCCAGGTCTCTGTTATCGTTCAGACCTGGAACGGTCACAAGGAGGAATAAGGAACGCCATTTTTTGAAGAGTTGGTATGTTGAATAAAACTTCTATGTGACTTCCATGTGAATGATTTATGTTGAGATTGTATGAGTTGTTTTATAGTTGTCTATTTTGACAGTGAGGAACCTTCAGATGTGTTTCAGGGGAGTTGACCAGCAGGACCACCGACGTCGAGAGGACGATCTGCCATCTTGTCATTCTAGATGTTCTAGATCTAGACCACTGGTCTCATTGTATGGCCGTTCCTATGGCGATATCATACATTGGACACCATTACGGACTCACAATGGGATGTATGACCACACACACACAAACACACATACTCACACACACACACACACACACACACACACACACAGCCAACACCAATCAACCTGCCAACGACATCAACACACACACTGCATCATCAAGAAGAAGAAGCACATCCTCGGGACAGGCGTCCAGACGGGACAATGGGGCCGCCTGGGGCTGCTGTGGAGGCCAGGGGCCGCTGGTGGAGCCCCGGGGTGGTGGTGGAGCTGCTGGGCAGGACAGCTCATGAAAAGCACCGGGTGACTGATGGTGGATGGACACAAGGCCTGACCTTCCTCTGAACCGGTCGAATCCCAGTTGAATCCCCCAGCCAGCGGCCACCGTCGACATATACATGTTAATAGCGTTTATCATCTCTGGGATCTATTCATTTTGGAGAAGCCACCGGCCCCAGGGTCAGGATTAGCTGTTTAGACGGTAAAAGGTGGAGTAACGTTTGGTCCGCTGGACGTAGCGCAGCTGTTTCAGGTTTCACAATGCCGAGTAAAACCGGTCTTATTGTGTCTCTGTCTAGCGTGCAAACAAAACGTCTGACTAGATCAAATATTCTGCTGGGAGAATGGATGGTATCTGCTTGGAGATCCTCCACCAAGCGTCTCGTCTGTCTTCCAGGGCCATCTTGTCAAGAGTTCCTCCACCAGTTCTCCTCCACTTGGGGGGAATTCTTTACACACTGAGGCCAACCTCGTCTGTTTCCACGGTTCGGTCTCGGAGTCCCCGTAAACAGACTCCAGACTCCAGGCCTCGGAGGAGAGGGTCATGTTTAGTAGACGTGTCGGTATGTGTCGGTGTTGTCAAGACGTCTGTCGGTCTAGTGGCGGCTTGGCATGGTTACGTAACATAATCGGTTCATTTAATGGGTATTTATTAGGTATTTTTAGGACCATTTAATAGGTCTGTCCTCCTGACTGCAGGGAGCTGTGTACCTGTGCTTCCTGCCAGAGGCCCTCGGAAAACAAACAGCTGTCACCTTCTTTAATGAGCCAATCACGGCCAGGCTCCGGGGTGTTCAAGTACAGTAACACCCCCCTCTCCCCCTCCCCTCCCCTCCCCTGCTCTCCCCCCAGCTCCCTCCCCTCCACACACACATGCTGCCTCCCGTCCCCTCCCCTCCAGCTCCCTCCCCTCCACACACACATGCTGCCTCCCGTCCCCTCCCCTCCAGCTCCCTCCCCTCCACACACACATGCTGCCTCCCGTCCCGTCCCCTCCCCTCCAGCTCCCTCCCCTCCACACACACATGCTGCCTCCCGTCCCCTCCCCTCCAGCTCCCTCCCCTCCACACACACATGCTGCCTCCCGTCCCCTCCCCTCCAGCTCCCTCCCCTCCACACACACATGCTGCCTCCCGTCCCGTCCCCTCCCCTCCAGCTCCCTCCCCTCCACACACACATGCTGCCTCCCGTCCCCTCCCCTCCAGCTCCCTCCCCTCCACACCTCCTGTCCAAAGGGAACCTGTGTTTCCCCCCCTGGGACAGGTAGCCTCTTAGAGATTGGGTGGTAACAGATCTCCTTTTGTTGGCCAGGCCTCGGGGGGGGGGGGGGTAGGAAGCTCCTAGAACCTCAGTGAGGTTCAGTGAGGTTTCTTGGTTCTGCACTTAGGTTGTCTGCTGTGGTAACCTGACGCCCTCCTGGATGTTCTCCTTTTGAAGGAATGCATCCATTCTGGCAGCATCGTGTCCCCTTTCTGAAGGAATTAGGTATCGGTGGAGGAAGATGGAGATGGGAACGTGAAGGATTATTAGAACATATTTCTTAGAGAAAACTGGAAGCCGGCCTTCTCTCCCCGGTGGGAGGATTTGGCCGCAGTTGCGTCTTCTTGGAAGATCACTCCTGTTTGTGCCAAGACAGATCTCCTCCTCGCTGTTGTTGTGAGTTGTGAGTTTGAATCCCTGTCTGTATTGTGAGTTTGAATCCCCTGAGAACGAACAAACCACCACACAGGAAGTCAAAGGAACAAAACACAGCAGCAGTGTGGGCGGTTTGGTCTGATTGTTTTGTAGTTTTTTGTTTTTGGGAACAATGCCGGCTGCATTCCTCTAAAAGGACGGCAGCGACACATTCCTGCCTCTGACCCGGCGTGGGTTCTGGCCCAGAAGGTTCCTGATCCTGCCCACTCATTCACCTCCACATAGAAACCAAGAGAGAGGCATATCTTTACGGTCACTCTTAATACCGTCTTTGTTTTGCTCACCGAATCTGAATGCTGCTCTCTATTATAAAACAGAGAGGGCCAATGTTATTGTGATGGGGAATACCTGCCCACGTGTTTTGTTGTTCTTCTCTTGAAGTTGTTGTTCTCTTTTTCTGGAAGTTTGGACCCAACAGAACCTAACAGTGCAGCTCCTTCAAACTGGAGAAACTCTTTTTATAGTCTGCCTTTTATCATCTGCCTCAGCTTCCGGCCTCCGCCCTCAAAGAGGCCACACAAGTCTCTGTGTCCACCGGGGGCCCTGCCAGCCTATCGGAGGCCTTCCCCATGAGGTCCCCTCAGGCCTGGCGAGGTGATAGGCTCCCCTGGAGAAAAACAAAAACATTCTCCTCTAAATGGCCGACGGCAACAGATGGAGTCATTAAGACGTTATGAAGTTATGATGTTGTGATGTGTTCCGTGTGACTTGTAATGATTGAGGATGTATCTCTATGTTAACTATGTCCTACATAGCTAATTATATAATAATATAATCAATAGTATTGGAACAATGAATCAAAAGGGTATGAGCTAATTTCCTCATCACTTAAAACTCTTTCAGTTAATTATACATATATATATTACTTTATGATAGATTATAACCGATGGACTACTACTACTACAAGTAGTACTCATACTACTACTACTACTACTACTACTACTACTAAAAGTACTCTTACTAGTACTACTACTACTACTATACTAGTACTACTACTACTTTTTACTGGCGTGTGTGCTTAGACAAACATTTACATCTGCATCTGTTTCTCTCTTGTACACTTGGTTTTCTGTGACAAAGGCCTGAGATTAGAAAGAGGAAGTAGAGACAAAGAGGAGGAAGTAGAGCCAGAGAGTAAGTAGAGAGGAAGTAGAAACCGAGGAAGAGAAGAAGTAGAGATAGAAAGTAGAGACAGAGATGAAGAGAGGGGTAAAACAGGTGGAGGAAGAGAGTGAGTGAAGGACTCGGTGGAGAGAGCGAGAGGGATGGAAAGAAGGCCATCTATTCTTGGGGACGTGCAGCAGTCGTGGTGAATGGAGGCCAGCCTCTCTTAATGTGAGGATAAATAAAGAATCCAGGCCAGAGACACAAGGCCCTCGGGAGCCTCACCCCCCCCACAGGAAGATAAACCAAGAGAAATACGGTCCAGCCGTCACACATGTGTTGATCTGTTGGTCCAGAGTGTCGCTCCCTGGTATTGTTTCATGTCTCTGAACACCCAGAGGAACAGCACAGTAGCCATGAACTAGCAGCACCAGAACACGACTGATACGACCAGGGTTTGGGGATGATGTGGTCCATGGGAACAGATATATACAGCTGTATATATACAGCTGCGTCTCTCACTGCAAGTACTGGTAGGTTCTACATCCTGGGGTCAGGATACTGTAGTGGTCCGGTTGATTGACTCTCAGCCAAAAGGGTTCTGGGTTTGATTCCCAATTCGGCCTACCTGTAGGTATCCTGTAGCAAGTTGCCCCCTGACCCGACCTGCTCCTTAATGACCCGTCTCTGTACTGTCTAACCCCTACCTGCTCCTTAATGACCCGTCTCTGTACCGTCTAACCCCTACCTGCACCTTAATGACACGTCTCTGTACTGTCTGACCCCTACCTGCTCCTAAATGACCTGTCTCTGTACTGTCTAACCCCTACCTGCTCCTTAATGACCTGTCTCTGTACTGTCTAACCCCTACCTGCTCCTTAATGACCCGTCTCTGTACTGTCTGACCCCTACCTGCTCCTTAATGACCTATCTCTGTACTGTCTAACCCCTACCGGCTCCTTAAAGATATGGATCTGCATTGACTGCATTTCCTATTTGATAAAAGCGTATGAGTTGTAATAATGTTGGCTTTAAACCATCCAGTCACTGGCCTTGTTCCACAGACTCAAGGAAATGGGCTATTCATCAAGTTTTCAAAATGTTATCATTTGATGATTCATTGATTCGGATTTTGTTCACATCTGGAAATAGTGAAGCAGGCTTGGAATATAGGACGTTTTAGTTTCCATATTGTTAATGTTATAGTTCTTGTTGGTCGTCCCAGAGCTCTGTAAACGTCCCATTTCGAATATTTAAAAGTATGCAACATACTTCTTGGTTGTCTTGGAGCCTTCCACCAATATGTGTTGATGAACTCCTGTAAAGTGATTCAGTCATGCAAATGCATGCTAACACCAAGAGAACATCAGCTGGCCGCGGCTAATCCCCTGTCGTAGCACGTTAGCCAGAGAGGGCCATTAGATGGGGATGAGGGCAGCTTACCCCAAGCCTATTAGCGTTTAGCGCTGCGAACAAGAGGACACATCACACTGGATACACCAGGGGGAGACGGTGACTTGTGGACGTCCGTCACATGGATGGGTTCCGGCGATGAAGACGTCGGGAGGACAGGGTGGGAAAAGGTGTCTGGTCTCTGGGCTCCAGTCCCGGATTGGTCCGCCCTCCCCCCGGGTCTCGCATTCCACGCTAGTCCTAATCCCCCATGAATTAGGTTCATTCTCTAAGCCCCCACCGGATCACGATCTCTCCCGGGATCTGGAGAACCATACGTTCCTCTGGGAGAACAGACACAGAGAGAGCGGATCTCTGAAGTACTGCGCGGTTAAAGGGTTAGCTTCTGTTTGAAAGGGAATGGGTCAGCGTGCGAACCGCTCCTGAGTGCTTGGCGCTAACTGCTTCTGACCGTTTAAAGGTAACGGGTTAGTGTGCCGACTAGCATGCTAACTGCCTCTGGGCATTTAAAGGTAAAAGTTTGGCATGCTAACTAGCATGCTAACCACTTGTGTTTCCTGTGTGCAGGCGGTGACCGGGAGAAGTTTTGCTGAGCGGGATTTCCGAGCAGCTCTGGAGAACGGGATTCTGCTCTGCCAGTAAGTTTCACCACAGCTTTATACTGGTTTACACTGGTTAACACTGGGTCTGGCTTTAGACTGGTTTATACTGGGTCTGCCGTTGTACTGGTGTACACTGGTTTATACTGGATCTGGCTTTATACTGGCTTATACTGGATCTGGCTTTATACTGGCTTATACTGTGACTGGGTTTATACTGGTTTATACTGGTTTATACTGGGTCTGGCATTATACTGGTTTATACTTACTTGTATTGGTTCTGGCTTTATACTCGTTTAATTACAAATGTCTCTCTCTGTCTCCCTCTTTTCCCCCCAGGTTGTTGAGCTGTATCAGCCCAGGCCTGGTGAAGAAGATCAACAGACTTCCTACTCCCATCGCTGGCCTGGTGAGTCTCTCCTCCTCCCTCACTCCATCACTCTCCTCCTCCCTCCATCACCCCATCACTCTCCTCCTCCCTCCATCCCTCCATCACTCTCCTCCTCCCATCCTCCCTCTATCACTCTCCTCCTCCATCCCTCTATCACTCTCCTCCTCCCTCCCTCACTCTCCTCCTTCCTCCCTCACTCCATCAATTCATGACTCTCCTCCTCCCTCCATCACTCTCCTCCTCCCATCCTCCCTCCATCACTCTCTTCCTCCCATCCTCACTCCATCACTCTCCTCCTCCCTCCATCACCCCAACACTCTCCTCCTCCCTCCCTCCATCACTCTCCTCCACCCTCTTTCACTCCTCCCTCCATCACTCCTCCTTCCTCTTTACTCCATCACTCCATCACTCTCCTCCTCCCTCCATCACTCCATCACTCTCCTCCTCCCTCCATCACCCCATCACTCTCCTCCTCCCTCCATCACTTCATCACTCTCCTCCTCCCTCCATCACCCCATCACTCCCTCCTCACCCATCACTCTCCCCTCCTCCCTCCCTCCCACTCTATCACTCCTCATCCCTCCCTCACTTCATCACTCTCCTCCTCCCTCCCTCACTCTATCACTCCTCATCCCTCCCTCACTTCATCACTCTCCTCCTCCCTCCCTCACTCTATCACTCCTCATCCCTCCCTCACTTCATCACTCTCCTCCTCCCTCCTCCCTCCCTCCCTCCCTCTAGTCAAGTCAATTTGTTGCTATTTAGGGCTACTACTACTGTGTTGACACATCGTATTACTACTACACTGTGAACGGGAACTTGAACAGGAACCTAAACATGAAGCCTAGACATCATACACTCAAGGGTTTGTCCTTCCCTGAAGTCACACACACACACACACACACACACACACACACACACACACACACACACACACACACACACACACACACACACACACACACACACACACACACACACACACACACACACACACACACAGTGTTATTATCCCAGACACGCAACACTTGCAGTTGCATGCTTGTTAACACCCAATAACACGCCGGGACATCTCGCTGATTAGCCAATCACAGGGCAGCAGCAGCGGCTCCTGCTACTGTACTGTTGTGTGGCTGGAAGTGTTG
>CM051001.1:27745736-27770736 GCA_027704905.1 Muraenolepis orangiensis
GTGAGCTGACTCCACTAGTTTTACTGTTATCATCCCTGCTATAAATAACAAATAAATATATAAAGACATGACTCCTCCCACTATGCAGCCCTCTCCCTCTTCTGCCTCCCCCTTTGTTTTCTACTCCCCCTCTCTCCCCCTCTTTCTCACTTTTTCTTATTCACACTCTCTCTCTCTCCCCCACACCTCTCTCTCCCCCCACCTCTCTCTCCCCCACACCTCTCTCTCCCCCCACCTCTCTCTCCCCCACCTCTCTCTCCCCCACCTCTCTCCCCCCCCCCCCCCCTCCAGCAGTGTGTGTACGGCTGCAGAGTGTAGCTGCTGTTGCTAAGTGACGTTAGCGCCGGGTTCATAAGGGTTCTATATGCGTGCTACATGCTAGGTGAGCAGCCAGGTAACAACGCAAACAGCTCCCAGCTTCCCAGGCTGGAGAGGGGGGGGGGTGGGGGGTGGAGGTGGAGGCTAGAGGTGGAGGCTGGAGGTGGAGGTGGAGGCTGGAGGTGGAGGCTGAGCTCCAGATTAAATGCAGGACGGTTTTGTTTTGGACGGTTGTAAAGATAGAGGTGAAGGATAAGGTGGCTACAGCGTTTTACATATATACACAGAACGTAAATACACACGTACGTCTTAACGGATGCATGTGTGTAGTCATGTGTTCAAATCACAGGAGATGTGATGTCTCACATCACAGGAGATGTGATGTCTCAAATCACAGGAGATGTGATGTCTCAAATCTCAGATGTGACGTCTCAGATCACGGGAGATGTGACGTCTCAAATCACAGGGGATGTGACGTCTCAAATCACAGGAGATGTGACGTCTCACATCACAGGAGATGTGACGTCTCACATCACAGGAGATGTGACGTCTCACATCACAGGAGATGTGACGTCTCAAATCACAGGAGATGTGACGTCTCACATCACAGGAGATGTGACGTCTCAAATCACAGGAGATGTGACGTCTCACATCACAGGAGATGTGACGTCTCACATCACAGGAGATGTGACGTCTCACATCACAGGGGATGTGACGTCTCAAATCACAGGAGATGTGACGTCTCACATCACAGGAGATGTGACGTCTCACATCACAGGAGATGTGACGTCTCACATCACAGGAGATGTGACGTCTCAAATCACAGGACTCACCCAGACTTCGCACAGAGCTCTGTTTGTGTTGTGTTTATCGTAGTGGTTGTTAGACTGCTTAGAGATAACGGTAATGGTAATGGGCTGCTTTCATGTAGCGCTTTAATCCAAAATGCCTTTCAAGTCATGCCTCACATTCACCTGTTCACATTCACCCAGAGAGGACATCAGACACGACGTGTTGTTGTGTCTCCAGAGTGAGGAAGAGGAGGGTTCGAGGCTCACTGCCCCCCCTTTGTCTCTGGCGTCACTTCACTGGTTTAACAACATGCTATCAGCTAAACCTCCTTCTTATAGAGTTCTTATAGAAACCAAGTGGTGCTGATGCTGTGCTCACAGCATCAGCAGCGCTCCAGTAGCGCGGCTGGGCAGTTAGAGTGCTGTTAGGGTGATTCCGGGTGGTGAGCGGGGATACTGCTGACTCTGCTGCTAGCCCAAGCATCTGGCGCTAGTCCTAGCTACCCTGCCCCCCGTCTTAGACTCCCATAGCTAGCTGGCTGTTGGCTTGCTCGCTGCTGGCGGCTGGATAACAGTGAACTGACTGTTATGTGTTGGCAGTATCTCAGGTGGTCTGGCGGCCGAAAGGTTGCTGGTTCGATCCCCCGGCTCCTCTCCTTTACTGATCCTTGTTTTGTGTGTGTGTGTGTGTGTGTGTGTGTGTGTGTGTGTGTCCAGGTTTTGGTGACTCTGTACTGGTTGGGTCGGGTGGCCAACAGCTGTGTGTGGTACAGTGGACCCACTCTGGACCTGACCCAGTTCAGAGGCCTGCTGACCCACATGAGACAGGTTGGTTCTCTCTCTCTCTCTCTCTCTCTCTCTCTCTCTCTCTCTCTCTCTCTCTCTCTCTCTCTCTCTCTCTCTCTCTCTCTCTCTCTCTCTCTCTACCTCTCTCTCTCTGTCATGTTTATTCCCCCCTCTCTCTGTCTCTACCAGTGCAGGGAGAGAAGGGGAGGAGCAGGGGGAGAACATATCAGTCTGTAGCGTGGGAACGGAGAGGAGGGTGTGGTTGCAAAAGGGTTGGGTGCACAGGAAGTTCCTGTAGCCGAGGAAGCCGCTTTCTCCACCTTCTACCAGTCCCAGAGAGAGAGAGAGGGAGAGGGAGAGGAGAGAGGGGAGAGCGAGAGGGAGAGAGAATGGCAAGGAAGAGAGAAAGTTAAGGAGATTGAAAAAGAGTTACTCTCCCTCTCTCTCGCTCTCTCTCTCTCTCTCTCTCTCTCTCTCTCTCTCTCTCGCTACAACTGTGTATATATTATAATATTATACATATCTGTAGGAAGAGGACAGTCCTAATACCAGTATCCGGGATAGTGTGTATGTATATAATAATATATTATATTATATGTCTGTAGGAGGAGGAGGACAGTCCTAAGGCCAGTATCCGGGACAGTGGTTACATCGACTGCTGGGACTCTGAGCGCAGTGACTCTCTATCCCCGCCGCGTCACGTCCGGGAGGACTCCTCCGACAGCCTGGACTCTCTGGGGTCGCGGTCCCGTCAGACGCCCTCCCCCGACGTGCTGGTCCCCCGCAGCAGCAGCGACGGTACTTTCCTCTCCGGACGCCCGTGGGTTCGATCCCCGACCGCCTCTGAGCCGCCCGTGATCTTATCAGAATCCACATGCGATATGATATTTATTACATGATATTACTTGATGATGTTATGGAGTTTATTATTTGACCTCTAACCCCTACCTGCTCCGTAATGACCTCTAACCCCTACCTGCTCCTTAATGACCCATAACCTGCTCCTTAATGACCTCTAACCCCTACCTGCTCCTTAATGACCTCTAACCCTACCTGCCCTTAATGACCATAACCTGCTCCTTAATGACCTCTAACCCTACCTGCTCCTTAATGACCTCTAACCCTACCTGCTCCTAATGACCCTAACTGCTCCTAATGATCTCTAACCCCTATATTTTCTTAATGACCTCTAACCCCTACCTGCTCCTTAATGACCCCTAAGCTCTACCTGCTCTTTTATGACCTCTGACCCCTACTTGCTCCTTAATGACCTCTGACCCCTACCTGCTTATTAATGACCTCTAACCCCTACCTGCTCCTTAATGACCCCTAACCCCTACCTGCTCCTTAATGACCCCTAACCCCTACCTGCTCCTTAATGACCTCTAACCCCTACCTCCTCCTTAATGACCCCTAACCCCTACCTGCTCCTTAATGACCTCTGACCCCTACCTGCTCCTTAATGACCTCTAACCCCTACCTGCTCCTTAATGACCTCTGACCCCTACCTGCTCCTTAATGACCCCTGTAGCCATCCCACCGTCTAGGTTTCATAATTTGGTCGCTTCTCTTCCTCCCAATCAAATATCCAACATGTGGGCTACTCCCTGTTGAGCCTCCCAGTAGAAACCTAAAGCCTGGTTCCTCTCATTCATGTCTCCCTGCCTCCGCTGTGTATCGTGTTTCCAGACGTTAGCCGGGTGGCCATCTTGTCATGGGAGGGGTGAGGGGAGGGGGGGGGGGGCGTCCTGAGTGGTTCTGACACAAAGGGGGAGTCTGTCTGGAGTGTTGGAGTCTGTTGTCAGGGTTACGGGGGGTGGTGGGGGAGGGAGAGAGAGGGAGAGGGAGAGGGAGAGAGAGAGAGAGAGAGAGAGAGAGAGAGAGAGAGAGAGAGAGAGAGAGAGAGAGAGAGAGAGAGAGAGAGAGAGAGAGAGAGAGAGAGAGGGGGGTGGGAGACAGGTCTGTTCAAACATCAGATTCCATTAAACAACATCATCACCTGGAACACGTGTAGAGACCCATGCTCTCTCTCTCTCTGTCTCTCTCTCGCTCTGACACACACACACACACACACACACACACACACTCTCTCTCTCTCTCAGTCTCACACGCGCTCTCTTGCTCTCTCTCTCCTTCATAAACACATCTTTCATAGAGTGGTGTAGCCCAACCTGTAGTTATGAGGTTGTGTGTTGACTGGTGGAAACATCCAGACTGCTGCGGTGCGCTGTGGTTTTGGTTGGGGTCATAATCTTATAATTTTGTGCCATTGTTGTACCTTTTGGGACCAGAATAGTTTAATTTCATTCAGTGTCTGCATGTCTGTGACCTGGACAGACACACAGACCAGCAGCTGGGACAGCGTGGAGACAACTCTCTGGACCATGTGTTTCATACTCTCTGTTTTCCAAGGGACTTGGGGTGACTCCAGAGCAGCTATAGGGGTGAGGGACTACGGGCTAGACTGAAGACACTGGGGGAATCGTACCTTCCAGACAGGGTTGATGCTCACCTGGGTAGCTTGGAGGCTCTATCCTCTCTCTCTCTCTCTCTGTCTCTGTGTGTGTCTCTCTCTCTCTCTCTGTGGGTCTCTCTCTCTCTGTGTCTGTCTGTCTGTCTGTCTGTCTGTCTGTCTGTCTGTCTGTCTGTCTCTCTCTCTCTCTCTCTCTCTCTCTCTCTCTCTCTCTCTCTCTCTCTCTCTCTCTCTCTCTCTCTCTCTCTCTCTCTCTCTCTCTCTCTCTCTCTCTCTCTCTCAGTCCAGACGGCTGGGAAGGTTCAGTTCATCCTCTGAGGAAATCCAATATGTCTGCCGTGCCCTCATCAAGGGGTTCTTTGTAGTGCGGTTCTCCCGGACCTCGGTGGAACAAAGTCATCTTTTATCAATTCCTTTGATTCAATACGACTGGTTATTCAATATGTTTACACTGAAGCTGATATAATATAACAGGGAATCCGGTCGCTTCCTAAATAGTTTCTGTTCCCTGCTCTCCGCTCAGCGTTACCACGGTTATCGTAGGACACGGTACACCCAAGGTCCGAGGTCACTTCCTGTCCCCTTGCCTCCATGTTGACTCTGACGGGGGTGAAAGGTGTATGGGCTTCAGTGTGCTTCAGGAGAACACAGTCCCGCCTGTTGGTCCTGCAGACCACCACACCTCTGGGAGGCAGACACTGGTCTCACTCACTGGGCGCTGGACCAATCGGTGGGCTCTGGGACCTTTCAACCAATCGGAAGGCTCTGGGACCTTTCAACCAATCGTTTTGGAGGTCGTTAAGGAGGTTGTACGATTTGAACAGACGGGTGGTTAAAGAAGGACGAAAAGCGTACGACCATCGGATCCTGAAACCCAGATGAACGGTTCTGACAAACGTAGATCTGATCAATTAGAGGGATTAGAACTTTATCTGATCCTACTTTCCTTCATTACTTTTGCCATCCAAGATGGAGCGGAGGTGATGTCACCCCTAGTTGTTTGTTTGTCTGTTGGCAAGATACCTCAAAAAGTTATGTACGGAATTTGATAACTTATGAGCCAAGGAACAGTTGTTCAGATTTTGGCGCAGATCCGGATCTGAATTCTGATCCAGGGGAATGTTTGGTGTGGCGGAGGTATGCTCTCTACTGAGGGCCCCTGATAGGGTTCAGTGGAATACGAGGTTAAGGATTGACATCCTTCTGTGTTAGCATCAGCATGTCTTTATTTAAAATATGCATCGTATAGCAGCTACATGGTGACCAGCGGCTACATTGTGACTAGTGGCTACATGGTGACTAGCCGCTAGATGGTGACTAGCGTTGTACAGCGGCTACATGGTGACTAGCGGCTACATGGTGAATAGCGGCTACATGGTGACTAGCCGCTACATGGTGACTAGCCGCTACATGGTGACTAGTGATGTACAGCGGCTACATGGTGACTAGAGGCTACATGCTGACTAGCGGCTTCATGGTGACTAGCAGCTACATGGTGACTAGCGCCTACATGGTGACTACTGGCTACATGGTGACTACGCTACATGGTGACTATGATCCCGGGGGCGTTGCGGGGAAAGTCCTCGACTAATAAAGTTTGGTGAATCCAGGTGTTACGACTGATCCTGGGGCATCTGCTGGAGACGGGGCAGCTTCCGCGGCACTAAGCTACGCTGCTAGCTAGCTCGGTGATGATATACGCGGGGACATGCTAGCATTCTTCTCTTCAGTCTTGTTGATTCATGCGGCGAGGACCCGGTAGAGGTCACCACACACACACACACACACACACAATAATATGGAGTCTCTCACCCTGCAATTAGCAGCTCGGCTAGCATCTGGTGGTGTCCGTTAGACCTGTTACTACACACTCACTTCAACACTCCTCTAACTTTCTCTCTGTCTCTCTGTCTGTCTGTCTGTCTGTCTGTCTGTCTGTCTGTCTGTCTGTCTGTCTCTCTCTCTCTCTCTCTCTCTCTCTCTCTCTCTCTCTCTCTTCTCTCTCTCTCTCTCTCTCTCTCTCTCTCTCTCTCTCTCTCTCTCTCTCTCTCTCTCTCTCTCTCTCTCTCTCTCTCTCTCTCTCTCTCTCTCTGTCCCTCCCTCCCTCCCTCCCTCCCTCCCTACCTCCCTCCCAGGCCGTGGCAGTGACTCCTCAGAGTCGGACGGCCCGACCCAGCGGAAGGTTCCGGACGTGCGGAAGGACGACATGCTCGCCCGGCGCACCTCAGTGAGCGAGCCTCGTGCCGCCGTGCCGTTCAACCACTTCCTGCCCAACCGCAGCAACCACAGTGGCTACCTCCCGCCGCCGCCACCGCGACGCAGGGAAGAGGGGCCTCCGCGGACCAGCTGGAGTACCGCCACCTCGCCTGTAGGGGGAGACAGACCGCTCAGGTAGGGGCCTGGCGTCACATGACCTCATCTGTAGGGGGAGACAGACCGCTCAGGTAGGGGCCTGACGTCACATGACCTCACCTGTAGGGGGAGACAGACCGCTCAGGTAGGGGCCTGATGTCACATGACCTCACCTGTAGGGGGAGACAGACCCCTCAGGTAGGGGCCTGGCGTCACATGACCTCACCTGTAGGGGGAGACAGACCGCTCAGGTAGGAGGGGCCTGGCGTCACATGACCTCGTCTGTAGGGGGAGACAGACCGCTCAGGTAGGTGTCTGCTCTCAGGTGATCTTCCTTAGCTGACAAGCTCTATTACTAAAAGAGAAACATTCTTATTACTCTTCTGAATTTCCAGACACAAAGCCTCTCGCTCACTCTCTCACACCATTTGCTTGAGTTTCCTTTAACCAGGAGGTCAAGTGGAGGAGGAAGTGGATGATGCGTAATGAGGGGTTATGGTCACTGTCCTTCAGTCTCCTTCAGTCTTGAGGTGGAGTGGTAGAGATGGGAGCTATCCGTAGCTTAAGCCTGTGGTTTGGACGCATGATGGGCCTCTTGACACAGAACAGTCTTGTCTCTCCCCGCTGGCCGTGTCCCAAGGCTCAGCCGGGGATTGGAGGTAGTAAGAGGTAGTTTGAGGTAGTTTGAGGTAGGTTGAGGTAGTAAGAGGTAGTCAGAGTTTGTTAGGTAGTTAGTGGTAATAAGAGTAGTTAGCGGTAGTCAGAGGTAGTTAGAGGCAGTTAGAGGTAGTCAGAGGCTTGTGTCTGTTTGTTTTTATGTCGTTAAGTTTGTAAATCATCGCTTATCATAATATATTCTGTTTAATCTCTCTCTCTCTCTCTCCCTACATGTTTATCCATCCCATCTCTTACTCTCTCTCTCTCTCTCTCTCTCTCTCTCTCTCTCTCTCTCTCTCTCTCTCTCTCTCTCTCTCTCTCTCTCTCTCTCTCTCTCTCTCTCTCTCTCTCTCTCTCTCTTTCTCTATCTTCCTGTCTATCATGTGTGTCTTCCTCATCACTTGCCTTTGCCTTGTGTTGTTAACCTCCTCGACCATATCTGGTTATCCCCTTAACACTAAAATCACTTCCTGGTTCCATCGTCGCCATGGACCCCTCCCTCTGGGACTGTTGTTGTTGTTGTTGTGGCTCTCAGCCCCTCCCCTATCCCAACACCCCATAATACCCTGGTTACCGTGGTTACCCCTCCTCCTCCTGCTCCTCCTCCTCCTCCTCCCCCGGGTGCTGGACCACAGACCTGGATGATGGAGCAGGGGGAGGAGGAGGAGCAGCCCCGGGGTAGGGAAGAGGAGGAGGAGGAGAAGGAGAAGGAGGAGGTTGGAGGAGAAGCCAAACCTCCTGGCGCTGGAGTGCTATCCTTGAGGAGGTGCAGCGCTCCCCAGCCCCGCCCCTACGCCACGCCCCCCAGGGAGGCGGCCCATCCGCTGCCGATTAGCTCTGAACACAGGTGACCCCGCCCTCACATGGATGATGTCATCCCAAACCCTCTTGTGTCGATAGATGGGTTGAAAGCCCTGGTGTTAGCCTGCTGGTTAGCCCTGGTGTTAGCCGTGGTGTTAGCCCTGCTGGTTAGTCCTGCTGGTTAGCCCTGCTGGTTAGCCCTGGTGTTAGCCGTGGTGTTAGCCCTGCTGGTTAGTCCTGCTGGTTAGCCCTGCTGGTTAGCCCTGGTGGTTGGCCCTTCGGGTTTGCCCTGGTGTTAGCCCTGCTGGTTAGACTTGGTGTAAGCCCTGCTGGTTAGACTTGGTGTAAGCCCTGCTGGTTAGCCCTGGTGTTAGCCTGGAATAGTTGGTGGCACTCGCTGAACGGTTTCACAGCCTCTGATTACAGCTGAGTGGTGATTGAAGGAGAGAGTTCAAGCGTAGGGGCTATGCTAGCTAAGCTCCCTAGCGTCTTCTGTGGGGTAACGCGGTCAGTTCTCCCAGCAGCGCCAGTCGCTCCTGCTCTGAGGAGTACTTCCTGCGACAGCCGGTCCTCTCCACCAGCACGGCTTCGACAACGCCCACAGACAGGAAGTCATCGCCGTCGGAGCAGGAGGAGGTGGGACCACTCGGGACGAGGGCCCCGTTTCCATTGGCCGGGGAACCGGAGAGAGGGGGGAGGCGTTCCCTCCGAACTTTGACCCCACGTGCGCGCCCCTCCCCCGGCCCGCTCCACTTCCCTCCGGTTCCGGACGCCGTTACGCCGGAACCGCCTCCCACGTGAGCCTCTGCCGTCTGCATGCGTCTCGAACTACAACCGCGAGCCTGGGGGGAAATACAATACCCACGATGCCTTGCAGCATGTGAACTCTGGCTGAGGATCACGCCGTCGGACGGGAGACAGCGGAATGTCTTTCATTTGGTTTCTTTGCATTTTTACTGCATGAGCGATGATGATGATGATGATGATGATGATGACGGTGACCTTTGACCTTTCACCGTCGGCCCGACGGAGCAACAAAAGTTTTGTTGCGTTTTGTTTTGGTTTTTGCTTCTGATCGGCTGAATGTTTGGCTGAGTGCATGTTGACCTGCTCACACACCTGATGGAACATTAGATCAGGACTTTTATTGTGAAAAGGTGTATTATTCTCCTAATTAGACTGAACACGAGGTGTGTCCGTTTGTGTGTGTGTGTGTGTGTGTGTGTGTGTGTGTGTGTGTGTGTGTGATAACACACAGGAAGCATCACCCCCTGCTTCCTGTCATCGTTATAAACAAACAAACACAGAGAGACAGCGCCACAAGCTCTGGGGTGGAGCTGGAGCCACTTCCGCCCACAATACTCGATGTTCCCGCCCCCAATACTCGATGTTCCCGCCCACAATACTCGATGTTCCCGCCCCCGATACTCATTGTTCCCGCCCACAATACAAGCTACATGTCTTCTTGTGGACAGTAAAGTCATGATGTCATCCCTGTAGACTAGTGGTCCCCAAATGTGGGTACCCGTACCCCTAGAGGTACTTTAAAGGATCCCAGGGGGTACTAAATATTAAGTGTATCTGAATACTAACGTACACATTATGAAATCTTTACAATGAATGACAGAAATCATAAGCGAAGCCTGTGGTGTTTTACACTAAAACTAAAGTATTTGCAACACCAATTGAATGTCCCTGTTCACCAACTAATATAATATATAATATGAAATATTTAAATGCCTTATTTGCTCATTACATTTTGTACAAAAACCCTTATATACATAAGGGTACTTTATTGAGAAAAATTACTTTGGAGGGCGTACATTTGTAAAAATAGTTTGGAACCACTTCTATTGACCATATGGATGTGTTGTTCAACACCCATCGGTCTGGTGGAGAACAGCTCCCTCTGGTGGTCTGGCAAAGAACGGCTCCCCCTCGTGGTCTGATGGACCACAGCTCCCCCTGGTGGTCCAAATGTGCATCTATGACCTCTTGTCCATGGCCACCTATTTCTTTCAGCGCCATCTAACCAACCACCAGCTACTGTTAGCCAGCTAGCTAGAGGCTAATGGCTAGCTTAAGCCTAGCGCTAGCCGGCTAACCGCCGGATGTTCTGTGGTTGTGGGTGGTGCTATACAAGGTGTGTTTGGTTTACTGTCAATCTCTCTTTCTTTCCATCAATCTCTCTCTCTCTCTCTCTCTCTCTCTCTCTCTCTCTCTCTCTCTCTCTCTCTCTCTCTCTCTCTCTCTCTCTCTCTCCTCTCTCTCTCCATCAGAGCTAGTGTGTCAGCTCCCTCACAGTAAGTCGTGTTATAATAAGCTGCTCTCAGGCCTGTCGCTGCACCGCTACGCTCTGCCAATAAAGTTTCTCCTGAACAAATCAGTGGGGTGGAAAATGAGTAAACAGGAAGTAAAGAGGAAGTCAGGTGGCTGGAGGAACGCCCCTCCTGTAATTGCTTGAATTTGATACTAACCACATCTGATTGGTTGATTGATGAATTGATTGATTTGTTCAGAGTTGACTTTGAGCGGATCATAAACTCTTGACAGTTCCTTGGACTTGGTTGCCAGATTGTCTTCTAATCTCCTTCTTTTGGAAGTATTTGGGATGTTGAGGATACGCCCCTTAACAATGGACACGTCCCTAAACTGTGGCCACGCCCTCTAACGCCAGACACGCCCATAACGCTGGAATCTCACTGAGCACGCTCACCGCCCTGTGTGTTGTGTATGTGCTTGTGTTGCTTAGGAACCACACACACATGAGTTGTGGAGGCTCAGTACTACGTTAGCGATGCTAATCAGAAGGCATTCTACCTGCTCTAGCTCTACGCTAACAGACTAAAACACTGACAGAAGACTCTCCTCTAAACACACTCTGAAAACACTGTGTGTGTGTGTGTGTGTGTGTGTGTGTGTCCAGGAGCGTGAGCATGATTGACATGCGGGGGGCTGACGAGGCTCCGCCCCCTCACTGCCAGGCGCGTCATGAAGGGATCCACAGTCAGTACCACCGCCTGAAGGAAGATGAGCACCACTGGCAGGACGTAAGCACCCCTCATACTCTCTCTCTCTCTCTCTCTCTCTCTCTCTCTCTCTCTCTCTCTCTCTCTCTCTCTCTCTCTCTCTCTCTCTCTCTCTCTCTCTCTCTCTCTCTCTATATTAGAACGTATATATATATATATATTAGAACATATATTTATAAATATACAGTATAAGTATGTTTATAAATATATAACGATGTTTATTGATATGTATAAAAATATATATATAAATAACTATGTTTATTTATATATGTGTATGTATATTTATATATACAAGTGTGTATATTTTTATATACATGAGTATGTATATTTATATAAATGTACATGGGTGTGTATATTTATAGTTGTATATTTATTGTTTCTAAGGACCTGGCTCGGTGGAAGACCCGGAGGCGGAGTGTGTCTCAGGACCTGATGAGGAAGGAGGAGGAGAGGAAGAAGATGGAGCAGCTGTTGTCTGGGGGCGGGGCTTCCTCCCAGCGCAGGAAGAGCATCAAGACCTACCGGGAGATCGTAGAGGACAAGTACGACCTCACTTTCTGTTTATCTGCCTCAACTTCCTGTTTACATCTCACGTCTCATTCTACTCTTCACATAAATAATTACTAAAAAATGATGAACAATATATGGGTTTTGTCTATTGTCACGACTAGTTAATGTTGTTGTTAAGCCTCCATCTGTGTGTTCAGATGATGAGTGGTTGCCTAGTAACCTCTCCTCCTCCTCCTCGTCCCTCAGGGAGCGGCGGGAGGGTGAGCTCCGGGTGGCCTATAAGAAGGCCGGCTCCCCGGAGGAGGCGGCGGTGGTCCTCCAGGACTACACCCAGCGCTTCTCCATCAGCGAGGCCGTGATGGAGCGCCTCCAGCTGCCCAAGCTCCTGGACTGCAGTGTCTCCTCCTCCCCCTCCTCCTCCCCCGTCTCCCCCCTCGCCCCGCTCTCCCCTGGCCACGACTCCGCCCACGACCCTGACGGGCCCATGAGGTTCCTGCGACAGCAGTCGGCGCCGGCGCCTCGCTTCACCGCCACGGTGGAGGCTCGGGTGGAGGAGTTCCACCGAGACTCCTCCTCCCCGTCCTCCATCTCCCCCTTCTCCCCCTCCGTCTCCCCCTCCGTCTCCCCCTCCTCGCCCCCCCACCGCCCCCAGATCCGCTCACGCTCCTCGGAGCCTCCCTGCTCCCGCAACCCCCTCTCCCCTAAAGCCGGGCCTCTGCTGAGCCCCAAGCCTTACCTGCACACCCCCGCCCCCAAGCCTCACCCCCGGACCTCTGCCTCCCCCTCTGGTCCCTCTGCCTCCCCCTCGGGACCCCCTGCCTCCTCCCCTAGACCCTCTGTCTCCCCCCTGGACCCCCTGCCTCCCCCTCGGGACCCCCTGTCTCCCCCCCTGGACCCCCTGCCTCCCCCCCTAGACCCCCTGTCTCCCCCTCGGGACCCCCTGTCTCCCCCTCGGGACCCCCTGCCTCCTCCCCTAGACCTTCTGTCTCCCCCCCTGGACCCCCTGCCTCCCCCTCGGGACCCCCTGTCTCCCCCCCTGGACCCCCTGCCTCCCCCCCTAGACCCCCTGTCTCCCCCCCTGGACCCTCTGCTTCCCCCTCTGGTCCCCCTGTCTCCCCCCCTGGACCCCCTGTCTCCCCCTCTGGTCCCCCTGTCTCCCCCCCTGGACCCTCTGCCTCCCCCTCTGGTCCCCCTGTCTCCCCCCCTGGACCCCCTGTCTCCCCCTCGGGACCCCCTGTCTCCCCCCCTGGACCCCCTGTCTCCCCCCCTGGACCCTCTGCCTCCCCCTCTGGTCCCCCTGTCTCCCCCCCTGGACCCTCTGCCTCCCCCTCTGGTCCCCCTGCCTCCCCCCCTAGACCCCCTGTCTCCCCCCCTGGACCCCCTGTCTCCCCCTCGGGACCCCCTGTCTCCCCCCCTGGACCCTCTGCCTCCCCCTCTGGTCCCCCTGTCTCACCCCCTGGTCCCCCTGCCTCCCCCCCGGGACCTCCTGCCTCCCCCTTTGGAGCACCAGGAGCTGTGAGTGGAAAGGTGAGTCTGTCAAGATCATCTTCATTAACATCTTCTCTTCACTACTGTAACTACTTTACTAACTACCAGTAACCACTGTAACTACTATTTATATACTACCTAGTACTTACGTCCTACTAACTACTACTAACTAGTGAAACTAGACGTAGAGAGAGACGGATCTTTAACTACTACTCACTATTGTAACTAGACGTAGAGAGAGAGACACGTCTTTAACTTCTACTAACTAGACATAGAGAGAGACAGGTCCTTAACAACTACTAACTACTGCACTAGACATAGAGAGAGACAGGTCCTTAACAACTACTAACTAGAGTGACTAGACGTAGAGAGAGAGAGAGACAGGTCTTTAACAACTACTAACTACTTTACAAGACGTAAAGAGAGACAGGTCTTTAACTACTACTAACTATTCTAACTAGACGGAGCGAGAGAGACGGGTCCTTAACAACTACTAACTACTGCACTAGACATAGAGAGAGACTATCTGGAGAATCATCGAGGGTTCGAGGGTTTACTTCTTGCTGAAGCTGAGCGATCGAGGACCGCTTCTGGAATGTGGTTCTGGGGGCCCCATCCTGGTTGAATGTGCCCTATCCTGGTTGAATGGGCCCCCTGATTGAATGGGGCCCCTGGTTGCTATTGACTTAAGCAGGAGACAAGTGGGACCACTTGCTCTGTGAAGTGGATCCCAGACAGACAAAGGGAACCCCCCCCCCCCACACACACACACACACCACACACACACACACACACAGGGAGGGAAAGAGAGAGAGAAAGGGGGGGGGGGGGAGAGAGAGAGAACGAGAGAGAGAGAGAGAGAGAGAGAGAGAGAGAGAGAGAGAGAGAGAGAGAGAGAGAGAGAGAGAGAGAGAGAGAGAGAGAGAGAGAGAGAGAGAGAGAGAGAGAGAGAGAGAGAGAGAGAGGAGTGAGAGGGGAGGGAGGATGGAGGAGAGTGTCAGACAGATAAAGTGAGTGTCAGAGGGAGGAAGTGAGTGTCAGAGGGAGGAAGTGAGTTCAAGTTTATGATGAAACTTGAACTGAAGTGAGTGTCAGAGGGAGGAAGTTAGTGTCAGAGGGAGGAAGTTAGTGTCAGAGGGAGGAAGTGAGTGTCAGAGGGAGGAAGTTAGTGTCAGAGGGAGGAAGTGACTGTCAGAGGTTTCATCATTGAGTCTTCACTCCCATTCTCTGCCTTTTAATGTGTAACATTCCTTTCAAACTAAATTAACTTCCATATTAACCCCTACCCCTACAGGCGGACGTCTTGCGGCGCGTCAACGGCGTCACAGAAAGTGACATCGCCCTCACCATGCCGGATGGTTGCGGAAGAGATTCTCCATTCCAATTCGAACCCTCCCTCTCCCTTTCCCCCTCCCCCTCCCCCTCCAGACCTCTACCTGCCCTCTCTCCCTCGCCCACCCCCAGTACGCCAGCCATGGCCACGCCCACCTCGGCCATACCCACCATGACCACGCCCATATCCACCCAGGATACCCCGCCCCCCGACACTCGGACCACCCGCCCCAGCTCCCTTCCAAGGGTGAGGAGGAAGAGGATTTACTAAAACTATTAAGAACTTGAAGGTCATTAAGGAGCAGGTAGGGGTTAGACAGTACAGAGACAGGTCATTAAGGAGCAGGTAGGGGTTAGACAGTACAGAGACGGGTCATTAAGGAGCAGGTAGGGGTTAGACAGTACAGAGACGGGTCATTAAGGAGCAGGTAGGGGTTAGACAGTACAGAGACGGGTCATTAAGGAGCAGGTAGGGGTTAGACAGTACAGAGACGGGTCATTAAGGAGCAGGTAGGGGTTAGACAGTACAGAGATGGGTCATTAAGGAGCAGGTAGGGGTTAGACAGTACAGGGACGGGTCATTAAGGAGCAGGTAGGGGTTAGACAGTACAGAGACGGGTCATTAAGGAGCAGGTAGGGGTTAGACAGTACAGAGACGGGTCATTAAGGAGCAGGTAGGGGTTAGACAGTACAGAGACAGGTCATTAAGGAGCAGGTAGGGGTTAGACAGTACAGAGACGGGTCATTAAGGAGCAGGTAGGGGTTAGACAGTACAGAGACGGGTCATTAAGGAGCAGGTAGGGGTTAGACAGTACAGAGACGGGTCATTAAGGAGCAGGTAGGGGTTAGACAGTACAGAGACGGGTCATTAAGGAGCAGGTAGGGGTTAGACAGTACAGAGACGGGTCATTAAGGAGCAGGTAGGGGTTAGACAGTACAGAGACAGGTCATTAAGGAGCAGGTAGGGGTTAGACAGTACAGAGACGGGTCATTAAGGAGCAGGTAGGGGTTAGACAGTACAGAGACGGGTCATTAAGGAGCAGGTAGGGGTTAGACAGTACAGAGACGGGTCATTAAGGAGCAGGTAGGGGTTAGACAGTACAGAGACGGGTCATTAAGGAGCAGGTAGGGGTTAGAGTTAGATAGTCCAGAGACTGGTAGGCTCGTCTAGGCCTACCCATCATGCATCTGTGTATTGTCACTAGAGGGTATATCGTGGCTTGTAATTGGCTGCTTTAGTGATGTTCAGAAGTGTCATATATTAGTATACATACATAAACATGTATGTATGTAAGACTTAACTCCTTCCGTTTCTTCTCCAGGAGCTACAGGAGCAAGGGGAGGAGAGAGAAAGAGGAGGTGGAGCAGGAGGTGAACTTGCTTCCTATCTGAAGAGGGAGGAGCCAAAGACTGAAGCTCCGCCCCCAGGTCAGAGGTCTACATTTCTAGCACTCTTAGGCCCCGATGATCACACAGCACGCGTTTTTGCAGACTGAGAAATGGCAGGCGCTCTGCACAGCTCTTTATCCATCACACAGGACCGTCCTATTTAAAAAAGAGCTGTTTGAAACCACCGATTTAGCTGTCAGTCTAAGAGATGTAAACAGATAGTAAATTGGCTGCTTGCTGCTTGTAAACTTTGTTGGCTGAAAACATCAGCGTGTGGTAATTCCGATCAGTGAAATCAGTGAAAATTCCGGGTATCCCGCAGTAGCAGCGGCTAGTCTCTCCTCCATGTTTGTTTGCTGAATCACCTCCTAAAAATGTATCTGATTGGACAATGAAAAAAAATGCGTAAGACGTCCAGCACCTAAAACGCGAAGCGCCCACCGCGCAAAAACAGAACTCTAACGTTACGGCCAATGGAATAAAGCGCCTCCCACTGCAAAAAAACCCCATCCTGTGTGATATTGATAAACATTCGGGATACTTTATGGTACTTCTCCTTAGTCTGCCCTTGTATGGACACTGGTAGTACATCATCTGACAACTTCCTATTTTGTGTGTCACCGCTGTGTGGATTTAGAGTCATTTGAAACCGTCTCTCATCATGTCGTGTTACAGAGCCTCAGAGGATTTCCCAGGAACCAATTGGACTACCGGAACCCAACATCCACACTCTTGTCCAATCAGAGGCCAGCACACAGCCAGAGCAACGGGTGAGGCTGCAAACCGATCACATGGCCTGGTCTAAAATATGTCTTTCCTAAAAACAAATGACCCGCCTTCATGGCAAAGATGAACACGTCCAAGATCATACCAATAGTGATGGTTACCCTCCTCTGGGTTCCTCCTCTAGAGAGCTGAGGGTTAAGGGGAGTTTCTCCTTTAAGTCCTCTAGACTCTAGAGGACTAAGGGGAGGTTCTCCTTTAAGTTCTCTAGAGGGCTACAGGTTAAGGGAGGTTCTCCTTTAAGTCCTCTAGAGGGTTAAGAAGAGGTTCTCCTTTAAGTCCTCTAGAGGGTAAAGGGGAGGTTCTCCTTTAAGTCTTCTAGAGGGCTGCAGGTTAAGGGGAGGTTCTCCTTCAAGTCCTGACTGGTCAGTTCTTTGTGTCTCCAGACCAGCGGGTCGAAGCAGGACTGGTCCAACACATCAGACAGCCTTCCAGATGTTTCCGCCTCTCTTGGCTACAGCTCTCCCTCTGCCACCAGAACAGGTGAATACATCCCATAATAATAATTACAAGACTGGTTTTCTCCTCATGCACCTCCTCCTCCTCCTGCTCCTCCCTCCTGCTTCTTATGGTTTGCCTCCCAACCCGAATGCTTACTTCCTGGGTGAAAGGTCACATGTAGTTGAGGTCTGTTTCTCTCCTGACTCCTTCTTCTCTTCCTCCTCCTCTTCTCCCCTTTCTCCTACTCTCTCCTCCTATCTCCTCCCCACCACCCCCCACCTCCTTCCCCTGTAGAGCTCCTAAACAGTTTGAGTCTGAGCAGCAAACCTAAGTTACGCCGGGAGTTCTTCCTGTCGTCAGGTAACCCCTCCCCTCAGGTGACGAATGTACGGGGTCTCTCCCTCATCTCCCCAGGGTCTGCCCAGCTCCTCCATTGATGCTGAATGTATGGGGCCTCCCCCTCATCTCCCCAGGGGCTGCCCCCCATTTGTAGCATCTTGTTTTGCTTGCTTTTGTTTGTTTCGTTTTGTTTGCTCAAATGCTTTTGACATTGTTCATGTTGTTTGGTTAATAATAATACTACAACTACTAGTAGAAAACAGCTTCCCCTAGCTGTTTTGTTTTGTCTCAACCATAAATGTTCAAAAGTTAGTATATTTCAGGTTCTACTCCACCATGGACCTGAATTATACTGGATCCTTAGGGTTTATCAGCGTGCTGTGTGGGCGGAGCTAAGTCGTACCAATTTAGCTCCACCCACACAGCACGCTGATAAACCCTCTGATTGGTTAATTGCAGGCCATGTAAAACAGTTGTAGATCAGACACGACCATCTGATAACACCAAGTCACACAACAGAGGAGAGGGCCCTTAGTAGAACATACCTCCAACTAGAGGGCCCTTAGTAGAACATACCTCCAACTAGAGGGCCCTCAGTAGAACATACCTCCAACTAGAGGGCCCTTAGTAGAACATACCTCCAACTAGAGGGCCCTCAGTAGAACATACCTCCAACTAGAGGGCCCTCAGTAGAACATACCTCCAACTAGAGGGCCCTCAGTAGAACATACCTCCAACTAGAGGGCCCTCAGTAGAGAACATACCTCCAACTAGAGGGCCCTCAGTAGAACATACCTCCAACTAGAGGGCCCTCAGTAGAACATACCTCCAACTAGAGGGCCCTCAGTAGAACATACCTCCAACTAGAGGGCCCTCAGTAGAGAACATACCTCCAACCAGAGGGCCCGCAGTAGAGAACATACCTCCAACTAGAGGGCCCTCAGTAGAGAACATACCTCCACCTAGAGGGCCCTCAGTAGAACATACCTCCAACCAGAGGGCCCTCAGTAGAACATACCTCCAACCAGAGGGCCCTCAGTAGAACATACCTCCAACTAGAGGGTCCTCAGTAGAGAACATACCTCCAACCAGAGGGCCCTCAGTAGAACATACCTCCAACTAGAGGGCCCTCAGTAGAACATACCTCCAACTAGAGGGCCCTCAGTAGAACATACCTCCAACTATAGGGCCCTCAGTAGAGAACATACCTCCAACTAGAGGGCCCTCAGTAGAGAACATACCTCCACCTAGAGGGCCCTCAGTAGAACATACCTCCAACTAGAGGGCCCTCAGTAGAACATACCTCCAATTAGAGGGCCCTCAGTAGAACATACCTCCAACTAGAGGGTCCTCAGTAGAGAACATACCTCCAACTAGAGGGCCCTCAGTAGAACATACCTCCAACTAGAGGGTCCTCAGTAGAGAACATACCTCCAACTAGAGGGCCTTCAGTAGAACATACCTCCAACTAGAGGGTCCTCAGTAGAGAACATACCTCCAACTAGAGGGCCCTCAGTAGAACATACCTCCAACTAGAGGGTCCTCAGTGGAGAACATACCTCCAACTAGAGGGCCCTCAGTAGAACATACCTCCAACTAGAGGGCCCTCAGTAGAGAACATACCTCCACCTAGAGGGCCCTCAGTAGAACATACCTCCAACTAGAGGGTCCTCAGTAGAGAGCATACCTCCAACTAGAGGGCCCTCAGTAGAACATACCTCCAACCAGAGGGCCCTCAGTAGAACATACCTCCACCTAGAGGGCCCTCAGTAGAACATACCTCCAACAGTAGAGTGAATGCCTCCGTCACACCAAAAAGTCCCCTCGATCCGGGTTTAGATCCAGATCTGATTTCGATGAACTGTTCCTGTCCAATTCCGTACATTACTTATTGAGTAATCTTGCTAACAGACAGATAGACAGACACACAGACACACATATAGACCGGCAGACACACAGACAGACACACACACAGACAGACACACAGGGGTGAAAACATAAAGATCTCATTGATCTCCCGTCAAAGTGTTAAAATACACAAATGTGAATATGGAGGATATGTGTGATGGAAACCCCTGGGGTCCAGTACCAGTGGAACAACACCGGGACCAGAACCCCTTTAGGTCCTCATGATCTCCTCTGTCTGGTCTGCATGTTGTTGATTAATATTAATATCACTAATCATATCCTTCATATCTGCTGCTCTAAATGTGACCCCGTGTTCCTGTGTGTTAGCATGCGGTTCTTCAACAGTAGCGGCTAACGGTAGCTCTCTCTCTCTCTCTCTCTCTCTCTCTCTGTCTCTCTGTCTCTCTCTCTCTCTCTCTCTCTCTCTCTCTCTCTCTCTCTCTCTCTCTCTCTCTCTCTCTCTCTCTCTCTCTCTCTCTCTCTCTCTCTCTCTCTGTCTCTCGATCTCACTCTCTCTCTCTCTCTCTCTCTGTCTCTCGATCTCTCGATCTCTCTCTCTCTCTCGAAATCTCTCTCTCGATCTCTCTCTCTCTCTCTCTCTCTCTCTCTCTGTCTCTCGATCTCTCGATCTCTCGATCTCTCTCTCTCTCGATCTCACTCTCTATCTCTCTCTCTCGCAGATGAAAAGGAGCAGGGTCACCATAGCAACGTGAGTATGGACACTTCCCCAACACCCCCACCCAGGTGTTGTTTATGCGATATAATCTAGATCCAACAGAGTACTGTTTATTTCCCATGATGCCTTGTGGCACATGACCCATACCATTCTCTCTCTCTCACTCTCTCTCTCTCTCTCTCTCTCTCTCTCTCTCTCTCTCTCTCTCTCTCTCTCTCTCTCTCTCTCTCTCTCTCTCTCTCTCTCTCTCTCTCTCTCTCTCTCATAGTAGTGATTCTGTGGTAGAACAACTATCTTTTCCTTCTTTCTTCCCTCAACGTGTGTGTGTATCTGTGTGTGTGTATATATTTGTGTGTGTGTGTGAATCTGTGTGTATATATTTGTGTGTGTGTGTGTGTGTGTGTGTGTGTGTTTGTGTATCTGTGTTTGTGTGTGTGTGTGTGTGTGTGTGTATGTGTGTGTGTGTGTGTGTGTGTGTGTGTGTGTGTGTGTGTGTGTGTGTGTGTGTGTGTGTGTGTGTATCTGTCTGTGTGTGTGTGTGTGTGTGTGTTGGGGGGGGGTTCCAGGGGCCTCCCTCCACGGGGCCCCTGCGGGGGGACCGCGGGCCCTGGGACCCGGAGGACGAGCGCCGCAGACAGGAGAGGTGGCAGCAGGAGCAGGACCGCCTCCTGCAGGTACCCTGGAGCAAGGCACTAGGGCCTCTCTATGTTCCTTTAACATGGACTGCCCAGCAAGGCGCTAACTCAGCCGGGGTCACTAGTTTGATTCCCTATGGTCCTTTAACGGGTACCCTTGAGCAAGGCATTAACTCTCCAGGGTCACTAGTTGTATTCCCTACGTTCCTTTAACTCTGGTTCAATTCCCTGTGTACCTTTTTAACATGGACCCTGGGCAGCCAAACAAGTCACTCACTCACCCAGTGTCACTAGTTAAATTCCCTATGTTGCTTTAACATACACCCTGGAGCAAGGCATGAACTAGCCAGTAGCACGTGTGTTCCACGCCGTCGTGTAGATAAGAGGAGGATTCTGGCGCCCCCTGCTGACACCAAGAGGTTATAAACATGTTGAATGTTATAAATATCAACATTTCAACAGCAATCAGCTTACTTGAAGCGATGTCACGATTGTCACGTTGAAGGCATGCGGCTACTGCAGTAAAAACATATAAATATATAGTAAGACATGCATGTTTTAGTGCGCAAAAACTGCATGAGCTAGCTTAGCATGTAGCCCTTCAGAGAGCATTCGTGGGATGCTCATAGCTCCGCGGTTCAGTGTGTTGCACACATCGGCCACCAGAGGGCAGCAGAGCGCCGTAGAAACCTTGGTGGAATCACAACGTGTTGCTTTCTCCGAATTCTGGTCCCTCCTCACCCAGTGGAGAGAGCATCTCATTGGTCGAGAGAGGAGCATGTCAGAGGATAGTTCATCTTAATGACCTGCGTCATTGAATGACGTAGTTTGAAGGATGAATGTCTGTGAGAGTTTTGGACGAGTTTTTTTTTCTGTATTGGTTCAGCCAATGAGATGGCAGGGATGCTTGTTGCTTACCTTTGTTGTTCTGCACCGTGTCCGCTTTTCTCTCTCTCTCTCTCTCTCTCTCTCTCTCTCTCTCTCTCTCTCTCTCTCTCTCTCTCTCTCTCTCTCTCTCTTTGTGTCTCTCTTTAACTACCTCTCTCTCTCTCTCTCTCTCTCTCTCTCTCTCTCTCTCTCTCTCTCTCTCTCTCTCTCTCTCTCTCTCTCTCTCTCTCTCTCTCTCTCTCTCTCTCTCTCTCTCTCTCTCTCTCTCTCTCTTTGTCTTTGTGTCTCTCTTAACTACCTCTCTCTCTCTCTCTCTCTCTCTCTCTCTCTCTCTCTCTCTCTCTCTCTCTCTCTCTCTCTCTCTCTCTCTCTCTCTCTCTCTTTCTCTCTCTCTGTTCTACAAAGATCAGGAAAAACTGCAATAACTCATTCAAACTGAGTAAATATGTCAACTGAATGTTTTCCAACTAATTATGCATGTGGGTCTGCTATTGGTTGCTTGTTCTGCACTTCTACACACACAGTCCGCCCCCCCGTCCCCCACACACACACACACACACACACACACAGTCACACAGCGTGTGTGTGTATTCTGTATCTCTCCATTGCATCACTCTGATGTCCCCGTGATGCCTCTGAGGTTGTTGCCGAGTGCTGATGCTGAGGAGGTTGTTTCCGTGGTAACAGGAGAAGTATCGGCGGGAGCAGGAGCGACTCAGGCAGGAGTGGGAGAGGGCCCAGAAGGAGGTGGTGGAGGAGGAGAGGAAGCACCACCAGGAGGTGTGTGTGTGTGTGTGTGTGTGTGTGTGTGTGTGTGTGTTGTCCAGGTGTACTTTGTTTAGTGAGATTAGTAGCTGCTACTAAGATGCCTAGCAGTAAATTACCTTATGTAGTTTGTTTACCTCCAAGATAGACTATTAAATACTAATAAATAAACAATGTCTTTGTTTTCAGTGCTAGTGTTTATATGTATAAATATAATATATATATTTATATATTTATCTTTATTCATGTGTGCGTCCAGGAACGTAGGCTACTGGAGGAGACCCTGCCTCCCCTCTCCTCTCCCATTTCCTCCCTCTCCTCCCCCCTCCTCCCCTCCCTCCCTTCGCCTCTTCGGGACATGCAGGACTCCCGGCCGCCACAGGGAGGCGCTGCTCCCCTGCTGGGCAGCTGGGAGCCGCAAGACCCACAAGAGAAGCAATCGGTGGGGATCTGACATAAACGTTATTTTCAATTCGTTCTGACATTATAATTTAACAATTATATTATAATTGAATTCTAAGAATATCCATAGTATTATTATTATTTCCATGTGTTACATTTATATTATAAATTATGTTATATTGGCATATTATATTAATATATTCATTTTTTATGATTGGCCGGCAGGTGGGAAGTGAAAACTTCAGAACCAGTGACATCAGCACAGCAGATGATAGCATGAAGACCGCCAAGAGGTCAGAGTTCACTTTATCACACCTACAGTCTGTCCTTTATCACAGTTAAAGTTTGTCCTTTATCACAGTTACAGTCTGTCCTTTATCACAGTTAGTCTGTCCTTTATCACAGTTAGTCTGTCCTTTATCACAGTTAGTCTGTCCTTTATCACAGTTAGTCTGTCCTTTATCAGCTACAGTCTGTCCTTTATCAGCTACAGTATGTCCTATATCACAGGTAGTCTGTCCTTTATCACAGTTAGTCTGTCCTTTATCACAGTTAGTCTGTCCTTTATCACAGTTAGTCTGTCCTTTATCAGCTACAGTCTGTCCTTTATCAGCTACAGTATGTCCTATATCACAGTTAGTCTGTCCTTTATCACAGTATAACTTTATAACACTCATGTCCTTACAACACTATAATACCACTGTCCTGCAGCTCCTTCAGTCTCAACAGCAGCCAATCAGAAGCTGTCCTCCAAGCAATTCACAATGGACAAAAGGCCCCGCCTCTAGTCCCGCCCCCGTCCACGGCCCATGCCAGAAGCCCCGCCCACAGCGAGAAACAGCAGGAGGTCCTTCTAGACTGTAGCAGCCAACAAACCAACAAACCTAAAGGAGACCGCAGGTACCTGTGTGTGTGTGTGTGTGTGTGTGTGTGTGTGTGTGTGTGTGTGTGTGTGTGTGTGTATGTGTGTCACAGATCATACATATATATAATTCATACAAAAATGTCAAACTGTCCATGCTAAAGGTCCATAATCACTTTTCCACAGTAGGAAATATGAATATTCATTGCCCCGCCCATGTCTGTTTTCTCGGCCCGTGGTTCGGAAAGCGTCCAGCAGGTGGCAGCAAACTCCTTATGATATCACCTCATTCATTCTGTGCCTGTCAAGCCTCAAACTTCATGACAACTTTGACGATTTTCCCGGCGTTTATATTAATGACAGAACGTTTAACTCGACGTTAAGTTCAGAACCGCTCAGCTCCGTAGTCGGGCGTCGTCACGCCCGCTCCCGTCTCCCCATTGGCTCCCCTCCCCGGGGTCGGGCAGCCAATGGGGTGGCTGTGGCCCGGGGTGACGTCACGGTGTTGCTGTCTGTTTTCAGGTGCGGCCCCATCGATACAAACTCTAAGCCCCTCCCCCCCTGCCCCGCCCCCAACAGGTACAGTTTCTGCGTTGTCATTGCTTGCTCCTCTGCCGCCGCTTTCCCACAATGCACCGCGGCCCCCTTCCCCTCCTCCCCCTTCCCCTCCCCTCCTCCTCCCTCCCCTCTCCTCCTCCCTCCTCCCCCTCTCCTCCCCCTTCCCCTCCTCCCCTCCTCCTCCTCCTCCTCTCACCTCCCCTCCCCCTCCTCTCCTCCCCCTTCCCCTCCTCCCCTCCCCTCCTCCTCCTCCCCTCCCCTCCTCCTCCTCCTCTCTCCTCCCCTCCCCCTCCTCTCCTCCCCCTTCCCCTCCTCCTCCTCCTCTCCTCCTCCTCCTCTCCTCCTCTCTCCTCCCCTCCCCCTCCAGAATATGCGGCAAACCGAGGCTGTGTTGTGGATGACATCATCTCTCCCCTCACGCGTGTGCCAGCCGTGTGGTTTCCCCCCCCCCCCGTCTGCGTATTAACACAACAAAATTAATATTCTATTAACTAGTATATTAACTCACTAACTAACTAGTTATTAGTTACTAGTCTGTTGACGTCTACCTGCTGCTCCCTGCCTATACTGCTACTATTCTCTATTATAAGAATATAGAGAACATATTTATAATATATTAACACGTATCGCTCTGTGTTCTGTCACTAATAAGAGGTCCAGGAGGACTAATGTCAGCGTTTGTTATATTCTAGTATGTTCCACAATATCTATAACAGAATATCTCCTGTAAAATGTGTTGGTAATAGTCAGTATCGTCGTCCCGTGTTTCAGCCTGCAACTTCATGAAACCTTCCGTGGAGACGCTAGTCAACAACAG
>CM051001.1:27773236-27775736 GCA_027704905.1 Muraenolepis orangiensis
CTCTAGCTGCTGGTCAGCCGACCACCTTGTGATGTCCAGGAGACCAAAGCTCTCCTTCATCTCCTCCTGTGGTTCACCTGGTTGGCCCCGCCCCCCTGGTTGGCCCCGCCCCCCTGGTTTGGCCCCTCCCCCTGTAGCAGGGGCGCGGCCCAGAACGGGGCTGTGAAAGGTTTCATAACTTGCCATGTATATGTTATCATATATGTTTATGAAATCTATATTCTCAGCCTGCGGACGTATGAGATCCCAGAGTCTCGTGTTGTACCAGCGTCCTCACCGTGTCAAACGCAGCAAGGCTTTAGTCCTGTACCCACAGAACCACGAAAAAGATAAGAAGAAATAAATATATGACTATATATATATATTCACTGGTATCCAGGTCTTAGAGATATTGTTATTCTAATCAATTGGCTTTGATTTGTATTGCTAAGGATTTATTTGAGCGTTAACAGGCTTTAGTTAAGCGGCTGTTTGTCTCTCCTGTCCTGAGTAGCGGCGTTCGGAGGAAGACGTTTAGCTTTACCTTTTGAGTTGTTGGCCGTCGGTATTCGCTTGAGATAAATATCAATATTTTGTATTTATGATGAACGCTTCGTCGATAGAGCAATAACATGAGCGCGTTTTTATCCTTGTTATGACGTATGCACACACGTTTTTGCTTGTTTGTGAACACCGCCCGATTGGCCGGCCGGTCGGCGGGGAACTTAACGGAATATCGGAATAACAGAGTAACAGAAAATACACGAATAACGGAAAATGTGCCTTAAGGTTAGCGGGACGCGGAGATAGCGGTGGGGTTTCTGTGCTATTTTCACCATTGTTCTCACGCTAAACTTTTTTTTTGCAGAATGTTGTATTGCGATATTAGTATCGGAATGGGTTTCATTTTAAATGTTGTTTAATTACCACCACAGCCGTTATCACATTTGAGATGAAATAGCGGATTTAATATGATTAATGGAAACATGGGGACCCACGTGTTCGGTATGATTTAACGGCAGACATCATAATAGACGAGCCCAGCGGTCGTAGATCTAACGTTCGGAGTGACGTTTGTGTTGTTCAAAGCGTGTGAAGTCCGATGTTTGCAGGCTGGTTTATGTGGAGCCTCCCACCCAAGGATGGAGCACCTGCTCTCACCACAGTATTCCTTTGCGTTGGTCTGGATTGTATTTTCATTTTGTATTCTTATTAAGCTTCTCATTAACATCTGGCTGAAGCTCTCCTGGGGTTTTAGATATTCATGGCTTGGGAATGAGCTGATATTTATTGTACAATTACAATACCTGCGTACTTTCCGAAGTAGAAGCAGGTAAAAATGCAATGGCGTTTCTAGCGTAATGTAAGTTTATAAATAAAATGTGTACAAACCGTCAAGAAAACCAGTGTGTGTCTCTGTAATACTTTACTTGTTTGAAAAGATTTGCTTTCATTAATCGATTGGTACTATTAACTAACCATATCTAATAATAACTAACTAACAACTTATTATAACTATTAATAAATATCTACTTTTAACTAACTATATCTACTTATAAGTATATATACTAATAACTTACTCTACTAATAACTAACAATCTACTAATAACTATCTACTTCTAAGTATATATACTTATAACTAACTCTACTCATAACTATCTACTAATAACCACATCAACTGATAACTAACTATATATCTACTAATAACTACTAACTGTACTAAAAACGATCTACTAATAACTAACTCTATCTACTAACAACTAACTATATATACTTAGAACTATATACTAATAACTACGAATAACTATCTACTAATAACTAACTCTATCTACTAATAACTAACTAACTATATATATATATGAATAACTATATCTACTAACCTGAAGACCAAAGCTCACTGAGTCTGTCTATAAGGTGAATCCACTGACCGTGAGGCTGTCCTTGCTGAGCGCTGTCCGCGGTGCTGAAGCACTTCCTCGAGGTCACAACAGACTCTCCACTATAGAAATCCTCTATCATTTATTTAGTTGTCTTTTATTGATTATAAATGTGTGTGTGTGTGTGTGTGTGTGTGTGTGTGTGTGTGTGTGTGTGTGTGTGGAGTGCATGTAGATAGTTGCTCGGATCAATACAAATTTAAAAAAAAACATGACAGGACAACTTTGGACCATTTATATATGTTTTTATCATCATCAATAACAATCATCATTTCAATGGTAAACACACCTGGAAAAACTATGTGCAGAAATAGAAATCCACCCTTATCCTTAAATAGAAGCATTCACGACCTTACATATAAATAACTTTAAGATCCCCGAACAACAACTTGTGACGTCATGTTGCACAAAATGAGGGGGAAAAAGAAAATCCTCATCATCATCATCATCGAGAGAGAGAGAGAGAGAGAGAACAAAACAACAAAACAACAAGACGGTCAGACGCGAAGAGACGACATGCAACTGAAATATGAAATAAATATACAAGACCAAGGGTTCTGCATCCATTTCTCCTTCTGGACCCC
>CM051001.1:27783236-27848236 GCA_027704905.1 Muraenolepis orangiensis
GAGCTTTTAGCCTCTTTCACCGGAGCGTCGCCTTTCTCCCGCCGGCTGCAGGGCGCACCGTGTGTATCTATATTCCACCAGCCGGTCACCATGGATGAACACATGCTTTGATACTTCAACATGTCTCTCTCTCATCTCCATTCAGACCCCCGGCGACCTGCTGGGGGCGCGGGGGAAAGACGTCACGTATATATACACACCCCGGCTTTTGAGTTGGAGGTTTGGTTTGTTTTTTATTGATATTAGTTTACACACTCCTCTCTCCTCTCCTCGCTCCTCTCTCCTCACTCCTCCTCTCCTCGCTCCTCCTCTCCTCGATCCTCGCTCCTCCTCTCCTCCTCTCCTCGATCCTCGCTCCTATCCTCTCCTCGCTCCTCCTCTCCTCGATCCTCGATCCTCGCTCCTCCTCTCCTCTCTCCTCTCTCCTCTCTCCTCGCTCCTCCTCTCCCTCTCTCCTCCTCTCCTCTCTCCTCTCTCCTCTCTCCTCTCTCCTCTCTCCTCTCTCCTCTCTCCTCCTCTCCTCTCTCCCTCTCTCCTCTCTCCTCTCTCCTCGCTCCTCTCTCCTCTCTCCTCTCTCCTCTCTCCTCTCTCCTCTCTCCTCTCTCCTCACTCCTCTCTCTCTCCTCTCTCCTCTCTCCTCTCTCCTCTCTCCTCTCTCCTCTCTCCTCTCTCCTCGTTCCTCTCTCCTCTCTCCTCTCCTCGCTCCTTGCTCCTCTCTCCTCTCTCCTCTCTCCTCTCTCCTCTCTCCTCTCTCCTCTCTCCTCTCTCTCTCTCCTCTCTCCTCTCTCCTCTCTCCTCTCTCCTCTCTCCTCTCTCCTCTCTCCTCTCTCTTCTCTCCTCTCTCTCCTCTCTCCTCTCTCCTCTCTCCTCTCTCCTCTCTCCTCTCTCCTCTCTCCTCTCTCCTCTCCTCGCTCCTTGCTGCTTGCTCCTCTCTCCTCTCTCCTCCTCTCTCCTCTCCTCTCTCCTCCTCACCTCTCTCCTCTCTCCTCTTCTCCTCGCTCCTCTCTCCTCTCTCCTCTCCTCGATCCTCGCTCCTCTCTCTTCTCTCCTCTCTCTCCTCTCTCCTCTCTCCTCCTCTCCTCTCTCCTCTCCTCTCCTCTCTCCTCTCTCCTCCTCTCCTCTCTCCTCTCCTCTCTCCTCCTCTCCTCTCTCCTCTCCTCTCCTCTCTCCTCTTCTCCTCTCTCCTCTCCTCTCTCCTCTCTCCTCTCTCCTCTCCTCTCTCCTCTCTCCTGCTCTCTCCTCTCCTCTCTCCTCTCTCCTCTCTCCTCTCTCCTCTCTCCTCTGGTTTGGTTTTTATTGATATTAGTTTGGTTTGGTTTGGGGGTCCCATGACGTGACGCGCGGCGCTCTGAGGCCTTTTACGCACGAACCCCCCCCCCCCCCTCCCCCCCGCGGAGAGAATATCATCTAATCTACTCCTCCTCCTCTCCTCCTCTCCTCCTCTCCTCCTCTCCTCCTCTCCTCCTCTCCTCCTCCTCTCCTCCTCCTCTCCTCCTCCTCAGGATCAACAGAGCAGCAGCAGGAGGAGGAGGAGGAGGAGGAGGAGGAGGGGAGGAGGAGGAGGAGGAGGAGGAGGAGGAGGAGGAGGAGGAGGAGAGTCGGAGGAGGGTCGGTCTCTCGACGTGACGTGAAGCGCCGTCCCTGTGCGCCGCGGTGATTTACAGTAGCGCCCTAATGGCGCTTTGATGCGCCGTTAGAGGGTCGTTCAATGGGGCGTAAAGAGCGCGCGGCCATACGGCGTCACTTCAATAAATCAGGGGGCGATGGGCGATGTTTGCAGGACCTTAAATTTCCCCGGCGAGTGCGGGACAATGGGGGGGGGGGGGTGTTGGGGTGGGGGAGGGAGAGGCGTGTCGGGACCCTCCTCTTCATTTAGCGGCGCGCCGCGTTGCTGCGCGGCCCAGGAATGCCGCGCACAAAGCCATTGTGTGTGTGGGGGGGGGGGGGGATCGGAGGACGGGCCGCCGCTCCCGGGTGAACGGGGGGAGATAGAGAGAGGGGGAGATAGAGGGGGAGGTAAGAGGGGAGGGTCCCGCCTGTCACCTGACGTCTCACTCCGTCCCTCGCCCGAGGAGCAGAGGAGCGGCGTTATCAAAGGAGTTATTAATAAGGGCGGATATGGAGTCGAGCGAGGGCGGAATATTCATTCATATTCTTTCATTCGTCTCTGGACAATTTAGTGTGATATCTCAATCTGACGGAGGACGAGGGAACCATGACAACCGGGTCCCTTGTTAGGGACTGACACACCAATATTATGAATTATGTTCATTATTATGAATGATAGTATTGTTAATAATAATAGTATTGTAAAGGATAATAATAATAATAAAAATAATGCATATTGTTATTATTATTATTATTATTATTATTAGTAGTAGTAGTATAATAATATGTATAATGGTATTGTTGTAATAATAATAATAATTCATATTGTTGTTATTATTATTGTTAATGTTATTACATTATTCGATTATTAATAATAATAATAATAATAATAATAATAACTAAAATAATAGTATGGACTTCATTATTATGAATTATATTATGTTTTATTTTATTATTATAATAATAATTTAGATAAATTAATATTTTATATATTTTTTCTTAAATATAAGTAATATTAGCATTGTTATTGTAGTTGTTATGTTTTTATATTTACTATTATTATTACTATTCATAATAATATAATAATTAACTACGTTATTTTCATCCATTCGAATATGATATATGATTTAAATTATTCTTTTGGATATGATTATTGTTATTATTAGGAATATGTATTTGTATTATTAATATTATGTAATAGTATAGTAGTACTATAGTAGACCTAAAGCAGTAATATTAATATGTGGCCTATACTAGTATTACTTATTGTATTATTATATGACCATCGTTGTGTTGTTACTGTTATACTGTGGTTATGATGACATGTTATGGTTGTTAACATGTCTCAGTGTTCAGCTTCATTTAAATATGAACAGGTTATTAATGGCGTGTGCGCGAGCATCACAGGTGGAACGTGCAGGTGGAAAATCCATGGCGGCGGGAAACTCAATTAGCAGAGCGCGCCCTCGGCTTCCGGCCAGCGGGGGGCGGGAGATAAACCTCCAGGTCGATGTTCGGACCGACAGTCAACCGTTAGCTGAGCATCAGTTATGGTCCACGATACATGAATGATTATTAATAACATGATTAGGATTATATATGATATATATTATATACATTATTATATATTATTATTCATATGATTAGGATTATATATGATATATATTATATACATAATTATATATTATTATTCATATGATTAGGATTATATATGATATATATTATATATTATTATTCATATGATCAGGATGATTCTGGCTAATTGAGTGATGCAACAGTAGCATCACGGCAGTAACACGACGGTTTGTTATTGTTTTATAACTCCTCCTCCTCCTCCTGCTCTTCCTCCCTCCTCTTTCTCCTCTTGCTCCTCTTCTTTCTCCTCGTCCTGGTTCTCCTGATCCTCCTCCTCCTCCTCTCCTCATTATCCTCATTCTGCTCCTCTCTCCTCCTCTTCTTTCTCCTTCTCCTCTTCCTCCTCCTTATCTTGCTCCTCTTCCTCCTTTTCCCCTTCCTCTTCCTCCTCCTCCTGGTCCTCCTGCTCCTCTTCCTCCTCCTCCTCCTGATCTATGGTCTTCCTGGTCCTGATCCTCCACCTCCTCTTCATCTTCCTCCTATTCTCCCTCGTCCTTCTCTCCTTCTTCCTCTTCCTCCTCCTCCTCCTCCTCTTCCTCCTCCCTCTCCTCCTACTCCTCCTCCCTCTCCTCCTACTCCTCCTCCTCCTCCTCCTCCTCCTCCTCCTCCTCCTCCTCCTCCTCCTCCTCCTCTTCTTACTATTACTCCTCCTCCTGACCTTATTACCATAGCAACTTGCTCTCCTCCTTATCATTCTCTTATTCTTCTTCCTCCTCCTCCTCCTCCTCCTCCTCCTCCTCCTCTTCCTCCTCCTCCTCCTTCTCCTCCTCCTCCTCCTCTTCTTACTATTACTCCTCCTCCTGACCTTATTACCATAGCAACTTGCTCTCCTCCTTATCATTCTCTTATTCTTCCTCCTCCTCCTCCTCCTCCTCCTCCTCCTCCTCCTCCTCCTCCTCCTCCTCCTCCTCCTCCTCCTCCTCCTCCTCCTTCTCCCTCCTCTTCCTCCTCTTCCTCCTCCTCCTTCTCCCTCCTCCCTCTCCTCCTCCTCCTCCTCCTGACCTTATTACCATAGCAACTTGCTCTCCTCCTTATCATTCTCTTATTCTTCCTCCTCCTCCTCCTCCTCCTCCTCCTCCTCCTCCTCCTCCTCCTCCTCCTCCTCCTCCTCCTCCTCCTCCTCCTCCTCCTCCTGACCTTATTACCATAGCAACATGCTCCCGCTGCATGGAGGAGCTCGCTCCAGCGTGGTCGGAGCAGGAGGAGCCAGAGAATCAATTACTAAATGACTCTAAGGCCTCTAAAGAGTCGACATTAACGGAGAGGAATGGATCGACCGCGCGAGGAAACAAGATTTTCCAAAAAGATGTGATCATTAAATCTCTTGTCTAGTGTTCAAGAATTTGATTCATAAAAAAAATCCGTCCGAAATGAGATGGAATTAAATAGTTATTATCGGGGCTCTTGTCGTCGTCTCCTCCTCGCTGGTGAATGACCCCCCATGCTGTATAGACTCCTAAATACATTTAATAAAGGAGCGTGAGACGTTGTTTAGTTGTTACTCATTTACTGCCTGAGCATTATGGATATCCCTATCCCCTATACACCCTACTATATATACATATTACATACATATAATATATACTATACTACTATACTATATATACTATTACTACTACACTATACACTATTATAATATAGAATATACCATACATATTACATACATAATATATACTATACTACTATACTATATATACTACTATATACACTATATATAGTATATACCATACATAGAATTCATATTCATACACCACATCAGAGACACAGACTCCAGCTACTCCACTACTGTCCTATTTTAGACACCAACTATTATTTGTATTATTATTATTATTATTACTATTATTATTATTATTATTTATATTATTATTATTATTATTATTTTCAGTACTATTATTATTATTATATTATTATTATTATTATAGTTGTTTATCTCGTCCCTCTGTGGGTCATGTATTATTAGTATTATCAGTACTATTATTATTATTATTATTATTATTATAATTAATATTATAATTATAGTTGTTTATCTCGTCCCTCCATGGGTCAAGTATTATTATTATTATTACTATTATTATTATTATTATTATTGTTATTATAGTTGTTTATCTCGTCCCCGTGGTCAAGTGTTATTATTAGTATTATTATTATTATTATTATTATTATAGTTGTTTATCTCGTCCCACGTTGGGTCAAGTATTATTATTATTATTATTATTTTTATTATTATTAATATTATAATTATAGTTGTTTATCTCGTCCCTCCGTGGGTCAAGTCTATGTTATACCTCGCGCTCCGTCGCATTATTCTCCCACATTACCAATTGACATTATTATCCTTCTCCTCATAAATCAGCCGCGCGGCGCGTTATTATTGTTCAACTGAATGGCTGTTGGGGAAGTTGGGGTCAGTGTCATTAACTCAGCCCCCCCCGCCCCCCAGGGGCCCCCAGGGGCCCCCAGGGCCCCCCCCTCTATACAAGGACCTGCTGGCTAAAAGCTTAATCACACATGCATTAGCGGGAGACAGCGCGCTATTGTGCGGCGGTTTACTGGAATGGAGCGGCGGCGCGGCGGCTCCGGATGATGGAGCGCTTTTTAATGTGTGCGGGCCGGCGGGCGGAGCGGTGCCGCGCCGCGCCGCGCCGTGCCGCGCCGCCGCTCCGCCCGCCGGCCTCCCGCGGCGCGCCAATTACAGTAGAGCACGTCCCCCGCGATCCATCATAACGCGCCGAGGTCATTGTCGTCGCGCGTCATAATAAATATCATACCGCGCGCTTTGTGCTCTTTATTGCGACGAAGAAGAACAGAAATCAGGCGTGTTAAGCACCTGCTATCAAGTTCACCAGCCGCCTGACTCGCGCCATTGTTTCCCTGGTATAGGAAGGCGGACGACGGGCGGGGGATTCCCTCCAGGCGCCGCCGCGGTCACCTATACGCTCCTCACGAGGACCCCAATTAGCCTAGTGTCAGGAGAAGGAAGACCTGCCTGTCTGCGGCGCTGATGCCACACACACACACACGTGGTGTGTGCGTGTGCGTGTGCGTGTGTGTGTGTGTGTGTGTGTGTGTGGTGTGTGTGTGTGTGTGTGGTGTGTGTGTGTGTGTGTGTGTGTGAGAGAGAGAGAGAGAGAGAGCAGGAAGCATCAGAACATCAGTGAGTAGTTCAGTATTTATTATTAATATTTAATACCCAAAAATATAATAAGTAAAAAATGTAATATCATCAACAACCCTCGTTCATACCGAAAGAGATTCTGTTCAACCGTTTGTCAAAAATATCACAAATTAGTTCCTATTTATTCATATTGTCATATGATATTGATTAAGCAGCAAGCAAATGGCAGATTCATTTAGTTTTTGAAGAACCAATAATAAACTGATATGAATAAGAAGACATAATTGATAAGGAGTGTCTCAATGTTTCTGATCGATATCATGAAACCCATCCCATAGTAAATCATGAATTACATCCTAAGATGACCAGGTGAAGGTGATCTTCACCTGCTAACCAGCTGCTAACCAGGTTAAAGTGAGCTAGTTTATTAGCTGCTAACCAGGTTAAAGTGAGCTAGTATCCTAGCTGCTAACCAGGTTAAAGTGAGCTAGTTTCCTAGCTGCTAACCAGGTTAAAGTGAGCTAGTATCCTAGCTGCTAACTAGGTTAAAGTGAGCTAGTATCCTAGCTTCTAACCAGGTTAAAGTGAGCTAGTTTCCTAGCTGCTAACCAGGTTAAAGTGAGCTAGTATCCTAGCTGCTAACCAGGTTAAAGTGAGCTAGTTTCCTAGCTGCTAACCAGATTAAAGTGAGCTAGTATCCTAGCTGCTAACTAGGTTAAAGTGAGCTAGTATCCTAGCTTCTAACCAGGTTAAAATTAGCTAGTATCCTAGCTGCTAACCAGGTTAAAATGAGCTAGTATCCTAGCTGCTAACCAGTTACAAATGAGCTAGCATCCTAGCTGCTAACCAGGTTAAGGCTATCTAGTATCCTAGATGCTAACCAGGTTATGGTTATCTATTCTTCTAGTTGCTAACCAGGTGAAGGTGATCCTAGCTACTAACCAGGTTAAGGTGATCTAGTATCCTAGCTGCTAAACAGGTTAAGGTGATCTAGTATCCTAGCTGCTAACCAGATTAAGGTGATCTAGTATCCTAGCTGCTAACCAGGTTAAGGTGATCCTCGATGCAAACCAGGTTAAGGCTATTTGTTATCCTAGCCCCTGGCTACGTAACAGTGATGAGTTAGCAACACCTAACTCCTTACTATAGTCCTCCAGAAGTTCCTCATCCAGTCTGAACTAAAGGTGTTCCTCTCAGTTCATCTGAGGCTCCTAAAGTTGACCATTTAAAACCTTCCTCTTCCCTCAGGAGTCCCTCCCTCCCGCTCGGCCGTCGACCAATGGCATCGCCCGCTGATCCATCACAGCTAATTTGATTGGATGTAATCCTTAAAGAATAGCCAGATGGGAACATCAGCTGCACTCCCCTCCCCTCTCCCTACCTCCCTCCCTCCCTCCCCTCTCTCTCACCCCCTCTCTCTCTCTACCCCTCCCTCACCCTCACCGTGGTTCACAGCAGAACTCCACTGTACCACAGAACTAGACCGTCTAGAAGAGACATGGCTGCTGTCTTTGTGGATCTGAGGTCGTCTCGTTTAATGAACTTATTCACATTATTAAATCGACGGAAACCAAGTGGGAGGTTTGCCGCCTCTCAGGGGAGTGCAGCGGAAGGACGTTTCTGCAGCGGTTCTATGTGTTGTAGTTCAACCTGCGGCGGTTCTATCTGTTGTAGTTCAACCTGCGGCGGTTCTATGTGTTGTAGTTCTAGGTTCCTCCTCCCTGCCAGGCTCCTCCCGGAGGACGAGTGACAGATCGCCCGATCGGCACTTTTCCCACAGAATAGCCGGCGTGGTGTTCATCACAAGGCGCCAGAATGTGATCAGGTTGTCCCCCGGCTCCCCCGTCGCCACGGTGATGAATCGACCTATTAGAGGTGATGTTTATGCATCGGGGCTGCCTCCCTCCCGGCCAATCAGGGCGCGGCGGGAAGTGAAGTGATCCTTCTGGGCCTCCGTAGCAGTCAGGTGGTGGGACTAGAGGACACATTACAGGGTAGTACTATAAAGAGGAGTATTACAGTATTACTACAGGGTAGTACTATGAAGAGGAGTATTACAGTAGTATTACTACAGGGTAGTACTATATAGAGGGGCATTACAGTAGTATTACTACAGGGTAGTACTATATAGAGGGGCATTACAGTAGTATTACTAGAGGGTAGTGCTATATAGAGGGGTATTACAGTAGTATTACTACAGGGTAGTACTATATAGAGGGGTATTACAGTATTACTACAGGGTAGTACTATATAGAGGTGTATTACAGTAGTATTACTACAGGGTAGTACTATATAGAGGGGTATTACAGTATTACTACAGGGTAGTACTATATAGAGAGTATTACATTAGTATTACTATATAGAGGGGTATTATAGTAGTATTACTACAGGGTAGTACTATATAGAGGGGTATTACATTAGTATTACTATATAGAGAGGCATTACAGTATTATTACTAGAGAGTAGCGCTATATAGAGGGGTATTACAGTAGTATTACTAGAGGGTAGTTATATATAGAGGGGTATTACAGTAGTATTACTACAGGGTAGTACTATATAGAGGAGCATTACAGTAGTATTACTAGAGGGTAGTGCTATATAGAGGGGTATTACAGTAGTATTACTACAGGGTAGTACTATATAGAGGGGTATTACAGTATTACTACAGGGTAGTACTATATAGAGAGTATTACATTAGTATTACTATATAGAGGGGTATTATAGTAGTATTACTACAGGGTAGTACTATATAGAGGGGTATTACATTAGTATTACTATATAGAGAGGCATTACAGTATTATTACTAGAGGGTAGCGCTATATAGAGGGGTATTACAGTAGTATTACTAGAGGGTAGTTATATATAGAGGGGTATTACAGTAGTATTACTACAGGGTAGTACTATATAGAGGAGCATTACAGTAGTATTACTAGAGGGTAGTGCTATATAGAGGGGTATTACAGTAGTATTACTACAGGGTAGTACTACCAGGCGACTTGTTCGACCTTCACTAAGGTCAACCAAACATCGCTCGTCCAAGACTCAACTCTTCACGGCTCTGGCCCCACAGTGGTGGAATGAACTCCCGTCTCATGTCAGGACGGCAGAGTCCATCGCCAGCTTCCGCAAGAGACTCAAGACCCACCTGTTCAGAGTCCACCTGGACTCTCCTTTGTGAAACCCTTTAACTTGCTTAAATCCTGACATTAATAGCTCTTAGCATGTATATGTTAGCAAGTGTATGTCCTTAATGTTGTTAACACGCTCTTATCACAGCTACTTAAGCAGGTGACCTAGCAGTACGAAATTGTGTTATTCATCTTGTCAATATGAATACTTGTGAACTGCTGTATTTATATGTTTGCGTACCCCAGTGTTATACTATTGTCTGCTTCAACTAATGTACACCTTGTAAGTCGCTTTGGATAAAAGCGTCTGCCAAATGCCCTAAATGTAAATGTAAATGTACTATATAGAGGGGTATTACAGTATTACTACAGGGTAGTACTATATAGAGGGGTATTACAGTAGTATTACTAGAGGGTAGTTATATATAGAGGGGCATTACAGTAGTATTACTAGAGGGTAGCGCTATATAGAGGGCATTACAGTAGTATTACTACAGGGTAGTACTATATAGAGGTGTATTACAGTAGTATTACTACAGGGTAGTACTATATAGAGGGGTTTAACATTAGTATTACTATATAGAGAGGCATTACAGTAGTATTACTACAGGGTAGTACTATATAGAGGGGCATTACAGTAGTATTACTACAGGGTAGAACTATAAAGAGGGGTATAACAGTAGTATAACTATACGGTTGTAATATCTGGTACATAAAATATTTAATATCTAGGGGGGCAGTACCTCTACAAGTCTGTTGGGACTTGGCCTGGGAACCGGAAGGTCGCTGGTTCAAGTCCCCGAAACACCTGGGCACTGCCAAGGTGCCCTTGAGCAAGGCACCAGACCCCTACACCTCCACTGCTCCCTGGGCACTGTTCATATAATAGCTGCCCACTGATCCTCATACCAGGATGGGTTAAATGCAGAGACATTTCACTGTGTGTGTTTACATGTGACCAATAAAGACGATTCAAGATTTAAGAAGATCTTTAGATTTTTGTCGCCTAACAACCGGAAGGTTGCTGGTTCGATACCCGGGCTCCTCCTAGCAAAGTGTGGAGGTGTCACGAGCAAGACACCCTAACCCTTACTGCTCCTCGATGAATGTGTGTATGAACGGGTGAATGTGAGTCATGAAAAGCACTTTGGATTAAAGCGCTATATAAATGCATTTATTTTCCATTAAAATAGAGAGGTAGGTTGGTCCCCAAATGTCCTCAGTCTACCTGTAGGTATCCACAGCAACATGGCTCCTAACACCTACCTGCTCCTTAATGACCCGTCTTGTACTGTCTAACCCCTACCTGCTCCTTAATGACCCGTCTCTGTACTGTCTAACCCCTACCTGCTCCTTAATGACCCGTCTCTGTGCTGTCTAACCCCTACCTGCTCCTTAATGACCCGTCTCTGTACTGTCTAACCCCTACCTGCTCCTTAATGACCCGTCTCTGTACCGTCTAACCCCTACCTGCTCCTTAATGACCCGTCTCTGTACCGTCTAACCCCTACCTGCTCCTTAATGACCCGTCTCTGTACTGTCTAACCCTACCTGCTCCTTAATGACCCGTCTCTGTACCGTCTAACCCTACCTGCTCCTTAATGACCCGTCTCTGTACCGTCTAACCCCTACCTGCTCCTTAATGACCCGTCTCTGTACCGTCTAACCCCTACCTGCTCCTTATGTGTAATGATGTCGGTTCACTGTAAGTCTCTTTGGATAACAGTGTCGATCAGTCACTGGGTAGTAAGTAAATACTTACTGTAGGTTTGTTTATTCCTGTATGTGTGGGTTGACGATGCTATAAATAGTTTTAATATGTGATTGTCAACTGAGTGAAACACAATTTTCTCTCCTTGACAACATCACCGCCTCACACGTCATCACCAAACAAAATGGAAGCTCTGCTCTCTCTTGCATCACCGGCGGAGCCCTCTGAGCCAATCGGCTGCCGGCTCTGACCGGTCGCCCGGGCAACAGACGAGATGTGATGAAATAATAATAAAGTTTTGTACGAGTGTACGAAAAAAACAACAACCGTCTCCTTCCAATAATAGCTCTCCCTCTAATCCAATCAGCCCAGGATCCTGTGTGGTGTTTTGTTCACCATATTGCAGTACCAAGGCGCTGAAATATCTTCCAAGATTATTATTTTTCTCTACACAGGAGCTGGCGTGTGTCTGGGTGCTCATTGTCTTGAAGAACATAACGTAGCGGAACCATTGTAGCGCTACAACACCATACAGCGTGTTCACCATGCATACCTCCCCGCCCTGTTATCAATCAACCAAACTTTATTGATATACTGGGAAACGGGAAATAGACTAAAAACAGCGGGGCTTCTCCTCCAGGATGTCTGTCTGGGTGCGTTTCCTCTCTCTCTTTTTCCTACACCTGTCTTACAAGAACAACAAGATGTCCTCCTGGTCACCGTCTCCTCCAGTGTTTGTTGTTCTGCATGCAGATCAGACGTCCGCGAGGGGGAGACGGGGAGGGGGAGGAGGAGGAGGAGGGGGAGGAGGGGGAGGAGGGGGAGGAGGGGGGAGGTAGATTGATGTCATGTGCCCGTCTTGCTGACCTTTGCTGTAAGACCCTCAGCAGACATCACAAACTCTCACATCAATTTAGCCCAATTGGATGTGGCAGCTCCCTGCTAACTCGATTTGAGGGGCTGGTGCACCTGTCTCTGTTCTCCCCCTGCAGGGAGGAGATCTCCCTGAGGCAGCAGCCCACACACACACACACACACACACACACACACACACACACACAGAGCCACGCGCTCTCTCCCCCCCCTCTCTAGCTCCCCCTCTCTCCCTCTCTCTTCCTTTCTCTCTCTTTTCCCCCCTCTCTCTCTCACTTCCCCCCCTCTCTCTCTCTCTCTCCCCCTCTCTCTTTCTATCTCTCTTACTCACTCTCACTCACGCACTCTCTCTCTCTCTCTCTCTCTCTCCCCCTCTCCCTCTCTCTCTCTCTCTCTCTCTTCTCTCTCTCTCTCTCTCTCTCTCTCTCTCTCTCTCTCTCTCTCTCTCTCTCTCTCTCTCTCTCTCTCTCTCTCTCTCTCTCTCTCTCTCTCTCCCCCTTGCTCTTCCTCTTCCTTTCTTTCTCTCTCCGTCTGTGTTTATTTGTGTGTGTGCATGGTGTGCATGTGAATGTTGTGTGTGTGTGTGTGTGTGTACAGAATAGATGGGGGGGGCTTAAATTCCATTAGCGTTATTAGCACCATTACCACAGTTTGCCCAGTTAGCATTATATTATTAGCAAAGTTATCACCGTTATCATTGTTGGCATTGTTAGCAGCATTAACGTTCTTAGCACTGTTAGCATTATTAGCTCCGTTAGCAATGTTAACATTGTTCGGTCATTAGCAATGTTGTGATCAGAGTAATGCTGGAGAGAGATGAAAAAGACACGACTTTGAAGCCTAGAGGTGGTGGTAAGGTTATCTCCTCCTACTGTGTGTGTGTGTGTGTGTGTGTGTGTGTGTGTGTGTGTGTGGTGTGTGTGTGTGTGTGTGTGGTGTGTGTGTGTGTGTGTGTGTGTGTGTGCGCAAGGTGACTATAGCATGAAGCACCATGCATACCAAGTGCACATCCTGATATCCACACACACACACACACAAGGAACCCAGCTGGTGTGTGTGTATTTGATTCCTGGTCGTCTACGGCCCTGCTTCTATTGACTGAGTGGTCAATAGGTCAGCAGGACAGAGACACAGTCCACTTAGCATCGACCAGCCCGGGTCTATACTGGACTAGAGTCAGACCGGACCTTACTGGACTACACTCAGACCACCTAGCCCCACTCGCTAACCCTCACGTCCAAAACCTTTGACACAAAGCCAAACTCCAGACTGAGGGACGTTTCCACGTCCTAACGAACAGGGTGAGTCTAGAGGTTTTTTTAAACTGATTATAAGGAGACAAGAGCTCATCCAAGCCTCATTATGTATCATCACGTCTTTAGAACAGGCTAAGGGTCTAACCCTGACCCTAACCCCCTTAACCCTAACCCCCTTAACTCTAACCCCCTTAACCCTAGCCATAACCCTCTGTTCGGCTGCCATTGAAAACAGCATTCTAGTCGACGTAGTCTAGTGGGCGGCAGGATATCTCGGTCTGTTAGGACTTGGGAACAGGAAGGTTCCTAAGCCTGAGCACACACCTGGGCACTGCCCTTGAGCAAGGCACCAGACCCCTTACACTGCTCAAATAGCTGCCCACTGCTCCTCATACTAGGATGGGTTAAATGCGGAGAAACAAATGTCACTGTGTGTGTTTACGTGTGACCAATAAAGAGGATTCAATCCTGCAGATTTAGATGAAGTCTAATGAAGCAGTAAATATGTTAACCGTGTTGTTCCAGTGGACGGCTGAATGCCCAAACCCCCACCAACCCAAGCCCCCCTGCCCCCACCCTCCCCTCTCCCAGGGCTCTGTCCGCGGGGAGCAGCCAGTCCCCAGGCATTTGACCCTCTCATGGCCCCCCGTTATGGAACAGTCAGGGGCTTTTAGGGGCTGTGGGAGAGGAGAGGAGGGGGGTGGGAGGTGCTGGTGGTAGTGGTGGTGGAGGTGGAGGGGGTGGAGGTGCTGGTGGTAGTGGTGGAGGAGGAGGAGCGGGGGGGATGCTGAAAGATTGATGGTGTAAAATGGGATGAAAGAGAAGGAAGGGCGGGGGGGGGAGCAGGTGGTTAAGGAGAAACGTCCTCCTTAATTCCCTGCAAGGTAATATAATCATTATGAAGAGTGGCCCGGGATCACTGGAGGGAGGGAGGGATGAGTGGAGGGATGAGTGGGAGGATGAGTGGATGGATGAGTGGAGGGATGAGTGGAGGGATGGGTGGAGGGATGAGTGGAAGGATGAGTGGAGGGATGAGTAGAGGGATGAGTGGAGGGATGGGTGGAGGGATGAGTGGAGGGATGGGTGGAGGGATGAGTGGGAGGGATGAGTGGTAGATAGATGGATGAAGAAGGATGGATGTTAAAGCTGTTAAAGAGTGTAGCTCTGTAGGTGTTAGGGGTTTACTGTCATCGAAGGTTTTATGAGAAACAGAGCAGCCAAACTTTTTATTTAGTTGTTTTCGACTCTCTAATGCTGTCGTCCTACTATTGTTGTGTTGTCAAAGAGGTCTTGCTTAGCGACAGCGCAAACACCTCACGTTAAACACTTGGACTCATTACCGTCACTGCACTGTACTGCACTGTATTCATGATGCTGCTGCACTACTGGCACTTTGAAAGGCTTTTTGCATCAGTCAACATATGTGTATCGTCAATCAGACACTTTATTGTTATATTTTTTATTGTGTATAGTATTGTGTTGTTTATAGTATATAGTAGATAGTATATAGTGTTGTTTATAGTATGGTATTGTTTAATATAGTATAGTGTAGTGTAGTATAGTTGTTTATATTCCGAATGGGGAGTAAGCATTCCATTGAACTTGTCACACATAAACAAGACGATAAAGATCTTGAATGTTGTCAATGATTTGTTTGCTTGGCAACAGCGCAAACATCTCACGTTAATGATCTGTTGCTAAGCAACAGCGCAAATGATGTGTTGCTCAGCAACAGCACAACCATGTCACGTCAGTGATTTGTTGCTTGGCAACAGCACAACCATGTCAGGTTAATGCGTGTGTCAAGGAGAGTGCAGGAGGAGCGGTGTCAGTGCTGTGGGATCTGATTGTAGGGTTATTGTTGGTGATATCCATCCAGTGATGGGTTAACATGTGTACTCTGCTCTCTATTCAATAGTTCTGGAAACATCCGTTCTTCCGAGTATTAATGGGAAACTAAATTGAGTCTGTTTGTTTTCTGCTGGAGCTGTAGTTTGTCAGACGCCGTGTGTGTCAATAAACCGTCTCCAGCCAGTGTGTGAAACTCTCTCGGTGAAATCTTCCTCATCTTTCATCTCCGCTCGCTCCTCCTCCTCCTCCTCTCCTCCTGCTCTCTCCCTCTCCAAGATGTATTGATAATTTCCCCGCAAAAATACAATTTCAGTTTATTCTACAGAGCGAACAATCCAATAGCGGACTCCTCCTCAACCGGATTAGTTTTTACCAGAGTAGGGACCAATAAGAATCTCCCCGGTTATTGTTCAGAAGAGACTTTATGCCATTACAGGAAGCAATAGAGGCTAATCACATCAAACATGTCTTCCCCTCCGCAAAAACACCAGCATCCATCTGGCCGCCGCCTCGCCGCCCGGCTCCGCCTCGCCGCTCCGCCCCTGTGGCCAACGGGACGCAGGGTTGCCCTGGTTACAGCCTCCCGTTGCCATGGTAACTGCAGCCGGTGGTCCTCCGGACGCTCGCGTCCCAGAACTCCTCGAGGTACAAATACAGTGTTAGGGACCTGGAAATACGTGTTTTGTATGCCGTTCTTACGGATTTGAAGAGGTTATTAAGTGTCATTTCAGTAGTTGAATTCCTTATTAAGTGTAGTTTGAGTAGTTTAATAGGTTATTAGTAATAATTAAATGACTTTCAGATACATTACATAAAGTATTTCATCTGGTCACTATCGGTTAGATGGAACATCGACGCATCGATGCAATACAACAGGCTGAACGTTGTAAGTATCTAATTAATAACTGTCGCCTGGAACCACAACTAGAAGAGAGAAGAAGAAGAAGGACGAGATAAATGACAAATAGGAGACGTTAGATGTGTGATAGGCGTGCAAGGTTGACTGCTGAAGAGTGAGAGAGCAGATGGTGAGACACGGTCACGTTTACAAGACCCGACACGCAAAGATGAACAAGAATGTGTGTGTGTGTGTGTGTGTGTGTGTGTGTGTGTGTGTGTGTGTGTGTGTGTGTGTGTGTGTGTGTGTGTGTGTGTGTGTGTGTGTGTGTGTGTGTGTGTGTGTGTGTGTGTGTGTGTGTGTGAGAGAGAGGGCCAGGGGGTTAAGTATGGTAGCATGGAGTCATGCTTCAGAGTGGCAGCAGGAGAATCCAATCAGGGGCTGGAATTCAATTAGCAGCCTCTGAGGGGCCTGCCAGCTGTTCACCAGCAGGCCAACACCAGCCTCTAGAGCCCGCCTCCCAGGACCACCAGGAGTCAGACTCTGCAAGGCCAGCCTCCAGGACCCAGGCCTCCACCAAGCTCTCTGCAAGAGCTTGTCAAGGGCCTACCTGGATCCACTAGGACCTTCAACATTAATTACTTAATTACTTGCCCAGTCTCTACAGGAACCAGACTTTGCCAGGACTCACTGAGACCTGGTCTCTTCCGACCAGGACCCAGTCGCTACCAGGACCAGCCTCCACCAGGACCTGCCTCCACCAGGACGATCCAGCCTCCACCTGCCTGGCCTTGTGTCCACAGGATCCAGCCGGTCCAGACCGTGAAAATCGTCCTATCATTTATGGAAGTGGTCATGAATCCTGGGAGAGGCTGTTCTGCAAGCTGATTGGCTGCTCGAAGGATGTGGAGGAGAGCAGTGGAACGAAGAGAAAGATGGAGAGCGAGAGAGAGAGAGAGAGAGAGACAGAGAGAGAGAGAGAGAGAGAGAGAGAGAGAGAGAGAGAGAGAGGTGATCTCTGTCCTATCACTCCTCATTAGAGGCCGCCCTGACGCCATGTTGTGATGTCACAGGGAATCTTTTTTCATTGTAAACACAAACTGTAGCCTCTGCCTCCATCATCAAACTCCGGGATGAGATTATCTCTTCCCAGTCTGTGGTTGGCCTTCAGTTCACCCCTCGCACCAGTGCGTTGGCCTCTAGCCGCTAGCCATAAGCCTCTAGCCACTAGCAGTTAGCTGAGAACACGAGCCATTAGCTGATAGCCATAAGCTGCAATAGCAGCAATTGACCGTTGACAGCTGAGCGTTGTCAGCATTAAGTGGCAGGAGTTTGAATCCAGCTTCACCGCATCTGTGGAGTAGCTGGGTTGTTATTTAGCATGTGGATTAGCATGGTTGTTATTTTATTACTCAAATGATAACAGACATTATTTTTAATATTTTCACAATCCACATCCACACCTTGAGAACAAACGAGTGGGATTGTTTCCTATCGCTCGATAACGACTCAAATTTGATCATCAAAGCCCCTGGAATCAGGTTACGGAGACCCCATGCACGAGGCTCCTGCTGTGTGTTATTATTAACATATTGTTATTGAGCAGTCCTCTGTAATGCGGCGTGATGAGGATGCGCGGTTGTTAGCGGGGTAATGTAGTAATGTGTGTGTGTCTGTTTAGTCACACACAGTTGATCAGTCAACACAACACGCCAAATGGTCCTTTATCCAGCAACGGTTCTCCTGTGAAGAGATGATAGTAACAGTACAAGTGTATATGTGATATTATATTATATTATATATAGTTGTACTGTTACTATCATCTCTTCACAGTAACAGTATACTTATAAATAAAGTATAGATAAAGTAAAATAGTATAAATGTAAATAAAAAACTTTTAAATATATTGTTATATTTATTGTATTGTTTATTATTATTATTAGTAGTAGTATTTGTAAATAGTTATTATCATAATCATTCAAATTATTTTTATTGTTTTAGTTATTTTTTTTACTCTAGACCCTCGGTTTATTTATCATTTGTAGGCCTGATATGAATATTAAATGTACAGTACAGAAAATACAATTCATAATATGAATGAAAATATTTTATAACACAAGAACAAACAAAAATACAGCCTATAGATTAATAATAAAACAAAATGCAATTGTCAATTCTTTACAAATCTTTTTTATTTTTCACATCAAACATTCGACATTTAAAACATATCCACAATAGCCCGCATCGAATAGACACAACGTCGTCTCCACAATCTTATTTCATTAAACCATATTTCATTCAATTCACAGCCATCCCTATTCACCTCCCACCCGCACAGTGACGGAGTTACATAAAGGCGTCTGATTGATGGGTCCGTGGCTAAGCAGGCTTCATATTCCTTCCTCCGGGGCTCTTTGTCCCCACCCCCCCCCTCCCTGCTCCGTGGGTACCGGGTCGTGCCCCGGGCCGGCCGGGCTCCAGCCAGGCGGCCCGCGGGGCTCCGTGTCCCCGCCGCTAGGAGCAGATTGCTGGCTAATTTGTGCCTTTTGAGCGCCGCTGTGAGCTGGGGGGGTGACCGTCGGACTCCAGCAGGCCGGCCGGGCGGAGCGGACGGCTGTGGTCAGCCGAGGTCAGCCTGGTCTGCTCGCTCAGGACTCACCCTGTTTGACGCCTTACCGCTGAGGACTACATTTACATATATATATATATATATGGGGTTAAGATATATATATATATATATATGTATATGTATATGTAGTCATCGTTGCTTTGGCTTTTGTATTAATTGTTAATCACTCATCACAAATCAATACATGCCGATCTATCGTTAACCTCTATAATTTAGATTTTATAGGCCTATTTCATCAATATGATCCGTCTCTCTTTCTGTCTGTCCCTCTCTCCTCTCTCTCTCTCTCTCTCTCTCTCTCCACTCAATTCTCTCTGTTCTTTCTCTCTCTCCTCTGTCTCTCTGTGTCTCTCTCGTTCCCTCACTCTGTCTCTCTTTCTCTCTCCTCGCTCTGTCTATCTGTCCCTCTCTCTGTCTCTCTATCTCTCTCTCTCCGTCTCTGTCTCTCTCTCTCTCCGTCTCTGTCTCTCTCTCTCTATTTCTCTGTCTATCTCTTTTTGTATTTCTCTCTCTCTCTCCCCCTCTCTATTTTCACTCCCCCCACATCCGTCGCTGCACTTACCCCTCCATCAGACGGCTGCTAGCTCAATGGCTAAATGGATTAGCCAAGAAACAGACTCTCTCTCCTACTCCTCCTCCTCCTCCCCCTCTACCCCTGTCTCCCCCCTGTCCCTCTCCCCTCCTGTACCCGTGGGTGGAGGGCGGTGAGGTGGTGGGGGTGAGGGCTCTTTATAGAGCCGTGTATGGGGCTTTCTTCTGCCGGAGCGCGGCCTTGCCCTGGTCGTCATCAATCATCCTCCCGACAGCCGGCCAATCACAACCTTCCAGGAAGCTATAGAGAGAGAGAGAGAGAGAGGAGAGAGAGAGAGAGAGAGAGAGAGAGAGAGAGAGAGAGAGAGAGAGAGAGAGAGAGAGAGAGAGAGAGAGGGGAGAGTAGGGAGAGTGAGGGAGAGAGGGGAGAATGGGTAGAGTGAGGGAGAGAGGGGAGAGTGGGGAGAGTGAGGGAGAGAGGGGAGAATGGGGAGAGTGAGGGAGAGTAGGGGAGAGTGAGGGAGAGTGAGGGGAGAGTGAGGGAGAGAGGGGAGAGTGAGATGCGTTCTCGTGGTTGCCAGTCTACTTTGACTGACGTCTCATCGGCCCAGACGATACATAAACACCCCCTGACACACACACACGCACACACACACACACACACACATACACACACACACACACAGATCTTTCTAGCAGGTCAGGTGATCTTAACCCCAGCAGGTATCAGCAGGTACATGATTAACACACCGAGACGCCATTTAGGAAGATAGGGCGTGGAAACGTGTCCCTGACGTCACTTCATGTTCCTCGTTCGCTGCCCTTAACTTTTTTAATAACAATTTTTTATTTTTGTGGTCTTGTGTTGTGTTTTGGTTCTTTCGCCCTGGAGCTGCCCTTGTGCTCCAGGAGGAATACGGCAATCCGATTACACCTCCTCTCCTCCAATAAGCTCACACCGAGGAGGAGAGGGAGGCAGAGGGAGGCAGAGGGAGTAGAAGGAGGCAGCCTGGCCCTCGCCCCATCAATTAGGCCTTTATTACCGGGCCTTCACCTCAGGAAACACCAGGGCTCGCAGGCCGCCCCAAATTAAACAATTCTTCAGACACACTCGAGGTCCTGAAGCAGCCACGGGGCCAATCTGTAGCCCCGGTGATCACCGTCAGTCCTTATCCTCGGAGCCTAACCCCCGTTAACACGCCGGTTGACCCCCGTACCCTCGGGCCGACGTCTCGTCAATACGGGATAATCAGCTCAGAGGAACCTCACATCAGGGACATGAATTTATAATTTTAGAAAAATGTGTCTCGTCTGGCGTTTGATTAAAAAACAACAACAGTAACCTTGAATTCACCACCAATCAATTTTGCGATTGTCAGAATAAATGCACACCATCAATAAATAAAGTGCTTATTCATTTGAGACTGTGAATCTATCCATTGTGATACAGTTGCCTATTCTTCAATGATTTCTGGGAAAAGCGCTATAAAAATGTAATGTATTATTATTATTATTATTATTATTATTATTAATTTTCGTTAAAGCCACCTGTTACTATATGTGTTTATATACAGGCCCACCTGTATGGGCCCTCAGGCTCGAGGCCTACAGGCCTACAGGTAGCCCGTCGCGAGCCAAGCTACTGGCATCTCCCTCTCATTACGTGCTCCGGTGATGTGACGTCAGACGCGGTGGTTCCCGTGAGGCGCGACATTCCTCACCGGGACGTCTCGCTGGTTCCCAGTGCGCTCGGCACGTCTCTCTCTCTCTCTCTTTCTGTCGTTCTCTCTCTCTCTCTTTCTGTCGTTCTCTCTCTCTCGTTCTCTCTCTATGTCTCTCTCTCTCTTCTATTGGCTCATCAAAGGGCGGCCATTTATCATACGGGGGGGACAGCTCCGTATTTCCTTACCTTGTCTCCTTGTTCACTCGGACCCCGAATTCAGCATTTTTATGGAAAACCGGCAGTCATTTTGATTGATGAAATCCAAAGAGGGCCGACAACAATCGCGCGGCACCCCGACCGCGCGCGCCGGCAGGGTGCCGCAGTGTCCCCATTGTGTCGCGAGGAGAAAAGGGGAGCCGCGCGGTTCGGGTTCAAAAGGGAGCAGAAAGCCGCGGTTCTGGGAAAGTGCAGCTCAACCTTTTACACTCCAGGCCCGAACAATGGCGGCTTGGTGTTCCTCTCATGCGCGTCCCCCGGCGGACCGGGGACGCGCAATCGAGAATACGAAATAAAGAATTTGTTTATTTTACCGTCGGAGTGTCGGTGACTCTGTGTGTGTGTGTGTGTGTGTGTGTGCGTGCATGTCTGTGTGTGCCCACTCTCTGATTTGAAAACATCCGTTTCTGTGTTCCAGGTATATGAGGGAGGTGTGTGTGCGTGCATGTGTGTTTGTGTGCATGCGCGTGTTTGTGTGCATGCGTGTGTTTGTGTGCATGTGTGTATTTGTGTGCACGTGTGTGTATGCCTGTGTGTTTGTGTGCATACGTGTGTGTACATATGTGTGTGTCTATGTGCGTGCGTGTGTGTATGTGTGTGTGTGTGTATCATCTTGCCGGGCTATGATTCCTAGTGTCAACAGTCAAGTCACCTGTGTGCCTCACCGTCCCTCCCTCTCATATTAACGACCCGGAGAGGAGGCCCTCAGGAGCGGGCCCTCAGGAGCGGGCCCTCAGGAGGAGGCCCTCAGGAGCGGGCCCCTAGTGGCCCTCAGGAGCGGGCCCTCAGGAGCGGGCCACTAGTGACCCTCAGGAGCGGGCCCTCAGGAGTGGGCCCTCAGGAGGAGGCCCTCAGGAGGAGGCCCTCAGGAGCGGGCCCTCAGGAGAGGAGGCCCTCAGGAGCGGGCCCTCAGGAGAGGGCCCCTAGTGGCCCTCAGGAGAGGAGGCCCTCAGGAGCGGGCCCTCAGGAGTGGGCCCTTAGTGGCCCTCAGGAGCAGGCCCTCAGGAACGTGGCCCTCAGGAGCGGGCCCCTAGTGGCCCTCAGGAGCGGGCACTCAGGAACGTGCCCCTAGTGGCCCTCAGGAGCGGGCCCTCAGGAGCGGGCCCCTAGAGGCCCTCAGAACCAGGCCCATATCACTTAATGCAGTGTCACCCGAAGGGGAGCTTCAATAAATCTTCTCCTAACTGCATTTCACCCCAAACTCCTGGAGGCGGGAGCCAGCTGCCACCAGACAGACACGGCCTTGTCAATTACCCTGGGTGATGGGCCCCGGGGCCCATGGACCAGCCGGCAGCGTGGGCTCCAGCCCTGCAATTAGCATCCTCTGGTCTGACCGCCGCCCGGCTCCCAGACACGGCCCATAAATGGCCCAACATTGGCTCAATAACACGATAAGTGTGACTCGAGGGCCGGGGATAAGGGCTGCTCCAGGGGACCACGGGGGAGAGGAGGGACCGCATTCACACAGCGCTTTTTAACCAAAGCGCTTTACAATTAATGCCTCACATTCACCCATTCATTCACCTGTTCATCCACCGATTCATCCACCCGGTCAAACACACATTAATACACTGACGGTGGTGTCAGCCATGCAAGGAGACAGCTGTTAGGAGCGTTAGGGTGTTCGGGTGTCTTGCTCAGGGACACCTCCACACTGCCCTAGATGATGTAGGTGTTCTATATGATGTAAATGTTCTAGATTATGTAGATGTTCTATATTATGTACATGTTCTATATGATGTAGGTGTACTAGATGTTCTAGATTATGTAGATGTTCTATATGATGTAGGTGTTCTAGATGATGTAGATGTACTAGATGATAGGTAGGCCATAGGTAGGCCAGCCACGCCAGGCAGTCACTGCTGGTCTCTACTGGTCTCTGTCTCTTAAGGTATATTCTCTATTCTCTGGTCTCTAGTCTAGTCTCTGGTCTTTGGCCTCTAGTCTAGTCTCTGGTCTCTGGTCTCAACACTCTAAACTCTAGTCTCCGGTCTCTGGTCTCTTTGGTCTCTCTGGTCTCTAGCCTCTAGTCTCTGGTCTCTGGTCTTGGTCTCTGCTCTCTGGTCTTTGTCACTGATCTCTGCTCTTGGTCTCTGGTCTCTAGTCTCTGGTCTCTGGTCTTGGTCTCTGGTCTTGGTCTCTAGTCTCTGGTCTCTGGTCTTGGTCTCTGGTCTTGGTCTTTGTCTCTGTCTCTGGTCTCTAGTCACTGGTCTTGAGTCTCTAGTCTCTGGTCTCTGGTCTCTGGTCTCTGGTCTCTGGTCTCTAGTCTCTGGTCTCTAGTCTCTGGTCTTGGTCTTGGTCTTGGTCTATGGTCTTGGTCTCTGGTCTCTGGTCTTGGTCTTGGTCTTGGTCTTGGTCTTGGTCTTGGTCTTGGTCTTGGTCTCTAGTCTCTGGTCTTGGTCTTGGTCTCTGGTCTCTAGTCTCTGATCTCTGGTCTTGGTCTCTTGTCTTGGTCTCTGGTCTCTAGTTTTGTTCTCTGGTCTTGGTCTCTAGTCTTGGTCTCTAGTCTCTGATCTCTGGTCTCTAGTCTCTGGTCTCTGGTCTCTGGTCTCTGGTCTTGGTCTCTGGTCTTGGTCTCTAGTCTCTAGTCTCTAGTCTCTGGTCTCTGGTCTCTGGTCTCTGGTCTTGGTCTCTGGTCTCTGGTCTCTTGGTCTCTGGTCTTGGTCTCTGGTCTCTGGTCTTGGTCTCTGGTCTCTTGGTCTCAGTAAATACGTGTCGGTCCAACATTGTCCGGCGTGCTGACAAGCAGCAGAGCGATTGCTCACCCAGCTCCATTGTTGTGTCCGGTGTGTCACCGCAAGCAGCTGGTGGTTCCCGGGTCTCGGACGGCGACCTTTGACTCCCTCCCCCCCCCCAGTCTCAGTGCGACCCTGTCCGGAGTCACCCCCACCCCTGAAGGCTGGGGTCAGTGGGACGAGAGAGAGAGAGAGAGAGAGAGTCTCCGCTGAGCCAAGACAAAACTTTTGCAGCGACGCGGGCCGAGGACTCAGGGGGGAGCGTTTGTTGAACTAATTAGCAAGCTGGGCGGGCAGTGGGGAGGCAGGGGGGAGGAGGGGGAGGAGGGGGGAGAGGGGGAGAGGGGGAGGAGGGGGGGGGGAGAGGGGTTAGGTACCGGGTCAGAGTACAGGATGGGGGACACGATGGGGGACAGGGCGCTCCGGAGTTCAAGAACTGTGCAAACATGCAGAGGGCTGCGGTAGAGCCGAGGGGGGAGGCCAGGGGGGGAGAACAGGGGGAGGGCTGGGGGGAGGCGGTAAATCTGGGAAAGTTTGGGGAGGGGAGGGGGTCGCCAGGGTCAAGAAAAGTCAACAAGAGAGCAGTCTTGATGACAGAAGGAATTTGATATCAAAAATGCATAAATCTTCAGACGAGGGCAGCCGCACAATGGAGACAAAGAGTCTCTACGGACGACTTGTTAACATTGAACATTTAACACGTGGACTTATTCACCATTCTCTTTCAAACCAGCAAACTGCAGTCTTAAAGCGAAATTAAATACTAAATAAATGAACGGCTGACAGCCGAGCTTCACGTTCAGAATAGTTGAGCTTAAGGTCGCCGACCTTAGTCCTACTCCTGTCCACTGGTGTCCCTACAGGTCAATGATGGTGTCTCTGCTGGTGGTCTGTACTGGTCTAAGCGACTTTGGTCTCTCCTGGTTACTCCTGGTCTCTATACTGGTCTCTGCAGAGACTCTTGTCTCTGCTGGTCTCAATGGTCTCTGCTTGTGTCTAATCCTTATTGGGATCTAGTCTCTGCTGGTCTCTTCTGGTCCCTGTCTATATAGGTCTGATCTCTGGTCTCCATGGTCACAGGTCTTCAATTTTGGGTCTCTGGTTTCTGGTCTCTTGTCTCTGGTCTCTGGTCTCTAATCTCTGGTCTATGGTCTTAAGTCTTCACTCTTTAGTTTATAGTCTATAGTCTATGGTCTATGGTCTATGGTCTATGGTCTCTCAGCACTAGGCTCTAGTCTCAAGCCCCTTCTAGTCTACCGGTCTGGTCTGTCCTTGTCTCTACTGGTCTCTCCTGGTCTGGTCTCTCCTGGTCTCCATGAGAACTTATGTTGACCTCCGGCCGGGCCTCAGCGGTCGGCCTCAGCGGTCGGCCTCCCCATGTAGGCGAGGCCAACTTCCCGCCAGCCTGACTGCTCTGCTCTGAATTCCATAATTCTGGTGGAGAAGGCGCCATTAGAGGAATCCTTCCCTTTTTGACAATTTAATAGTGCGAACTAATCATGTCCGTGACACGGCTCATTCATCTCCCCCCCAGAAGGACAAAGCCATGGTCTCTCCCGGGCCCGTCTGGACCCGCCAGTCAGACCCGCTGCTCTATTTTCAGACCCGCCGGACAATGAACGCATTGTGGCCGCTTGATGGCTGTTTGTGAAGCCGACCCAGAGAATGAAAAATAACGTGGAGGACTTGGAGAGGACTGGATGTGAACCGGGCCTCCAACCCAACAACAGAACCGCACTCTGAGCCCGACCAAACCACACTCTGAACCCAACAGAACCGCACTCTGAACCCAACAGAACCGCACTCTGAACCAAACAGAACCGCACTCTTAGCCCAACAGAACCGCACTCTGAACCCAACAGAACCGCACTCTGAACCCAACAGAACCGCACTCTGAACCCAACTGAACCGCACTCTGAACCCAACCCAACCCAACCCAACCGCACTCTGAACCCAACAGAACTGCACTCTGAACCCAACAGAACCGCACTCTGAACCCAACAGAACCGCACTCTGAACCCAACAGAACCGCACTCTGAACCCAACAGAACCGCACTCTGAACCCAACTGAACCGCACTCTGAACCCAACAGAACCACACTCTGAGCCCAACAGAACCGCAGTCGTCTATTCAATACAATTCAATACGTAAATTCAATACAACCAAATTCTGAACCCAAAAGGTTCAGGTCTCTAGTCTCTGGTCTCTGGTCTCTGAACCCAACAATAGAACGGAGCTCTGAACCTAACAGAACCACGATTAGAACCCAAGAGAATCGCACTAGTCTCTAGTCTCTGGTCTCTGGTCTTTAGTGTCTGGTGTCTGGTCTCTAGTCTCTGGTCTCTGGTCACTAGTCTCTAGTCTCTGGTCTCTGGTCTTTAGTCTTTAGTCACTGGTCTCTGGCCTCTGGTCTTTAGTCTCTGGTCTCTGGTCTTTTGTCACTGGTCTCTGGTCTCTAGTCTCTGGTCTCTGGTCTTTAGTCTCTGGTCTCTGGTCTCTAGTCTTTAGTCTCTGGTGTCTGGTCTCTGTTCACTAGTCTCTAGTCTCTAGTCTCTGGTCTCTGGTCTCTAGTCTCTGGTCTCTGGTCTTTAGTCTCTGGTATCTGGTCTCTAGACTCTAGACTCTAGTCTCTGGTCTTTAGTCTCTGGTATCTGGTCTCTAGTCTCTAGTCTCAAGTCACTGGTCTCTGGTCTTTAGTCTCTGGTATCTGGTCTCTAGTCTCTAGTCTCAAGTCACTGGTCTCTGGTCTTTAGTCTCTGGTCTGTGGTCTCTAGTCTGTGGTCACTAGTCTCTAGTCTGTGGTCTGTGGTCTCTGGTCTCTAGTATCTGGTCTGTGGTCTCTAGTCTCTGGTCTGTGGTCACTAGTCTCTGGTCTCTGGTCTCTAGTATCTGGTCTGTGGTCTCTAGTCTCTGGTCTCTGGTGTTTAGTCTCTGGTCTCTGGTGTCTGGTCACTAGTCTCTAGTCTCTAGTCTCTAGTCTCTGGTCTCTGGTCTCTAGTCTCTGGTCTCTGGTATTTAGTCTCTGGTATCTGGTCTTTAGTCTCAAGTCACTGGTCTCCGGTCTTTAGTCTCTGGTCTGTGGTCTCTAGTCTCTAGTCTGTGGTCTCTGGTCTGTGGTCACTAGTCTCTAGTCTGTGGTCTCTGGTCTCTGGTCTCTGGTTTCTGGTCTCTGGTCTCTGGTCTCTAGTATCTGGTCTGTGGTCTCTGGTCTCTGGTCTCTGGTCTCTGGTCTGTGAACCCAACAATATAACCTGGCTCTAAAGCCAGACAGATCCACTAGAACCGTCTATTACAGAGGAGGGGGAGAGAGAAGGCAAAACACGCTTCCGTAAAAATTGCTTAAATCCTCGAGTTATGAATTCGTTTCTGAATCAATTTGTCGTTCCCGGGTAGCACCCCCCCCACCCCCCACCACCACCCCGCCCCGGTGTGTACCGAGTAACGAGGCGGGCTCCCGGGAGAGACCACCTCCTACCGCTCCGCAATAAAAGCGACAGCGGCCCGCCTCCAGACTACTGTATAATTTTTAATATATATGCAATAAATGTTCAATTTGTTTCCCTTTGGAATGACGGGAAATAATAACGTCACGTTTCGACGCCATCCATTAAGCCGCCGAGGAGGATGCGCGCGCCTCTTGATTAATTCACCCCCTGATTGTGTTTGATAAGCAATAAAACGGAGCCGCTCGGTCCACCGACCGAGCGGCTCCGTTTTATTGCTTATCAAACGTACCGGTTACCGGTTGGGCTCCCACGGGCCGACCGGGGCCAAGGTGTGACGGTGGCTGGTTTTTAATGCGTCGATATTGAATTCATTAAAGTCCTATTATACTGTAATCTGAAGGCTGCAGATCGACTGAGGCGCTTCGAACCCAGACATGTACGCTGGAAACACTGCTAATTATAATTATTATTATTATTATTATTATTTAAAAATATCTATTTTATTTATATACAGTATATGATTTATATATATATATATATATATATATATATATATATATATATATGCTAGCATTTAGATGACATCTTTCTCTCATAGCCTGGTTTGTAGCGTGTCACTGATGTCAGAGGCAAGGCCTCGAGTTATTGCTGAAATATTGGAGTTTTTCCCAATTGTTCCCCATTTTCCAAATTGTTCCCAACGTACAGGACACAGCAGATTTTAAAATGATACAGACTTTCGGATGAAGCTGAAGTGTTGGCCGATTTGATTCAGTTCATTGGAATGTAGGCTATCCTGTAGCTGCTAACAGTTTACTGACTGCCGGTGCAGGTTATCCTAGCAGCTTACAGTTTACTGACCGCCAGTGCAGGTTATCCTAGCAGCTTACAGTTTACTGACTGCCAGTGCAGGTTATCCTAGCAGCTTACAGTTTACTGACTGCCAGTGCAGGTTATCCTAGCAGCTTACAGTTTACTGACCACCAGTGCAGGTTATCCTAGCAGCTTACAGTTTACTGACCACCAGTGCAGGTTATCCTAGCAGCTTACAGTTTACTGACTGCCAGTGCAGGTTATCCTAGCAGCTTACAGTTTACTGACTGCCGGTGCAGGTTATCCTAGCAGCTTACAGTTTACTGACCACCAGTGCAGGTTATCCTAGCAGCTAACAGTTTACTGACCACCAGTGCAGGTTATCCTAGCAGCTAACAGTTTACTGACCACCAGTGCAGGTTATCCTAGCAGCTTACAGTTTACTGACCACCAGTGCAGGTTATCCTAGCAGCTAACAGTTTACTGACCGCCAGTACAGGTTATCCTAGCAGCTTACAGTTTACTGACCACCAGTGCAGGTTATCCTAGCAGCTAACAGTTTACTGACCGCCAGTGCAGATTACCCTAGCAGCTTACAGTTTACTGACCACCAGTGCAGGTTATCCTAGCAGCTAACAGTTTACTGACCGCCAGTACAGGTTATCCGCAGCTTACAGTTCACTGACTGCCACTGCAATCTGAGTAGCAGTTTACTGACCACCAGTGTAAGCTATTTTAGCAGCTAACAGTTTAATGACAGCCGGTGCAGGTTTTCCTAGCAGCTAACCGTTTACAGAAAACCAGTGCAGGCTATAACTGGATTGATTAACAAGCAGCTTTGACAGTTTTTAACAGCTTTGACAGTTAGCCCTAATTAATGTCTTCATTTTAAATTATAGTGGATATTGTGCCAGTAACAAAATGCTCCATGCTTAGGATACCAATGTAGTGGATCATATCCACGTTCTTATAGAATACGATTTAAATAACTATATTCGTAAAGGGTCTGAATAAAGAACATCTTATCTTAGCATAGGCCTGATATGAGTGTACTACAGCTTTGTCTAATCTAATACATAAAGCTAACCCTTCCCGGCTAACATTGGTTATATTTTGTGGTTATTGTTTAAACATTGTTCCAGTCCATTCCACTCCGGCATGCGGTCGCCTGGAGCTCTTTTCCCAAACGGTCACGACCCCAGAATGTTCTAGAACCCTCATGAGAGGCTCCATTATCCACTACGACCACAGACACCATCATTATTTAACTAAACTACACTTAACGCACGTAGTAGCCTAAAACTAGCTACATGGTGCAAGGTCAATACAAACAGATATCACACTAAGATGTGTACACAGTGTACATAGATTTATATATAGATAGATGGATATATAGGTTTATTTTTACTTTGCTACTTCGGCCGCCTCATTGCCCTCTTGTGGCCCCGACCCCCACTTTGACCACCCTGAGTCTGGAGCAACAGGAGACCCCATGTGTCCTTCCCTAGACCCATGTGTCCTTCTGTAGAGCCATGTGTCCTTCCCTAGACCCATGTGTCCTTTCCTAGACCGATGTGTCCTTCTCTAGACCCATGTGTCCTTCTGTAGAGCCATGTGTCCTTCCCTAGACCCATGTGTCCTTTCCTAGACCGATGTGTCCTTCTCTAGACCCATGTGTCCTTCTGTAGAGCCATGTGTCCTTCTGTAGAGCCATGTGTCCTTCCCTAGACCCATGTGTCCTTCTGTAGAGCCATGTGTCCTTCCCTAGACCCATGTGTCCTTTCCTAGACCGATGTGTCCTTCTCTAGACCCATTTGTCCTTCTGTAGAGCCATGTGTCCTTCCCTAGACCCATGTGTCCTTCCCTAGACCCATGTGTCCTTCCCTAGACCCATGTGTCCTTCTCTAGACCCATGTGTCCTTCTCTAGACCCTTGTGTCCTTTCCTAGACCCATGTGTCCTTCTCTAGACCCATGTGTCCTTCTCTAGACCCATGTGTCCTTCTCTAGACCCATGTTTCCTAATGTATACCCATGTGTCCTTCCCTAGACCCATGTGTCCTTCTGTAGAGCCATGTGTCCTTCCCTAGACCTATGTGTCCTTCCCTAGACCCATGTGTCCTTCCCTAGACCCATGTGTCCTTCTTTAGACCCATGTGTCCTTCTCTAGACCCTTGTGTCCTTTCCAAGACCCATGTGTCCTTCCCTAGACCCATGTGTCCTTCCCTAGACCCATGTGTCCTTCTCTAGACCCATGTGTCCTTCTCTAGACCCATGTCTCCTAATGTATACCCATGTGTCCTTCCCTAGACCCATGTGTGCTTCTGTAGACCCATGTGTCCTTTCCTAGACCCATGTGTCCTTCCCTAGACCCATGTGTCCTTCTCTAGACCCATGTGTCCTTCTCTAGACCCCTGTGTCCTTTCCTAGACCCATGTGTCCTTCCCTAGACCCATGTGTCCTTCTCTAGACCCATGTGTCCTTCTCTAGACCCATGTGTCCTCCCCTAGACCCATGTGTCCTTTCCTAGACCCTTGTTTCCTTTCCTAGACCCACATCTCCTAATGTATACCCATGTGTCCTTCCCTAGCCCTATGTGTCCTTCTGTAGACCCATGTGTCCTTCCCTAGACCCATGTGTCCTTCTGTAGACCCTTGTGTCCTTCTCTTGACTTATGTGTCCTTCTGTAGACCCTTGTGTCCTTCCCTAGACCCATGTGTCCTTCTGTAGAGACATGTGTCCTTCTGTATACCCATGTGTCCTTCCCTAGACCCATGTGTCCTTCCCTAGACCCATGTGTCCTTCTTAAGATCCATGTGTCCTTCCCTAGACCCATGTGTCCTTCCCTAGACCCTTGTGTCCTTCTCTAGACCCATGTGTCCTTCTCTAGACCCATGTGTCCGTCCCTAGACCCATGTGTCCTTCCCTAGACCTTTGTGTCCTTCTCTAGACCCATGTGTCCTTCCCTAGACCCTTGTGTCCTTCTCTAGACCGTTGTGTCCTTTCCTAGACCGATGTGTCCTTTCCTAGACTGATGTGTCCTTTCCTAGACCGATGTGTCCTTCTCTAGACCCATGTGTCCTTCCCTAGACCAATGTGTCCTTCCCTAGATCCTTGTGTCCTTCCCTAGACCCATGTGTCCTTCCCTAGACCCTTGTGTCCTTCCCTAGACCCATGTGTCCTTCTCTAGACCCATGTGTCCTTCCCTAGACCCTTGTGTCCTTCTCTAGACACATGTGTCCTTCTCTAGACCCATGTGTCCTTCCCTAGACCCATGTGTCCTTCCCTAGACCCATGTGTCCGTCCCTAGACCCATGTGTCCTTCCCCAGACCCATGTGTCCTTCTTAAGATCCATGTATCCTTCCCTAGACCCATGTGTCCTTTCCTAGAACCATGTGTCTTTTCCTAGACCCTTGTGTCCTTCCCTAGTCCCATGTGTCCTTCCCTAGACCCATGTGTCCTTCCCTAGACCCTTGTGTCCTTCTCTAGACCCATGTGTTCTTCCCTAGACCCATGTGTCTGTCCCTAGACCCATGTGTCCTTCCCTAGACCCATGTGTCCTTCCCTAGACCCATGTGTCCTTCTTAAGATCCATGTGTCCTTCCCTAGACCCATGTGTCCTTCCCTAGACCAATGTGTCCTTCCCTAGACCCATGTGTTCTTCCCTAGACCCATGTGTCCTTCTCTAGACCCATGTGTTCTTCCCTAGACCCATGTGTCCTTCCCTAGACCCATGTGTCCTTTCCTAGACCGATGTGTCCTTCTCTAGACCCATGTGTCCTTTCCTAGACCCATGTGTCCTTCTCTAGACCCATGTGTCCTTCCCTAGACCCATGTGTCCTTCCCTAGACCCTTGTGTCCTTAGAGGAGCCAAGGAGATAGGAGACATTAGGCAGGAAGTCCGTCTCATAACTCAAAACGTATTTTTTGTTAAATTTCCTACGTGTGAAATTCACAAGGAAACGTAAAACAGGACGATAATATAAATTAACCAATAAAAGCTTGAGGATCTAAATATGAGTCTGTATTTAATATTTAATATTTCATTAGTAGGCTATTTATTTTATATTTTATGGCTATAGGACCATATCATTTTATTCTAGACTCTACTTTAGTCACGGTCTATCTATTGTATTGATTCTAGTATACATACATTTTTTTAAATGTATAGTATAGTTTAGATTTCAATGTCGTCATTGGCCTACTTCGATATTGTATATTTTATATTTTAATATATCCAGACCCTGACCTTGTAGGCTGACAAATTATTATATGTTATCCATTATTGTGTTTCTAAATGTTTGTGTTGTCTTGTGTGTTGATAATGTATTGTGTGTTTCTAATGATAATGACTTGTGTGTGTGTGTGTTTCTGATGATAATGTCTTGTGTGTGTGTGTTTATAATGATAATGTCTTGTGTGTGTGTGTGTGTTTATAATGATAATGTATTGTGTGTGTGTGTGTGTGTGTGTGTGTGTGTGTGTGTGTGTGTGTGTGTGTTTATAATGATAATGTCTTGTGTGTGTGTGTTTATAATGATCATGTATTGTGTGTTTACCATGTGTGTTTATATTGATAATGTCTTGTGTGTTTCTAATGATAATGTCTTGTGTGTTTATATTGATAATGTCTTGTGTGTTTATATTGATAATGTCTTGTGTGTTTATATTGATAATGTCTTGTGTGTTTATATTGATAATGTCTTGTGTGTTTATATTGATAATGTCTTGTGTGTTTCTAATGATAATGTCTTGTGTGTTTATCTTGTGTGTTTATATTGATAATGTCTTGTGTGTTTATATTGATAATGTATTGTGTGTTTATATTGATAATGTCTTGTGTGTTTATGTTGTGTGTTTATATTGATAATGTCTTGTGTGTTTATGTTGTGTGTTTATATTGATAATGTATTGTGTGTCTAGTTGTGTCCATATGAGCTCCGGTTTGTTGCGGAGCGTCCAGGATCAATTCCTCCAGACTCTCCTCCATTCAGCCCACAAACAAACACGGCCTTTCACAGCGTCTACACAGTGGTGTCAACCGAACCCCGTCAGGGTAAACAGAGAGGCTTCGGTTCGCTCCGGTCAGGTTATAGTAACCTCGGTTAGTAACTACTCTAACACACCGTCTGACACACAACCCAAATGACTTCAATCATGGAACAATTGTTTTGTAAGAATTGCCAAATTATATATATTCTAAAAACTTTCACAAAAAGGTTGTGTTTAAATATAAGATTATATAAGATTAAATACGATTAAAGATGAAAACAAACTCATTATTAACATCATTCTGATTATCTGAGTGTTAGCCTATTTTGTTTTTATTGGCTGAGGACAAATATTGTTATTTGTATTATAACAATGACGACAATAATATACAATGACGGAAATAATAAGAATTAGAAAATACTAAGAATATAGAATAATAACATGACATAACACAATTTTTTTTAAGTAAGAGCATATTAAAAGTCATTTTCAGTTGTCTATGTTTGGTTTATTTAGCGCGTTGACCGACTATTTCTTCCTCCAGGTTATTTTTTAATGTTATTAGAATAAAATAAAAATATAATCAATATAATGAAAGACTCACCTGAGCGGTGACGCAATGCCAGGAATTAATAATGTGAATTATTAATACGTGATTGTGTATTTATATTATATTCCTTTTTGTACAGAACTGGGATATTTAGGTATACAAATAATCGAAGGAAATGTTTTGATGTTATTTTTCTCTTTTCTGTATAACCCGTTATTTGGGAGGCCGCCGGCCTCAGCCTCAGCCTCAGATCGAGGTCCTGTGGCTTGTTCAATACACGTGATCAGGTGATCCACGCAAGAGTCTCAGGTTATATATTAAGAGTTTATATTAAGAGTTTATATTTTTAGAGTTTATATTCAGAATTTTATATTTAGAGTTTATATTTAGAGTTATATATTTAGAGTTATATTCAGAGTGTATATATGTATGTCCTCCTCTATTTATGAAAACATATCAACTCTTAAATCGTACCGCGAATGTAAAATTGTCCAGTCGTCTATATTATAGTATCCTATTTTATTGGAATATTGCTTTTATAATAACGACTTGTGGTAGTTGTCTTTGTGTTTTAAAGGAGGAGGAGGAGGGGAGGAGGAGGAGGAGGAGGAGGAGGAGGAGGAGGAGGGAGGAGGAGGAGGAGGAGGAGGAGGAGGAGGAGGAGGAGGAGGAGGAGGAGGAGGAGGAGAGGATCCGATGCTTTCTTATATCTCAATCCACCGTGTCCTCTTTTCGCTCCGTAACAAACTGAACCTTTTATTCGTCTGTCGGCTGATTCAACAGAACAAGGATCCTTCTCTGCTCCTTCTCTCTCCTTAATGGTATAGAAACGATATCTTAAGTCCTGCTCCTTCTCTCCTCCTCCTGCTCCTTCTTTCCTTAATGGTATAGAAACGATATCTTAAGTCCTGCTCCTTCTCTCCTCCTCCTCTCTCCTTAATGGTATAGAAACTATATCTTTAGGCCTGCTCCCTCTCTCCTCCTCTCTCCCACAAAATAAGGAGCTAAAATATACCAAACCACTCAAATAATAGTTATAATAATAATAATAATAAAAATATTTATTTTATTAATAATAATAATAATAATAGCCTGTTAATAAATATGTGTGTACGTTAGTCATATATTACTTTGTGTAGTCTGTGTCTATTCTCTATTCTCTATTCTCTATGCTCTATTCTCTATTCTCTATTCTCTATGCTCTATGCTCTATTCTCTATTCTCTGTTCTCTATTCTCTGTTCTCTATTCTCTATTCTCTTTGCTCTATTCTCTATTCTCTGTTCTCTATTCTCTATTCTCTATTCTCTATCTATAGACACACATGCAGGCCCACAGTTGACACATTTACGCGCTCATACCCAAAACCAGAACCAGAACCAGAACCAGGACCAGGACCAGAACCAGGACCGTAACCGTAACGGTATACCGATAACCAGAACCGTAGTAGCACCAGAAAGCGTGTGAAGTCGGTGTAAACCCTGTCTGGACCCCCCGTGGAGGACGTCAAAAGACCCTAAACGGAGCGCTAGGACATGATGGGGAGAAACGGTCCTCAAGGAATTCCCTCTCTCTCTCTCTCTCTCTCTCTCTCTCACTCTCTCTCTCTCTCTCTCTCTCTCTCTCTCTCTCTCTCTCGTCTCCCGGGACGAGGTCTCAGAGAACAAGTCTCTACCCCCAGACTATACACTATACTCATAATCGCAGTAAAAAGTACCGAAACACACATGTATAGCCCTAAAAGCAGACATCAGAGAGTATAGGATAGACGAGGAGGAGGAGAATAGTGAGTACTTACATCACGACGGGTTCTCCGTTAATTACACACACACACACACACACACACACACACACACACTATACTTCCCAAACACCGACGGTGTCAAAAAACTGCGACTATTTCTCAGGGATTCTCTTTAACAAGTGAAACTTGGTGTCCTTGCCTGCACCATTTTATACATGATGAGCCGTCAGTAATAGGATTATTAAACAAAAACGTTCCAGGCGCTGGCGTTAACCTTTTTTAATGCCTAATTAGGTTTTGCAAGAAGAAATAATTAGATTCTCCACTGCTTACACTGCCTATATTTTCTCCAATGCCGTCCTACCCAGCCAACACTGTGTGGAGCCAGCCCTCTCTTGGAACATATGTTGGCAGGCTACTGTAGCGGTCATATGTACGATTTTTTAAACATGTTGGGACCAAATAAGATGCACTTTAGAGAGCTAAAATAATTATCTTCAATACGGTAAAAGCTCGTCCGTGAAAATCCCCCAACATAGAAAACTAAAATCGGCCGGGTGCGCCCTCTGGTGGTCGCGACGTGGAACTACACCACGGTGGTTCACTGTTGAGGGAAGAGTCTATACTATCGTTCGTTTTAGTTCAATAGTTGTGTTTACACATTACATATAACACATACACTCCCCTTTCCAGGACTTATAACATAAATATACTATAGTAGGCCTATGTGTAGGCTCTTTAAATAAATGTATTTATGTATCGAGTAATAGCCTCATCAAACGATGACGTCAATGGTCATGTAGAGCAGACGTTGCTCTCCTTCATGTCCCAGTTCGGTCAAACATGTGTGCGTTATGTTACGAAGGTTATTATCTCACCCAGTGAACATGACGTTCACAGTCCAAAGAGAATATAGACTATGTTAAATAATATATCCACTTTTTCACAGTTTCAGGGTTTGGGTAATAATACCACAGCACTATGCTGCCCCCTGGTGGTCATCACGTGGAATGACCCTGTGTGTTTGATAAAACACGAATGCATTCAACAATTAACGTAAACTATACTACGTGTCGTTTACCCAGTAACCAAATGTGAATTAGGATTAGGATTATTGTTATGATTTCCTTATAACAATTGTCTAAACAAACATTAGCAGGAACGTGACCTGCTCCTTCTCGGCGTTGAGCTCGGCGATCGTTCCCTCCAAGCTGGTCCTGAAACTGAGGGACCTAGGTCTGGGCGCCTCCATCTGTAACTGGATTATGGACTTCCTGACGGGCAGGCCTCAAGTGGTGAGGATTGGGAACAACATCTCATCCACTCTGGTCCTCAACACCGGAGCACCCCAAGGCTGCTGCCTCAGTCCTCGGCTGTATTCACTGTACACACATGACTGTACTGCCACGCACAGCAATAATCGGATTATCAAGTTCGCAGACGACGCCACAGTCATCGGCCTGATAAGCGAGGGCGACTAAACGGAGTACAGACATGAGGTAGTCCAGCAGGACAACAGCCTTGCACTGGATGTCAGCAAGACTAAGGAGCTCATCGTGGACTTCAGGAGCCACAGGGGCACCCACTCCACCATCAGCCTGGATGGAAGTCGTCAACTGCTTCCGTTTCCTTGGGCTACAGATTTCCAATGACCTGGCGTGGACCCGCAACACGGAGGTCATGCTGAAGAAGGAACATCAGCGCCTCTATGCTCTGCGGTGCCTCAGGAAAAGTGATAGACCAGAGGTGGCTAGTGAACTTCTCCCATGGCACCGTAGAGAGCGTCCTGACGGGTGGCGTCACTGTGTGGTACGAAAACACCACTGCACAGGACAAGAAAGCCATCCAGAGGGTCGTGAGGACGGCAGAGAAGATCATCGGGTGTGCACTTCCATGCATTGAGGAGATCTGTAGGACCAGATGTCGGAAGAAGGCCATGTCCATCATAAAGGACTGCAACCACCCTGGGCACCATCTCTTCTCCCCCCTACCGTCTGGTCGCCGGTTGCGCAGCATCCGTACAAGTACTACTAGGTTTAAGGATAGATTTGATCCACAGGCAGTGACCTACTGAACTGCTAGGAGTGCTGCCACTTTCACTTTCACTTTCATTAATATTACACTTACATACTTTGCTGGACTCTCTGGACTCATCACAGTTACTGTACTGTACTGCACTGTATTCATAATGCTGTTGCACTACTGGCACTAAAAAATATATATATAAAAAACATGTACATATCATTTAAGTCACTTTGCTGCTCTCTTTTTTGTTTATTTTATTGTATATATAATTTTTATTTGTATGGTGTTGTTTTTAAGATTTATACTGCGGGAGGGAATATAAGTAAGCGTACGAGTAAACGTTCCTATGTACTTGTTACAAATGGCAAATACAAATCTTGTATCTTGCATCTTGTACCAAAGGCTTAACGTGACACGATGGACGTCATCAAATCACGTTGGAACACGCAGCTTTTTGTTGTACTCCTCTTGTATCGCGGTAACAACCCCCTCTCATTTCGCGGGATCTTGAGCAGCAGGTCAGCTGACCGTCTCTCTACCGGAGCGCCGTGCGACTCTCTCTGAACACCGGAGGATCACTCGTCCACTCATTCGCAGGTTAGCGCGGTTAACGTTCACTTTACCCTGGAAACACTAAGTGTTTGTTGTTAATGTTAACCGTCCGTCTAGTTCCGCTAAACGGGTATTTTAAATCGTCCGTTACAGCGTCCACTCTCGTCCACTTTTAACGGTTACAACTAGCCACAAGACGGCTAACTGGTAGCATGCCTAGCTAGCTGGATAGCAGCCGTGGAGAATGTTCTAGACCTGCTGCTGCTTTGGGTTGGAAATGGATGTGCTAATGCTAACGCTAGCAGGTGTCCGGAGGACCACCAGGTTGACGTTCATGTCAGGTCGCCTGCTTGTTAGCTGGTTAGCATCAACATGTCTTCGTTAGCTGGTTAGAATCATCATGTCTAGTCTGGTTAGCATCAACATGTGTAGTCTAGTTAGCTGGTTAGAATCATGTCTAGTTAGCTGGTTATCATCATCATGTCTAGTTGGCTGGTTAGGATCATGTCTAGTTGGCTGGTTAGAATCATGTCTAGTTAGCTGGTTAGAATCATGTCTAGTTGGCTGGTTAGAATCATGTCTAGTTGGCTGGTTAGAATCATGTCTAGTTGGCTGGTTAGAATCATGTCTAGTTAGCTGGTTAGCATCATGTCTAGTTGGCTGGTTAGAATCATGTCTAGTTAGCTGGTTAGAATCATGTCTAGTTAGCTGGTTAGCATCATCATGTCTAGTTAGCTGGTTCGCAACATCATGTCTAGTTAGCTGGTTAGCAACATCATGTCTAGTTAGCTGGTTAGCATCATTATGTCTAGTTAGCTGGTTAGAATCATGTCTAGTCTGGTTAGCATCAACATGTCTAGTTAGCTCGTTAAATCAACATGTCTAGTTAGCTTGTTATCCGTCCTAGTAACATTGTAACTGCCTCTGTGTTCAGTTTGAGTTTGGTTCCTACCAGTTTTTGGTTCCTACCTAAATGCTGTAGATTAAGGGCGGAACTAATGGTTGAAGCGCACAGTGTTCCGGGGACGTTTTATGCCGACGCACACGCGTGTAGAAATCTCTGTATATTAGAGATAGTTCCGTCACAGTCAGTCAGTTCGGTCGATCAGTTCAGTCAGTGAAGTTCCATAATTTCCTCTCTTATTGCATGCAGCCAATAAGGTACGTTTGGTGTTGTGGTTGTTAGCTGTGTGTAAGCGCAAGTCAGGTAGCTAAAGTGCTAACGAAATGTTTGCTAAGTGAGTTTATTATTATTATTATTGCAGAAGGATTTAATGTGTTTTGTAGGTTAAGTTCATTTTGGTTAACAATATTGTAAAGACATGTGACACTAAGAGACGAAGTAGAAATAATATGAATGTATGTTGTTATTGTTTGATCTGTGATTTATTGTATTTCATGTGTGTGTTTCACAGTTCTCACGGTCTGGATTTGAATAAATCCTACCAGTATCATAAAGAACGCATTGCTGTCATCATTGCATGAGAGGGAGTTACATGTTACATGTCTAGTTAGCTGGTTATTCGTCCTGGTTACATCATGTCTAGTTAGCTGGTTATTCGTCCTGGTTACATGTCTAGTTAGCTGGTTATCCGTCCTGGTTACATCATGTCTAGTTAGCTGGTTATCCGTCCTGGTTACATCATGTCTAGTTAGCTGGTTATTCGTCCTGGTTCATCAGCGACCTCTAAATGCCCTGGTAGAATCATAGCAGTAAATTATTTTCGCTATACTGTACTTGACAATACATTTTAATGTAGTCTAAAGGTTTAACCATTTAGACTAACAGAATACTAGATGCTGGTGGTTCTGTTAGTCTGCTGGTGGTTCTGTTAGTCTGCTGGTGGTTCTGTTAGTCTGCTGGTGATTGTGTTTGTGGGCTGGTGGTTCTGTGTGCTGATGGTTGTGTTTCATCAACAGCCCATCTGAGAAGGAACCCCTCCAGAGATGTCTGACACTGACCAACAGCCCTCCTCTGGGCCCCCCCCTGGGCCCCCCCCTGGGGCTCCACGCACCGGGCCCCTGGTGAGTCTTCATTGTAAATTCATCTGAGATCGGCTCTCAAGTGGTCTCATCGGACCATATTCTTAATGTCAAGTGTGAACGCACCTACTAACGCCGTCCACGGATCTCTCAAACCACATGTGGATCACATAGGTGAGTTCGCGCTCGGCGTTAACAATGTTGTCTGCTGAGACCACTTGATATCCAATCTCACTTTGCCGCTGTGTATGCAAATAAACACGTACATTTGCGTTCACACTGCTAAAATAATATTGTTTCAAGATTTTAATTGCCATTTGCAACAACTACAACGGAAGTGCGGTGTATCAAGGGAACAGTGTAGGCTGGAGAGCGGTTTATCAAGGGAACAGTGTTGGCTGGAGAGCGGTGTATCAAGGGAAGAGTGTAGGCTGGAGTGCGGTGTATCAAGGGAACAGTGTAGGCTGGAGAGCGGTGTATCAAGGGAACAGTGTAGGCTGGAGAGCGGTGTATCAAGGGAACAGTGTAGGCTGGAGAGCGGTGTATCAGGCAGTGTGGAGGGGTATCAAGGGAACAGTGGAGGCTGGAGTGTGGTGTATCAAGGGAACAGTGTATTAAGGGAACAGTGTATTTGAAAGGCCCGCCCACCATGATGCAGGACATCATGAAGGTGTGATGTGCAGTGATTGGCTGAGACCAGCGGACCCCTTGTCATGAGGAGAAACTAGATGTCCTGGCTTGTTGTTGAAACTTTGAATGTTTTTCTTCCTTCATAGCAATTCCTGCTTGGCAACAAGCTGGAGACGGCCATGTGGCTGTCGAGGCTGTTCACCGTCTACTGCTCCGTCATGTTCATCCTGCCGCTCCTGGGGTACGTAGCTCCTCCCGAGGAGAGAGAACCTCGGTCTAGGTTCTAGCATGGTTGTGGTTCAACGGTTCTGATAAGTGAGCCGGAGAACATAGCGGGACGCCTCGATTTGTGGCTTTACCTTTTCAGCTCCGCCGGATGACGTAGTAGAGACGAGGTTGACGAGGTTGACGAGTTTTCAAGACGTTCTCCTTGAGGAAATTACCTGGGAACGGAATACTGGCCGTCTTACGCTTACCCACCGGCCTGTCCTTGTACGTCTCTAAAGGGACCCCTATGGTTTAGGATCAGGACTGTGACTGAACTATGCTGTATCGGTTCCAGATCTCACGCGGCGGCTAACTTCTACCAGCGCGCCCTGCTGGCCAACGCCCTGACCAGCGCCCTGCGGCTCCACCAGAGGCTGCCTCACTTCCAGCTGAGCAGGGCCTTCCTGGCCCAGGCCCTGCAGGAGGACAGCTGCCACTACCTTCTGTACTCCCTCATCCTGGTCAACTCCTACCCCATCACCAGTATCCTCCCACAGCTCCCATGAAAACAACCTCATCTTCTAGGTTTCTGAAGTCATTCACAACCTTGCTTTGTGTTTTAACATTATTGACCATTTGATTTAACTCGGCTTACATGCTGGATAAGGGGTCTGTTACCTGCTGGGTAAGGGGTCTGTTACCTGCTGGATAAGGGGTCTGTTACCTGCTGGTTAAGGGGTCTGTTACCTGCTGGTTAAGGGGTCTGTTACCTGCTGGGTAAGGGGTCTGTTACCTGCTGGGTAAGGGGTCTGTTACCTGTTGGATAAGGGGTCTGTTACCTGTTGGATAAGGGGTCTGTTACCTGTTGGATAAGGGGTCTGTTACCTGTGGATAAGGGGTCTGTTACCTGCTGGTTAAGGGGTCTGTTACCTGCTGGTTAAGGGGTCTGTTACCTGCTGGTTAAGGGGTCTGTTACCTGCTGGGTAAGGGGTCTGTTACCTGCTGGGTAAGGGGTCTGTTACCTGCTGGGTAAGGGGTCTGTTACCTGCTGGGTAAGGGGTGACTGTCCTTGACTCCTTGTTCTCAGTGAGCATCTTCCCAGTGTTCCTGTTCTCTCTGCTCCACGCCACCACCTACACCAAGAAGGTTCTCGACGTGAGTCCTCCCCCCCCCCCCCCCCCACACGACCCCACCGCCCTGCATCGGCGGGGTGACATACAATACTCCATCGCTAGAGGCCCACATGTACTTGAAAACAAAATAAAAAAATACTGCTGTGAAAGGTTGTTTGTTGTTAACCAAGCCACCCCGCCAATTTCAAGGCCTTAAATCCTTTAGATTAGACACCACAGCTCATCCCCTGTATACACCACACCTTGTTCTACCAAAGGCTCTAACGTTTGGTTTGTCCCCCTGCTCTCCAGTCCGTGGGTCCTGCCAGCCTCCTGTTCGTCAGGAACTTCCTGGACAAGCTGTCTGCCAACCAGCAGAACATCCTCAAGTTCATCGCCTGTAACGAGATCTTCTTGATGCCGGCCTCAGTCTTCATGCTCTTCAGGTGAACCAGCGTCTTCTCAGTAGTTATGTTACCCGCCAGGTATATTAACGGGGGGTCTGAGCGACCGCTTTGGGTGTATTAGTGACCGCTCCGGGGGGTCTGAGCGACCGCTTTGGGTGTATTAGTGACCGCTCCGGGGGGTCTGAGCGACCGCTTTGGGTGTATTAGTGACCGCTCCGGGGGGTCTGAGCGACCGCTTTGGGTGTATTAGTGACCGCTTTGGGTGTATTAGTGACCGCTCCGGGGGTCTGAGCGACCGCTTTGGGTGTATTAGTGACCGCTCCGGGGGTCTGAGCGACCGCTTGGGTGTATTAGCCCGGGGGTCGACCGCTTTGGGTGTATTAGTGACCGCTCCGGGGGTCTGAGCGACCGCTTTGGGTGTATTAGTGACCGCTCCGGGGGGTCTGAGCGACCGCTTTAGGTGTATTAGTGACCGCTCCGGGGGGTCTGAGCGACCGCTTTGGGTGTATTAGTGACCGCTCCGGGGGGTCTGAGCGACCGCTTTGGGTGTATTAGTGACCGCTCCGGGGGGTCTGAGCGACCGCTTTGGGTGTATTAGTGACCGCTCCGGGGGGTCTGAGCGACCGCTTTGGGTGTATTAGTGACCGCTCCGGGGGGTCTGAGCGACCGCTTTGGGTGTATTAGTGACCGCTCCGGGGGGTCTGAGCGACCGCTTTGGGTGTAATTAGTGACCGCTCCGGGGGGGTATGAGCGACCGCTCCGGGGGGGGTATGAGCGACCGCTCGGGGGGGGTTATGAGCGACCGCTCTGGGGGGTTATGAGCGACCGCTCCGGGGGTTATGAGCGACCGCTCCGGGGGTTATGAGCGACCGCTCCGGGGGCTTATGAGAGACCGCTCCGGGGGTCATGTGCGACCGCTCTGGGGGGGTTATGAGCCACCGCTCTGGGGGGGGTTATGAGCGACCGCTCTGTCGCTCTATTTAGTGTCCGTAAACCCATGAATGGATAGTTGGTGGGGCTGTGGTTAACTTGTTGAGTGTGTGGTTCCTCTGTCCAGCGGTCAGGGCAGCATGCTGCAGCCCTTCATCTACTACCGCTTCCTCACACTGCGCTACACATCCCGGAGGAACCCCTACTGCCGGTAAGACCCCTGCTAGCTCTTAGCCTCATCCTCAGCCTGGTTACAGGTCACCCCAGTTAGTCTAGTTTATGGGATGTGTATCTGGTTATATTTAGTCTTTCTGTATTTGTTTGTTATTTGTCAGCGTATCATTATTGTATTCATGGTGTCCTCCTCCTCCTCTCTAGCACCTTGTTCACAGAGCTGCGTCTCCTCCTGGAGCAGCTGGTGATGAAGCCCATCTGCCCCCCCTTCTTCCGTAACATGTGCCTCAGCAGCATCTCCTTCGTCAGCCGCCTGGCGCCCACCGGCGTCTGAGCCCCGCCCCTTCCTCCTCGGGCGCCCGGCTCCTCCCCCGTCCCGCCGTAAGGGATGGGAACTCTCCGAACTTTGGGAGGGGACCGGGCGTTACCGTGCCAACAGAAGAAATGACCTTGTTTTTGTTGAATGTTCCCGCCTCTGTTGCCGTGGACGACCAGCCTGCTGGCACTGAGCCCGTCATGCTGTATATTTTTTGTGTCTTTTGTCTTCTGGTTTTTAATAATCTGACCTCCATTTGACCTCTGGACTTGCCTGATTGCCCCTCCCCTTCCCCCACGCCCTGCCCCCTCCCCCATCTAGTGTCGTGACTGAAGGGGCCTGGGTGGGAGGAGCTACGTTAGCGTCTTATTTATGTGTGACGACGATGCAGACTATCACGAACGTTACCGTTCTGAGTGAACGTACCTCGTATGTTTTTGATATTGGAGCCATGAGGGGGGCGGGGCTTGTGTGATCTTTCTCTTCATTCTGTTCTGTGTAACTGATTTTATGATGTCTTACTGCTTGTGCTATTAAACTTCTAATAAATGCCATTAACTTAAGTTTAGCTGCATGGGTCGGGGTAGGTAGGTAGGTGTGTCTTAGAGAAAGAGGATCTTTAAGATGTATTATGAAAAGAAAGTGTGAAAGACGGTCATTAACCTTAAGGTTATTTTTTAAATTTGGTCATTTACACGGTAAACTTAATTTTTCCACGTTTGGCAGAGAGTGTGAGAGTAACCTGAGGGTTACCTGAGGGAAGGCAGGGCATCAAACGCCTTCTTGCGTTACTTCTCCATCCAAACTTTGCTTCTATTGATTTCTGCCGATGTCACTCCCTGGTGTACTGCATGTTCAATGTATTTATTTGCGTATTCAAATGCTATGTTTGTAGAAAGTCGATAATTCCTTCATGAAATGAATAAAATATTAAGATTAAATGAGATTGATTTAAAACCAACCTGTGATGTGTGTTCCTTCGATAGCTCCTCTAGAAATGGACCACTTTTTAAAACAAACCCTGCAGCATAGCAGTGTTAATAATTCACTTCAATACATCCAGGGTCTGAGATATTTACATGTGTATATATAATATATATTTGATATAAAATATATCAACCATTTCATTGTCTTTGGTTTGAAAACGGTGTGGACAGTGTCTCATTCTGGGCAACAACAATGACTCGTTTTTTTGTAAACGAGTCATTGAAATATACTTATAGACGCTATACTTTATCATAAGATCTGAGTAACTAGTATTAGTATATAAATCTTTATATTTTCAATATCCCGGCGTCGGGCGTGATGACGCGAACTAATCAAAATAGATCTTACACGTTCCCTCATCCAGCCAATCACAACACAGCTTGTTGGAACGGCTTCGTTTCCTGGACAACGGGGCCGCTGCGTCGACGTGCTGTGAGAACAACCGTTCAGTCAGATGGTCGTCTGCTCCCCATAGACGTAATGTATTATTATATGACAAACATTGAATTACATATATACATATATATCAGTTGTAGTGTGTTTATATGTGGGTGTGTTCCAGGGCTTGAAGCTAGGCTAATGCTAACGTAAGATAGCGCCTTCTAATCGCCTTGTGTTGGATAATCTCTTCTCTTCGGAACCACCACAACAACCATCAGGCTATCTTCTCTATAGAACCATCAGGTTCCCTTCTCTCTAACAGAACCATCAGAACCATCAGGTTCCCTTCTCTCTAACAGAACCACCAGAACCACCAGGGTCTCTTCTCTCTAATAGAACCATCAGGTTCCCTTCTCTCTAACAGAACCACCAGAACCATCAGGGTCTCTTCTCTCTAATAGAACCATCAGGTTCCCTTCTCTCTAACAGAACCACCAGAACCATCAGGGTCTCTTCTCTCTAATAGAACCACCAGAACCACCAGGGTCTCTTCTCTCTATAGAACCATCAGGTTCCCTTCTCTCTAACAGAACCATCAGAACCATCAGGTTCCCTTCTCTCTAACAGAACCACCAGAACCATCAGGGTCTCTTCTCTCTAATAGAACCACCAGAACCATCAGGGTCTCTTCTCTCTAATAGAACCATCAGAACTATCCTGGTCTCTTCTTCTCTCTAACAGAACCACCGGGGGTCTTAAGGCAGTCTGGAGTCATGGAGCTCCATCTAAACCGTGTGGATTACATGCAGGTAAGAATGGTTCAGGTGTCACATGATGGTCCTCCATGTGTCCGTGGTTTAAATAAAGCGTGTCAGTCTGTGTGTCTAATATGATGTATCATTATACCATATTTGATCCCAGGTTGGGGTCACGTCCCAGAAGACCATGCGACTGCTGCCGGCGTTGGGGAAGAAGGCCATGCAGAAGGTATAGACAACCGGGGGGGTCACCGCAGGGGGCGTGTCTTTAAACCGGCCCTCATCTTCCTCATCCTCCTCCTCCTCCTCCTCAGGTGGCGGTCGCTGACCACGATGGTGTGCTGACGTGTTTTGGGATGAAGAAAGGAGAGCCGGTGGTGGGTGTCTCTGTACTGTCTGTCTTCTGGCTCTCTGGCTATGTACTGTCTCTACTGTCTCTCTACTGTCTCTACTCTCTACTTTCTCTCCTATCTATGTACTGTCTCTGTGCTGTCTCTACGGTGTCTTTCCTGTCACTACTTTCTAATTTCTCTCCTGTCGATGGACTGTCTCTGTGCTGTCTCTTCTGTCTCTGTACTGTCTCTTTACTGTCTGTACTGTCTCTCTGCTGTCGGTACTGTCTGTCTACGGTCCATACTGGGACATTAACACAATGTTAATAAACAGATCTCTCTCTCTCTCTCTCTCTCTCTCTGTGAGATATGCTAATATGCTAATGGAGCTCTGTTTTAGTTTCCTAACCTGTACAGCACTTTGGATGCTAGGGCTTATTTAAACACGCTTTAAAAATACAATAACTGGACTCAACCCTTCTGTCTGTCTGTGTTTCCCTGCTGGTCCAGCCGGTCTTCAAAACCCTACCGGGTCAGAAGTTGAGCCGGCTGGACCTGGGCGGGGCACCGGGGACCGCCCAGGAGAAGATCTTCGTGTGTTCCGGCTCGGAGGTCCGAGGCTTCACCAAGAAGGGGAAGCAGTTCCTCACTTTCGAGGCCAACCTCACAGAGAGCATCACGGCCATGTAGGAGGACTACGCCCTCGCGTTGACCTTTTATATTAACACTAATATTCACACTAACATTTACGCTAACATTTACGTCTCTTCTTGGTCTCCGGTGCGTTTTGAAGGCGTGTGTCCGGTGCAGACCTGTTTGTGTGTGCCAGCTACATCTACAACCACTACTGTGACTGTAAAGACCAAAACTACTTCCTCTCTGGAGACAAGATCAACGACATCACCTGCGTGACATCACCACACCTGCCGCGCCCCGCCCCCGTCCTCGCGTGCCAGGACCGCCTCCTCCGGGTGCTCCAGGTGGGTCTGTTACTACTGGTGGATCTGTTACTACAGGTGTTACTACAGGTGGGTCTGTTACTACTGGTGGATCTGTTACTACAGGTGTTACTACAGGTGGGTCTGTTACTACAGGTGTTACTACAGGTGGGTCTGTTACTACATGTGTTACTACAGGTGGGTCTGTTACTACTGGTGGATCTGTTACTACAGGTGTTACTACAGGTGGGTCTGTTACTACAGGTGTTACTACAGGTGGGTCTGTTACTACTGGTGGATCTGTTACTACAGGTGTTACTACAGGTGGGTCTGTTACTACAGGTGTTACTACAGGTGGGTCTGTTACTACAGGTGGGTCTAGTACTACATGTGTTACTACAGGTGGGTCTGTTACTACAGGTGGGTCTGTTACTACTGGTGGATATGTTACTACAGGTGTTACTACAGGTGGGTCTGTTACTACAGGTGGGTCTAGTACTACAGGTGTTACTACAGTTGGGTCTGTTACTACAGTTGGGTCTGTTACTACAGGTGGGTCTGTTACTACTGGTGGGTCTGTTACTACAGGTGGATCTAGTACTACAGGTGGGTCTGTTACTACAGGTGGGTCTAGTACTACAGGTGTTACTACAGTTGGGTCTGTTACTACAGGTGGGTCTGTTACTACAGGTGGGTCTGTTACTACAGGTGGGTCTAGTACTACAGGTGCTACTACAGGTGGGTCTGTTACTACAGGTGGGTCTGTTACTACTGGTGGATATGTTACTACAGGTGTTACTACAGGTGGGTCTGTTACTACAGGTGGGTCTAGTACTACAGGTGCTACTACAGGTGGGTCTGTTACTACAGGTGGGTCTGTTACTACAGGTGTTACTGTAACTACAAGTGGGGTTAGTTAGTGTTTTATTCCTTACTGTATCATGGTTTTTATGTTCTGTTTGATTCCAGGGGTCAGACCTGCTGTATAACGTGCAGCTCCCAGGCCCCCCCTCGGTCCTGGAGCTGTACAACAAAGATGGAGGCAAGTCCACTCCTGGAGAGAGTAGATGTAGGAATCAGAAATACTAGCGAGGCGAGGTCAACACTGGCCTGTTGATATCACATGCCAGTGACATTCAATTTGACAGTGCTTCATTGACACACTAAATGTCTACTAGATGTCTACTAATCTACTAGAACTTCGCTCACACCGCGTCCCGTCTGACCCTTGACCCTTGACCCCTGACCCCAGGTGAGGATGTCCTCTACGGGACGGCTGATGGTAAAATCGGCCTCCTGAAGATCGGGGAGACGTCAGCGGTGTCCCAGTGGGAGATCGACAACCACAAGAAGAAAGGAGGTATTTCATATATAGCGTAGGGGTTAGACAGTACATAGATGGGTCAATAAGGAGTAGGTAGGGGTTAGACGGTACAGAGACGGGTCATTAAGGAGCAGGTAGGGGTTAGACAGTACATAGACAGGTCATTAAGGAGCAGGTAGGGGTTAGACAGTACAGAGACGGGTCATTAAGGAGCAGGTAGGGGTTAGACAGTACAGAGACGGGTCATTATGGAGCATCATAGTGTGTTGTCCTGCAAGGAGTCCGCTGCATCGATACGTATGACATCATCGGCGACGGTGTCAGCGACCTTCTGATTGGCCGAGACGACGGTAGCGTGGAGGTCTACGGCTTCGACGGCTCCGGGGAGCCCACGCTGCGCTTTGAACACGTGAGTCTGGGAACCGTGACGACCTCTAACCTCTGACCTCTACAGCCAGGAGCCAGGCATCCTGGTGACCTTTCAACCCTCCCCCCCCCCCCCCACTAACAACCTAGGGGGTTTTACCGTGCAAGCATGCATCCCCCAGGGGCGCCAGAGGGCTTGAAGGACTTTTGAATGAATTATTTTTCAATTCATTAAATTAATTAATTAATAGTAACATTGGTAGGTATTTCACACTGTTTTAAAAGCCTGTTTTAACCAACGGCAGAGCGTCTGTCGGTTGACTCAGATGTGGACGCTGTAGTTCTACTGTCATTCCTTCATCCACTGTGTGCTTTCCTGTCACTGTATTAAAGGGCAAGTGTGGTGATCAGGTGTGTCTCCCCCCAGATGTTGTCTGAGAGCGTGACGTCCATCCAGGGGGGGTGTGTCGGGAAGGAGTCCTACGATGAGGTCATCACTGCCACTTACACAGGTCTCACGCCACTCTCTTCACGCTGCTAGCAGAGCACATGTTGGCTAGCATGCAGCTAGACTAGCTAAATATAGTAGTTGTTTATGGTGGCTGTCTATTGCTATTATAGATATAGTAGCTATCTGCGACTCTGCTTCTGATAGCTACCATAGCATTAGCTATAATAAATAGTAGTATGGGAGCAGAGTCAATGGTAGCTGTCTGATGGCTGTCTGTGGTAGGTATCCACGGTAGCTAACAATAGTAGCTATCTCTGCTTGCTAACTACAGTATCTATCTGTGGTGGCTAACTGCGATATCTATCTGTGGTCGATAATTACATTAGCTATCTGTGGTCGCTAACTACAGTTTCTATGTAGTGGGGTCCTGGAGATATGGGACCTGTATCTCTGTAGTGTTATTAGCTGGTGTTTAGCAGTGTATTGGATGTGGTCCTCCAGGCTGGGTGACCGGACTGACCACCGAGCCTCAGAAGGCGGAAGCCGGCCCCGGGGACGAGCTGCGAATGAGCAAGGAGACCCAGACCAAAGTATCCGCTCTGAGGTACACAACATTTAACTACACTACCCACAACACACCAGTGCTAGGCACATAAATGTATATTTAACTACACTACCCACAATGCACCTGTACTATGCACATAATTGTAGCAATGTTTCACTAAAACACACCTGCAGACAGTGTACTGTAGCAACCAATGTTAACTACATTGTACTTTGTAGTAACTACATAGTTACAGTTACTTATAGTAACTATTTAGTAACTACATAGTAACTAATGTAGCTACTATGTAGTTGTAGTTACTGTCATATAGCTATGCTTACTATGTACATAGCTACATATGTAGTAAGTACATAGTAACTAGTAACAGTATATAGTAACTAGTAACAGTACATAGTAACATAGTAACTAACTTATGTAGTAAGTACATAGTAACTAATGTATAGTTACCATGTTGTTACTATGTAGTTGTAATTAGTATGTTTACTTTTCTGAAGTTACTACATTACCCACGATGCCTCTCTGCTGCTGTGTCCCAGGCTGGAGTTGGAGCAGCTGCAGGGCCGGGTTCTGCAGGGCCGTGAGCGGTACCAGCAGACGGCCCAGTCCAGCACGGCGGTGTCGGCGGTTCCCGTGTTCAGCATCAACGACAAGTTCACGCTGTGCCAGGACGACGCTAGCTACAGCCTCACGCTGGAGGTCCAGACCCCCATCGACAACCTGCTACTGCAGGTCAGAGAAGGGCTCACAAACATGTTGAGAAAGCATGCTAATGAACATGCTATTGTGATGCTAGACACACTACACACGGTACATGAAAACCTGCTCATACACATACTAATCGTTTGGAAAACTACAACGCTAATCTACTGCTAATAGTTGGAGCGAGCTAATCCAAATGTTGTCAAGGCAATGTTGTGTTCGGGCAAACAAGTATGCCAAGATAGCATGCTAACTTTTGGTACTCCAGAGCGACGTGCCGATTGACTTGCTGGACGTGGATAAGAACTCAGCGGTGGTCAGCTTCAGCGAATGTGACTCAGAGGTGAGGAAGCACCGCCCAGGTCGAAGGTCACAGCGAAACACACCTTTTGAGCCCGCCTGTACACTCACGCCTGTCTGACCTCTGACCTTCAGCAGCCCAACGGGAACTTCCTGTTGGCGACGTATCGTTGCCAGGCCAACACCACCAGGCTGGAGCTGAAGGTGAGCTGGTCGTCATAGCAATATGTACCAGGGCTAACACAGTAGGGTCATAGCAATATGTACCAGGGCTAACACAGTAGGGTCATAGCAATATGTACCAGGGCTAACACAGTAAGGTTATAGCAATATATACCAGGGCTAACACAGTAGCGTCATAGCAATATGTACCAGGGCTAACACAGTAGGGTCATAGCAATATGTACCAGGGCTAACACAGTAGCGTCATAGCGACCATGGCTAACACATTAGCGTCATAGCAATATGAACCAGGGGCTAACAACACAGGAGCAAGGCGCTACCAGTTGTAGCCTCCGTGATGTCACGGGTCACATGACCAACGGTGTGGTCATGTGACGGTGTGGTCAAGGTGTGGTCACAGACAGAGCGTAATGCGGGTGGTGTTGCAGGTGAGGTCTATCGAGGGCCAGTACGGGACCCTGCAGGCCTACATCACGCCCCGCCTGCAGCCCAAGACCTGCCAGCTACGTCGCTACCCCATCAAACCGCTGTCCCTCCACCAGAGAACACACAGCCTGCAGCAGGACCGGTCAGCACCTCCACCCACACCACACCTCCAGAGCTGTCCATCGCTAGAGCTACATGGCTATAGCTCTACATCTCTATATCTACATCTCTATATATCTGTGTTGACTTCTCTCTTTCTCATGCTCATTCTTTTTCTCTTTCTTTTATTCTATCTCCCTCCCTCCCTCCCTCCCTCCCTCCCTCCCTCCCTCCCTCCCTCCCTCCCTCCCTCCCTCCCTGTCTGTCTGTCTGTCTCTGTCTCCTCCAGTCCTATGAACCGGCTGAGTCTGGTGGGTCAGTTCAGCCTGGCTGAGATCCACTCGTGGGTGGTCTTCTGTCTGCCAGAGGTCCCTGAGAAGCCCCCTGTGGGGGACACCGTCACCCTCCACTTCCTCAACACTTTCCTGGGCACCCAGCTGGAGGCCACCTACTGGTACACACACACACACACACACACACACACACACACACACACACGTATATGACAGGTGTGTGTGTGTGTGTGTGTGTGTGTGTGTGTGTGTGTGTGTGTGTGTGTGTGTGTGTGTGTGTGTGTGTGTGTGTGTGTGTGTGTGTGTATATCTATACACCATGTCCTTGTGTTGTTCTACAGTAAAGGAGAAGGTCACTTCAGGTCAGACAACATATCCACCATCTCCATCCTCAGCGATGTTCTCTCTAAGGAGGCCACACAGCGCAAGGTCAACCTCAACGTCTCCTACGGTGCGTCCATGACCTTATCACACGACCTTATCACATGACCTCATCACACGACCTTATCACATGACTTCATCACACAACCTCATCAGATGACCTCATCACATGACCTCATGTTGTATGAAAAATGATGGTGTCTGTTCTAACAGTGACTCTGTGTTGTATGGATAGTGATGTGTTCTAACAGTGACTCTGTGTTGTATGGATAGTGATGGTGTGTTCTAATGGTGACTCTGTGTTGTATGGATAGTGATGTGTTCTAACAGTGACTCTGTGTTGTATGGATAGTGATGGTGTGTTCTAACAGTGACTCTGTGTTGTATGGATAGTGATGTGTTCTAACAGTGACTCTGTGTTGTATGGATAGTGATGGTGTGTTCTAATGGTGACTCTGTGTTGTATGGATAGTGATGTGTTCTAACAGTGACTCTGTGTTGTATGGATAGTGATGTGTTCTAATGGTGACTCTGTGTTGTATGGATAGTGATGTGTTCTAACAGTGACTCTGTGTTGTATGGATAGTGATGGTGTGTTCTAATGGTGACTCTGTGTTGTATGGATAGTGATGGTGTGTTCTAATGGTGACTCTGTGTTGTATGGATAGTGATGTGTTCTAACAGTGACTCTGTGTTGTATGGATAGTGATGGTGTGTTCTAATGGTGACCGTATTTTCTAGATATAAATGACGAGTCTGTGAGCCACACTCTGAGGATGATTCATCCGCAGCTGGAGGAGCAGCTGCTGCTGGCCAAGAAGGTTCAGCTGATCGACGCCCTTAAGGTAACATGACGTTTATCTGGAGGACGTTTTTGGATGGTGATTTGTATCACTCTTTACACGCTGTATTCCTCTTTCTCTCTCTCTCTATGTCCCTCTCCGTCTCTGTCTCTGTCCCTCCCTCCAGGAGCTGCAGGTCCATGAGGGTACGGCTGACTTCCTGATCCCGGAGTACCGCAGCATCCTGGACCAGTCCCAGCATCTTCTGGACGAGTACAAGAAACAACCGGCCCACCTGGAGAGACTCTACGGTTAGAACATACTGTACCTTTAACTATCATATACATGTAGAACACACCATACTGTACCTTTAACTATCAGCACACCGTACTGGACCTTTAACTATCAGCACACCCATCATAAACATACTATATATATATATAACAAATAGTAATATTGATCAAAATATGACCATGTATATTTCTCTATCTGTGTGGTCAGGTATGATCACGGACCTCTACATCGATAAGTTCAAGTTCAAAGGTCAGAATGTGAAGTCAAAGGTGTCCTCGTTGTTGGAGATCCTGGACAACTACGACCTCCAGTCCCTCCTGGCGTTCTTCAGTGAAGCTTAGTGTAGATAAGGTATATTATATTATTATTATATTCTAATAATATATATATATTATATATATATTAGATAAATTATCTAAGGTATAGATAATATAAGAGTTCTGTTTGACAATCTGAATATCAGCACGGAGGCCATTTTGTAGAAAATATACTGTATCAACTTTTTTGTGTGTTTTGGAATACTGGTTCTCAACTGGTGGGTCGAGGTCCAAAGGTGGGTCACAGAACAGATACCAAACCTTCATCTTTAGAAAGAAGCCCATGAATTAAGTAATGTTTTGATATAAATTCATGTTTCAATGTCTTACTATTTCATTGGGTTTTGCCCCAATTATTGCAGTTTTTTGTTTGATCAATTTGATACATTTTTCACAGTACATGAGGCTGTAAGGTTGTAACTTAATGAGACCATTTGTAGGTATTTTTACACAAATCTTAATAGGTCAAACATAATAAAAGTGTAATTATTTACAGCCTATCTGATGTACAGTCACACCTACGTGGATGTTTGACAATAAAACATACAAATATACATTTTGTAGAATAAATGTGTGTGACATGATGGAATAAAGTCACTAATGTGTGTACCGGTATGTGTTTATCCACCTATTCCCCAGTTCATAGTAACGTAAATAAGTAACTAATCCAATAAGTGATCATAACGGTTCACATTTTCCGATTTGTTTCAAGGACACTTCTTATATCCAGAAAACAACAAGTAGTAGGTATCATTAAAGGACTTCTTCAAATGTGCAACAAATAAGTTTCAGTTAAATGTACTCATACAATATCCATGTAGAATATAACAAAGATCAGTAATACAATTTGTATGACTTTATGAAAAGTAAAAATGTTTCACACAGATGTGGTTTATTTGTCCCGTGCATAAGGTAAGGTACAGTGTACATTGCACAGTGAAATGTTATAGGCAACTACAAAGACATTGCCCACCACAGCCACAAACTGTACTCACTTTTACCGTCAGGCAGGCGATACCGCAGTATCAAGTGCCGTACAAATAGACTCCGAGATAGCTTCCACAGTCAGGCCATCAGGCTACTGAACAAGGGCGTATAGCATATAACAATGTATATTTTATTACATAGATTTTTATATAATATTGCTCTTTTCTGTGCCAATATATTGCATTTTATAAATTGCATTTTTATTTTTATTTTTAAACTTTATTCTATTTTTATCTTATTTTTATAACTGCTGTCTGTCGTCGGGTATTGCACATAAGATTTTCACACCACTGCTTTATACTTGTGTAAACTGTGAAGTGACAATAAACTTGACTTGACAGAGATGTGCTCAAAAGTACAACATGTTTTACTAAACTACAAGAATTTCACAAATACCCAAATGTACATACTTTTCACAGAATCATGGCTTAACAGTGCTGACCGTGCTATTGAGCTAACTGGGCTCACTCTACACAGAGCGAACAGATCAGCTGAGGGCTCCGGTAAAACCAGGGGTGGAGGTTTGTGCGTTTGTATTTACAAGGCTTGGTGCACAGAGACTACCACCATTGAGAGCCACTGCTCTGCTAATGTGCAATACCTAATGGTTAAATGTAGAACCTTTTACCAACCCAGGGAAATTACAGCTACCGTTAGAACTGCGGCCTACATACCTCCAGATGCTAACACTAAGCTTGCTATGAAAAAACTTTACTCTGCTATTAACAAACAGCAGAACTCTCACCCAGAGGCAGCCTTTGGCTGATGCTGACAAAGCCGTCCCCCTCCCCCACCTTGGACAGTGTCATCATGTCTCTTTGTTCATGCTGCCTAAGTACGCCACTCACAGCCACTCATCAAGCGTGTAAAGCCCACCGTTAGGACAGTCAAAGTGTGGCCTGAGGAAGCAGACTCTTTGCGGAACCGGTTCCTACACACGGATTGGAGTTTGCCTTCCAGTCCACCCTGGACTCCCACACCTCCTCTGATTTGGATTAAATCAACTCCAGCATTGACACTGTCACCACCCTTAAACAGATCACAACATTCCCCAACCAGAAGCCGTGGATGAACAGAAAAGTCCGCCTAATCCTAAAGGCACGTGATACTGCTTTTAGATCGGGTGATGAACAGGCCTACTAATCTGCCAGGGCTAATCTGAAAAAGGGCATAAAGCTGGCCAAGCTCAACCACAAGCGTAGGGTTGAAGACCACTTCCAACAACTCTGATCCCGGACGCATGCAGGGCATCCAGGCCATTACGGACTGGGCACTGAGCAGAACAAATGCACGTGAGGCAGCTGGTCCTGATGGCATCCTCGGTCGCGTGCTTAGGAACCTAGGAAGCTGACCGAGGTCCTAACTGACCTTTTCAACATGTCACTAGCTCAGGCAGTTGTTCCAGCGTTCTTTAAAACCACCTCCATTGTGCTAGTGCCAAAACACTCCTCTGCAACGAGCCTCAACGACTTTCCGCCCTGTTGCCCTCACCTCAAATCTGGCCTCTCACCCTCTCTGGATAAACACCAATTTGCCTACCGTGAGAAAAGGAGCATGGAGGACGCCATTTCCTCAGCCCTTCACTCTGCTCTCTCCCACCTGGAGGAGAGCAACACCCACGTGAGAATGCTGTTCATCGACTTCAGCTCAGCATTCAACACCATCATCCCCTGCAAACTCATCTTCAAACTTGGTGACCTTATGGAAACCAAGAACCTTCACATTAACCCCTCTGTCTGTTACTGGTTATTGGACTTCCTAACCAACAGACCCCAACAGTCTGTCAGGTTAGACAATCTCACCTTTTCCACCCTCACCCTGAACACCGACGTCCCACAGGGCTGTGTGCTGAGCCCCTGCCTCTACACACCATCATCAAGTTTGCAGACGACACAACGGTGGTGGGCCTCATCAAAAACAACAATGAGGCAGCCTACAGGGAGGAGGTCCAGCACCTGGCGGTGTAGTGCGCCGAAAACAACCTGGCCCTCAACACCAAGAAAATCAAGGATCTCATCGTGGACTTCAGGAAGACCTGAGCTGGCGTGCATGCCCACATCCTCATCAACGAGGTGGAGGTTGAGTGTATCTTTAGCTTCAAATTCCTGGGGGTCCACATCTTCGAGGACCTCTCTTGGACCCTAAACACTGTCTTACTGGTCAAGAAGGCTCACCAGCGTCTCTTCTTCCTGAGAAAGAAGAGAATAATACAGTTTTCACACTGCATACGGTATCGACTCCCGTATTAGTTAATACGGGAGTCGATACCGTATTAGTTAGTGCGCATTGAATACACTTATGTTCACACTTTCTTCTAATTTGCGATTCGCTGTGAACTCGATACCAGGTTTTGATACCAAGATTCTGTTCAAACACACACACGGAAAGCGAAACCCCTAGTAGTTTTATTGCTTTGCACCCAAACTAGTTACTTTGGGATCTAAACCACCTACCCAAGGTGGATTAGTTAATGCGCACTAGTTGGGTAGCGAATGCGCATTACTTGCCAGTGTGAAAGCAAAAGCGACCTGTCCCCTCTGAGGGGACAGGTCGCTTTTGCTTACTAACAGGTCGCTTTTCGCTTTTTTGCTTTTCGTTTTTACCGGTGTGCCATTGAAAGCTTACTCAGTAACTGCATCACAGTGTGGTACGGCAACTGCACTGTCTCAGACCGGAAAGAGCTGCAGAGGGTGGTGAAAACCACCCAACGCATCATTGGATTACCCCTCCCTGCAATAAACACTACCCACCACAAACAGTGTCTGAGGAAGGCAAGTAGCATTTTCAAAGACACCTGGACTGTTTGGCTTCCTCCAAGTCAAGTCAAGTCAAGTTTTTTGTCACTTCACAGTTTACACAAGTATAAGCAATGAGACTCATTACTCATTGCTTATAGCCTGCTTGTAGCCATTGCTTATAGCCTGCTTGACTCATATAGTGCCTCCCAGAGGGACTATATGAGTCAAGCAGCTTCTTCCAGCTTCTTCCCCTCAGCTGTCATCTCTCTGAACTCTGCACCACGATGACAGCCGCCCCCCCCATAGTATACTACACTCTCTGTACATAAATATACTGTATACACACCCGTTTTTTATATATAGTAGTACATAGTACACTGGTTTTATACCTACTAGACTGTTTTCACATCCTATTTAACCACTGTACATTGTATATTACTATGCATGTGTCGCTTTGGATAAAAGCATCTGCTAAATTACTGTAATGTAATGCATTCTGGTTTGATTTTTTGCTGTACTGTATTTGTGCTGTGCAATGACAATAAATTGAAATCTAATATAATTCATCTAACTATTGTGTTATTATAACTATTATTGTTGTACTAGTATTGATATTAAGTGATATGTAGGTAGAATAACAATAAAGGGGTGACTAGAGCCTAGTGATATGTCACGCAAGTCCACCCTAATATAATCATTTCATAAACCCTTTATTGATACGCACCTTGTGACATATTTACAATTTCCCAAGCGCAATGTGGCGTGGTCCCGCCGCGCCGCCGTAGAACCCAACGCGTCATCGGCCCGACGCGCACCCATTGGTCCGTTTCAATAGTCGCGGGCTACTTGAACTGCGAACAGTGAAGGGGAATGATCCAAGCTCACCCACACTTTGTTCTCTCATCGGAGAGTTAATGGCGGACTAAAAGTCGATGTTTTAATATTTCCAACTGTCGATCGGTTGTTCGTGAGTTAACCTTGTTAACGTCCCGTCGGTACCGGTGAGTTACGTCAACGCTCAACGTATTTCCAAGTGTGGTTGAAGTCTGCGACACACAACTGACCGTTCATTGTGTTTCCAGAGCAACTGACCCGGGCCAGACCCGACCCGAACCCGGGACAGAGCCGACCAGAACCCGGGCCAGAGCCAGCGCAGTCCGAACCCACTCAGAACAACCCCACGTATAGACCCGGGGATAGTCCGAACCAGACCAGGAACAGGTCTGAAGCTACCTACTAAGCTACAAGTCCGAACCAGACCCCGGGAGAGGGAGAGTGTGAAGCGATCCGAACCGACCCAGGATAGTCCGGTCTGAAGGAACCATGTCCGAGGAGAACCTGGTGATCCCCTCCTCTCAGCCGGAGCTGCTCCACAACCAGGAGAACATGTTGGCCCGCCTGAGGGGAGCGGGGAAGACCCGGGCGGCTGCCCCGGCCCCCGAGGACCAGGAGAACCTCCCGCCCAAGGCCTCCAACAGAACCGTCCTGGGCTCCTTGCAGAACCACAGACCCAGCGGGCTGCAGAACCAGCGAGGCGCCGGCGGCCGGCAGGTCGGTGGTACCGAGCTCGAAGCTAACTGCCGCTCGCAGCGCTTCACTGGAGCTCAATGACTTGTCTTTTATTCTACATTTTTAACCGCTATAATCTGGGGTTATTGTAACGGGCCGAGGTTCTGTTGTGACTTGACGACTAGAAACACTTGTGTTAACATCCGCTCGACGACATGCACATCATAATTGTCCGCCATTTTAAGTTGTTATTGACTACATTAATTGACGTGCATGCTGTGTGTTGCACAGTGCAGCAATACATCATTTCATAAAGTCACTGTAATGTGACTTAACCTTGCCTACCCGTGTTGAATGCACTATGCAAGCGGGTTTGGATAAATGCGCCTGCTAAATGGCTAACGTTACCCTCTCCTCATGCTTGTGTCTCTGGTCCCAGCTGTCTTGTAAGAATGAGGACTACAGTAAAGGCTGTGAGAAGCAGGCCTCCAAACAGCCGGTCTTCCAGATCCATGTGGACCAGCCCGACAGCTCCTCCAGGAGGCCCTCTGCCCCCAAAGCCAAGCTGGAAGGGGGGTCTGTGGTGCTGCACACTGCCATGACCCGCCTCAGACCGCCACTCGCCCCCCTCGACGTGCCCTATGCCATGGACGTCAGCTTCGGTACGTTTCATATAAAATGGTCCAAGTTTGTATAGCTTTTAATTGAGTCAAATCGATTGTCAGTTAAAGTACTGCAGAAACTGTTTTCAGTGACCCCCATCTCAATTCGAAATTCTTGAATCTTGCCTCAAACTCACACTGGAAGTGTGAAGATGCCTGTGGGTCGTTAACACCAGTTGTTCTTAACGCCACCAGATTCTCCCATGGACATGTCTCTGGTGGAGGGAGAGGAGAAACCTGCGGATGTCAACGAGGTCCCAGACTACGCTGTGGAGATTCACACCTACCTGAGGGAGATGGAGGTGAGAGTTTGCTGCTCTTCCTGACCTCTTGGGTTTGTAACAATGGTGTCAAACATTAACAGGTTCCCTAAATGTGTTCTTTAGTATTAAATTAGTAATTTTGCAGTCTTTAGGGACTCCCCATAAAGTCATTCAACTGTTTCTGTCCCAACATGCCATAATAATATATACATTATAATAAAGTCATTGAACAGATAGGCAAGAGAACTAGTCACCAGAAGTACATTTCCTTACTAATGAGCCATAATCATACAAAGTCATGCATAATGTAGAATACACCAAGAGCAGAGCCAGTGCTCGGGTAAAAGTCCAATAAGTTGGCGCCCTAGGTTGTTTATTTGCCAGATAAATTGGAAAATATATCCGTGTAGTCTTAACCGGACTAGGCCTTCCCCCCCCCTCCCCTCACAGAATAACCTATACCTGGTTTCTCTCCTCACGCTTTAACGGTTCATGTCACTTTTCGTTTGGCGTGTTCAGGTGAAGACTCGGCCCAAGGCGGGCTACATGAAGAAGCAGCCGGACATCACCACCAGCATGCGCGCCATCCTGGTGGACTGGCTGGTGGAGGTGGGCGAGGAGTACAAGCTGCAGAACGAGACCCTCTACCTGGCGGTCAACTACATCGACCGCTTCCTGTCCTCCATGTCGGTGCTGCGGGGGAAGCTGCAGCTGGTGGGCACGGCGGCCATGCTGCTGGCTTCGTAAGTCTTCATGTCCGGCCTCCGTCAGCACACGGGGGACCTCCCTGGAAGGAGGCTGGGTTCCTCAAGGGTTTCCCTTCTGTTTGTAGGGCGTTCCTTGTCATTTAAAGGGTTAAGGTTGTCGTTTAACGACGCTGGGCTTTGCAGCTAAACTCTTTTGTTGGCAGTTAATTAAAAATACGATTCCCATGTGTTCCTCCTGCAGGAAATTTGAGGAGATCTACCCTCCGGAGGTGGCAGAGTTTGTGTACATCACAGACGACACGTACACAAAGAAGCAGGTGCTGAGGATGGAGCACCTGGTCCTCAAGGTGCTCTCCTTTGACCTGGCCGCCCCCACCCTCAACCAGTTCCTGTCCCAGTACTTCCTGCACCACGCCGCTGGCAAGAGGGTGGAGAGCTTGGCCATGGTGAGACCCCCTGCTGAACATCCACCCTTTAACCTGGCTTTTAATATGAACTATTAGTCAGTAATTGTTTTTCTCGAGTACCGCCACCACTGTTTGCTGTTTGACTCTTCAGAATGTCAACTTCATGGGTTGCAGCACAGAAGCGTTCGCTGTATGTCATATTGACTACCCTAAGTGACGGGTGGTCTTCAACAGGAGCTCTTTGTGTTCCTCTGCAGTACCTGGCAGAGCTGAGTCTGGTTGACTCGGAGCCCTTCCTCAAGTACCTGCCCTCCCACACGGCCGCCGCCGTCCTGCTGCTGGCCAACCACACCGTCACAGGAGGATCATGGGTAAGAGGGATGGCCCAGTAGAGGCAGTTAAAACTCATGCGGGCTGTGAGTTTACGGGCTAGTCTAGTGGTCCTTAATGACTAATCTCTGTACACTGTCTAACCCCTACGGCCTCCTTAATGACCCGTCTCTGTACTGTCTAACCCCTACCTGCTCCTTAATGACCTGTCTCTGTACTGTCTAACCCCTACCTGCTCCTTAATGACCCGTCGCTGTACTGTCTAACCCCTACCTGCTCCTTAATGACCCGTCTCTGTACTGTCTAACCCCTACCTGCTCCTTAATGACCCGTCTCTGTACTGTCTAACCCCTACCTGCTCCTTAATGACCCGTCTCTGTACTGTCTAACCCCTACCTGCTCCTTAATGACCCGTCTCTGTACTGTCTAACCCCTACCGGCTCCTTAATGACCCGTCTCTGTACTGTTTAACCCCTTCCTGTTCCTCTCTCCTGCAGCCGAAGGTCCTGTGTGAGATGTCGGGCTACTCCCTGGAGGATCTGACCCCGTGTCTGGAGGACCTCCACCAGATGTTTCTGGCTGCCTCTCAACACGCCCAGCAGTCGGTCCAAGACAAGTACAAGAGCTCCAAGTAAGACTGCAAGTTTCTGTTCACATTGTTTCTATAGCCGGTCCTCCTGACGACGTGTCTAACGCCTCCTCTCCTCCTCCAGGTACCACGAGGTGTCCCTCATCACCGCTCCTGCCAAGCTGCAATTGGCCTGAATGTTTTTCATCAGCCTCCATATTTTTTTATAAGAAACTTCAGCGGCTCTCCCTCTCCTCAGAGCCGAGGGGTTTAGGAAGACTTTTAATGCTATTTTTATACACTCAGTCCTGACGGGATTGTTTTAAAACGCTTCAGTGAGATCATAACTTAGTGAATCAAGTCTCAGGACCGGCCTCTTGTGGTGGTGTAAAAAAAAAAATACTCTTCTGTGCAGTCTTTATATATATTTTTTCATGTTTTCTAGTGGCAAAAGTCTCCTTTGGAGCGGGAGCAGGTTTTTAGATTGTGTGGGATGTTCTCTGTGCTTATTTTTTATACACTAACACAAGTCATCCCCCGTCACAGAAAGTCTTCCTGCCCAATTCACATGGTCTGTTCAAAGTTTTCTAGTTTTATCAATCCATCTGCTCTGTAACATAACGCTGGTGTAAATAAATCCTCCTGAAGACTGAAATGCTGCTCATGTTTTTCTTGGCCACTTGGGGGCAGCAGAGATCCCCTCCTGACAGCGGCTGCACTGGGAGGGCATGACTCTTGATGTAACTATATGCTAATGGAGTGACCGTCACTCAGACCACTAACTCTGTTTTTAAGAATATAAAACTTGTATCTTTTGTGTTCATGTTCTCAATCAATGTGTTTTTAAAAACGCAGCATCTTGCATTAACTCAAATGTGATTGCTTGACTTGGGTTTACCTTCAGGTACATTAGTTTGTAAATAATTTAGTCAAATAATTCTGGCTAAATGATTTGGTTCCTCCAGAAGATTGTCTCCTCCCTCGAGTCCTTCTCGCCTCTCACTATCCTCCCTATCTTGGCTCAACTCAATCTCTTCAGTCCTTTCCTCCCCTCTCTTCACTCCTTCCTGTTTCTCCCCCCCCTCCCTCCCTCTCCTCCTGATGAAGGGCTGAGAGCATCACAGGACTGAGACGCTGCAGGAGTAGAGCAGCTCTCCTCCTCAGACCATCCTCCTGGTCCAGTTCTTTCGGACCACCATGGGACCGCCGCCCGGCGTCTGACCTCGCCCTGGATATGCCCTCTCCCCGGCGGTACCTGGTGGCTTCCACCGCCCTGCCCCTGGCACTCAGCTGGGGTTGGAACCTAGGCTTGTACCTGGGCATGCTGCTGCTGCTCCTGCTGCTCCTGGTGCTCCTCCTCTGGGTGCTCCTCTGGCAGCTGAAGTACTCGGTGGTGACAGGACGCCTCCCCGGCCTCTTTCCTTCGTCATCACAGTCGACCTCATGATTTGAGCAGTAACGTGGATGCCTGATTTGATCTGATTTTGGAAGATGGCCACTTCAAGACTTGAGGATCGACACACCATGAGGGGTAATGTGAAATCATGTCAGAATCCAGGAATTGAATTAGTCATAGGAAGCTGTGTGGACATTTAGTCTGTAAACCAGCCAGTGGTTTAACATGGGTCGTGTCTAAAGTCCAGTCTGGTTGACACCGGCGGTGATTTCCACTTGACCAGACGCCGCTTCAGACTCACGGCGACAAGAGACCGTTTTGTTGAGCGGCGACTATCACTTCATGATGGAAGCATCTTTGATTTGACCCATGGAAGTCGGGTGTCCTGTGAATAATTTAAAAGAGAAAAAAACCTAAACATTTTTTTACATTCCCGCCAATAGGAAAGTTATATTTTCCCTCACCTAACCTCCATGCTGTAGCAACACGTTCAGAGTGCTTAGATGTTTGTTGAAGGTAGATCGTCATGAACGACAAGCCTCACGGTTAACCAACACAACCAGAACAATGGGAAGGCAACGGAGTCACAAATCACTGGAGCTTCAAAGGGACATTGGACATTTATGTTGAACGCTAACATGCAACTTATTGCTGCTGGGTGGATTTATGACAGAACCATTTATCTTTGATTGTTCATTTGAAAAAAAACTGAATTGAATGATTTTTTTTTTTAAACGGTTCTTGTTAAGGTTTGTTGTGTCCTAGGTTCGATTTGTCACATTCCATAAAACAAGTTCAGCATTTACTGTTGATGATTTATTAATGACAGGTCTATGTATAAATGTATGAGAGCTCTGCCCTATTTGGTGTTAGATGAACACATTGTGAATAAACGTGCATGCACAGTATTGGAGGTATTTTGAAAGTACATTATTGATTAGGGTGTTTATCATTATTGATAAATCTCTGCCCAATCGGAGCTATACAGATAAAACAAGCATTTTAAATAACACATTTGCCTGACGTATTCTCTGTAAACAAAAAAAGTTTAATAAAAGCTCTTAACCGAAAGTGCTGTCGACAGACAGATTGGTGCAGAAAAGGATTAACGTGACGAGGTGGCGACGTCAAGTGAGAGCTGCCATCACCTGGTCATCTGGAGGGAAACGGTGACGTCATTCTAGTCGTTAACATCCAGCCTGCAGGTAGTCGCGTGTCTCTCTCACCCATCCATCTTCTGATGTTGATATTGAACAGTGCTGAAAAGAGGACGATGGAGTGCGTGGAGAGGTTGAATAAAAAAACCACAGAAATAATGAGACTTGTTTTTAATGTTCATATTTAATTATATTATCCAGGTAAACGTCTTTCACACGCGTTACCTGATAGCTACACATGCACAGTAGGGCCTGCGGATAATAAACAAACCATTAATTGTCTTGCTATTGCTCCACCAATCATCAAGTCCAACTGTTTGGGTCATGTGACGATCAGGACGTGATGCGTCTTAGTAGCTGTCATGCTATTGGCCGACCATTTATCAGTGATCACCTATATTAATATTTAATATGTTAACACAATCTTGATCTGTTCCTCTTTGGGAGGGACAAGCAGAGAGCCGGGACCGAGATATCATGTTTCGTCTTTTTCACTTTAAGGTTCTCTCTCTGTCTTTTTTTTCTCTGCACCTCTCGGTCTGTCTGTTTCTCTCTTTCTGCACCTCTGTCTGTGTGTCTGTCTGTCTGTTTCTCTCTTTCTGCACCTCTGTCTGTGTGTCTGTTTCTCTCTTTCTGCACCTCTGTCTGTGTCTGTCTGTCTGTTTCTCTCTT